>CM041549.1:5503280-6703280 GCA_023238725.1 Scortum barcoo | reverse complement strand
CTAGTTGGCTGGCTGTGCATTCATTATTCACCCCCTGTATCTGATGATGTGGGTCAAGCTCAGTTCTAGCCAGCTGGAGCTGCAGACAGGGAGATAGACTCTGCAGCGAGCAAGGCCCTTAAGCTACAGCCTGCAGCAAAACAGCACAGACTGCAGCATCAGCAGAATCTTAATACTGTAGTTTACAAAGTTCTACTATTTGTTGTTTGAACCCGGGACAACTCACCAAATAATTAACAAACAAGCTATAACATGGTGAGTTTTACATGTGCTGGTAAGAGACTCTTTGGACCTTTGGACAGAGTCAGGATAGCCATTGTCCCCTGTTTCCAATATTAAGCCGAGCTAAACTAACAGGCTGTTTGTAGTAGCTTCATATTTACTACACATAGATTAGTATGGTATAGGCATGGTCTTGTCATCTAGTGCTTATGTTACATCTAGTGAATATGTTACAGTTACAGTCTGATAATACAGTACAGGGCTAGACTGCAAGGGTGCATACATAATGTTTTTTAAGGCATGATGAAGCAAAATTCAACCTTGAGCTTTGATGAAGACTTGTCTGCCCAAATCAGCTTTGAGGAGATATGTCATTCTTATATAACTGTCCTGACCAAAGGAAGCAGACTGCCCTTGTCTCTCTCTTTTTTTTCTCTATCACTGCTTGCCTCTCTCTCTTTCTTTTTGGGATCAGAATTTGAAACATCATACTGTGCTAAATAAAGTCGTCGGACAGCATCGATTCAGTGTCGGCAACTTTTGCAAATGCAGCTCTTACACATTGTGATATGCATACATCATGCATAGGTTCAAACAATGTCTTAGTTTAAAACCGATTTTAAGCAATATTCCCATGTATTCAAATGTGCATTCTCTCTGTTTTGTGTCAGCTTTGTTTCATGAATAGAACTACACTATAACTGCACAGCTAATCCTCTTCCAGTAAATCTTAAGGAAGGTGTTAAGCTGCCAGACAGAAACACAAGGATCTAGACAACCAACAAAAGAGACTACTTTGTCAGAGCCACTTATTTCTCACCTTTGAAGAGAGCCTTGTGATCGTAAAACCAATGTAACTCTCAGTGGCACGCTGCCCCAGCCATGATCCTGCACACTGTGCTAACTAGTTGCTTGCTAGTCACCTTTCCCACTTTAAAGAACAAAAATTCAAACACAAGGCAACCACACAGCCAACGGGTCAGGAAAATGAAGCTACACAGTGCCGGCTGTGCCTCAGCAGGTAGAGCAGATCATCCATTAATAGCAGGGTTGACGGTTAGATCCCCGGGTCCTGCTCAAGAGTTCGTAAGCAAGACGCTGTAGCTGTTAATGGGCAGGTCAGAGTGTGTGTCTGTGCATGTGTGTGAATGAATTTATCTTTGTCTGTTAGGAAAGTGCTATATAAATGCAGTCCATTTTACCATTTTTTACCTGAAATACTGTTATTCTATTGTGATTGAATGCAAGGATTACTGATATTACTTATATTCACTTATTAACAATGCAAGTTTTTTCATTAAGTTAATTATGGCTGTCTTTGTGGCCTATTTATTGTCTGTGATGATACATCACTCCATAGCCCCTATAATTCTTAACACAGAAGCACAGACTGTTATTACCTTTCTTTTCCTTTTTTTGAAATCTTTTTTTTTCACTCTTTCAGCCCTTCCTTGACTCCATGAAACTCACTTCCCGTACTTCCACCACTCGTTTTTTTTCACCATAGCGTCCTTTCTTCTGTCTCTACTAATTCAAATAAGTACCAGTGGCCGAAAGTATAAAATAGGAGAAATAAACCATAGGTCATCACATAATTAATGTTTTTTTTAACACTGAATTTCCTTTATGGGTATTTTTAGGGAGCACCATACAACCTGGATGTAAACCACTAATGTAAAGAATTTATTTGCTTCTTTCACTCTGTATCTTCTCCAAGTGACCAGACTATCCATTCTTGACAGCTCAGAATCTCCTATCCTTCTCAGCCACTCTGCATTAATCCCAGATGAAATGAGGAGTAGCGATGGAGATTTCCCCCGAGGCGAGATGGAGATGCTGTTATTAACACCAGAGAGACGGTGGGCTGGAAGAGGAAGGACACAGGAGGGGAGGATGGGGGGGGAAGCGATGGAAGGGTGAAGTTGGAGAAGAAGGGAGGAAACAGGAGGGCAAAACATGACATGAGAGAAGAAGTGGGATGAAGCAAGAACATTGCCTAGAATTAAGGTAGATGAGAAGAACAGAAGAGAATGAACAGAAAGGTGGAAAACGGGGAGAAGACAAAGGAGAGGAAAATGGACCATCTCCCCAGACTATTAATAGAATTTCATGAGGGCAAAGAAAGCCAATAATGCTTTTTATAGTTGCCTCCAATACAGTGGGTGCATCTCAAGCCCCTTTTTCCCTCAATTGCATTAATTCCTTGTGTCTTAGTCTCTCCTTCTGATGCATGGAGAGACACAAGGAAGCTATGCGAGGAAGGAAGCAAGGAAATACATTTTTAGTGAAATCAGACATCCTTTCCACTTAAGTGTCACATCATCTGGGGCAGCTGTTCAGATCTGGATCAGCTGTCAGTCGGCTTTAACAGCAGTAGAGACTTTTGATGGAGTTTGTGACTGCAGATGTGCAGTGTGCTAATATTAATAAAAGGCTCACATAGTGTTTTTTCTCTGTAGCCTGTTACCTGTTTAACAAACATCTGCACATGAAGAACAACCTGCATTCTGTATTTCTACTGTTTGCTTTGTCCTGCTGAAAGCCACAGGAACCATTTCTAAAGTCAGGTTGCCTTTATTTTATTTATGCATTATTCATCACATTATTCAGCTGCAGCATCTGGCTGATAGCTGATATCCAATAAGGGGGCATGTCAGATGGTTAAAGACTTCAGTGAGAGCTGCTCGTGTGTAACATCACTCATGGATCCTCAAAATCTCTCCGGTTTGAAATATTCTGACCAAAGTTTTAGCGTACCCTGCTAATTATCTGCCACATGGAACAAATGTTTTGCATTTTATTGTCCCAAGAGCTGATGAATTGATGGAGCATGTTCTAATTTCAGGCAAATCACAGTACTCATATTTTTTTTAGGATTAATGTTCATGTATGTTTTTTAAAGGTATTAAGTCTCTCAGTTGATTTTTTTTTTTTTGCTCCATGGAGTGGTCTATTGAGTGGCAGAGCCTTTTCCACAAAATGTAACTGTAAAACCATTTGTTATAAACAGTGAGTGTCTCTGATTGTACAGTGTTTAGTGCTAATAAGATAATGGTAAACACACTAACCTGAGATTGTGAACATAGTAAACATTATCCACTCATCAGCATGCCGATCTTAGTTTTAAGCTTAAAACACCACTGTGTCAATATACACAACCTCACATAATCTCTAGCATGGCTGTAAATTTCCATCTCATAAATAAAAAATAAAAATCAGAATTTTATCTGATGTTTGAGAAATTATGGACACGTGTTAAGAGCAAAAGACTGACAATTTTTTCTGTGTTTTTTTCCAAGCAGCATTAGATCCCCAGGATTTTTACAGCCACTGGTTTCCTTAATATAACTGTGTCATAAGTAAGGCTCTGGACCTGTCTGTCAGCGCTAGAGTGCTCCATCTCCAATCCAGCTCCAGGAAAATGCCAGGTTGAGTTTTCAGCCTGAGTGCATGGGATGTGCACTGTGCAACCATCAGTGTCAGCAGAGTACAGTACCTGAAGCAGCCCCAGTCAGAACGCTGACAGGTCGGAGAGATGGGAAGAGGAATCATCCAGCAGTCCAGCCAGCCAGTCAGCCAGCAAACATTAAGTGCACATAAATTACATTAAAAAGCCTTTGCCAGGCAGTTTTTCAATATTTAATTCTATCGGTTGTCTGCTCTGTGGCCATCTTGTGGGACATGAGCGTGGATGTAAGCTAAAATGTGACTTTGTTAAGGTAATGGTAATTTTAGCACCTGGTAATAGGTGAGTTTTAGCTCAGTCTTTTGATGAATGTTGATGTTTTTTTGTTTTAGGCACATTTTATTCATCAGTGGAAAAGGTGTGTTTAGCTGTAATTATAATGATTCACAGACACACGGAGCCCATACAACTTTTGTTTTGCAATAATACAGCAATATCAATGTCCCCTCAGTAAATTCTTGTTCATTCTTGTGGAGGCTGTGGCTCAGGAGGTGGAGCAGATTGTCCACGTCACAGGATCGGGGGTTCAATCCCCACACATATCTGCATGTCAATGTGACACTGAACCCCAAATTGCTGTCATCAGAGTGTGTGTGATGGGCTGAATGAGCAGCTGAAACCTTGAAAAGCACATTGAACACACTCTTCTCTCCACATGCCAGCATACTGGTCTGCATGTTTAGCTGTGCTGTTTTGTTGTTGCTTCTTGTTCATATTCAGTCAGATTGTGGCTGTATTTAGTCCATCTGTTTTCCTGAAAGAACTGTTGACATTTTTTACTTTTTTTGTCTTTCACATATTTATTTACTCATTATTTATTTCATGTAGTTAGTCTTTTATTTGCTGGAAATGAAAGTTATAGGTGTTTTTTTTTTGACAAATTAACACTGGATGATGGCTTTAGTTGTGTATTCAGTACACAGGCAGAAACAGTTTGTTGCCTTAAACATATGAAATAAGACTTTTATTGTGAGTTTACACAGTTCTGAATTAAAAACATGAAATCAAGCAAATTAGTGCACCATTCAGAGCCAGTGTAACATTAAAGACATCATAATAATTAATTTATTGTCAAAATGTATAACATTTATAACATCCCCTCCAATGTGATAACAAGACAATTGAATGGAATACTGCCATATGTAATATTCAGTGTAAAAGCTACTGCTATATTTATCTGTCACTGTAGTCTGCTGCCTGCATCTGTATGAAGACTTAACCCTTCATGTTTTTGTCAGTCTGACTTACTGTCTGTCTGTGGCCATCTGCTGCTCATGAGGAGATAACTGAGCTTTTTCCTCAGGTTTCTCATCCCAGTTTTACTGGTGGAAATAGCATGTGTAAGCATTTCGCCCTATTAAAATCTGTTTCTGCAGATGCAGTGATTTTCTATCCTTCTGCTGTTGCTCATCTTTCTCCTTCCTTCCAAATACAATACATCATTAAAGGTTTGTCCTGGACTTTTACATAGTCTTTAAGCACTTATTCCCTTCGTCTCTGCTCCCTCTCCATCTTTCATCTTTATATCTCCCTCATTTCCTTCTCCCCTCTTCTTTTTTTCCTCAGACCTCAGTCTCATTCTCCCAAAACAATAATAACAAGCTTAATGATGCAGCTCGCTGACCAGCTCATACTCCAGAAGGAACTGAATCCCACAGCTCAAAACCAACAGATAATCCTCTCTGCAAAGCTGGGCTTCCCCTTCTGGAACAATGCTCTCATTTACACCAGAGTGACCCTCAAATTAGTGCAGGAAAAGTCTGAAAGAAAGGAAAGACGCAGAGGCAGACTAACACATATTCAGCGCTGGGAATGATTTTTAAGAGAGGCCATAGGATTTTGAAAATGAGAAAATGCCAAAATAAATGTTTCCTCTATGCTTTAAACTAAAAGAGACCACATTCTAAGCCTTAGCATAGCTGCCATACCCTTGTGCCAACCCCATCACCAACCATAGAGCAACTGGACAAGTCAGAGGATTAAAAGACACACTCACACACTACACATACACACAGAGAGAAAGAACACACTGTGTGACACTGGGATACTGGAAACCTTGCGGCCCTGTGTCCGTCCTCAACCTCTGATGTCTTCCAATACAAACACAACAGCAGCTGCGAGGCCCAAACAAGAGGATACATTATTAGATGGCTCTTCAAAGCTATAATCACTAGCTGGACTTGGACAGATCACACCAAGCTACACACACACACACGACACAGACAACCCTGCCAGGGAGGCTGTTTTGGGGGTTGCTCAAACAGAAATGTGCCAAAAAACACACAACAGAGAAAACAGGGTACAGACAAAATTCCTTTATTTCTGCCATCACCTCCCCTTGAGGGACCATTGACTTAATTGAGTTTATTCCTGTTACTTTTTTTGTGTACTTTTGTAGTATTGTATGTGACTAAATTTCAAGTTGCATTCTTCACAAAACAAAAGTTAGTTGTAAAATTCATAATAGACTGTGCCACAAGAGAGTCACCAAATCAGCAGCTGCCACAGAGAAGCTGCTGTCTGTGATCACAGGACATCAGAGCTTCAGGGAATTTCATCAGTTGATACTCTAGAAAAGATACATGGTCAGTGCATAAAAGGGATGTGGGGGCTGCATCCGGGCCTGGGCTAGCAGTAAGTGATCAGTATGAAACTCCACAAAAATGTGATAAAATTAAGGATCACACTGTTGTGGGGTATGGTTATGACTAGCATGATTGTATCTTGGCATAGTTAGAAAAGGTTGCATCTACCTCTGCATCACTGAATTAATGCATCATCTAGTCAGCACACTAAGGAACCCAAACCAAACAGCGACAATGTTGCAAGATGAACAGGTCTATGCTGGGTCCGTCTGAATGCTAAATCCTACTACAGTCATGGGTCCAACGGACCAATCATGGTGGATCCTCCAGTTAAGACCTCTCTGTTGACTGTGGAACTTTTACCTTCAGTGACTTGTGTAAGGGTTTTTGCTGTTTTGCATAACAATTTCTGTCACAGTTGTGACTGCAGGGTCTCTTTCAGCTCAAAATGTTAGAAATTTTGACAGTCACAGTGGGACAGAGAGGTTGAGTGGACTAGTTATAGTGGGACAGAGAGTTTGAGTGGACTGGTTATATTATGCTTTGAGAATGAACAAGCAAAGTTGAACCCAGAACAGATGGAGACTGAGGGGAATTTTGAAGTGCACAAGACTCACAGACTAGTGTTCAGACAGTACAACACTCACTGTCCAGAGAATCACATCAAAAACCACTGCATTCCCTAGCAACAAAGCGTTGTGTGTGTGTGCACACTCTGCAGTGCGTAAAACTGTGTAACCTCTCTCTTAATATGTGTCTATACAGACTGCAGCTGCTGGGGGAGTTTATATTGATTATATGTCTGTGCTGCGTTTTGTCTCTTTTATTCACCTGTTTATTCTGTTAGGTTATTTAGTTTATGTGGCTTAATAATGTTAGTTGAATTTTTAAAAATGTAATGCAGTAACATTTACTTGTTTACTTCACTGACCTACTTTTTACTTTTGTCTAAGTACATTTTGAGACCAGTACTTTCATTTGAATAGTCTAATACTCTTTGCATTCATAGGCAGGAAAGCTGAATGTATACTATACACACTAAGTAAGCAGATCACCAAATGATCCAAACCTCAAACTTTAGACAGAAATGCAATTTCCTCCTAATTTATTCCTATGGTTTCCACCCATTTCACAGTGTTGCTTTGGTGGAGTATTACCTTCTGTCTCAGCCTGAAGATATATTCAACTGAAGGATCTTCACTCTGCACTTCAAACCCACCATCACAGATCTTGTCTGGTAAATAAAAGATGACTGCTGTGTTTCCACTGTGTCTGGAAGACAACATGGGAGACTACATAAAGTTTTTATTCTAACTGGCCGTAGTAATGTATCAGTTCACTGCATTATACGCACTGCAACTTCAATCTTTAACCTGGCTGTATGTGCAGCTTCTTCAAACTAGTGTTTCGTTATCCTGAGGAAGACTTCTCCAAGCACACCATGTCATCTTGCTACAAGGTTATTCCTTAATGCTAAATTACTAATGTAAATAAAATGGTAAAAGGTACATCAATACTGAACCACATGGGCCAAACAGCGGCTGCAGCACTACCTTCTCTGGGCTCTGACTTTCAGCCCCGCTGTCACAGCAGGTGTCTTCACTTGATAGCTGATTAGAAATACCTGCTGTGTCATCGCTGATTAGGGCGTGACAAGAAGGGCAAACATGCCCATAGCAGCCCACAAACAGCAACAGCAGTTTCATTTCTGTAATTCAGTGTCAGTCTACCCTGTCGTGAGGAACACGAACAGGAACATGCCTCTTTTAATTTAGCTTATTGTGTATTTCTAGCAGATGTATGTCTATATAAGGGTATTTAGCATGCTATTAAGCTGTCACGCCTCTGATTAGTGGCAGCATTGCAACATGTTCACTGGTAAATCTTAAATAAATAGCCTAAATTAGCTTCTTTTTGATTGTGACAGTTCCTCTAAAAGTGGAAGCTGATACAAACCAGTTTGGGTCATGTTAAACGTACTCTAGTTTTTAACTGGTTATGAAACAGTCTCCCTTAATACTGATGCCTCTACATGACCTTCATAAGCAACCAAGATTAACAGCAGGCATCTAATAGTTATTCTTTATTCCTGTCCCTCAGTCAGATTTTTCGGATTTATTTTTGACGTTATTATGTTTATTGTTGATACTGGGGTAGAATGAGCACAGACATTAAAGGAAAAGTAAATATGCAGCTATAAAGGAGAAACATACAGAAACAATAAAATCAGCAAACAATGTGCGATAATAACAAGAAGATTAAGATAATAGTTACAATAAAGGTGTAATAATTAAAATGACAAAATGATGATAAAACCCTGTACCCCATTGTAAATTGTAACCTGTGAAGTTTGAAATAACACATAGCCTAGGTTGCAAAATGTAAAACAAATATATTAATTGAGTGGACTCATTTTGTTTACATTGACGTCTGACCAATCTCATCCATTCATTTTGGAGGTTTAATTAATTTTACTGCTGAATCTCTTGCCTCCTTCTTAGATTCATGCAAGCACCTGAGAGAGTCTCTCACCAGTAACTTCATGACTTAAATCTACCTGATAAAATCTTAAATTAATATCATGTAAATTTAGGGTTTTAAAATGCATGTATGCATGTTTTTAAGTTTTAGTTAGATGCAGCTATAACGTTTAACAGAAGATACATTACATTAAAGGTGGGGTTGGCAACTTCGGAAAAACCATCTAGAGTAAGCTAGATCATGAAAGTAATCCCATTACTTCCCTTCAGTGCCACTCACCCAAAACACGGAGCGTTGGGGAGAGGAGCACAGTGCATTGATGCCATAGCTAACCATATACAACTACTCATTCACATGTAGAAAAACACCTAAAAAAAGTTTTGAACAGAGCTTGCTGCACCTTTGCCCATGTCAGACGCCGCACAAATGTGATGTAAAAAATAATTGTACCTGCATAGTTTTTATCTATAAAGAAAGCCACTGAGAATGGATTAGACTTTTCACCAAGGCCATCTATGTTACTGCAGCTACAGTGAAGCACAGAAAATCATTAACCTTCAACAAGTAGGAGAACACAAGTAAAATAATTAATGATCAGGAGAGAAATGTAAGACAAAAAAACACATTGAGAGTAAACTGTACACCAACACAGACTGCTGTGCAGACTAAAATTCTCCCTCTTTAAAACCTCTGTACAGATTGATATTTCAAGTGTGTTAAACTGAACCTTCAATATAATTCCTTTCATTCCTCCACTGATGTTCTTATTTCTCCATTAGACAAAGCATCACACGTACATGTATACACACAAAACTCTGGAACAGGAATAGTCTGTGTGTCCCTTCCTGTCAATCAAGCCTCCATTAGCGGCTACTTGGCTGGGTGGCTCGGGGTCCACTGCTGTAGATGTAGATAGGAGATGACATCATTGTACTTCCACCTCAATATACACATTTTCCAGCAGTGTGTGTATTGTTGTGACTATGTTAAACCTTGTTATAGCCACACAAACTGTACCCTCCCACAGACACAAAGCAACAAACACATGCACATGCCTCAACCATCTAGGATATGTTACTTCACATTAAGAAACCAAGGATGAGACATTTTTCTCATATTTTCATCAATTCTGTTAGTGTCTGTGTGCATGGGCATATAATGTTACCCCGAGCTATGTCAGATTCCTGCAGGATTTCAATTTTATAAAAAATTCTAATCTCATTTTGTGGACTCAAAGCATTTAGTGTTTGTCAGTGCGTGTGTGTCCCTTGTGCCCCCCCTTGAGGCAGGTCATCATGAATCATGTCAGAGCAAATCTGCTGTTAAAAGGAGCCCTCCGCACTGAATGGAAAGTCAAACACACGCACAGTGGTCAGTGGCTGGTTTGCAGCCAGCAGTAGTGAATCACAGCAGTCATCACTTGTGTTTCATATGCGGAGCATGACAGACACAGATTAGTGGAGCACTGCTGTATAGACGGAATCTGCTTTGCTCCCCTCTGCACCTCCTCCTTCTCTTTCTTTTTCTTTTTTTAATTTGCAAATTGTTCCCTCTCTTCTCTATTTTCTGGCTTTTCTTCTGCACCTCCCTCCCTTTCTTCTGCACCTCCCTCCCTTTCTTCTGCACCTCCTGCCTTGTCTGTATTTTCTTCCTCTCTTCAGCACTTCTGTTCCTTCTTTGCACCTATCTCTGTTTTAAGCACCTCCTTTCCTCTGTTTTCTTCTCCACCTTCTTTCATTTCTTACTTGTTGTCCTCCTCATCTGGACTCATTTACACATATTTTCTTATTTTTTTGCATCTTTTTCTGTTCTCCTGCTTCCCCTTTTTTATTGTTTCCCCCTCTTCTATTTCCCTTTGTCCTTTTACCCTCCATTCCCTCTGTCTCTGTCTCTGTCTCCTCCATTACCGTTTTGACTCCTCCACTCTGTCCTTGCCTCTTCTTGCCGATGCTGCAGGGTTAAAATCAGCAGGGCTGAAGATGGTCAATCAAAAGCAAAAATCCTATTAAAAAACACAAAACAGAGACAAACATTGCATGTTTTATAAAGCAAAAATAAATGAATTTATAATTACAAGTCAGAGTTTAATTCTAAGTAATTTCTTCAGGGAATTTAACCTTGTGTGATTAATCATCTGCCTGTGGCTTCCAGGTTGCTTTTGTGTGTCTTAGTAGTTTAGAATGGATAATATCTTCTGTTCATCAGAGTACAGTTCAAATACTAAAATTAATTTTCAAATATTCTCTTCTCTCTCTCTCTCTCTCTGTCAGTTGTTTGCTTACATTTATAATGTGAATGTTTCATGTTTGAAGAAAACAGAATCATAGCCATAGACTGAATTTTGTGAGCATCATACCAGACATAACATGAGGTGTGTGTGTGTGTGTAGGCAAGGCTGCCATCTATCGTTCCCACATGATCTCTTCACGTGTGCATACATTAAAGTGGTTTCCAATGTGGATTGACGCAGCTACATTCATGTTATTCCAGTTTGGTTTAGACCACTGTTCAGTGCAGTTAGTTGTTTTGTAATAAAGAGGCCACCAGAGAAGGTGGCTGAACTTGTCCTCAGTCAGAAAGTGTAGGTTCATGCAGGCAACTTTGTCATGTTTTCATTCAGTTTTGGAGCACAATACACTCATGTCTTGTGGTTTTACTGCACTCTGGTCTATTTAGGCTATTCATACTCCCCGAAGGACTACTGAATATGGAATAGAAAATCATTTGTAGATTGCTTCACTAGTGCCTTTACTCTTTCTGAAGGATTGACCCAGAAACTTGATGTTTATATTGTTGAACCAATTTTTTTCATCTGGAAATTTCTTGTTTACAGCCCAAATCATGTTTTGGGACTTTCTTTCATTTTTAAATTATTTTTGGCTTCATAAATTGTAGCTAATACTGGAGTATAGCTTTCCATCATTTTCCACAATTTACAAATCCCTCTCTAAGCTGCCTTCTAACCTTCATAACAGCAGTGGATCTAATGGGTACAAAGGAGTAACAATCAGAAATTTCAGTGGATGCTTCTCATACGCTGAATATACTCAATACAATATTCAATCATTTAAATTATGGACTGGACAAAGGACTGGACTGGACTTTCATGCACAATTAATGAAAGTTACATTTTTGCTATGGGTCAATCCAATGTGCACAACTACTTGGAGCAAAACTTTGTACTGTTATTGCTATTTTTTTAAAGCGCTACAGTGAAGTTGTTTGCCTAAAGATCCGATATGTGCTGCAAGATCTAACCACAAAGTGCAATATGATGTTTGGCAAGTCTGAGCCCCTGAGTCAAAAACCAATATATTCCTTTACTTTTGACTCAATAAAGTTTTCCAGGAGAAAATTGCATTCCTCCAACGAGTGTCAAAGCTAAAAAATATCTGGTTAGTTTTGCTTCAATTTCGCTGGATTATGTGATGGGTTTAGTTGTGAGAAGTTGCAGCAGACTAATGGAAAAATTCTCTTGTAATGTAGGTTTGCCATTTTAAAATGAAAGAGGCAATTATTCAGTTGACATCCAGTTTTCTTATTATCACAGCTGCTCTGGTCAACGTTGCTCTGTATTTAAACAGGATGTAAGATTGTATTTCACAATAAAGCCAGTGTGACCTAACATGTTTATCCAAGAGATGAGACAGATAAATATATCTGTATTTCAAAGCACTGACATTTTTCATAAAGACATTATGAGTTACAATTTATATAATATGTTTTTCACATGTTGACAACAAGAAAATCCTGGATGCTCATTAGCCGGTTTTGAAAGTTTGTCTGGTGTCTCCAGCTTGTATGATATTTTCATATTTCTCCAATTGTGTTTTAGACCTCTGTTACCTATTGGCATGTTGCCATAGCAACATCTAGTTAGACTAGAAAAATACTACAAGGTTTTGATAAGACTTAGCCCCAATTAAGCCAGCCCACACAAATTTAGAAGGCCAGAGTGGAAATCGCAGAGCCATTCTTCCCAGAGGGCTTTTTATTCCACAAATCTAATTTTGCATATTTGTCTGAGATGGGACTTTAACAGAGTAAAGCCTTCTATGATTAACTGTTTGACTAGATCAAGACAAAATCTGAAATATGTTATCCATACCTAGAGAATTGTGTGTGTCTGTGTGTTTTTTTTTTTTAATCTAAGCTTCTCTCACTGGCAACACCCAAAATAAGAGAACACAGAAACCTTCAACACACACCCAGGCACACATACATAGACACACACACACACACACACACACACACTGACCAGATGTAAACCTTCCTTTCAATCAGGCCTAATGTATACCTAATGTATCACACAATGTAAGACACATACAGAAAGTTTTTAGATTTATAAGGATACATATAAATAAATAAATAAATAAATAAATAAATAAATAAATAAACAAAATAAATAAAAAATACACTGTCTAAAAAACAGGGAATTCACTGAAAAAGATAAGAATGCTTTTCCTCTTGGTTGTGTCAAGTGCTTGTCTGCCAATCAGTGGACCAAACCATACACTCTGTCATACATCATTAAATGGGGCTTGGTACGAAAGCTGCAGATATGGCAATATAAAAAATGCAGTCTTGTTATAATTGGGTAAATAATGACATGTCCAGGGGGCAGTTTGAGGGAGCATGAGACTGGCTGGTAGCACATAAATAGATGTTTTGGCTCCTGGTTCCTTGTTAATAATAGATTTCTTAGGGTGCAGGTAAGCACTGACAATATTTCATTATCTTCTTGTTACATTTGACCTAGCTGCTCAGTCCATAATACAGAATAATAAGTAAGGTTGTTCAAATAATACAAATATTTTATACTGGATATATAAGCAAGTTATACTACATGTAGCAGTGTGATGAAAAGAAATTATTATAAATACCCTTAATTGATGATTTGATTTCAGTACAACTTGTACATTGTTGCCCACAAGTGGCCAACAAAGTACAACATCTATCTTAATTATCGTATGAGAAATCACCTTATAGCAAGGAACAAGAACTGTTTTATTCAGCAAGGAACGTATTTGAAAGCTTGCAGCGTAGGTTAAAGGTAAGAGTCTTTTTAATGACAGAAATCAACATTGTAAATGGGAAAGCGAGTTTCAAATTTTGAGAAACACATAATTCTACATCTGCCATGTAACCCAGGCATCAGTCTGTCTTTTTTTGTTCAAGCTGTACATGAATTCTGAAACAAAGTCAAATATTACATTTGAATGTTTTTTTCTTTTTCCTTCTGAGTTGTGACAGGTCCTTTGGGTTTATCCAAATCTTGAAAGTTCAGGAGAATAAAGTAAGTATAATCTATAATCTAACTCCCTCAAACCACAGGAATTCACTATTTCCAAAAAAGTTGTTTGGTATATCAAAGAATTGGAGTAAATACCTGATAATTGGTTCAATATGGCCATATTGGTGGTCATACAGTGCAGATACAACTTCTTGCTTTGGTTTGAATACATATAATATACTGATCATCTCTGTTTTCTCTTCATGTATGGTGTCAGTGAGACTTCAGGGATCTTTCATGCAGTAAGGAACAGTACTAAATAAAACTTAATTGATACAATGACATTTAAACACTGTCCATTAAAATGACCAAATACATGTGATAGAAATTCACCACTTCAAAAGAATTCATGACTTTTAGACTTCTTTTTTGAAGTCCCTAATTGCTCTGCATTAGAATAAAGCAACAAGCTACACAGATGAACCAACTCTGGGTTGTAAACATTAACATATTTAACAGAACTCTCATTAAAAGGAAGGGCAAGAGGAGCTAAAAAAACATTTTGAGTCCAGAGGTAACATCATTACAACTAGATAGATAGATGTGTCAATACAAAGAGACACCCCAGAGCTGACAGTGTCCCTGAGTTTATCAATACTACTCATTTAAAAAAACATGTTTTCTTTTTGGACAGTCCAAAGAGCCCTGAAGAGTTATAACAGAATCATTAGACCATATCTGAACATCTTTAGGAGTGTGCAGCTCACGAGGATAAAGTGCATACAGTCGTGATCAGCTGTCCCCAGTGGATGCAGAGTCACTGATTCAAAACATGAGCTTCTGACAGAAACAGTGCACAAGTCATGGATTTTGCTGTGCCTCGTGGAGTCACACATTCAATGATGAAAATTTTTGAAGAGTTTTTGACATTGAACATTTGTTTGTGGCCATAATGGGGATCAGACATATGGATTGTGTTGTCTAAGTTAAAAATATTATATCTGCAGCAAACATTATAAAGCATCAATACAAATAACAAGAATTCCAAAGGTATATCTGCAGGGCAGAAAGATAGAGGCTTTATCAGACCAGGCCAAAGATGTAGCACTTCTATCAAGAGCTTGCAAGCATTTTTATACCTTCATTTATGTAGAGACAAGACCCATCTTTTATTGATCTGCCAGCAATCCATGTGTCACGGTGTATGAGTAAAGGTGTGCTTTCAGTTATTACATCCCAGTCCACGTACCTCTAAGACAAAAATAAAGTATGGATTGTCAATGCATTTGTGCATTGTAATCATAGTGCTTACAGGCCTGTTTGAATTTTTTCTTTCATCTTAGCCAATTCCTGATATCAATCCTGCCAGCAATTCTAAAGGAAAATCCTGTTGAAAAGGATGGCTTTCAGATTAATTAGCAAAGCTGATGACATTACACAGTACAACACTAAAACACCAACTTTTAATAGACTACAGTCTAAATCATAGACTGCATTGTGTTTTCATTGTGTTGTTATTTTATGATATAATTCTTGTACACCCACCGAAGTGTTTGAAATTATTCTGTTCACATTGAAGTTGGGTGGAGTTATGCTGGGAATCTTGTGACATCACCCCTTTCATTTTAATAAAGATGAAGGCATATGTTGTCCTGCTCTGGTGATTAAACATAGCTGTATGCACCTGTTGTGCATCAACTCTATGGTCCACAAACACAGAAACAAAACAAAACAAACAAACAAACATAGAAAAGTTTTATTTTTGAAGCTTTTTTGTATGTTGAAATTAGGAATCAAGTGCCACATTTATTATCCTAACGTTATCTAAAGCAATTTGGCAGGAACAAACAGATTTAAACTCTGAGAGTCTGATGTATCTTCTAAAAATTATGTTTAAAACCCTATGAAGACAACAGTGCTGCCAGTAAATGATCAAAGACTGTGGATATAGACTCAGAGTGCCATCTTCAGTATCACACGGCTATTTGGAAATTTTAACCCCTTTAAAAAATGGTAATGCAATAACAGACGCTGAATGAAGATTTTACTGTTACTGATGGGAGCAAGGCCATCGCCTGACATTTAGACATATCACATAAAATCCATTAAGTTTGGGTGGAATCAATAAACCTTGACTTGTGTGAGGCATCTTTAATTGCTTGATTTTCAGACACTTCCAAGTTAAGACATGGCAGTTCAGATATATTGGAGCTTTCAGAAAGTTATTAAGTAGTAATTACAACAGAGGACACTATTTATTAATCAGAAGCTTGTAATGATGATACCTCTGACAGGGTATCAGGGAGGTATCAGATCAAGAATCAATAATCTTTATTTGTCATTTATGTTTTGGCACATAATGAAATTAAGATAGGTGACTCCTAGCTGTAAACCTAAGTATACTCAATATATATATATGTACGTACACAGTCATAAAAAAAATAAAACGTCATAAATATCTAAAGATTTAGAGTTGTAGCAGCAATGTACAGTAGGGGGATGGGTCAGTTGTTTAAGTGTAGTCAGTTCATGGCTCAAGTTCTCAATAGGGGGAAATGGATTAAAAGTACAGCTCTGGGGAAAAAGCTGTTTTTCAGTCTGGTAGTTTTGATTTTAATGTTACTGTACCACTTTTCAGAAAGAAGCGGTACAAACAGTTAATTGGGTGGGTAGGGTCAGCGGTAATATGTCGGGCCTTCTTCTGGATCCGGCCAGCGTATATTGAGTCCAGGTCTGGAAGAGGACTTCCCACAATCATCTGTGCTGTTTTCACCACCCGGGCTAAGTCTTTCCGGTCTTGTGCAGTGCAGCTGCCATACCACACTGTTGCACTGAGGCAGAAGGATGCTCTCTACTTGTGGCCCTGTAGAAGTTTGTCAGGAGCTGAGGGGAGAGAGTCCAGCACGTTTCAGCTTCCTGAGGAAGAAGAGTCTTTGTTGAGCCTTCTTTACCAGGTGAGCTGTGTTCATGGACCAGGTTCAGGTCAGATGTGATGTGGATGCCCAGGAACTTGATACTTGTTGACACGCTCGAACTGCTTCCCCGTGGATGAGGAGAGGAGCATGCTCTGTCCTTCCTGGACCTCTTGTAGTCCACTATGACCTCCTTGGTCTTGCTGGTGTTCAGAACAAGGTTGTTGTTGCCTGAGCACTCCACTGAGTAAGGTGCTGGCTGGATCTCCTCTCTGTAGTGGATCTCATCATTGTCCAATATGAGAACTATTTAGTTGTCATGCAGATACATTGGATTGATTTTAACACCTTCATTGTCTTGAAGAGCGCACTGAACAGTCGTATTAGGACAATAAAAGTTTCACATCAGGACCAGTGTCGGCAGATGCTCAGTATGAAATGACTCGGATCAGGACCAGGTTCTTCCAGCCTGGAAAGGTAAACACTCTCTCTGCTGCCATCCAAGATTGAATAGTAAGTGCACAATATATGAAAAAAAAAAGTACAAAAAAAGATTCTGTCTTTTTTAACTTTAACTGACCAAAGGGATTAGCTTGGGTGGGCACACTCATCGGTTTTCCTCCCTCTGATGATATTCCTGAATAGTGAGCATAATGTAGGATAAAGACTTTAAAAAGTAGATATATGGTCTTTTAACTTCAGTGAAACACTTGAGAAGAATGATGGGCAACAAATTCATCATTAATTTCAGTTTTTAAGAACTAATTTCAGTTTACTTGATGTTGATGATGATGAAGTTTTGTTTTTGTTGAATGTTAGCATTGAAAATACATATTCTAACTGCCACAAAACACAAGTCCAACGGAAGCTGTGTGAAATATTATTAGTTTTTAAATTGTTCATTTTCTTAGTCTCAAACCAAAAGTATTGGAAAAGTATCATTTTGAAAAAAAGGAGAAAAACACCTGCCTTCTCACCTGCTATAGGTGCTGGTGTTGGTGGTCTATATATAGGTGCGCGTGTGTGTGTGTATGTGTATCTACAACAAAAAATAGTTCTACAACCACAAAATCTTTGTTCTTCTAAATGAACTATAGTTTTGGCTGAAATGTGAACCCTTGCCCTGCCACGTATTCCCAGTGGGCATTGTCTTTTAACAAATAAAAATACCACCAAGAATTTTGGTCCAATTTTAACAAGGCTGGTGTGCAGTCATTTCCCTTCGCTTTTCTTCACAAAAAACTGCATTTAATAAGGAGACAGCAAGGCATTTTTTTTTCCTTAACAAGGTGGGTGCCATTTTATGTGAGGGGCCTGACAGTGGCTGTGAGGAAACATTTTGACAGTGGTACTCAGTTTGTTCAAAGTTAACAAGGATAGTGGGCTGAGGATCGCCGTCTGTTCATTTGTCTGACTGTCACATGTCATCTCTGATGCCGTGAATCAAATTCTGACAGCCTTAAGGGAACAATGCATGTCATTGCTATCCAGGATTTACAAAAAGTGCACTGCCCAGGAAGTGACTTACAATTACAGTTTGAACCAAGCTGACACATTTTCCGCTCATGCTCCTCTCCTCTCCTCATCATGTGTTGGGGATGATGTATTTGCTTGAGCCCCATTGTCTAAACTTTCTCTTTATAGCTTTGAAAACAGTTGAGCTGTGCTTTGTTATAAATTCTGCCCTGAGCATGCTAAGATCTTTGCAATAACAAGGCTGACAACTATGGATGTGCCAATCCCATTTCAAAGATTGGTATTGGGGGAAATCAAGGCATGTTTTAACTGATCGGTTAAATGTTCAGCAGGTATAATGTTTACACTGTTATATTCACTGTCTTAATTTAACACATTAATAAACTGGGACTTGCACATTAGCACTAAACACAAAATACATAGATCAGGCTGATAGGAATGTCATTAGATTTGCAGCTATTTGTTCATAAATCAAAGTATTAGAGAAATCTATCTGGCTACCAACACATGCTAATGCTGGAGACACTGCACAAAATCACAAACGGTGACAATAACTTTATGCAAAGACAAAAGAGGGAAAAGCTGATCCTGTCAGTGAGACATAATGTGTCAAAAAGTCAGCTTTAAAGTTGTAGGTAGGTGTATTTTTGAACTTTGCTTCCTGTCGTTATGTAAGTTAGGCTAAATGCATTTATAGTGTTTTCATAGTGTTTTTTTTTTTTATTAATTATTTTAACAGATCATTTTGGGGTACAAGCACTCACTCCTCATGGACATGAAGTTATTTAGTCACTATTTTTCCATGGAAGCTTTAATATAGGAGTCCTTTGTCCCTAAGAAAAAGTAATGACAATAGGCAGATAAAGGGAAGTCACCACGTTAAACAGTATTAAGCCACTCAGCGCTAGACGCATTACCAAGACAGAAAGAGGGAGTGAAGAAAGGGATGACAGGGGAGAGAAAACATCAGTGAGGCCCAGAGAAAAAGAGCAAGGCAGTGACAAATCGGAAGACTAATCCAGGCTACTACAGAAGGATTAAATCATTCTCTCGCTGCATGTTCGCCTGCTCCAGACGGCAGAGGTTAAGCAGACAGCTCTTTCCCTGCCCTGTTTTTCTTCTTTTCTCTCATCCTATCAACCACCTTCTCTCCTTTTCTCATCCCTTTAATGGCATTAGAGAGGTAGTGAGGAAGGCTGTTGCAGAGCACCACATACACACAGCACACACACACAAACACACACACAGACACACATGAGAGTTTTGCAGATAGAGTTTCGGGCTAATACATGTCAGTGTTTGTGATAATCTAATGGACGGGAGAGATAATAGAAACAATCATTGATTTCCCCTGTGGCAGGTGTGTATAAGAGTGTGTGCATATATTACATGTTTGGCTGTATACATATGTGTTTGGTGGTGGTGGCAGACAGTAACCTGGCTAAAGTCTAAAGTATATATATATATATATATATATATATATATATATATATATATATATATATATATATATATATATACACACACACACACACAGATATATATACGTATATGATGACAAATCAAATTCCCATTTTAACTGCTTCTTATTACTGTGCACGCGCACACAAAAGAAACTTGTTTCAAAATCACACCTCCAGAACAGAGACACATGTATGCTGAGCTGTATCTCTAGTCCATACAAATTCCACATACATTTCACAGAGAAGTTGTCACACATTGAAATCTTCACCCATCTTATGCACGTTTTTTTGAAGTTGCAGATAAGAAAGATTTTTGCCACAACCTTCCCCTTGTAAGCGTATATTGACAGGCGTGGGTGTTTACCTCTGCACACGCACTTGCCGCATCTCTGAAAGGTTCAAGCAGACACCAGAATGCTCCTCTTTCTCTTTTTGTATTCTCTGTACAACCCCCACCCCAGCCCCCTGCATCCCCTCGCTCTGCGCTCCCTCCTTCCCCTCGCTGCAGTGGTAATTGGGTATGACACGGGATCAACAGGGAGAGAGCAAGTATGCATTTGAATGCGCTGAATGTTGTCTTCTTCACTTCTCTTTTCTAACCTGCTGCCTTCCAGCTCCCAGCCCTCGCTCACCGCTGTTACCGTAGCAACATCTACGTGACCGCATCCCCCACTCTCCCTCCTCCACCCCTGTGTAATTTCTTTTATTAAGATTGGCTGCTAGTGCCCAAATGTGTTTGTGTATTTGTGTGCAACAGCTCAACAGTGAGGTGCATAGCAGCAGAGCATTGCCAGCCTAACTCTATGCTCCAAGCCAATTACCACAGCCTCACTACAGAATTGAAAGCTACAACTCGGAAAGAATTACCCAGAGCAGAGAAAATCTAGCCACTTGAGTCAAACTCGTTACATTTAGTCAATCAAGTACATTATTGCACACCTGAGTATATCTCAATGTTGCTCAAAGGGGATATCTCTTGCTTTACCAGCCACATGACTGCTACAAAAAAAATAACAGTCTGGAAGAAAATCCTTTCTTCCCGTGTCAAAGAAAGAGTAAATGTCAATTACAGTACGTTGAGACAAACATTCCAGCTCAGTCATGAGGGCAGCAGTCTGTCCTCCTAATTACTGCCATTTTCATTCCTATGGGTTAAAAGGGTGAGCTACAGGACTTGCCGCTGTGTCTAAGAATTGTTCAAAATGCATTCTTTCAATTGAATATTAATCTTAATACACATTCACTACTTTTGGAGGGCACTGTTTCAAAATTTACTGTAACTCATCTGCTGCATTGGTGTGTACTGCCCTATCAAACCTAATGCTTTCTTTTTGCCGCAAATAATCTGATTTGATCTCTTTAATGTGGAAACTTGAAACAGGTAAAGGCAGCAGTTTTTCGTTTAAACAGAAATGGGTTATGGTTGGATCTCCCTGTTTCCCTGTGGGTCATACGGCTACGTGAGCCATGGAGAGTTCCAACAGTACCACACCACGGCACTCCATTGTAGACCATGCTCTCTGGTGCAGGCTTGAGCAGGTGAGTTGAAAAGAGCATGTCCTGTCCCCTGGCTTGTAGATGGGGTGACCTTGGATGACAAAAGTGCTCTTTTCCTGAAGGGACCACGCCAGTCTGTGGATGTGAACCATTATTATACATCACCTTCACAGCGTTCAGAAAGGTTTTCATCTGCTATGGCAAATGCTTTACTCTGTGTGCTTGTTCCTTTTCATTCTTGCCTTTATTCCTGTTGATGACAGCCTCAATGACACTATACTACTGGACCAGCCCAGTAGTCATGGCTGGTCCAGTAATTCATTCTCAATTACAGGAGTGCCTGCTCCTGTTTTTTTAAGTGCTGTCACTGGCAGGGTTGTTGGGCTGTACGGCACTTGTTCATCTTTGGACACTATGTCTTAGACTGAAAGCGGTCACCGTGGTTTGCACTCACAAGATATCTGACCCTTTTGTCCATATACAGTGCATCCGGAAGGTATTCACAACGCTTCACTTTTTCCACATTTTGTTATGTTACAGTCTTATTCCAAAATGGATTAAATTCATTTTCTTCCTCAAAATTCTACACACAACACCACATAATGACAATGTGATTTTTTTTTTTTGAGATTTTTGCAAATTTATTAAAAATAAAAAACTAAGAAATCACATGTACATAAGTATTCACAGCCTTTGCTCAATACTTTGTTGATGCACCTTTGGCAGCAATTACAGCCTCAAGTCTTTTTGAATATGATGCCACAAGCTTGGCACACCTATCTTTGGGCAGTTTCGCCCATTCCTCTTTGCAGCACCTCTCAAGCTCCATCAGGTTGGATGGGAAGCGTCGGTGTACAGCCATTTTCAGATCTCTCCAGAGATGTTCAATCAGATTCTGGGTTCTGGGCTCTGGCTGGGCCACTCAAGGACATTCACAGAGTTGTCCTGAAGCTACTCCTTTGTTATCTTGGCTGTGTGCTTAGGGTTGTTGTCCTGCTGAAAGATGAACCATCGCCCCAGTCCAGAGGTCAAGAGCGCTCTGGAGCAGGTTTTCATCCAGGATATCTCTGTACATTGCTGCATTCATTTTTCCCTCTATCCTGACTAGTGTCCCAGTTCCTGCCGCTGAAAAACATCCTCCACAGCATGATGCTGCCACCACCATGCATCACTGTAGGGATGGTATTGGCCTGGTGATGAGTGGTGCCTGGTGTTCCTCCTAAACATGATGCCTAGCATTAACGCCAAAGAGTTCAATCTTTGTCTCATCAGACCAGAGAATTTTGTTTCTCATGGTCTGAGAGTCCTTCAGGTGCATTTTGGCAAACTCCAGGCGGGCTGCCATGTGCCTTTTACTCAGGAGTGGCTTCCGTCTGGCCACTCTACCATACAGGCCTGATTGGTGGATTGCTGCAGAGATGGTTGTCCTTCTGGAAGGTTCTCCTCTCTCTACAGAGGTACGCTGGAGCTCTGACAGAGTGACCATCGGGTTCTTGGTCACCTCCCTGACTAAGGCCCTTTTCCCCCGATTGCTCAGTTTAGATGGCCGACCACCAGCTCTAGGAAGAGTCCTGTGCTCATTGGGACCTTCAAAGCAGCAGAAATTTTCTGTACTGTACCCTTCCCCAGATTTGTGCCTAGCGACAACTCCTTTGACTTCATGCTTGGTTTGTGCTCTGACATGCACAGTCAATTGTGGGACCTTATATAGACAGGTGTGTGCCTTTCCAAATCAAGTCCAATCAACTGAATTTACAGACAGGTGGACTCCAATTAAGCTGAAGAAACATCTCAAGGATGATCAGTGGAAACAGGATGCACCTGAGCCTCAATTTTGAGCTTCATGGCAAAGACTGTGAATACTTATGTACATGTGATTTCTTAGTTCTTTATTTTTAATAAATTTGCAAAAATTCACGTTGTCATTATGTGGTGTTGTGTGTAGAATTTTGAGGAAGAACAATGAATTTAATCCAATTTTGGAATAAGACTGTAACATAACAAAATGTGGAAAAATGTGTTGTGAATACTTTCCGGATGCACTGTATATGTCTGTGTGTGTGTGTGTGTGTGTGTGTGTGTGTGTGTGTGTGTGTGTGTGTGTGTGTGTAACCCCATTGCATATTAGGTGCACTGGCAAAATTTACAAACTTTCAGCTGTGTTCAATAAACAACTGAAACAAAAACTATTTAAATAGCTCACCACAAATAAAATTACAGGTAAGGTACAGGTGTCTCCAAATTCAACACAATATGGCACTTTTAGTGACTACTGCAGTTTCACAATTATTCAAACCCCTCTTGACAAGCATCTTTAGTACTTAGTAGAGCACAGAACAGGTTCTGATAGCGTTCATGAAGAATCTTAGCCCCTTCATCATGGGTAATAACCTCCAGCTCCTTAATATTATTGGATTTGTGTGCTGCAAATTGCCTTCTTCAAATCCCACCAGAGATTTTCTTTGGGACTCAAGTCAGGCAACTATGAAGCACACTCTAGTATCTTTCACAACTTTTTCTTCCAAGCCTTGGTGCACTTCCAGGTTCCATTGGAAGGTCCAATGATGCCAAAGCTTCAGCTTCCTCACAGACAGCATGATGTTTTCTCCTAGGATTTCCTGATACTTGATTGAATCCATCTTGCCCTCCAAACAATGCAGGTTTCCTGTGCCAGAAGAAACAAAGCAGCCCCAGAGCATCAATGAGCCACCGCCATGCTTTACTGTAGGCAGGGTGTTCTTTTCATCATATGCCTCATTCTTCCTCCTCCAGACTTACAGCTGATTCATAGGCTCAGAAAGTTCCAGTTTTGTGTCATCGCTACAAACAACAGAATCACAGAATATCTGTGGCTTATTTATATGGTTTTTAGTATACTGGAGCCAACTTGTCTGGTGCTTTTGGGTCAGTAGTGGTGTCTGTCTTGGACTTGGTGCCTACTGCCACCAAGTCTTGCTGCCTGTGTTTTGCACCTGCCTCCTCAGAAATCTGGCGGGAGCCGTTGATAGCTTCCTCTTTCTGCAATGTCCAGGTTGTGTAGCCAGTGTTCCTTTAACTTTGAACTTGCAAACTATGCTTCCAACAGTATCTCTGTGAACATTCAGTGCCTTTGCTGCCTTTTTGTATCCTTTTCCTTGTTTGTGCAAGGCATAGTATGTGACTATGCTGCTATGCTATTTTTTGCTTTCTCCTTAACCTCAGTTACATGAAACACAACATTTAGGGCAGAATCTTCATGGTATGTTCACACTACGACTGACAAAGCCACAAAATGTCAAACATAGACAGATAAATTGTTTTTGATTTACCACTGAAGTGCTGCCCAAGTGGTTGCTGACGTGGTTATGTCTAGCTATCTAGATAGATAACATTAGCTGCTGTCTATAGTGCTTGCTCCCTGGTACCAGTGCTCCCTTTTTAAAATTACACATTAAAGAACTCTGTTTAGCCATTGTTGTGAGGGTAACATTACATTAGCTGAAAGGCAAGCTAGTTAGCTGACTGGCTGAAGGCAGACTAGAGGAACTATGGAAGGCAAAAAGAGAAGTGGTGAAACAAAGAGTCATAGGGGCGCTGAAAAAAGTTGAGGCCAGCTCAACTTTGCAGCGTGTCACACCTGTCATGAACAACACATCAGTTTGGAGCTTAATATCACTGGCTTTCTTGAAAATGACTTGTAGACTGTTGCTTTGTCACTGGTAGTCTGAACACAGTTAGGTTCTGTGGAGACTGTTTCCTCTTATTCTATTATTGTTCTGTGAGAACTGTCATTTCACTTTGAAAGGTGACTTGAAAATAAGTGATGCATTTCTTTTGAGGAATCAATAAATCACTCAGTAAAAAATAAATCTACTAAGCTTTAAAATTCAAGGAACGAAATAATTAAATACGCATAGAACTGCAGTCCAGAAAGAAAGACTAAAGACACAAGTACGTCACAGGATATGAATGGTTTAATAAAATAATCCAATACATCACAGATCTGATGAATTGAAGTCATGGCCAGAATAACCTGAGCTTATTCCTGTGTTGTTAAAAAAATACAAAACCATAAAACTCAAAAGCAGTAACGCTCAATTAGTTCTTCCTTCAGTCAGAGATCAAAACAAGGACGGTCCCATCCCAATGAACACAGCAGAGTTTCGATATAAACTGAATTTCACAATCAGATGATGGAGCAATGACCCTGAATGGATCTTTACAAGAATTTTTTCAGCTTTTTTCTTGTAAAAGACTTATTTCTGAATGTACCAACTAAGAACACGAACCTACTATACATACTCATGTTTTTTTTCAAAAGCTTTCCTGAAGAATGTAGCTGTGCAGAAAGATAGAGCAACTTTACTGGATACAGCGGATACATAGCATAAGAAAGCTTTACAAACAAAGCATGCTAACAGCAAATCAACTCTCTCATAATTCAAAACAGGAGTGTGACAAGTGCCACTATTAGTGCCAAAGTAAAGGTCTCTGTCAAATAACAGTTTTACCCTTGCCCTTTCTTTGTTCATCCATGGTTGACCAGCAGGTTCTGAAGGAAAAAGAGAAAAAACAAAGAAAGAATTAGTCCATTTGCAGCCTTGCCACTCCCCATGACCTTTGAGATGCTCTTAGGTGGAAGGACTAGCCTTGTCCTGTGCGCACCTTTCCAGCTTTAACTGACCACATCTGAAAGGTCAGATGTAGTAATAGTAGGGATTATCTCAGTAATGGAGAGAAGTGAACCTGTTGACCAATGTTACTCAGGTCTAAATTGCTTCTCCAGAGACTTTTCTATGTTGCAACTTCTGGAGGTAGATGAGAAAGAATTTCTGTCTTAGTTACTATTAACTTGTGACTGTTTCTCAAGTCTGTTTTGCAGCTGTCACAATCTGCAAATGGCATCCAAACTGTTTAATCTTATCCCATAAAAGTGGTTATATTTTTTGTCTATGCATTATATGTTTATTGGTATTTGTAAGAGTAGCAAAGTTCAATAGAATAAGAAGAAACAGCAGGTGTGTTATAACTCACTGGTAGCTGTCCCTTATTAATACATTTGAAAATTGTGAAAGCCCAAAAATCAGTTTAATTTTAAAAGAAAGATTAACACAATAACATTATGCAGGTGTAGACAAATTTGTTGTAAAGCCACACTAATGATAGCTTCTTCTTTTGACAAACACAATCGTGTGGACAATCGTATAATGGTGAGACTATTTCTAAATTATTGCAGGTACATCTGGCTTCTCTCTACTGCAGTTTCTTCTTTGGCAGACATACAGTATGAACCAAAAACATGTGGTAAGCTAATATAAGCCAGTAATATTAATCCAGTTAATTTATCAGTTGTGCTTCACTTTGAAGATAAAAAAAACATTAAACCATTAAAAAAAAAAAAAAATTAAAAGTACTCGCTTGTCCCCATAGAAAACTGTTGTTAAGAGGTTATAATTGAGTGTTCTAGAACCTTTACTAAAGGAAAACCCTTAAATGTGTAGTGAATTTAGTGACCTGCATATCATGTATATATTACATATTGTGTGACTTATACAGTATGTCACAAGTGTTCTGAAAAAAACAAACAAAAAACTGTCTGCGATGAATGATGAAATGATTGCAGTAGCACCGGTGTAATATGGCTTTGCGATGTCTGTGTGAGACCGGACATATAACATTTACTGTCTTTACAGTAAATACCCTGCTGTGCTGTCAGCTGAAAAAGACAAATGTTTAATGCTAAGTAATCAAATTGGACACACCCATGATGTTGCCCATTGTTGACAGCCGTGTACCATTATGTTATACTATGCCTGGTTAACATTACTAGTTCAAGAGGAGAGAGGGGTCCTTTGATATCAGGCATTGTTAGCTGGTGATTTGATGAGCCAGGCAGGGAAGAGTTGTGGTTCTGATGTTGAATACGGACTTTCTGTGCAGTGTTACAATGGTGCAGGTTGGTTGTTCCTTTGCGTTTCTTGCAGAGTTAGCTGCTGGTCATTAACTTGCTCCATTGCTTCTGCTGTTTGTACAGTTAGTTGTCAGACTTTGTGTCATAGCTGCTAGCTCTAAATAAAGTAAGTAGTAGATGTAAGAGAATAGGGGAATTATCCCATTCAGGGCCATAATCCAGGTTATACCAGGTAGCATTACAGGAATAATTAAAATAATAATAACTGGGGAAGATATGTAACTGTTATAACATAATGGCTCACATTTTAAAAGTTCAGTTTTGGTCTCCCAGTGAATGAATAAATCAGCAGAGTCCCAGTGGTACCTACATTATACTTGTGCTACAATTTTATGGCCTTGCACAACAAAACTTTAAACCTCTGTAGCACCAGCGCTATGACTAACTAAACAGGCTTACTAAACAGTTCCACAAGGCTGGAGTCACAGATTGCATGTCATTTTAGTGAGTGTTTACATAGTGTCTCTGTCCTTACACCATATTCCTTTGAGATCAAGTTAGTCTAGGTTGACATATTTAACAAACTGTGATTATTATGCCACTAGATTTATCAAGGTCAAACAAGTAGCAATGATCGGCTTTGTCAGGAAGCGTCTCTGTCTCTGAAAAGCAGATGTAAGAAAAACAGTGACAGGATTTATGTAGTTACTTAAGATACAAGGAGGGTTGTAGTGGATTGTGAATCAACGTTAATTTTACGGAAACCTAAATAACATCAGACATAGAGTGAACACACTATATAATTATCTATAGATATGGACTGTATCAGTTACCTAGCCAGATTAGTTGTCTACAGCCACGGTAGCAGTTCTGTGAAGCTGCACTTCAGCACAGTGCAACTTTGAGTTAACATGCTCTCAATGACATGGCTAAAATGCTAATGTTTGCAGGTAATTTTTTATCATGCACTCTATGATTAGTTTGGCATTATCATGTTAACATGCTAAAACACTACATGCTAATCACGCTGTTGCTGATACATATTGCTATTGCACCAAACTCTGGGCACACTTGAAACATGGCCTTGAACAAGGCATCAAACCCCTCACTGTTTCAAGCGTTGACCATACAGCAGCTCCGTCACTCTGACATCTCTCCAACTAATGCACAATTAAGAAGTCTATAAAGTACTTCATAATAAAGCACTTCTTTATTTAACACAAAGTAGAGCTAAGGCTGATGGGAATGTCAGTAGTTTTGCAAGTATTTAACGCTAAACCATAAATCTTAACCTTGTAGTGTTGCAGAGGAAAAGTTAGCAGATGAAAAACCAAAGTCATTAGTCTGATGTATAACCATGAATGTATGTACAAAATGTAGTATCAAAATAGTACATGTTGAGATAATTCACAGGTAATGTGGAGGCTTTGATGTTGGTGGCACTAGATGGAAAATCAGGGAATCACTTCAGTCATGTAAAATTCAACCCCTTTTTTATACATTTTGTATGAGCCTTGTTGGAGGAAGCCTGAGCAAACAAGGAATGCAAATAAGGAGTTATATGGTAACAATTTTAAACAAATGCCTGTAATACCAGTGGCATATATTTTCATTTAATGCTTTCTGTAATTTAGACAAAAATTTAATTCTGCATCACCTAATCCAGCTTTTGTACTTATTACTATTGTACCTATTATTTATTATTATCAAGGTCCTTTATCATAATTTCAAGGTTACAATGATTGCTTTGCTTTGCTTTGCTTTGTTTTCCCAGCCCTGCTTGGCTTCAGAGGCTGGACAGCTGCAGAGAGCTATAGCTCCAGTAACCCATGTGGAACGATACAACGAGCTCAACTGACTGAAGGCTACGGGTACATTGACCTGAAGCCAGCTAGTACAGAGACACACTGCATGTATGCACTGTATGCAGATTTATGTGTGTAGAGAGGGCATGGTATCTAAGCACTGCAGAGTCTGCTCCAGCTTAGAAACTAAAACCATTAAAACCACAGAGAGACTCACAGAGCAGGGGTGATCAATGTGCCCCCCCTCTACTGTCCCCTCATCGTATCTTTTTGATTTCCTCTCCTCACTCGCCATTCTCTTCCCATTCTTCTGTTCGTGTGTTCTTCTGATCTACTGCGCTATCCTATATCTTTTCCCCTCCATCTTCTTTCCTTTCTGCTCTATGAATACAATGGCTCACTTGAAAGAGAAATACGGCAACAGATGCTCAGAAAAAATGTGTTAAGGAGTGAGCCAGGGGGGGAGAAAACATTTTACAAATGCATGCATACACAGTTACTGAAAGGCAGAGGGTGGTGACCTGTGACGTTGACAATCACAAATGAATGGGTAAAAAAAAAACAACCCTCAAATATGTGACTGTGGACTAATATGTTTCAGTGAGCCATCTATCTCTGTTATCTCTGTTAATGCCATTGTGATCACAAGGAAAAGAGATCTGTAAATATTCAGCTCCACCACGTGGAGGCTACGTGTTTCATTGGTTAGTGTGGCAAATCATTTTAGCTAATTTCGCTAAAGGTGTTTGTCTATATTTTCCTTCTTGTCAATAAATCTTGTGAAAACACAAAACTCAACAATGTGTTACTGCATGTCTCAGTAGTTCCCAACTTTCTTTGCCTGTTGCTTGGATAGAAGCCAATCGGTTCCTAATGAGTATATACATCTTTAAAAACAGTAACCAACATTTAGAAAAAAGTAGTTTCCTAAAACAGCTGGACCAATGTTCTAATTCATTTGCTGGGTATTTTCAGCTGTGGAATCATGCACAATTTGGTCCTCTAATGAGTAATTATGGCAGCGCGGCAGTGTATGTGGGATTGACTCAAAACAAACAGTGGCCATGTTGGTGGTTGTGAAGGGACATGTCATTAATTATTTTTTTAATTAATCAATTATTCCAAAGCCATATATTGAATTTTTGATGATGTAAAACAGACAAAAGTAGCAAATCCACAAATTTAAGAAGCAGGAAACTCTTTTTGAGTTTTTACTTGATAAATTACTTATATGATTAATCAGTTTTCAAATAGTGGTCTACAGGACCCCAAGAAGAATAAACCATGTTTTTATTAAGCTAATGGGGATTGTATGAAAAGAAAGCATGCAACTTGTCAAAAAATACTTTAAAAATACTACTCAAAAATACTAAAATTCTTGTATAGGCTATGCATTATGTTTTAGTGTAATGTTTTTTGTTTTAGTGTAATGTGTAGGATAGCCTACTGTAAATGTAAGCTCATTAGTTTACCAGGTTCTGAAAGTGACATCTTTGCACTTAAACTGTGTAAAAAAATGGTAATAACTAACAACTCACCAACTAACAAACTAACTCAGGATGAGTTAGTTTGTTAGTTAGTTTAGTTAGTTAGTTAGTTTAGTTAGTTAGTTTAGTTAGTTTCAATTAGAGCGACAGGTGAGAAATCCATTTAAATAGTTGAGTTGCTGACTAAGGAGACACGCTGGGGTTACATCACACTGCCTCCCAGACAGCGCATTGGTATCTGGGCTTTTACTACAAGCCTATTTTCATTTCATGTGGCTCTGGCCAGCACATCAGAGACAGAGTGTGGGGAGTGGAGAGAGAAATAGAACACAGTAGGAGATAGAAAGAGAAAAACAAATAATAAACAGAAAATCAGGAGAGCAGAAGAGAAGCAGAAGGCTGCCTGTTCTCCATTCTGCGTGACCCAGACTGGGAGCCTTGACTCAATTGGAAATCCATTTTATCTGATGACTGGCAGGCAATTGGGGCTCCCAGGTGATAGGCTGAGGCTCTGTGGTTGATAGGGCTGACCACTCTACTGCTGAGGGAGGGAGGGAGGGATGGAGATGGAGAGCAATGTGCAGGATAACGTGTGCTGCAAAGATTGTCTCCACTAACAAAGTTAATTTAAAAAATAATGTTACATGAGTATGTTACTGTTACTTGTCTTTCATAGTCCTAGAGAGGGGGAAGATAAGGTATTGTTTACACATGGGGCTATAATATGAGAGTGAAAAATTTGATTCATATAGTGCTGTAGTCAAAACAGAAATCTCACAACTCACACAAGATTTCATGCCCCTTGAGAAACCTCCCTCTCTCTCTCTCTCTCTCTCTCTCTATCTCTCTTTGTCTCTTTGGCTTCCAATTCATCAGCTGACTGTGAGCATTTCACTTTTCAATTAAACTTTCAATTAACACATTCAGCGCCCACAGGTCCTGCCATTGTACTCTCCAGAAGCCCTGCACCATTTCACATTCATCCAGATCTTCAGCAGTCGCTCATTCACCACCACCAGTGTCTAAACTCCACTGTGGGAATGTTTGTTTACATCTCATGGGTCCCTGTTCCCTAAAAATAATGACATCACAAAGACTCTTTGTTTTACCACTATCTCACTGTCTAAAACTTTTTATCAATCAAATCTTTGCTGACTGAACTGTGTATTTTCCATGCTAGTGGCGTGGAACTAGGGATGGCAGTTGGGTCAGTCAACCACTTTTAATTCAACTGAAATATCTAAACACCAACTGGATGAATTTTTGTACAAATGTTTATGGTTCGCTCTTCTTGGAGAACAGGAGAGTTCTGATAGACAGAGATATATTTGACATCTTAAACCACCACCTAGCTTCTGGCCTAAATACACTATAAAATGTGAGAGAAGTTCATGTAAACAGATAAAGCAAACCCATATAGCATATACTTCCCGGATTCCCTATCTAAAGGGCAAAACCTTGAATGACGAGGTAAAATTTTTACTGAACAAAAAACACCAGAAATTGCAAGTTCACAAGTCATTGTTTTAGCACAGTACAAATCAGCAGCTGCTTTTGATACATCTGCTAGACAAAAATAATTGTAAATAACTGCAGTACAACTATGAAAAAGCAATTTCAAAGTTTCACATGAAAGTGAACCTGTCAACACAGCTCTGGGAGCAAAACAATAACACAATGGTATTTATTTATTTACAAAAAGGCCAGAGAAGAAAAAAAAATCGATCGCTTTGGGAATATGGGTGTGAATTGGAGAGCAATCACAATGGAGAGGCAGGCCTCAACTTATAAAGAGAAAAAGGAGGTGGAGAGACAGATGGATTGAGTGACAACACAACACAAAAGAGAGGCTGGTACAAAGTGGACTGTTCCGATAATGTTTCGGCTGCTTCGAGGCAACAAAAGCCAGTGAAAAACCCACCTAAAAGCCCTGCTGTTGTCCTCTCTTATCCCAGCTGGTGGTCTTGGTTCTACAAAACCTCTTGCTAAATGTGTGAGGGGGGGGGGTGATAAAATACTGACCAGAATATTGGTGAGAAATGCACCCAGAAAAAAAAAACAACCAAGTGTGTCAATTGCTTATGCAGCCGAGGTGGCTTTCAGCTGAACACAATACATGCCTGTGTTGAATTATTATCAGGACCCCCATCAGAGAGTGTAGAAAGACAGAGAGTGACTAGGAGGTCTGGTGGCGCTAGCAGGCAGGCGTGGTGGCTCAGAAAGGTCAGTGTACAGCAACCAAGGGGTACAAAAGCTGGTGAAAATGCCTCCCTCAGGAGGCAATTGTGAGTGCCCTCAACTCTACCCCCTCCCTCCATGTCTCCACCCCCCCGACTCTCCCCTTGTTTGAAAGCTTTGAGGTTTCTGAGGGCCACTGGGGGCCACGAGGCAGATGAAAGAGGAAACAGAGGCTCTAGATTTGGCTTTATGTGCTCTTCGATCGAACACTACACTGCAACAAAAGACAGGGAAGGAGAAACACAAGAGGGGGGGGAAAGAAATGAAGGATGGGAACTAAAAGAGCGGTGGCAGAGACAGACTCAGTAAGCTTTATGTGAAAAGAAAGTAGTAGTTCCATGGATAACCCAATGGTGGCTTAGAGTGGTGGATGTGGGTGCATTTATTGTCAAAGCACAAACACAGGCAAATACACTGTATATGGACAGTAAGAGTTTTTTTTTTTTGGTGAGGTTCTGATAATTTCTTGAAAGTTTTTTTGATGTAGTTTTCTTTAAAAGCCCCCTGCTCTCTGAGTTATTTTTCACAACATTTTAGAGTCTGCGGGGGAAAAAGGGAAAATAAAAGAGAATCCTGATGCACTACTGAGGTGAGTTGTTACTTCACCTGGCTGCTGAATCACTAAATTAAAAAATATAAACCACAGAGCACACAATACAAGACAGACAAGCAACAAAAGAAAAAGAGCGAGAGCAGATAATGACGCTTGGTGGTGACTGGTTGTGATTGGCTGTACAATGATCAATGCCGGCTTGAAAGGACGCAACGCTGATGGTTTATGACAGAGGGAAAAGCTGCCAACACTATGAAAATTAAATCAATAAGTCAACTGCAGAGCTTGGAGAGAGAAATGAAGGAAGAGGCCAAGAAAAAGAGGAGAAGGGTTTAGAAAAAGAGAAACGTGGAGAAGAAGAAAGAATAAAACAAGACGGACAAAGAGAGCAGAGAAGACAGAGAGACAGAATAAGAGTTGCAGACAGACATAGAAGCTAGATGAAAGGTGCTGGCATAAAGAAAGCAGATGCAGAAAAACAAAACTGACACATGAAGGAAAATTCATTAATGATAGATATAAAAAAAGAGGCTACAGCAAAAACAAACAAACTAACAAACGAGATAGAGAGACGAGATCAGATAAACCAACTGACAAACTTTTCTACAAACCCTCGGCACAAGCCCTGCTAACATTAACAAATGTCCTGAATTTTATCCCTGATAAGAAATTTGGCTATTTTTCAATGAGTCAGAGACTCATGACTTTAGTCTCAAACTCATTCTGAAAACACACAGAAACAAAAATACGCACTCAAAGACATCCAGCCAAAATGTACAAGAGCACAAAAATCTAAACTCTTCAAAAACACACAGGTCAAAGTTCTTAAATGACTCCAGTTTGATATGTTATGAATGTGTGGCTGTCAGTCAGTGTGGCCACTGACTGAGAAATAGTATAGTACTAAACTCAGCATCCTTCACTTGCTTCTACAGATCATTTTTTCGGTTGGATTCATTGGATTTGTTGAACCATACAATCCTCCCCAATCAAATGGAAACAAATGCTCACATTATTGTAACAAACCTAATTAAATACTGAGTGCTTTGCTTTACACTTTCTCTTTTTTTTCTGCTTTCTCTCGCACTAAACTCTCTCCTGCTACAAGCAGCCTTCATTATGTTTTGAGTCAACACTTGTATAAATTCAGCTTGTAAGAATCAGCCACGCTTGAAACAAATTATCGTGGCTCTGACTTGATTAGAAAGCAAAATATTACTGTCCTGAACACTCACACACACACACACACACACACACACACACTGCACTGCATCTGTGCATCTGTGCAGCACCTTCTGTAGCACTACGTCAAACTAAAACCAACTAAAACCAGCATGGTTCCACACTCTGTGCAACGTTCTTATGATGGCTAAATTGCTCCCACCTTTTCTGTGAAACTAAAACCAGTGTAGAATGGCTCTAAAATAAAACAGGTCAATTGTTAAGGTTTTTTGTGCATCCTGGCTGGTGATCACGTTTTATGTGCAAAAGGGAGTTGGAAGTGAAGTGGAAATATATCACGTAAAATTATCCAAAGGGTTAATAAATTCAGTTCATGAATGCACAGAGATGAACTGGTAAGATAAGGGAACTGGTAAGATGTCAAATGATAAAAGGAGTTGGCAAGTGAAGTGGAAATATATCACGTGGCTTATCTTAAAAATGGGTTACCTTAATTTCTAATCTTATTCAGTTCATGAATGCAGCAGAGATGAACTGGTAAGATAAGGGAATCAAATGATACAAAAAAAGTGGCTGGTGAATATTGCTCATTAAAAATGACCTTAATTTCTAATCTTATGAAAAGCTTACCAGCAGTATTAAAAAAAAAGTTTTCACTACATCTTTTGGTTACCAGGACACCACCTACGAATAAACACAAGCAAAAGAATGAAAGATAAACCTTCATTGGTACGCTTCTACTTCAAGAATAAAAACACTTGGAAAATAAAACTAAATCCTACGCGTCTTAATCAACATCTGTTCAACACTGAGAGCTGGGGCGGATAAAAGTTCAAGGATTCTGTAAAGCTTTTTTTCCTCATCTGTAGGCAGTCACAGCTAATGAGGCACAAACAGACCTTCAACTGAGATCAGAAGAGAAACCTGACTTTGACAATTTGTGTTCCAAATGAATGTCACCTGATGAAATCAGCTCAATACCTTTACAAAACTGTGGAAAACAACTGCTGAACAATTTGTTAAGATTTAATATTTTTACTTTGATTCCTGTTTTCTCCAGTGGGCTGGAAGTCACAGTGGTTCAAGCACAGAGTCCCAGATAGTGTGTCAAAGGATGAAAAGAACTATCTGCTCCATGGTACATCAGCTCTGTAGAAAAGTTCTGCACTTTGAAGGAGGATATAAAAACATTGCAAGACTTTAGCCCCAATTAAAGCAACCTACACTTATTTAGAAGCTTGGTGTGAAACTCCCATGCCTGAGTTTTTAATCTGAGACAGTTTCTCTCAGAACAAATATAAAAACTGAGAGAAACCCTGTTCCTTAATTAGGCCTAGTTTAAAGAAAGCTACAAGACACTTTGTAATATTTATTCACGCATAGCAATGTGGTAAGTGTGGAGACTAATTGTTAGCTTCATAAATTTGGTGTCAAAAATTGAGAAGAACATACTTAAGTGAAGTGTGTGTGTCTGTGAGGTCGAGAAAGCAGCAGAAGCCCCTCATTCTTCCTCATTAGTGTTGACTGCTGAGGGGCCTTCTATCTCTTTCTTTCTGTCTTCATCTTTTCATCTCTAACCCTTTCTCCACAACCAGCACTGACAGTCATCTGGTCATAGTACCCAAGCATCTTTCCCTTTTTGCTTTTTTCTTCTCCATACTCCCCTGATCTGATCCTCTCCCCTCTGACATGAGCTTCATGCCTCCTGAGCCCACTTTCTCCTCTCCCCATCTGTCTGTGTCTTTCTCTCCCATCTTTCTCTCTCCACAGAGCCCCTAACCCATCTCTCTGTACCCCTCACCTGCATAAACCTGTTGTTACTGTGCACGTCCTCCTTTACTATTCTTTCCTCACATCTCCCAATTTTGTCTGCTCACTTTTTCAGCTGCTCATTGTTCACCATCATGTTTTCAAAGCATAGCTCTCTTTATTGCTCTGACTACTCATATTTTTTCTCCTTTTTCCTTTCATTCATCCCTATGGTTTATTTTCTTGTAGTATCTCTGCATGTTTCATTCCTCATCATAGGATCCATCTCTCTTTTTTCCTAAACCCTCCTAAACTATAGAGGAAGTCTGTTCCAATATTTCTTTCACTTAAACCAATTGCAAACTTATTTCGTAAATATGTGATATCAGCTTTTACTTTAGACCTTAATAGTTTTTTCTTTCACCGTGCTCTTGTCATGCTTTAGCGCGTTCCTCTTCTGTCTATTTTACTTTCTCTATGCTGGGTGTTTCTCAATTCTTTTTTATTAACTTCTCATTGGCCTTTCACATCTAACGGTTTCTAGATCTCTGTATCTATAGCACGTTTTTTGTTCTTCAATACAATTCTTGGTCTTCAGCCTTTGTATTTTTCTTCAGTTTGTTTGTCTGTATTGTTATCTGCCGGCAGAGTAGCTGAGCTACTGTGAGCTTTGTACCGGCATGACTCCTGTTCAATCAACAATAAAACTAAAGGTAAAAGAAAAAAGAAATCAATATTAGGTTTTATACCGCTGTGATTCAGTGGCTTTGAAAAAGTCAGTGTGCATTCAGATCGGCAACAGATACAGATTTATCATCAGCATATCAGTGTTGTCAACAGAGTTTTTCTTTGAGAATGGACTTATCAAAACTTGATGAAAACTATTTTCTCTTTCCTCTTATCTTCTGGTGTGATATCCACAGGGAATTGTACCTGCACACTAAGCATGCCTCAGAAACAGCACAGTATGGAGCTGGGCCCTTTTGAATCACAATGGTGTTCCAAAAAAAATGCCTTACCATCCCTCTGTGGCTCCGTGGCTCCCCTGCATGAACTACAATACGACCCTGCTCAAATTTTTGTCCAGCCCCCATTTACATGAATGAAAGGGAAAGAATACTTCAAACACCTCTCAGTACGATGCAGTGCAGTATATCAACACAACCAACTTTGCCGTAAAACTCTGCCACTTTTGCACTGTTTTCTTTACACCTGATATTTTTTGTGGTATACACAATATTATCTTAATATCAATTCAGCAAATAATGACATACAATATTTTGTACTAGAGCTACTCAACAGGAAGATGGTGATATTTATCTCATGTCATACAAATATAATATTATAGTGACTTTCAGTCTGTACGTCCTCCTTGTTGGCAGATTTGTACATCGTAACAAAGAGGAATATTCTTTTGTTTTGATATTCATTTTGATATGTATTATTGGAGGTTTCTCAATCGACTGTTGTAAAACTAGCCAGACTACTGTGCGAGCAGGCATGCTTTTCTCTACTGTACTGCCGTGGACCCCAACAATTAACCTCGATATATTGCCTGTGGTCTAGGTTGACAGTTGGTGTAGCTTTCACTGTTATGTGAAGTGCAATGTCTTCTAATGAGCACTACAAAAGAAATACCTAAAATACATACTTTATTCCGTCATTTCTGCTATTCCAAATGTGCATCAATTCTTTTTCAACTCTGTCTTACTACAATATCCACATGAAATATGAACCTTAAGTTAAGGAGTATATAATGTTATTCCTAGGGCCAAATCAGAATATTCTATATCAGTTTTGTCTTTTTGACATATGTACCAACTGTTGTAGTCCTTGTTTTCTGTTATAATATAGTCAAGTCCAGAGCAGCCTTCCCACACTAAATTCCTATGTTTTACCTATAAGACTCACATTCTAGTGTAGTTCATTATCAACTTTGATGGTAAAATGCTAGACTTTTACTCAATCAGAGGAAAAAAATCTGCATCCTGGACACTGTAGAATCTTAGTGGTCAACACTGCTGTCAGACATAACTTGTTGGTCACACTGGATGGCAGAGGATGAAGTGGTGCCAGCGTCTGGTTTAAAAGTAGTTTATCCGACTTTGCTAGCATTCAGTATTGGAACTGAGAGCATCGAAGCAGCTAATAGAAATGAGTCGCACTGGAATATGTCACGCTGACCTCCTTTTCATCTGTCTTCTCTATTGCTCTACTTGCTTTTGTGGTTATTTAATTTTCAGATAATACTCGGTTTGTAAAAGTGTATAAGACATGCTGTTCTTTCACAACAGCATGGTCTTCTCGAGTGATTATTTTTGCAAGTCTTACAAGTTTTACTTTTTGCAAGGGACAAAGACTGTGTATGTCCCTTATTTCTTACCATGTGGTTGCACAGTGATCAGTAACTATTTAAGATTAATTTTCTTTATTAGTTTATTTTATATTCTGTCTTTGTATTCCCAAAACATGATCATGATAACAAAACTAAGATAGCCTGACATGGAAAAAATGGCTATGGGGAGACTGTCTGGATGAATCAAAAGAGAGTGAAATGTCACAGTACACAGAAGCAGTGCTTGCAGAGATCTTAATCACTCTGCTGCTCAGAACTCCTTAAACTTTTTTACTCTCTGATTCTGCCTCTTTCTTTGCTCTCTGTTTGGTTCTGTTTCGCTCTCTCTCTCTCTACCTGTCTCCTGCCTCTCCAGTTTGACAGGCAGCTTTTAACTTTAGAAATAATTCCCTGGGAATCAGACCCAAAGCCTGCTATGTTGCACTCCATAGCAGCGCTCCAGATACATGTGAGTGTGTGTGCACAGTAGTTGGCCTTGCTGAATTGGAAAATAACAGCATTTCAAGTTTCAAAGGTCTCAACTTGCAACTGCCCGGACGCGACTTTGCTTTAGCCCCACATACATCCGTGAAGAGACATGCTGCTGTTACCAGCCACGTGTCTATGTTTTTTTAAATCTCTTTAGCTGTTTTTACTTCCTGTATGTCCATCACCTGCTGTACTTTCCTCTTCATTGAGGTATTTTCACTCCTTACATTAGTCTGTCCTGTAGTTCTCTGCTCATGTTCTCCAAAACTCCATCTTTCTAAAGATGCCTACCTTTCTTACATTTTCTCTCATTTTTCAGTCTGTCTCTCTTATCCTCTTTCTCTCTGATATTGATCCGCATCAGAGCCAGGCTCTCCCTGAGATCGGTGCTAAATGACTTCAAAATCCCACCAGGCCTACAGACAGTGCGTGCATGTGTGTGTTGTGTATGTATTTGCATTTGAGAGAGCAGATAAATGACTAGAGAATCCCACAGAGTGTCTGGACAGTGTGTTTGTGTGTAGCAGTCCCCACGTCAGCCTCAGCCTCCCAGAGGATAATGACTAGAGGTTGTCTGGTCCGTCTCTGCAGGCTCTGTGGGATCCTCCCCTCATTTGCCATCAAACACACACACATGTACACACGAACACAACAGATAGTAGTGTAACCCAGCGGGAAGACGTCTGTGATATGCAGGCCTGTCCAATGACCTGCTGTGACACTGATCAAAACACATCACAGTTTCTTCTGTGAGTCCAGAAAGACAAAACAAGAACTGGACCAAATTCAGTCCAAATGAAGTCGTCAGTCATTTAAAAGCTCAGATGTGAAAAGTCACGGTCTGTTTGCTTTCTCCCTTCAGAGGCTTTCTTATATCATTTAACTCTTCACTATGATTAATTTAATGAGCATGAGTCTCTCTTGCAAACCACACTATTTTTCAAACATAATTCAAACTTATACTCGCAATACAGAAGACATCAACTCAACTGTGTTTAGAAGATAAAAGCAGAAATTAAAACAAGGCTCACAGCACAGTGACTTTCTTTAAGATGCTTTCATTTTATATGTATAACAAAAAAGTGGAGGAAACAATGTTTTGCTTATATTAAATGCACACAGTAGTATTATCACAGCATCAATATTTCCCTACAGTTTGCTGGATTAAACATTTATTTTAGAAATCATTAAAATGAATAAAGAACATTTTATTTTGAGACCAATGCAGTATGAAAATCCCCTGATTCAATTGCAATTCAGTTTCAATCAAATTAGGTCTGCTATGGTAAGTGGGTATGGGGTTACTAATATTGTATTAATTACCACTGATCACTCAATACTACTTCTGTGTCTCAGGTCTTTAAATTCCACAAGGTCAACATGATGGATTTTTTTCCTTCTTCAGTGTATCGGACCATCTAGTACATTTAGTGAGTTCACAGCCTACGCAGCATCTCTTCCACAAGAAAAAAGTTATCAGTGATAACAAAACTAACTGTGACAGCTTTTAAAGACACAAAATGGAGGAAGAACTTTATGAACTTTCAAACTGACGGGGTGAAAGTCAGGGAGATGCCTCAGAGGCTAATCAAGAGGAAAGACCTTGATGTGTAGGTTAAAGCAGAGCGCAATGTAGCAAGCTCTTCACACACCACACACAGACACAGAGACACATTACACATATTGTGTATGATCTACTGTGCTCTTTTAAAACCAGTCTTCAAAGAGTCTTCACTTCACTCCTCGTTATCTCACACCAGCTAATATGAGGAAGGAACGCACAGGCACACACAAACCCTACCATAGGCTTAGCTGTGTGTATGTAAAAGAGCGTTTGTGTTCCTGTATTTGTACAAATATAAAGCTACATGTGCTATTGAAAGTGCTCACACATGCCGACAGCCACACACATACTACATCAGTAGATGTAGTAAGGAGCACAGGAATCAAGTTTTAGCGAGCGGATTATCACATGCTGTATTAGTGTATGCCAGTGGAAGCTTCAGTGCCCCTGAGCAGCGCAGAGGAGATGTGAGCAGAGAGCACCATGAGGCAGAGAAATACGCTGTTCGGGTGCATGATGAGCAGCTACACCTTCAAATGCCTCTACTGTACAAACTTTGGAAGGGCAAGCTTCCAGTTTTCTGTCCTCCAACTTTCCCCTCCTCCTTCTCACATTTTTTCTCTTCACTTTCTGTGAATTTGTAACTTAAAACTGCTGCAGTTATGTACATAACTTCCAAAAATGCAAAAATTTGCCTTTGCCTTTGCTTTTGAACAATACAGCTGTGGAATGCTAAAAACTTAAGTACAAAGGCTAGATTTCACTGAGTGCATGCATAAGTAGTGGTTCTTCACTGAGTTCCATCACAGGAAAAATACAAAAAACTGACAAAGAGAAAAAGGCAAGATCTCTTGAATCCAAAGCTGATTTGCCTGAAGACAAAGACAGCTCTAATAGAAAGACTAAGGCAAATCTATAACAACTAAAACTTTTCGTTTAAGTTCCAATCAGCTAGTAATTTTTTTTTATCTTTACCTAAAAGAAGTTTTTATTTATTTTGGAAACTTACAAGAGATTGAGGAGGCATTGCATGAATTGAATGAATTAAGCTTCCCATTTCTTTTCACAATCCATCCATCCATACATCCAGCCATATGTGTGTGTGTGTGTGTGCAGTGTGTGTAGGTAAGGTAGAGAAAGGTACAGAAAAAGAGTAAAAACAATGCTGATAATAATATAGTATGCCCTATGATGGAGGACTAATGAATTTTCGAAAAAAGAAAATCTAAAGTCTGAAGCCTTGAAACAGCGCCCTGAAATCATACAATCCTACAATCCTAGTCTACAGTACAACAATTCTACTCTTCTTGAATTGTAATGATAAGACTGCAGACACTATTTTGTTATTGAGTCTGACTGGACAACAATGTCTTGTTTACTTTAAACTAAATAAAAAGCTTTAAGGCATTATTTTTTCTGTGTTTTTTATCCAGTTCAAAATGAAAAATAAAACACACATACTGTATATCAATAGTAATATTACTGTTGTCAGGAAAAGGTCTGATTTTACTAGTTGCTTTCATATAACAACATGCTTTTCTACTTTAAATGATTTTGTGCCTCTAAACAATGTAAACTTAGAACCAAAGGGGTGAAAGTTGCCGTGACAAGCTGAACTGTCACTGAAGACTTATTTCAGAGCAACCCGAACTGTGTTTGCCTTTGAAAATATGTCATTTTCAGTGTTGGTAGGAAAACACGTTTTGAAGCTCTGAAGAACTGGATTTCATGCTTTTACATCAGACATTCACTCTGAAAGCTGTTTCTAATGACAAGATTTTTCTCTGAGTAAAAACCTAAAGTGACAGCGCTCAAAATCCTATCAATCTGTTTTTTTGTCCTTAACTAGCCCAGAATAATCTTGAGAACATGAGAAAAATGAATTTCTTTCTTTTACATCAGACAGAATGCTGCTCTGAAAATAACAGTATGTCTCTCCATGGAAAACTTCAAACACCATCACTCAGACTGGATTGCTAACTTCCCCAAATCCGTGCTTCTTTGAGGGGCCATGTCAAGTACAATATTATATTATATTGTATTATATTGACATGGCTTTAGAAAGTCATCCTCTTAATTAAGGAGAGACAATTACAATCAGAGAAAACCCTTTGGATCTTCCCTGATATTCTATTCTATTCAAGATCTGACAAAAGCTCTCACCTTCTTTGCAGCATTGATGCACTGCATGTATTCTTTGGCCAGGTCTGAACACCTTAAGGTCTGGTCTCTGCTCTCCCTGTAACAGGATAAAATCTGAGCTTGCAGGCCAGGACACACAGGGTCTGTATTGCGAGACCTGCAAAAGACAGACACATAAATACACAACATGTAAAACAACAACATGTAACTCTGTCCCGTTTCTCTTTGACAGTGTTAATTTGGACCTGTAGGAAGTAATGCAGGAAAAACTAAACTTGTTATAAAACATCAAAAAACTCAAACAACCAAAGAAATTAATGTATCATTAAGTCAGTGGGAATATCAAAGAGGAAAAAATTAAATAAAACATTCAATAAAAGCACTTTGTGATAAACTGCTTGAGTGTTGCTTATGGATTTTTTTGTATCAGTTGATATCTATCAATCTATCGATAGATCGATATATAAATTTATAGATATACATCTATTGCGATTGTTTCTGAATTTGAAAAATTGCTGCAAACAGACGCCCATTTAAAAAAAAAAAATCATTTCTATGTTTTTATATGATCAGTGGATCACATGCTCATATATGAAAGGTTGTGAGAAAACTGCTTATAATGATGAATGCAAAGAAAATTACATCAAGTCAGAATGTGATAATATGTCAATGTTGTATTCATTAATTGTTTTAGCTGCCCCATAAACATTTAACTGAACATTACACATCTAACTGACTATATTATGGACCAACTTAAATCTTGTTAGTTTAAGCTTAGCTCATTTGTGAAGCCCTATCACATGTTTGATTGGAAGGACTCTTGCCTCAGTGTTTTTTTTTTTTTAATAACTGTTTTGAATTGTTTAAATAATGACTGTGAACAGATACTCTATCCAGAATATGATAAAGCTTCCCATTTTTCTATAAGGAGCACTTTGTAATTTCTAATTTTGGTAGATACCTATATGGTTTCTACCCCACAGCCTCAACATTAAATAACATTTGACTTTTTTTCCTCTTACCTAACAGCATATTCACAACCAATAAAATCGGTATTAATATATAACTTTAAAAGTTTTGCATCACTTGTATAGTTCATGTGTATTAATAAAAAAAGGGTTAGTCACAAGAAAGAAGGTCTGATGAAATGAGGTGAGACAAAAATGAAAAACAATTAACAACCTCACCCACTGCAACCTGTTTGACAACCTATGATGTGTATAGTACGTGCTTCATTGCAAATCATGCAATTAGTGCTAAATCACATTTAATTGAGTGGGTAGGACCATTCTGATCAAATACAGCAGAAAAGTGTGCTTTGAGAGATTGAATCAGCCGTGCTTAATTTGATATGTGGGCTGTACTGTAATTGGTCTTTGCTCGTCTATCTGTGTGATTGTTAACTATGACAGGTTTGCTGCCTGGGTGCCTCACTGTAATGGATTCTGACTGATTGAAGGAGAGACAAGTGAGTTATGTACACCCACGTAGGTACAGAAAGGCACAGGCACAAATGCACACACCCACACATTCGATAGTACACCATAAACATAAAAGCACAATGAACTTGTGAACACACGCACACACACAACTACGTGCCGACATGCCGATCTCCCCTACACTGTGCCCCTGCATACACGCTTTCTCTGTGAGGAGCATTTAATACCAGATTTAATTGAAAGCCAAATTAAAGGCTCTTTTTTGGCTTTGATTCACGGAGGACAGCTGACCCCAGCATTTCAATTACAGCATATCCATATCCACACAGGCAAACACACACTTTATCATCAGCAACAAAATCAAGCACCCAGTGACTGAGTTTATCTGAGTGAGGGTGATAGAGGTTAAAGACGAAAATGAACAGAGACGAGGAGAAAAACATATAAAGGAAGGAGGTGAGATAAAAAGATGAAAGAGGAAAACTGAAGCATGCAGCATCTCTCACAAGACCATTTAAAAAAGATGATAGCCTATGAGATTACTCCTGTGCCCACCCCCCTCCCATGCTTGATCTTCCCTGTTTAATGTGTCTTCTTCCACTTTTTGTCTCTGTCTTCTCTCCAACGTGATCTCCTTTCTTACTTCCCTCTTGCTCACCCCCTCATTTTCTCTCATCACATTCATCACAACATAGACACCAAAGCGCGCCATCTTTATCTTTCTCTCCCTTTAAGCCCGCTAAAGATAAGGAACTCTCCTTTAATTTGAAATAAATGGCCTTCATCAGGGAAGCCAAAGCCTCCTGATAGCACTGCGTGGTTTATTAGAGGCGCTTGAAGCAGAAAATTGGTTTAGCTGCAGCAAAAGCTAAAGCTCTGTCCACGTGCTACACCAAATTGAAGGTGAGGGCTTAAATCAACAATATTACCAGAAGCGCTTACAAAATAAATAAAAATAGAGAAAGAGAGAGCGAGGGAGGCCTTGGTTTTTTTTTTAGTTGGAACGAGGTAAAGCAGCGTCTCTGTCGAGCCATGTATGATTTTGCTGTTGTTAATATGTGTGTGTGCTGCAAAAGCATTTTAATGTGTCATTTTTTTACACATCCATGACTGTTAAATATGACAAAACATAAACAGTTAGATTAGTTGCTTAATTAATGGTGCTGCCCATTATTTTTAATCTGCAGCAGTGAAGGCGGAGGCATGCGGAACACAGAGGCCTCAGACTTCTGGACCACGCAGACCAGCTTACCGAGACAAAAAGAGGCAGGAAAATGAAAGGGGAGTAATTGGAAAATGGAAAAGGCACAAAACACACCAGCAACTACAAAAGCCTCTGGCAAAGCTACGAGACTGATAAGGAAGATGCTTTTATTGCCTCTAAACCATGCATCTCTCTGAGTTAGAGTGAGGTTTGTTGTGTTTTCCTTAATGGCTTTGGCTATACATATGAAGCATTGTTTGTCCTACATACTATTTTATTTCTCTCCTGTCAACAACAAATTATTGGTATCTCAACTGTGTTTCAGGCGAGTAATTAGGAAATCTTGTTAACATCTCAGGGAATGTAGCGCCCAAGGAGGACAAATGAAGAGAAACCAATATTGTAACTGACTTGAGGGCTACAACACAAGTTCAGTGAAAGTCTGCCACATTTTGTTCGTGTGCAGACACAAAAGGCATATGTTGTATTACAAGTTTTGGCATGTTTTGAATATATTGTGCCCTCTTCTATTACAATGCTTGGCTTTGGCTGTATATTCAAAAGTCAACTTTAAACAATTGCATTTTTCATTGTTGAGAACATCCAAACATTAAGGGTGGTTTAAAAAAAAAAAGAAATAAGAAGAAAGCCTTCCTATTCTGTACAGGGCTCTTTGTTGTGCGCCATGAAACAGAGCTTCTCTCATGATGCAAAGCAAATTTCAGAGAAATCTGATAAAAGTGGAAATACAGTACCATTTTACTGACACTTGGTCCAAAGCAGTTTAACTTACCAACCCTGACTGGCATGCTATCGACTCTGCCAAAAAAACATCTTCTGAATTTACAGCTTAAGACTGTCAGTAAGAATATTTTTAATCATCATAATACATTTGTTCATCAATATCTGTAACACTGTTATGACCCAGAAGGTCCATTTGTCATCCTGATCCGTCAGAATACAGAATATTGTGATAAGTGCAATTCATAGTCATAATTAAGCCAGGCTGAGCAAGTTCATTGAATTTTTCATCTCTAGTCGAACTTTTTTCCTTCTCAGATGTATCTCAGATGGTTTGTTTATCGACATTAAGGTCATCAGTTAATCTAGATTTTTTTCTGCAAACTGAATGGCTACCACCTTTGTCCACAAAGTATTTGTGAAATGGTAATGTTTTAATATCCAAGTTTCTCAGAATAGGCACATACGTCATGCTCATATCACCAACCGTTAAACCTAGACATCTAATTTATCTCTGGCTTTCTTCTGGTGCTGGTTCTGGCAGTTCACTTAGCTCTGACCAACTTCAAATTACAATTTATTCAAATGTATTTATTTAAAGCCCAAAATCACAAACATCGTTTGCCTCGGAGGGCTTTACAATCTGTACAGTTGTGACACCCTCTGTCCTTAGACCCTCGAATTGAGAGACGTGCATAAACACTCTCTTCTACTTCTCACCCTACAACTCTTGTTTCCTTGTCTTGGCTGTTGCTGTTGGTGCTGTTACTGCTGCAGCAACTCTCTCTGCTATTTCTGTGTTACCTGTGAGTACCAGCCTTTTAATCATTATATATTTATGCCATATACACCTGGCATACATGAACCAAGTCAAAGGTTATGATTTATGTTCATATTTGGATGTCCGGGTGAAAAAACCCGGACAGACAAAACAAAAAAAAACAACTGCATCTGATGATCCGAGATCAAGGCAGAAAGCTAACTTGTTCAACATTTTAGAAGATATGCTTACATGCCTTCTTGCCAGGAGATGAGAAGATCGATACCACTCTTGTATCTCATGTCATGAGCTATTTCTTACCGCCTTCCAATTAGCTTGACTCTGGCTCATATAAATGTACATTTTTAGCAACATTTTACAACATTACGTTAATTTGCTTAAACGTGGATAGGTCCTTAAACCAGGGATTAGATAATCCCTGAATCTTTGGCATAGAAACCAAGTAGGGGATGATTCTTATTGTCCCTAAAGAACCTTGATGCTCTGTGGGGAAAACAAAAAAGACTGTGAGGTAAACAGGTCCCTCCTTATCTACTGAGGCAGGAAATAGCATTTGACATGTTAGAAGGTCAGAATTCCTGAACAGGCTGCTTTACCATTACCGGCCTGATTAATACTGCTGAAGCAAAGGGAAAACGGGAGATGATAACAAGGAAAAAACAGGGCAAATGAGGTGAAGAGGAAAACAGCTAGAGAGACAGAGCTCCTTCTTATCTTTTGGTAGTAGCTTGTATGCACCTGCACCCTGACAGCTTTTCAAGTGACTGAAGGCATGCGTCCTCGATCTTGTACCTGCACACTCCTTCACTCGCCCTCTCTCATCTCTCCATTCCGATTGCAACTACAACCAGAAAGAGTGAGCCCTCTGTTTTTTACCAACCTTTTACGCAGTGGCTCCAATGAATATGCGTAGCTTCAACAAGGACAAACATTTGCATGTCCTTTACACCACATTTATAAAGATTTTATTTATGTTGTTTTGCTGCTCAGAAACGATGTAAAGGGGTAAAAAGACTTTTTATCATAGTCAATGTGAAAGAAATACTGTAATGTATCCCCATGTGTGAAAATGAAAAATTGTATGCTACTCCTGACATTATATCCATACATGTATACTGCTCATCACATCTTAAATATCTTTATCCTTTCTCATTTAAAATAAAGGTGCCCATCTCAAACCTCTTATATATCATACTGCAAAATGCTCAAATCCCCCACTTAATCAAGGGAACCAATCTCAATCCATCTCTCCATTATGGCCCTCAATTCCCCTTTTCCAACTCTACATCCCCTGCTACATTCCTCTATTGATACCTCTTTTCTATCTTTAGACTTTACAGGGTTTGAGCTTGGTGGACCATTGCAAAAATTACCCACCTAAAACATTATGACTCTAGTCACCAAAGAAAATTTAGGCTGCCTAAAATTCTAGCTACACTTTAACCAATCAATTGGTTTATAAGAAAATCTGCACGTTGTGTCTAGATTAACTAAATTGGCCACACTGCACTGTGTGCACTCCACCTGGTAGCCTAAATGAATTATAAGTAAATTTCAGAGTATTAAATAAGTTAAATGCAAATAATTTTATCCTGAAACGATAGAAATGGACTCCAACCAGCATGGACCTGCCCATGTTAATATGACTTCTGAAAACAGAACTGGTGGTCATCAGGTGGTCCCAGAACAAGAATTACTGAGGAATATACAAAATATTTTTTTAAGATAATTGTTTTTGTCCTATTTTGTTATAATTATAACAACAAGCTAGCTGGTCTGTGTAAAGGCTTATGAGTGTGATTTCATTTAAAGACATTTGAAGATATGCATGCATTTATAGCCCAAAACGATTGGGCTTTTTAATAACATTAGACTAAACATTAAAATATGGTAATTATTATTTGTTCACATTTAAAGTCTATCAAGCATTAAACACAAAGTTGATGCAACATACTAAAGCAGACAACAGACTTTTCAACAAAAGTCTGCCACATGAACGACTGCTTTGACATAGTGTTGCTAGCCTATCATTTGAAAATACATCAAGTCTATGTCCCTCCAATCCCTAAAAATTATGATGGATAAATAATCATTTTTCCAGCTAATAAAGTGACACCGGTGATCGTCAAGAGCATATGGACCAACCAACAACAGGGTGTAAGCCCTACAAAATATGCAATCTGTTGGGCTAATTTTACCACTTGAGTGCACTTGATAACCTAAAATACATACCTAGCTAAACACTTTTCCCTACCGATCCAAATCACATTACAAATCATGCAAGTGTTTTTCTTAAAAATTCAGTTGAAAGTTCAGTGAATTTTAAAATCTACCAGCTTCTAAATTCTTTAGATTCTAAAGACTTTTCAGTTGGTTGGTCGATCTTTCTCTCTATAGCACAACAAATGCCCAGTAGTCTGCTTTTTATGTACAACTCTGGACGTTGCCCGTCAATGTTTCCAAACAGGCTGGGAGGATCTGACAAAGGATGGCTATTAAGGTTAGTCCGACTGCTACTGTAACAGACAGCTGGCCTTGTTAAAGTGCCTTGGAAACAGATAAGAACGGTTTGATGTGGGTTTCTGCCTCATCTGTCTCACTGTCATTCTGTTACATTCAACTCTGACGATGAGGCTGTCTTCCTCACACTGTCTCACAGACAGTGTGAGTGTGTCTAGATTAAAAGGACAGCTGATTCCAATGTCATTCACTCGATCTGAATTAAAAAAATGCAAAATGACTCTGCTAATTGGTCATCACTTATGCGTAATGTATACCATTTACAGAAAGGCTGCCTGCCAGACCAGTGCTTAAGAAAAGAAATTCCAGAAGGGATGAGAAATAAAGTTATTGAAATATATCAGCCTGGACAGTTTAATCCAGGACGATGAACATCTTTAAAACTTCAGGCTATGCTAATTTCAAATAATGGCAGCTTTTACGATTCCACCATGAGAAAAACTGCTATATCAGGCGTAAAGCTAACATACCATTCTACAAAAAGAACAATGTAATAAAAGTCAGACATGTTGGTGGTAGTTTGATAGAGTGGGTGATTTTGATAAAATGCTTTAATACTAAGGTGGCACAAGTAGTTTAGGGGGTGATTCATTTTTCATATGGGTGATGGTCACATGGTTTTCAATATAAGGGACACTTTGCCAGCGTTGCCATGCTCGGGACAAACAAATCAAGCGATATGCGCTAATTTATGCTTTTCATGCATCAATTCATCTGCTACTCTCACCATGAATGTAAAAAAAAAAAAACTACAGTCAGTAAGAGTAAAGCACAGTTGCTACAGTTCTATTAAAGATTAAGACATCAGATCATAGACATGAATTTGTGCGTGTGGATAGCGGACAGATCCAGTGGGGCATAGACCACAACTTGCTTCACCCTAATCCCACTAGCGATGACCTTCGAGGACAAAGCATGAACACAACAGACTGTCAGTAACATACCATAAGTCCGGTTCCTTCCTCCGGTCTCAGTTCGAGTTATGTACAACAAGGTGAGTCCAAAGTGGGACCCACATATCTAGTGTGTGTAGACTAAAAGTCTACGCTTTTTAACTAACATTCCCACCAATTCATTTTGAAAGAGCAACAGCCAGTGACCAATTGTATAACTTCATCCCTCAGTCACTCAATGACAGGTTTTACTGTTAGCAAATGTGAAGTTTTGGACAAAGACGGCAAAGCAAACGAAAATAAGGAAAGAGACAGAGAGTGTGAGAGAGAGTGAGAGAGAGAGAGAGACAGAGAGAGAGAGAGACAGACAGAGAGAGACAGACAGAGAGAGAGAGAGACAGAGAGAGAGAGAGAGAGAGAGAATGACATGAAAAGCTGTTGAGCATCTTCTATCATGCAGCCTTGAGTTTGAAAATTCAGTGCTACAGGTTGCAGTCTTTCACACGCACATAGTCACGGGACAGTAACACACTGGCACTGTGCTCTCTGGTCCCCTCTGGACCCTGAGTACTGGCAGCCAAAGCCCCCATTTTGCTCCAAGGATTAAACTGTGGATTAACACATTACACACACACACACACACACACATATGTAGAGATAAATACACCAGAGCCAAGGGGGGAGTCACACACCTCATTTTTTACAGAAGCTTTGTTCTACAGCTCTGCACTGAGAGAAAGTTCACTCAAATAGTTTCCCACAAGAAAACAGAGTCTAAGTAAGTTTCTCACACACTACTCAGTTTGCACCTAAAAATGTAATAAAATGGAACTGTGTTGTTTTCAAATACATGAATGATTTAAAGCGTCGTAAAGACTCGGCTTTTCTATAATTACTATTACTAATTACTAATACTACTAAAGTCTATTATTATGGTGACTAATGTTGCAGACACTGAGATATACAAAGTCCCATCACATTCATTGTTTTTATTTTGTCAGTACACACAGTGAGACTCAGACCTTAATCCACTAATGAAACACTGCTGAATTACCTGGAGGTTAGGGTTAAATTATAGAATTAATCAGAGCCTTATCCACTCGGTAAAACCTATAAAGGATAGCCTACCCCACTGACATAGGATATCCCAATGCACAGAGGAAGCAGTACCGTACAGTATTTCCCAGAGGTAAGATCACCTAATCTTCTGTCTTTTTCAAACTTTGTGTTTCAAAATTGTGTTTCAAACTTAAAATCTTATTCACATTTTGCTTCCTGTACACCTTCAGGCTACTATCAGCTACTGCAAGCGGGCTAGTACACTCAAAGGAATCTACTTTAGGGATACTGAATTTCCCCACTCGGGATCAATAAAGCTGTATCTTATCTTATCTGTCTTTCTTAAATGGAGCAATTATGGTTCATTCATGAGAGAGTTACAGACCACGGAAGAAACGAGTGTTTCACCTATTTTCTTTCTCATTTTCTCAAGTTAACCAACCAAATCTATTGTATATAGTGTAAATTTGTATATTGTATAATCATGGTTATTCATAACTTGGGTTGTATTTTATATTTACTTCACAAGCAAGGTTGGATACCATTCACATTTGAACCAATACCAGTACCAATAACCAATGGTACTTTTTCTGGTACTTAACATTCTCTGTAATAACAAAAAATGTCATTTCAGTTGTAAAAAATAAGTCCAGATTTCTCATTCTCAACATTTTGTTAATTATTTAGAACGTTTTACACCTGCCACTGTCTGTCTGTTACCAGGGCATAGTGTGAGCATGCTGTCATGTGTGTCTTAGATGAAGCACATCACATGTGATGTTCTTCCCAAATCTCGCATCATAGCAGTAAGGATAGTTTAGTGGGACTGGGGGGAAAATGGGGAAAAAATTGTGGACTAAAACAAATGGAGTGGACCTGTGGACCAAAAGTTCATTGCACAATTTTTTGAATATAAAATAAAGTACTCTAGCAATGAACTAATCTAACAGTTCTTTTGTGGAAAGATCAGAAAGTCTACTCTCTCAGGTAAGTGTGCCCACTTCACAGTCACAGTCACTGGCTGCTGGCATGCTGCTGGTGTTAGCTGTAGCTGTTGCAAGAGACTTGGTTTTCAGCCAATCGAATATAGTGCCCTTCAACTTTTAGATAAATTGTATTTAAAATTCATACTGACTGTATGTTGGGTTTGAACACGTAGCAGTGACATCATATGGTCTAGCTTTCTCTTTTTTCCTCTAATGTCTACTTTAGTCTCTCACCCATATGTGCTCCCAGGTACAGAAATGCGGCACTGATTAATTTAATGTGAATCAGTACTCGATAATATTGAGGCAATATCACAATATTGAGACATATTATCACCTTATAAAGATATGATGGACACTGGAAATGGTGACAGCAGTAACTATGTTGGGTCCAAGCCAAACCAAGAAGTTGGTCTGTAAACTGAAAACAGTTCATCAATGATAATTTTACAGCATATTTTGTTTGTGGCTTTTAGGGAGGTTTGCTAACTGTGGATTAACCTGAGTGATCTTCTGACTACTCATATTTTGCCAAATTGGACCTCTTTTTAGCAATTTAGCAATTGTACTTGTTGAGTATAATGCTCTTATTAATGTTAAAAATCAGGCACAAATCTTTGAGTAAAACTGTTCATTTAAATGACTAGATGAAATAAATTAATTGAAATGTGCTGAAAATCGGGCCAGCAAGAGAACACATAAACCTCACAAAAAAATCATTTTAAAAAATCACATACTGTGATTGACATACCTGTTGTCAGCGATAATGGCACAGTAAAAGATATACATAAACAAGTGTTAGTACTACTTTGTCCTCACCCATGCAATACATACTTGTGTCCTTCTTAGCTGTACTGATGACTCTTGTCATTTGAAAGCACCTATTACTGATGTGGCCCAAAAATTTAACAGCTAGTCAAGGCCTGGTCTCTAATGTGAATTTCAGCTGCATGTTTTACAGACTGCAGTAGCAATAATTAGCTACCTTTTCCCTGGCTGTGGCTCATTACACGTCCACAGTGAGAAGCGAGGAAGGCAAAATAGGGTATTGTTAAATTCTGCTTAATTAAAACGGCAATTAAAGCCAATTAAAATACTTATCACATTAGCTCTAGAGAACATATGTATTTAAATGGTTAAAATATGAGGAAAAGAGTAGATCACTATCTCTTGCCGCTTATTACTCTACTGTGTGCATGCCCATGTACATGTGTAAGTTGGTGGATGTGTGACAAAGGCTCCAGGGAATAATGCCCCCTTACTTTTAGAACTGCAAATTAGTTTGTGTATGTGTGCAAATGTGTGTCTCTCACCTCAAATTTGCTTCCGTCTTGGAGGCAGCTTGGTGGAATTGCTCCTTGCTCTGTTTGTATCTTTCCAAATTCTAAAACAGATAGACAACAAAAGATGACATAGACAGAAAGCATTCATTTTTTTTTTTTTACTTTTTTGTAAAGTAAGTGTGTTTATAATAGACAAAGGCTTTTGAACATTTTTATGTAACATTCACTCACAGTTTTGTATGTTCACCGCATAATAACAATACAATTTTGAGCAGCAGCTTCATGTCCTGCACCTTTTTACCAAGTTATGTTAAAAAAATGGGTTACTGTCTGACCACAAATGTTACATCTTGTCCTGGCAGGAAGTGACAGAAAGCCTCTGAGAGCGTCTCAAGACACCCTGTGATCAATCTTAGGCATGACAGGCTATTCAAAAGAACATTCAAAAATGTGAAAGTATAAGGTTTGTGAAATATATGGTATATAGGGTATGAACAGATCTAATCACTCACAAATATTAAGGGCTATATTAATATGTTGGAACCATGAGCCCAATATTTAAAAGAGCATTGGTAACAAACATGTGGCAAAGCCTATTGCAAGACCCTTTTGCAGAAAAGTATTAATACATCCTTAAAAGAACGAAGTTATTGTAGTTAGATGTGAATATACATTACTGTTCAAAAGTTTGCATTCAAAAGTACCCATAATATTATTATTTTAATATATTATTTATTTTATTTCTTTCAATAAAGAAACAGTGTTGCCTAAAAAGACTAATAATTAAATGATTAAAACAATTAACCGATATTACTACAGTGTTGCCCTCTGCAGTCTACTCAGTGGTTGGACTGAATAGATGTAAACTGTGATGATTAGTCTATAGTCATTCTGTGATCCAATTCCAGAAGTGCTAATTGTAGTCTAACCTGCTATTTCTATTTTGAGGTTTTAAGAATAGCTTTGTTAAAGCAACGTGCCTGTTAATTCCAGCTTGTTAAAGGTATTATTGTGTACCTGACACTGAAACAGAAAGCTTTACCTATTTAAATCTGCACATGATGCTAAGCTTAGTTTCAGTTTATTTTTTATTGATAACTGATGATATCTTATATTCTTATTTAACTGTTGCTCAGAGGTATCTTTGTCTTTCTCTCTGCCCTTTCAGTTGTCAGCCTGTTTGAACCATCGTGCAACATTTGGTCTCCATGTACTGCAAACCCCTCATACAAAACAACATCTATTTGTGAAGAGGACTTTCTACAACCTAAAAACGTGACCATTCAAAAACACATCTGACTATAGATACCACTCTCACATTGGCCTGCTACATATGGAGTTACATCCAGAAGGTAATTTAATTAATAACTCTAATAACACTTCTTTAATGCAGCCATAATTAAAATCCATCCTGTACCACGAACATACATAAAACTGCAATCATCAACAGTTTTTCAGTAAACCCATCCTTCTGTCTCTCCTATTGAATCAAATTGCTCCTCTTTCCTTAACTTATATTTCACTGGTTTACTCTTTAAAATGTCCTAAATGTATGACCAAGTAATTCTGTGTATTGTACTTTATTTTCCCCTAATTTCCCCCCTATTTTTCCCTCTGTAACAGCTTCCTTTTTTCCCTAAACCAATGTGCGAGTTCCAAATTGCAATTCCGAAGATCATCTGTGATTTATGTTTTTAAAAAAAGACTTTTGCCTTTGATATGCCACACAGGACACAAGACACTCATATTCACCAACATCCGTTTAACACAACATTTACAATATGAAGGAAAAGGGTTGTAGTTATATTTCAGCTAAATTAAGCTCAGTAGCAATGATCTGCATCATTACACATACATTTTTTAAGAAATTGTGATTTCTGATTTTGCAGCTTGCCCTGTGAGCACCAAAGCCCAAGCAAGCAGGCAGTGGTATTATGATAAAAAACAAGCAGCTAATCCACAACAACTGCAGGTTTTCCTCTCCTGATCCTCCTAGCTTAGACCTTCAAGCACCCAGTACACCACCTCAAATATTTAATCAGCAAACTGTACCAGCTGGGGAGGGAAGGATGATTGGGGATGGCAAGAGAGCAGACGCTGAAGGAAGTATAAAGAAAGAGGGGCAGCAGAAGGCATGAAGGTAAGAGGCAAGAGAATAGAGAGAAGGGAGAGAGAAGAAAGAAAGGGAGAGAGATTTGTGAACTAAGACTTTCTTTGGGTAGAACACTTTTCCCTGAATTAATCACTGAATTAATAATTTCGTGGCCATTAAATGTAGTTACCTTGATAAGTGACTTAGGTGTCTTATACACGTCATACACAATTACACACAGTTGTATGAACTTGCCAAAACTAACAATGAACCACTAACATTGACGGCTATCAATGGAAATTCATTTATACATATAAGACCTTAAGGAACACCATTGAGTTTTAATATTTTAAGTGCCTACGAAGAAAAATTACACAAATTAAATGTAATTCAGAAACACAGAATAGTTCTAACAAGCTAATTAATGAAATTTTAAAAACACCATTGACATTAAGAGCCAAATTTTAATTACTAAAGTGCAAAAAACAGCATAAAGTGGTAGGTCTTGAGGAAACTGCAATAACACCTGCTATTTTGGTGCACAAGGGCTGGGTGAATATAAATATGAGGGAGTGGTAATTAATAAATATGCCAGTCAAATCGCTGGTTGGTCTAATCACTCTGAAACAGCTGAGCAACTCACAGTAATGCTTGATTGCTACATCTCAACAAATAAAGAATTTACATCTCCAGGAAATCATGTGGTTGTCTGAATGGTGCAGAGTTACATAATGTCAACACAAAACATCACATATCTGCAGCTAGTGGCATATGTTGTGCATTTGTAACAGCTAATTAGTGAAATGATAATAGAAACAAATAATAAAATATACTATTATTTTACATTGCAAATGGTTACATTATATCTTAAAATGTGACACGACAGGACTTGCTTCATAATGCATTTCAAGAAGAAAACATGAACTACTTGACTTTTTCTCAAAGTTCGAAAGGAGGCTGGGACACACAGGACTAATAAGCTCTGGTAATCCAATATCTCTTGCATAAACAGGCAGAATATTGAGTTACAACAGACCTGTGTTAAATGTGTAGAGGTGAGTGTGGCTACTTAATATAAGCCTGGGGTCATTTATATGTGATTTAACAAAAACACAGTGGGCAGCAGACCATAATGGCTTTATACTCCACTGTGATACATCTCCAATCAGAGGCTGCAGATTTGTCTATTTATCTGTCCTACTGTCTGCAGAGTGATGCAGGGATTTGATGAACTGAAGAATGAACTAAACTGAAGGAAGATTTTTCCTCTTTTGATGCCAATTTATACACATCTGCTGGTTGGATGATGTACCATTAAAACAGTTTCAAATTGGTGTTGCTAACAAAATCACAAAATTGGCAGGAGATACAGAAACATAAACATTGCTCTAAAATATTTATTCTTGGTGAAACCAAAATCCTGCCTGTTTGTCCATCACCTCCCACCTGTGGGATCGACATACCACACAGATGGTAAGCTTCAAGGTATATTTTTTAATAAATAGCAGTTTATGCGAGTGGAAAAACTGAATATGCCATTTAAGTTATGGACACATTTGACTAGGGTCATTCTAGTACATTACTAGTATCAGTGCTTCCTGTGTTCTATGTTTTTTCTGGATATGAGCAGGTTTAATCAAACTCAATTTCACTTACATTCTCAAAGGAACAAAAGTATAAGTATAGCATCACTGGTTGTCTTGGTGACACCAGTGAATTAAGGGGTGTTTACTGTGTTTCAGCTGCTGGCATCTGGCAGTGTATCTCTGTCTCTATCTTTTACACTGGCACTTGGTTGCCACCCTAACCCTAACACTATTATTTAGTTTAAATATTACTGATCTTCCACAACAGTGTCATGGGAAAGATAATATGGGGGCTGAGAAGCTAAGAGCTTCTATTGAAAAGACCACTTCAGATCACATCAGTTTGAACAATTGGAAGACAAACAGTATGTTCTCTTCCAAATGTACAGCACCTCTAATATGGACATTCTTATCAATAATGAAAAGACTGATATGATTACTAAATTTAGACATCTTGTATCACAATACAAAACATTCAACACAACATGCTGATTGACAGTATTTAGTTCAACTAAACTTGAGCTGCCCAATTGTCAGGGCTTTGACTACAACTATTAGGCCACCTGCAGTCTCTTAATTGCCACTTCCCTCTCTTCCTACCTGATCATTATGTTCACTCACTTTCCGCAATACCTTCCTTACTCTCAGTGCCTAAGCTGTTTGTGTCAACCTTTCTCCGTTTTCCTGCTATATCTGTCTAATCTTCACCCAGAATAGATGTCTTCTCTCTGTACTTCTTCATGCTTTCCATCTTAATACTCAAGCAAAAATGATATTGGTGTATTGTCCGTATTTTGAGAGAATGAATAATTACTGGCCCAGCGTTAGTGATAAAACCGAGGAGAAAACTCACATGTATGGAATGGCCATCGAAATGTTGAAATATTAACAGAATTGTGTGAGCCGGGAAAAACTCAGCCAATGTGTAGAGTGTCAACAAGCTTGTTAGCTGTGAAAAGGTGAGAACAGCTGTACTTTACAGTCATTAGCCATCAGTAGCCAGGAAAATTTCTGCTTCCCCACTGATGGTGATTGCAGCTATTCTCACCAGCTGTCTACACATGTTTACAACTACCCTGCAACTATATTGGGCATACATTTTTAAATGCTGTGCTTGGAGAATGCTGGGGTTGATAGCAACCTTAAAAGTAATAAAGACGATTTATTCTTACCGTTTATTTAAATTTCTTTTGGCTCATTAAAACAATGTTATTTTAAAGTAACACTCAACTGGAAAAAACACAACTTGCAAGCAACAGATCAAGTTATGGAGCCTCTGCCACCGGCTACAATAGGTCGTAATAGAGCACACATACAGTTGCTTTACCCTGACTGAGACTTTGTGCCATGACATAAAAACACAGCATGTATGCACTTAAGAAAGTAAGAAAATAAAAATATACACTTGCCATAACTGCAAGAGGCCTAATTTCTGCAGACATCGCCAACATTGGTGTACAGGTAGGTGGCAAAAAAAACCTCTCTGACACACACACAGACACACAGGGTGCTCTTTGATCTCACTGTAAAAAGGAGCAGTCTTTTAACCCACACTCACTCCCACTTCATCTAACCTTTTGGTCTGACCGGACCGTGGCAGCTGCTGAACAACGCAAAAGAACTTTCTATAGTGTCACACTATCAACCATACGCTATGTGTGTGCATTATGTTTGTCACAGACTGAGAAATATGACCCGTCATGTGTTTTATATTCTATTTTCTATATGCTTCAATGTATGTTCTCATAGCTACTCCAAAGTTGTTCTGTGTATGTCTTATATTTCCCTCTGCACTGTAGCCACTGAGGCATCACAGAAGTCACTAATAAAAAACCTAGTCAGCTAATCGTTGTGACTAACAATTTTGTAAACATTAGCTGGGATCCTAAAGCACAGTCATACGCATGTGGGAGTCCACATGGAACAGTTTGACATTTTTGGAAATACAAAGTATTTTCTTTCTAGCTGTGAGTTAGATGTTTTTGTCCCAATCATCGTAAAATAATCAATATGTACAATGAATATGAAGAACACAGTACAGTAATGAAGGGGGTCAGAGTTTAGCATTTTGTGTCCTCTCTTAGAGTAGGCCTACCACAAAAACATAGAGGTATTGCCCCCGACTATCCAATTAATGTATTCTTATTCTTATTCTTATCCTTATCCTACCTCTCTCAGCTGGGCTGCCATGGCCTCTGCTCATTTGTCCTCTGTCACATCACATCACATCAACTTTAAAAAATACTCCTTCACCAACATGACAGCCTTCCTCACCGCCTCTGTTCTGATGCTAGCAATGGCGCTGATCAGGTCATTGCGGATGTTCAATGATATGCCACTGAACACCGCTGATGAGGTGAAGTGAGTGCTAAGGTCACTGTCATATTCTTCCACTAAATGTAGCAACTCCAGGTAGTACTTGTTTGCTGAGTTCATTGTGACCTCAGAGTGGCAGCTCCTAGAACACCACGCAGTCGATGACTCATTATGAGCGATGACATTCCGGCACTCTTGCTCATCTAGATGGAGCTGTGTCCTGATGACTCCAAATGTTTTAAGGTGGATAGTAAGCTTCAGATCACTTGAATCGCATTGATGGCGATGGATATGACTTCCTAAATGAGAAAATCCATCTTTGGCCTGATAAACTCCATTTTTTCATTAAAATGTCACTTCATTTGTCAACACACACTGAACAGGTAAGTTTGAAGGGTTTATTTCCTCAGAAACATTTTGTTTAGCTGTTTGACAAATTATGAATTGATAAAATAAAATTAGAATTGATTATTTTATAAATATTATTTTTAGAGTAAGCTGAATGTGTAATGTGCAATGAATGTGTAATGTGTAATGAGTTATTTAAGTTGAGCAACAATGTTTACAATGTATATGCTAAAAAAAAAAGTTCACAGTATTAACTTTAAGAGTATACTACATGATTAAATTAAATGTAGCTGGTTGGATCTCACTGAGCGTTTGCCACACAAATGTAAACAAGCACTTTTTTCTCAAGCAAAATAATGAGGCAACTGGAATGTAACCCACAACTCTGCAATGTTTAGTAACCCTAACTTATTATGAAACTCATATCTTCATCTCCAGATGGGTGCAGCCTCAGTGGAAATATTGCTAACAAGCTAAACTAATAAGCAGATTCGAAGCCCTTGCTGCAGCGTATTGAGCAGATAGCTTTTCACAGGATGAAAGCATCTGACTAAACTTTGACTCGGTCTACATAGGGCCCAGAGTGTATGCATTTCCATAAGAAAGTGCAACACAGCAGAAAAGTAGAGTTTTTAATAGACTACTTAAAAAGAAACTGGAGTTCTGATCAGAAAGCCAATCTTGCTCCATCGTGTCATACACACATACAGTATGTTATCAATGTGTGAGTGCATGTTTATAGATGCGTGCATGCGTGTGTGCCCATGTGTATACAGTGTGTGTGTGTGTGTGTGTGTGTGTGTGTGTGTGTGCAAGCCATCTTAAATAAGTCCTCTGCCTCTCTGTTTGGCCAGGAAGTGGTACTGTCATTGGCATTACTTGGAGTAAAGTTGTGTGTGTGGGGGTGTGTGTGTATGTGTGTGTGTGTCCGTGCATGTGTGTTGCACAGACATTTCTAGTGCGCTACATGGAAGCCCCTGCTGACAGCGTGTCAAGTGACGTGTCAGACTTGGAGGAGGATTATTATCTCCATTTGTACATTTTATTTTCACCAGCTTCAAACTATACTCTACTATAACTGGAGTATGTATGAGAGAGTGAGAGCAAAACAGAAAAAAAGACAAAGGAAGAATTAGGCAATGGCAATAGGTGCTCTTATAACAAAAGATATATGTCCACGTCAAATAAATATTACTCCTGTTTTTCTTGTAATGACATTTGTAAAAAATGCAAAGACAAAGATGGATTATCCAACAAGTAGACCTGGGCTATAAAAAACATCAGAAAAAAGTAAGAGATTAGTAGTGGGCATGCTGTTTCAGATATTTTCTAGGAAACCTTCCACTCACCTGTTTTTATGTTTTTTTATAATTTGTGCTTTTATAATTCGGGCATATAAAATCTAGATAAAAACAGTAAAAAGAATATTATCACATTTTTAATGTCAGCAGCGTGTGTTACATCCCAAACCAGGGCATATGTTAATGCAAAGGGTGAGATAACATTAACATAAGCCTAGCTCAGTTTGACTTTACTCATCTTGGTTCAGTTCAGCTGAGCAGTTTGAGAAAACTAAACCTAAAGCATTGAGAACATTTTGAGCAGTCAAACAAACTAAAACCAAGGCATATATGGCTTTTGATGCAGTCTCTAAACAGAGTGAGCCTGCAGAAAGATGCATTCATTCCCACATTTGCACGTGCACCTGAATATACAGTATGCATGCAAAACACATATCTCACTCTGTCTCACACTCACACACACACTCACACACACACACACACACACACACACACACACACACACAAGCCACACATAGAGGAGGTCTGTCTATAAACATCCTAAGCCCAACAGCAAACACAGCTTGTGCCACCCGTATGTCAGCCTGCCATTCTTCTACTCCCTCTGCAAACTCAACCTGTTACTAATGAGACTAACTCAAATAGCCAGGCATCTGACACCAAGACCTGTGCATGTGTGTGTGTTTCAAATGTGTGTCGAGACTATTCATCAAGGTAATAAATGTTTATTCAGGCTGACTGCAAAGTAATTAGAATACAAATTTTGTGTTATGGTGATGTAAGCCTCCCTGTGTTTGTCTGTCATTTAAACTAGACAGAATCACAGGAGAGATGAAGGACAGCGGGAGAGACAGATGGAGGGAAAGAAAGAAAGAAAGAAAGAAAGACAAGAAAGAAAGAAAGAAAGAAAGAAAGAAAGAAAGAAAGAAAGAAAGAAAGAAAGAAAGAAAGACCACTTAACAGGATTGAACATTCCTAGTTTAAAAAAGTCCAAACTTCAGATTAAACAAACAGGAGGTAATGTTACTTATATAGCTACATACACTATCAGTACTGATGCTGCCTTTTCAAGTCACCACTGCTATTACAGGTGATACAAATAATTTAATCCTTACCAGGAGAAGGAGAATGGGCAGTGTACCCGTCAATCAACATCATAACATGTGGAGTTTTGAATGGGATTGATTGAGACTCCAGACAAGAGACCGGCAGCAACGGCAAGGCAAGTGTGAGAAGGGAAACCTGATATTCACCATGAGGGAATCAAACTGAAAAACAAGATAAAACCTGCTGCTATGAGAGGCACAGATGATGGTTATAGACGGTAGTGGTCCAGCACACAGCAGAATAGGAGAGAAACAAGAAATCGGCTGTGCTGGGGGTGAGGGATAGCGCAAAGTTTATCATCCCAAATAACCACTCTGACAAAACACCCAACACAGAGTGAGCCAGAAAAATGAGAAACATAGACACGAATGAAAGAGCAGGGGAGTGGGTAGTACATATAGTCGAAGTAGTAGAATTATTAGTAAAGATATAATTAGAGTAATTTCTCTTTCAAAGCAAACCTCTTAGTATATGAGTGGAAAGTTTTGTCCTTGAAACTTCATTTTTTTCACTCACAAGCAGCTTATGTCATGTGATGTCCTTTAAGAACAAACTGGGACCACTATAAAAAGTTGCAGATTAATATTTGACATCCAGGATTTTATATTACAGATGGGACCGCCGACTATGCCCACAGTATAGCACATTGACAATACAGTTAAGCTATATCTAATCTTCTTTTATTTAGTGGGGCAAAAATCAAAGATTTATTCAATTTCTTTCTTTCAAATTCCCGAGAGCCATCAGAAATAAACAAGTTATTGACAAAATGTAAATTAATAAAAAACAAATAAATTGAAGGCAAGTTCTTGAGTACAAAGTCTTCCCTCAGCTATAAATGGATGAACCACAGGGGGGCAGATGTTTTATTACAGTGATGGAACTCCAATGCTACGGTTGCCCCATGTGACTCAATCTGCTCCCTTCAGGATGGGCTTGAATTAGCCATGGTAAACACAACATAATACTTCGATTTTACACATAATCTCCAGCAAAGGTCTTCTCCATCTGAGAACTACAGTGCTTCCCCTGGAGAGGCTGTGTAAAGGTCCTTCTTGTGTGGTGCCTGGTGAGGATGAGACTTAACTCAAGAGCAACGGCTTCCACACCTTTTCTGCCAGGGAAATGTCAGAGAGATGAAAGGGAATGAAAGGGCTTGTAAGGGCTCTCTGGAGATGCTCGGGCTCACTAAAATCTGTGTTTGCTTTTCAATCACATTTAGAGACACACCTTGTGCAGTGCTTTTCCTACAGATTTGTGTGTGTAGTGCACTTGGACAGCTGGGACAGCTAGTTCAGTTGACTTAAGACATGTTTGTATATTCAGATGTATACGTATGGTCATCATGGGTAGTTTTCCTTTAATGCAAAGTTGCTTATACCAACTAAGGTTTTAGTGAAGAAGTACATGAAGAAAACTGAAACTGAAAAAAGAGAAAGAGAAAGAAAACCTGGAATCCAACCACCATATTAACATGATAGCCACTGTCATGCAGAAGTACTTAGAGCTGTATTTTTCAGCAAGTATACAACTATATATACATTTCTACATACATTTATGTCCATTTACTTTCTGTCAAAGTACAGTGGCTAAATGAATGCGCATGTGTGCGTTTGCATGGAAAGATTGAAAGGTTTCTGGGCCTGCATGTGTGCGATTGTATGACAGTATAGTATAATAGAGTGAGTTTGTTTGACAGGGGTTTTATGGATATGTCTTTTGTAAAGTTAAGTATATCTAAGTGTGTAGACTGTGTATGTGTGTTTGTATCTATACACAAAATCTGAATCTGTGAAAGCCTCTAATGAGGTCTTTGTAATAAATGTGTGTGTGTGTGTTTCTGTAAATGTTGTACCCTCTCCTCCAGTTGTGCTAGCTGCTCCTTGTAGAAAGCATCCAAGGCTTTCAGCTGTGCATCCTTTTTGTGTAGCTGCTGAGCCTGCAAGAGGGCACACACACACAGGAGAGAATTAAACACTGTGTAATGCTGTTTTCTCACTATAAAAGGTGACTACAACTTTACTTGTTATTTTGTTTTTTAATCAATTATTAGCTATGAATTAACTTCATCAAAATCTCAGTAATAATATTCAGTTTTGCTACTATACAAGATACCAGGCAAAATTGGTTCCTTGGAAAGGACCTTTCATGTTTTAATATTGAAATGGCACATTGTATTTGGTAATGAAGTAGTCGTGACTGATAACGTGAGGTGACTGATGTAAGTGTGTATTAACATTTTATTTAGAAGATTTAAACATAAAAAATATATTTAATATCAATATCTCCTCTATTAAAACAACAGCTCCCGTTAAAAAGTCTGTTCTTTTGTCTTTGCTTGGTGCGACAGTATTACAGCATCATGTTTCACATATATACCTTGTCTAATGTGACCTGAATTACAGTGTGTATTCCAATTGAAAAACAAAAATTAAAAAATGCTTCACTTTCACAACATAATTTTGAGTTCTGTCATCAGATGTTTCTTCTCGAAACATGACTTGGGTTCCTGGTAACTTCTTCAAAACATCAACACAGGCATGTAATTGTCAACATTTTAACAAAGAAACTAATTTTCTAACACAGTTATTTATCTTTTGTGCTAATAATTCAATCAGGGACATCTCATGTCCATCCAAATAGAAGAATGCCAGCTGTGAGTGACATTGTTAATGTGAAAAGTGAATGGCTTCCACTTTGCAACACGGTTTCTTCCACACAAAGAAATGTTTTCAAATCATTTTCAGACATTCTTCTAATCTTTCCTTCTTTTCTTACTGGATCATTTAAGTAATTATATTATTATATATATTATATATATTATAATATTGTAAATACAATCTTCTTTAGTCTTTTAGGCAAAGTTAGCTTCACATTACTTTGATGCTTAGAAGAGATGTGCTACAGAAAAAACTTATTACAATTGCTACTGCTTTGATTTAGTCTAGCAATAGCTTGTCAACAACCCTGGTGATACAACCAAACATATTGTTTGGGTCATTTGTGGAAACCAGTTGGCCTAATGATGATACATAACCCTGTTGGTTCTTATTATCTAAACCTGACACTAAAACTGCCGAGCTGTTTTCAAATGCATCTAGATCAGTTAAAATAAAACCCCTACATCTTTCCATTTACCACTTTTCCTAAAATCGGTTTATTAATCATCTAGAGAATTATGGATGTGAAGGACACAAAGAAAAAAAAAAAATTTACACCTTGAACCACAGAGGGTCATTTTTACCCCTCATAGAAACCACTGTATAATGCTGCCTCCAGTTCCCTAGCAACGACCATTGTTAATTTAAGACATCTTTTTGATTGCAAGACTTCACATAGCCTCCCCTTACAGTAGCCTATGCCTATCTCCTAGGCGTACTAGGTGTGTGCATAAGACAGGGAGGGTCGGTGTGCCGTAATGCTGAGGCTCTGGTTCCATTCATTTGCTCACAGGAGTGTAACCAAAATAACTCTTTATTATTAAAAACATAAGCTAATGTTCTTTTTATTGATTAAACTATTTTATTATGTTCGAGTTTAATACTTAACAGCTTCTATAACCTGTTTGCAACACTGTTGAGTTTCAGGGTAAAAATGACCCTGAGGAGCTTCAAGGAGGTACTTGAATGCTGGCAGTTCAAGTATTAACGGTTTTGAAAGGTTTTATCCTCCAAAGGCAATTTAGGATGGATGAAAAAATGAGAGATTACTGTATGTCAGAGACACATTGTGCTTGGTGTGTTTACCTGCACACACAGCACACGTGATACCTGTTTGTCTCAAATCACATATTTCAAAATGATGTGTTTCGATGACTTTAACTTATTTACATTATTACCTATTATATTACCTTGATAATTATGTGGCAAACAGTATATTAGAGAATGAATGACTGAATGAAGTCAGTGTGGATCATAGAGAAGCAAATGGATTTCTGGTTCACTAGACAGAATACATAAATACACACAGTTCATGCATACACACCACTGGTAAATGCAAGCAGTACGCATCGCTGTCAGAGTGACGTCATTAAACTAGTGCGAGTCAAAACACAACATAAAGTAACAGTTGTAGTAATAGTAGTACAGTAAGTCCCAAGTAAAATATACCATATCAATAATTAAACTTCTAAAAGGCCTGGAAATGGCTGCATATTCATACGCATACCAACATACCCTATACACAACAAATACACACACAAAATTACACTATTTTGTGTGCTGTGTAAAGTCCAGTAGTAAAACACCCTACAGTATAAAAAAAATTCCACAAACAGCAAGACACAACCCTCAAATTATACCTCTTTGAAAATGTTTTCACCTGCCACCTTCTATTCAACCACCCATCTATCCATCTATCTCCATCCATACATTGTTCCTGTGTTTGTGCTGGCAGAAAATCATATGTTATTTCAGAGTAGTTATGAAGCACTGAAGGTGACAAACACACACATGCTGTATGTTCACAAAAATATGGGCAAGTACAGGTGTGTGAAAGCATAATGACAAACTGGTGCATACATACATATGAAAACACTGCACTCTGACTGAATGACAACATGTTGGATTGAACTGCAGGAGAAAGAAATTAAAAGGAGGAGAGGAGGAGAGAAATGAATCAAGGTGCAGAGAGAAATAAAGTGGGATTATGGAGAGATGCAGAAAGTGAAAAATATGAAACCTTTTCATTAGCTATAATTTGTCAGTTCCCTTTAAGTTAGAATTTAATTACATTTTTCACTAATGTCACAAACAAATGGAAACTGCCTGTGTTAGAGGATTTTGGACAGAGACTCAGGACAGTGGCAAAAAATGTGACGCAGCTTCTTTGAGCTATTGTCGCCGAATGGGCACAAACACTCGACTATTCAGATGTTTGTTTGTTAGGTTGGTATTTGGTTTTTCATTTTGGGATTCAGATATTTGTTGTGTTTTTTTTTTTTTTTTTTAAGGTGTGTTGACTGATTCATGACGTCATGCACTGAGTAATGTGTTACAAACAGAAGTAGGAAAATATGTATGCAGAGTAAAGAGAGATGGCAGAAAATATAAGAGGGATGGAGGGATGGAGCAATACGGAACGGGTAAACGGGTGGGAAGGAAAGGATGGAATTATCTGGATGGACAGGCAGGTGGTGAGTGTACAACCGGGAGACATGTTGAAGACAGAGAAGTGTGGAAAGGAGGAAATAAATATGATAATAAGTATTCACTTTGCTTTCAATTCAATCAAATCAAGGAGGATTTCTTTTTTCTCCAGACACCGTAATTTAGAGACATGTTATTTCTTCCAACTGATCGGGGTTTTAATTGTAATAGAAATTATGGAGAATAATCAGCAAAGTAATAGCACTTTACATTTTTTATGTGTGACCCTCAGCAAGAGAGATAAAACACTGAGAGAGTTAAAAAGCAGTGAGCCCACTGCTTTTTAATGAATGGAAAGATGAAATGCACGAAAGAGCAGAAGATTAAGGGTTCATGATGTAGCTTACCATCACCTCTATCTCATCTGCTGACTGCAGAGGTTAGGAAATAAAGTAGAAAGAGAAAGAGCAGAGGAGGTAGAAAAACAAAGCAGGAAAAGAAAAGAAAGACCAAGGAGGGGAGAGAGAGAAGCACAAACAGTCAGAAAATACAGTAGTGTTTGGGTCCGGGCTGTTAAAAGAGTATTATCTTAATTGCTGTTCAATAAACATCCTACAGTTAATAATAATGATGACATTATTAACTCTGTAAATCCAAGTGTATCATGCAACTTTATATTTATTTTTACTATTAACCTCTTCAACTACACACACAGATTGTTGATCAACATTATAAAAAATTCTCAAAAATACATTTACTCCTTCTCCCTGGATGAAAAACGTTTTATATATGAATATGGAAATATCTTTCATTCCAAAACTGTTGAATACAATGTCTCCTATTTGTTTGAATATTAATTCTCAGTGTACAGTAAGTGTGCAAAGGAGGCATTACGTTTCCACATCATATAATACACAATACACAATAGTGTATATTGCACGTCCTAGCCCACAACTGGCTCCCAAACTAGCTGTGATGTCACCAGATATGTCTCATACATATTTGTCTAAAACTCAGAGTCAAGGTGAGCACAGAAACAGTCCTTAGAGAACGTGAAACAAGCTTTTTAGTTTCAAACTCTGCACATACATCATTCTCCATAGTAAAGTTCAAACATTTAGATGAAGTGACCATAAGCACATTTTTTACTGGACATTATGAATATTTCAATCTAATGTATGAACATATCTGTACATTAAATGTCAAACCCAAGATAGAAAAATTCCCATAACTACCATAACACCAGATTTGTTTTGCTTTTTGTCTGGGCATGAGATGGACTACTGTATTATAAAACAACAATAAAACACTTACTTTTCACTTGTGTTTTGAACTGTCCATATGCGTGAGACACAGAGTTTTTAAAGATTGTTCTGACACGGTGTGATTCAGTTGTCAAATTGAGAAAGTGGGAAACATGTAGAAAATTTAAATAATAACTGTAAATATCAATGAGATTGACAGCCTGTCAGATATTATTTCAACCAGCCAAATGTACATCGGGTACACCCAACAACTTAATGTCAAGTCAAGTCAAATCTACTTACATAGCCCAATATCACAAATCACAAATTTGCCTCAGATGCCTTTGCTATATGTACAGCATACAACGTCCTCTATCCTTGGACCCCCAATTTGGAAAAAAGATCCCTGATTCAGAAGATGTTAATTAATATTTTTAAAGCACTATTGTCCCAGGTTTTAGTAACAGCACTGTGGCACTGAAAACAGCATCCGTACAAAGAGTCTACATGTACACATACACACACGAACAGAGGGAGGGAGATTCATCATAATTATCAGGGATGCTGAACGCCAAGTCAAATCAGAGCCAATTGTCTGGTTTTCATAAACAGACCTTAACTAAAGAAAGACAATGAATGAGAGTGCTTGTGATATGAGAGATACTTTCACTGTTGGTTGTAACCTGCACCTGGTGCATTTTAATGCAGGAGAAAGAAGGGACTCAGGTTGTTCATATGTTCATTTTATATGTTAGACGAGAATCTGTTTGGCAGGGATTAAGCAGAAACAGAATAGATTTAATTAAAAAACACATCTCTCCTTCCTATCTGTGTCTCTCTGTGTCGGTCCCGTTTTAATTTGCAGTCAGAAAAGAAACTGCAAGTGAATCAGATGACTCCTCTGGTGTCCCTCCAGGGACCTGCAAGTCTATGGTAGATAACAGCCAGCCAGGCGTGACTTTACACACAACCCACACACAACACACACACAGAGGATGCCTGAAACATGGCTTGTTTAGTCTCTCTCTCTGCTGGGATACCTGCCACTGTCAATTTGTGTCTGTTATTAATTTTTTTAGTCTTTTTGGTCTGTACTAATGTGTGCCAGAGTCCATCTATAATTCTCCTTTCTTGCTTAATACATTTAGACAAACATCAGCACTATGAGAAAAAAATAAATAACAGTCCCCTCATTTATTTCATCCATGAAAATGAAAATGCTGGAGCCTGTCCCAGCTATAGTTTCAGCAAGATAAACATGGGGCAAGAAGCTGACATTCAGCTCTCGTAACGATACAATGTCGATCTACACACTGTGTTGAACAGTCAAATACACACAAGGAAATTAGGGAGATTACTTTGTAACGTGAATAAATGTTTCTATTGTTAACCTCTTGATTGTCAAGACAGGCCATAAAATGACTGCTGTCACAACTTCACAGAAATGTAAAATTCTGCCTCATAATATGAATCTGAGCTTAGCTTCTTGAAAACGATGTCACTAAATTATGCTATTGGGTAACCTTGGCAATGCTTGGTGCAGAAACACAAGCACCATGGTGATGACACATGCACGCAGACCTCCCTCACACAACAAACCTAGCAATTATGCTTGTGTTGATATCATACAAAATAGTGTTTTTTCTCTTCATCTTACTGTGAGAAATATAAGCAGAAGGCCAGTATGACACCATTAAGGTCACAACAGACAAACTATCAAAATACTAACTTGTTCAGATCACATAGATTCTTTTTCACATTTAAGAAGAGACCTACAATGTTAATGTATTTATTAACAATTACTATTTGTTATCTTATCATTTAGATGATCAATTTTTAAAATGTATCTTAAAATATCAAAAATATCTTAAAAGAGAACAATAAAAAAGCTGGCTGAGGAGAAGAAAATATAAGAAAAGAGAAAAAAACTAGACTAGAGGAAGATTAAATACATAATAAATGCAGAAAAAATAATAGTGAAAAAAAAACTTTAGTTATTAAGAAGGTCCATAATTGAATACGGCAGCTGCTAGCCATGAGCTAAACAGGAGATTAGTTTACAAACATATTATCGTACGTTCTTCCTGCTCCAGGCACCTTCAGACTATGAATCAATTCAGTACACAGCTAGAGGTGTGAAGCATCTATTTAGAAACCAAAGACAGAAGAAAAAATGGCTAAATGTGAGACAGAGAAAGAAAGCAGGAGAGAAGGGAAAGATTAGCTGAAAACACTAAGGGAAGAGGAGAGACAGCTTCAATAGTTAACTATGAAACTGGAAATGACAAAGTGAGACTAAAAAAAATAAAACCAAGAATGAGTGAGAAAGCAGGAACGGGAGATGGGAACCTCTGTTTTAGTAACATCATAGAAAAGTTATAATCTAGCAGAGAGATTTAGGCAGATCCCAATTCGCAATGTACTATTGCAAAGACCAAAGGGATCTGAAATAGGTAAAACAGCCACCAACAAATAGAAACTGACAACCTTACAGCCCTAAAAATTTCCATCAGGGTAAAAATACTCAGTACACCAGAGCATCTTTTGAACAAGGGGTGCTGAAGAGTTCATATATTTACAATTATACAACATAAAGTTGTAGTTCTTTTAGACTACACACAAAATTAAACAAAAAACCAAAACAAAAAAAAATAAAAATTAGGACGGAGTGCGAAGTTTGAATTTAGGTCTCACAGACTGAGGAAAGGATCTCCTCTGGTGTCTGATTGTATGACAGCAGATACTTCTTTATTGCTAGTAAGACGGCAGCAGGGTGAAGAGGCTAAGGTGGGTATTGTCTTTGAGAATCCTTAAGAAGGTTCCTTAAACCTGCAGTTGATAAGATAGGTAAGATAGATAAGAAGTGCACAGACTTCAGCTGCAAGGTCCCTTCCCTTCTCTCTACGGTGCGCTCCTGCTTGCCTCCAAAGCCCAGCCACAGATTATCTTGCTCAGGACATAGTGACCGTTTTAGCAAATATGACTAAGTTATCTTTAAATAAGTTACCTACTTCTTCATTAAGAAATACAGCTGTTTCAGAGTTTTCTTAACAAGGATGGAGATGTGAAATGTCCATGATGGGTTCTCTGTGACGCTGATTCTACATGCTGAGTTTACTACATGCTGGAGATTACCATCGTAGTGTGCATTGTCAACATTTGTTCTTCAGACCTTGTTTGAAACAGGCTTTTATTAGAAGCACACCTTTATTTCTAATATCTTATAAAAGGTTTTTATTGTGAAACATTTGTATGAACATTATCCCATATGTTACGTCAATTGTAGCTATAGCCATAATTTGGCTGGGTCATTAACACATATACACACAGTAACTGAAATGGGATGATATCACTTTAGATGAGTAATCCAGTAATATAATATAATTCTTTCTGTCGACCATGCACCCTGCCCAATTATTTGAGAGGCAGCTTTTATTTGAGAAAATACTGTGTAACACTGATCCCACCACATAATTGTTTCATGGTGAAGTGGGAGAAGTTTCCTTACTGATTAAAAAAAGTCAAATCACAGTAAAATCTCTTTGGGTATTGTCACAGTGGAGAAGCATCACGATTAATCAATCAGATCAATCTTTCGACATTGACACTACATCATCTCTACTAGTTCAAATGTTTGAGTTGTAAAACATTACAGCAAATGTAAATATTTTCACTATGTCAATAGATCCCATATATCTGCCTTAAATAAGGCACAGCTTTATAAATACACTGATGACTCACTCTGAATTGAGTCATGTTATTAAAATGATGTGAAAGTCAATGACAGATAGGGTATCATACTGTTCCAATTCTGTTTTGGCCATCCCTTGTTTCTTCTATGCCAGTTGGCTACAACTGACTGTCTAGATACCACACTCCCAGTTCTATCTTGCTGTGGACCAAGGAACCACACTGAGATGTCGGTGTCAGCCTGCTTCCAAGAGATTTCAATTTCAGTGAGAAAAAAACTCAAGTTGACCACAGGATTATATATAAAAAAAGGTATGTTTTGGGAATTTAAAGGTTTAACATATTTTCATGACCCCTATCATTTCCTAGTGTCCAGTCTCCTCTGTCTCTAGAAGCCTATTGTCATTTATAACAGTGGGAGTCCAGTTGGAATCTCAACTAATGTTCAAATGCAACTATTTCTTTGTATCCTCTCTGATGGTCTGGCCAGCAAAGACACCAAATAAATACAAAATTTTAAGAATATAAAAGCCCCATGGAATAAAAGTTCATAACATAGTGGTAACTGTTTCTTGTTCAACTGCTTGTTTGTTATCTTTGATAATGGCTGACTGTTTTTTGAGCCACAGTCGACCACACAGTACCACAAAAGGCCACAAACTGGCAGCAAGACTGAGTGGCTGTGCCATATCCCGCTTCTTAAATACATTTGTGAGTCCAACTCTACCCATGATCCTAAGAAACAATGTATCTCTTCCTGCTTTGGTATACACCAGGGCAACCGACCCTGCAACCATCGCATCCCAAAATAGTCAGAACAACAAAAACAAAAAAAGCCATTATTTAAGGACTGGATACTGAACCTGAAAATATTTTTGGTGCTAACAAATCGTACCCATTGTAATGACAACCACAAGCTGTGAAGGACCAAGAGGCTGTGTCAAATATCTAGTCAGTTTCAGATTTTTTATAACTTATTCTTTGATCAGTCACTTCTTGTTCTCGGTCAGAGAATATATTCTAGGGAAGAAAAAATGAGCAAAGTCAAAACCAAAACTACAAATATCAGACCAAAAAACTCTGTAAATTAGAAGATTTCTTCAGCACTACAACTGCCATACAGTACTGTAGGTTTTGAGACTGAGTTGTACGAACAACAGATGGCGACTGTCTGAGCTGTTAGTCAGTATGTCTGCCGAGTAAACGCCACAGTGATGTCAGCTATGGGGGGGCAACTCTCTGATACGGTACAGAAGGAACACATGAAGAGAGCATCTGAGGGCAGCACACCAATGTTAACAGTCCAGTGGATCATCAACACAACACATGGGCATGGACCACTAGTGTTTGGACCTGCGAGTATGCCTGGGACGGACACGTGTAAATACACACTCTCAAATCTCACTCTTCCCCTGCAGGCAATGTGTGTGCTGTGTTGCCATCTGATAGCAGCAGCAGTTTTCTACTATTCTCTCTTAGTTCCCCTCTCTTTATTTACTCCACTGCGTTTATTAACACATAGCTCCAAGCGAGGCGATAAATTAGCACTCAATAATAATCTGACTGATAATTACAGCCAGGCAACTACACAGAGGAAGAAGAAGGACAATATGGGCCACTGGTTCTCCTCCTCCTCCATCTATAGTTTCATTCCTTTTTACTCTAACTGCTCCCTCTTTCATGAGACACTCCCTTTTTGATATTTTTATTAGTTAGTCATACAGTACTTTCTATGTAATTATGAGATATGGTTTACTGCAGTTCAGTGGGGTCAAGCAAATGAGCAGCACTTAAAAGAGGCAGTTAATTCAGATATGTATTTTAAATGTGCATGCTTATGTGCTTGTATAATGAATATCTGTGATATAGAATGTGGATCTTCAGAGTGATCAGACCTACTGCATTTGTTTTTGTGTGTTAATGTTTCTGTGATGTTGGTGCTATGCCCTGGTGCTGCATAAGTTGAGTCCAAAATACATCTTTCCATCAAAGGAAATTAATGTATCATTGATTTTAGTGATTTTATTAATCACACCCATTTTTTCTCAACTGTGACATGTCTAAAATGCCTGCTCAAACCTCCAGCATCACCTTGTTGTCTACTTATGGCTGTCATGACAAATGTTCAAGATCAGACCAAGTTGCCTGCAATGGGTATCCTTACTATCTGTGAGAATTGGAGACTTGGAAACAGATCAAGATGTAGACTTTCAGTTCACCAGTTAGCCAGGAAGTGCAGGAAGAATATTGATTTTGCAATAATAAAATGTGTGTCCGCTTCCAGTGGGGAACATCATGACACCTTTTGATTTTCCAAGCTGTATTAGGCTATCAGACTGTAAAAACTATATTCAGCATGGCACATTATTACCCCTTAACTACTTCAGTGAGCTCTAGCATACTGATCTCTTATGTGGAAATGGGACTTATAGTCAATTACAGACCACCACCAAATGTGCCAGAGACAAGCCAGTTTTGCAGTAATATTGCTACTGTTTTTTTTTTCCTTTAGAGCACCAATATTTACCTGACTATCTGACAGTGCAGTGTGGGGAGCTGGCTTCTTGAGCACACAGTCAGCATAATAGCTTTACATGCAAAACCATGTCAGTTCCTGCAGATTACAATTACTGATACAACTGCAGGCTTATCTGTACCTCACCAACTCCTTCACTCATCTCTTTTCCTCCATTTCCTTCAGTGCCACTCCTGCCATTTTACAATCTCCTCGGCACACTCATTTACAACATTTACTCTCACTCTCTCTCTTTTACTCTTACTCTTTTCACCCGTCTATTTCATTACCTCTTGACCATTCCCCCTTTTTACTTCCCTCCCCTTTATTTTCTTTATCCCTCCTCATTTTCCTCTTCCGAACACAAGCTCTATGATTACCTTTATTTTTTAAGTTCATATGTCCGTGTGAATAAATGCTTTTAGCCAGAGAATGTATCCAGAGCGTCCAGTAATATCTGAATTGCTTGAAGGGTGTAAATCCATTGATATTCAAGACAAAACCTGTAGGGTAAGCAAAGCAACTCATTTAACCTGTTTTTCACTCATCTAAACGGCATAATAGCAGTGAGTTAACATATGTCGGACTAAATAAGCAGTCAAAGGAGTACGCAATAAAACATCGAGCAATTCACCAGCTCATATGTACTGCTATAATGAAGCATGTCCCCATCTGGCTCTGTCTGTTCCCCACTTAAGTGTTCGTGTATAAGTGTGTGCATGAACACAGCTGTTTCTCTCACACCCATATCCAAAGTCTGAATGAGTGTTCTGAGTATGTAAGAGAGAGACAACACCGTCACTCCATCAGCGGAGAATCTCTAGCTGATTAAATGGGTTTAGGTATAAACAAGAGAGGCAGGTTTGTCCAATCAGAGCCAACATCTGGCTCATTCCTGCAGCTGCTTGACAAACAGATAGACAGACAAGAGGGATCCCAGCGCTATCTTGTTCTGGAGTGGTGCTGCCACCTCAGAATACCATCTAGGAATGAAACATTTAGAATTTAGCATATCATTTGGCCCTATAGTCTTTTCTGTAACGTGGTGGTGGTATTGTTAAAGTGAGTATTCCTGAGACGTAGTGGATATTCTGTGCTAGTGCTCTTGGTATGTAGTTCATATATATGTATCTCAATGACAATCACATCAATACAGTAAATACTATGTCCCCATAAAAAAAACTCTAAACAAGCACATACTGTGTACACAGAACATATTTTAAAAAGGATATTGTGACTTTATGTGAACATTGATAACATTTTCAAAATATTACAATTATTGCTTTACTTTTTATTAAATATACATCCTTAACCGCTTGAACTGGGAGAATACATGAGTGCAAATGTTGCTTAAGTTATAGCAAAGACCCCAAGGTTTCAGGAACTTCAGACATTCGGAAAACATGGATGAATGAACTGCATCTCCATAGTTACAGTACCTGCTACCGTTCATTAAACCAAATACATGAAAATTACCCTGATAATATCATAGGCTATCTGGATTATTTTAGATTCAGCTTGAGACTAATTTTTTTATGGAATTTGAAAGATGTGTGTATTTACTAGGCAGGGAGGGTTTCATGAACATCCCTACAGGATATAGTGTTTCTGGAGCTCTGGATTAAAACTTGGAATAACTCAGCCTTCTCTGCTTCAATTCATGTCCCTGATGAGTATCACAACTTTATGGAAGTACAATATTAAACCCTTTAAAAAACACTGAAATATACTGCATGTTTTTCACTAACTAGAAGAGAGAAATACGTCTGTTCATCAACAGCTTTGGGTAGTCGGTATGAACTTCTTCCACACTGGGACTTCCCGAAGCATTAAATAGTGAAGGAACTTCTTAAATAAACAGCGTCTCCATTAAATCAGAAGAAATTATAACTTTTTTATGAAATTATTATTATTATTTAAAACTAGGCTTATGCAGTTCCGAGGAAAATGAGCAGTGATGCTATTAAACAGCAATGGGCAAGAATTTAATAAGTGAAGCAACTGTTTTAAACTTCTAGTGACTGTACTGATAAGATAAAATACATGAGGGGCAGCACATCACAAAGTGGGAAAAAACAACCTTCTGAGTTTTTACAAGCTGGGAAATGTAGAGGCAAACATCTGAATCAGATATTAACATTTGCCCAATACAGTTGAAGTTAGTTTGAGGTTGTGACAAAATAGATACAATACACTTCTATTTTAATAAATGCATGTTTTACTCTGGCCATAATTTATATGTCTAACAAGAGTGTTATTAAAGCAGCAACGTTATCCAAAGCACACACAAAGCTATGGACAGTCACAGTGACAACAGCGGACAAAATCACTGAAAAACTCGGTCTATTGTTACAAACTGAGCTAAGCTATTTTCTTACAGTCCCTATAAAAGCAGGCAAGACAACAAACATCGATAGATCTTTACATGTGACTTCTTGAAGACAAAAGTATTCGGAACATGATAATAAAATGTTTTCCGTCACCGTGCCGCTCTACAGTCTGATGCAATAAAAACAATAGGGAAAAAGAAAGGTGGTGGTGTGTGGAGAGATTACATAGATTAGATTTAACACAAGAAACCTGTGAAATAACATTTGTTACTGGCTTTCCAATAAGAGAATTTCACACTTGAAACTTTACTTAATAAAGTGCATGATGTGTAGAGAGACAAAGACAGACAGACAGAATAAGGGAGAAATAGGGAGCGACCAAGAGAGAAAGAAAATTGCTTTCACCTTTATGTGAAATCACTGAAACATGAAATAGGTTTTTGTTGCCATCTAGTGTCACTAGGAGGAACTAGTTAATCAAGCAATTTAAACAGACGTGCCATTAAGTAGGCATACAATAACTAAAGATAATGACTGAAACTGAACTGAACCTTTGTCCTTGTGAATCAACACTTCACTTTTATCTTAAGTTCTATGCAGCCCTTAAGTAATTCTTGTGTCACCTCACACATTACAATCCTCCTGTGGTTTATATCTCAATTTTACTTTCAGTACCTGGGGGAGTACCATTTGCTTGTAAACCTATTACAGCAAAGTGTGCCTCTTGTGGAAGTTCAACATTCAGCTGCATTAACTGGAAACGGCTGGTGGAGGTGAAATTCATGTCTCAATGATGACATCTTTTGTAAGACTCTCCGTAAGTGGTAAATCCCCACATCTTTCAAAGTCAAAACCCATTGTTTATAAAGGCAGGATTTCTGTTACACATTGTGATCTAAAGCCAAAACCAAGATAACCCTGATGAGGTCACAAGGGTTATTTTTCCAGACTGTCGAAAGCTCACCCAGAGCCGCAGAAGATACACTCTTGTTTTCACAGGCTGAATACTAAATGCTATTTTAACAGTGATTATTTTTATAATGATAATATATTTTGTTGTGAAGTGTTTCATTAATCTACTTACAAAAACATTTGTTATGCTACTGTGTAACATTAACCAGTATGTCCTATTTAGATTCAACTGGTTCACCTGTGGTTTACAAGCGTGTTCAAAAAATGAGGAAAGCCTGGATGGCATTTTGTATTAGCGGAAACGCCATCAGAGGCAGTTAAAGGGCAGCTAATAAAATAGGCCTCCTAATTATTCTGCAAGAACAGAGAGAGAGAAATTTACCGTATGCTAATGTGACTTATAACCTTTTTTTACTTTCAACAGGCACTAAAAGGCCATTAATACATTCCAGAAAATCCCTTTTAGCCCTTTAGTTTGACTCCCTTTCTTTCCATTCTCCTGTTACCTTCTCTCATTCTGAAATTAATCTGCGGAAGATTTGCCATTAACAAAGACTATTCAAAGAGTGCACGACAGTGGTTGAAGGCCGTGGCTGAAAGAGCCTAAGGAATAGCAGGATCAGGCAGTTCACTGGGAAGAGGACAAAAGACAGCAGAAAATGAGTGAGCGAGTGAAAGGCAGAAAGAAGAAAGACACAGCTAAATAGCAGATGCCGCACATCATTGTCTGCCTCTCTTTGACTTGTGACTCCGCGCTGCGCCCACGCACACAGGACAGGAAGCACTTAAGTCACCTGTAGCACCTTCTCTGCTTTCTCCTCACAGTCTTGTTCCACGCTCAAGGCTAAACTCCGCTCTGTGCCTCTTTCTGTCTTCTCCTCATCCTACAGCGATTCTTCGCAGAGTGACTGGCCACACATCTGTACAGTAAACTCCCACTACTCCTTCCCTTTATCATAATTCTGCAGCTCATCCTCTATCACCAGTTGCACACTCTTTCTCTCAGCATCATCATTTTTCACGCAGTAATTCTAAATCAAATGGTTACCTCTGAATTTTGCAGGCATTTATCATCTTTAGTATGTTCTTTCAGTCTCTTCACCTGTTTGCCTTACACTAATTCCACAGATAAATGCTTACTCACTCATCAAACATTTTCTGTTTCTCTCTTTACCTCTCAACATTTTGTTCTTATTTCAAAGTAATGGTAAGACACATACCACTCTTGTGAATGCTGAGGCATCTTCCGTATTTTTTCTTTCAATCTTCTATCCTTTCTTTCTTTCCCTCTCTTCTTGTTCAACATAGTTGATCTTTTCTGTCAACCCCTCTTTTTCACGGCCACATCGTTCTTCTTACTTCACTTGACTCTGATAAGTGTTTAATCTCCTTGTATTTCTTTTAAATCATTTTTACTTCCTCCTTTTATTCATCCTGCTAAAAGCATCAAATAAACATCAGTAATAGTCACTCCTTCTTTCTCATCCTCCCATTGTTGCTCTACTCCTCCACCTCCCCATGATCCTCCAGGAAATGTTAAATCACTTGTGAAGACTTCTCTTTCACCCTCTGGTTCATTTCAGCTCAGTTCAACAGAAAATGTGTCTTCTCCCACTCCCATTCATTTTCAGCCACTCTTCATTCTTCATTCTCCTCCTTCACAACTCCTTCTTCACAAAATGTTCAGTCACTTCTTCTTAATCCTCACATCCTTCTTGCTCCCAAATAATTAGTAAATGCTTAATCAGCTGTCACCTTTCACTTCTCATCTTCTCATATGTTCGGTCTTTCTCATCATTTTTCTCCACGCAATATTGCATCACTGTCATCACTTTAAAACTCTTCCCTCACAGGGTGTGAAATTAACATGAGCCACCTGCCAAATGTAAGCTGGTTCTGACCATGGCAGCCCACTAACTTTGTCAATCCCACTAAGTATGCAGGTACTTTCATTTGGGGGCTATAATACGAAAATCTGTTTGAATCAAGTACTGCCTTATTTTGTAGGTATTTATAATGTCTTGTGATACCAAGTAGAAATTGACATGTTCAGTAATTGTTATTTCATTTTAAATCTTTTGACTCTTGATCTTTTGAATGTTTGCAAATTAAAGCCTATAATGTTATCAGTGTGCTCCTGTCCCCTTTTTTCCCTTGAGACTGTTTTAGCCAATGCTTAGCCTGTTTAACAAATGTCACATAGGCTCTTTCTGAGCCTGCTGCAAGTGATTAACTCAAAGCAGGAAAATAAACCCATGTGAGAGTGAGTGAGAGACACTGGCAAATGACACTGGCTGACTACATGTCAGAAAACTGAAACAAAATAAAAAAAAGGTTCACATTCAGTGATATATTCAGTATATATGTCAGGCACCCTCATATTTTTTGCTGTGATTTCTTCTGTATCAGGTACATGAGTGCATTAAATATTTATACTGGAAAAAAACTGAGAGAGAATCACAATCTCAATTCAAGTCTAAGAAAATCATGATTTTCTTTTTATCCCTTGTCCTTTGGTTCCCTTTCACTTTAATCATGCAGCCCTAATATTGTATTAAGCAACTACTAAACTAAACAACACTAAGGGGAAACACAGACTGTTCTTTAAGGCAAAAAAGACGTAAAAAGCCCTTTCTAAAGTCTTCTCCTGCTCTCACTTGACTTGTTATTTTTAAGCTAAGGCTGGCTTCGACAGGGCCTCCAATTAAAAAGTGGGTCTCCATTCCTAGAGTCTGAAGAAATGTATTGCATACACTGACCATAATCCTGGCTGTGTTAGTGTCACAGAGCTGTAAAACATCATATTCTCAACAGCTAAGAAAAGCATCTGTTGCTGGGGTTGCGTTGGACAAAGAGCTGTAGATGATTGGTGATCATGCCCTCTGATTCCACAGCAGGGAAAAAAATCTCATTTGAGAATGTGAGCAAATCTGCCTATACTTCATGCATATGTGCACATATGTATTCATAGTACAAGAAGCAGTAATTACAAGAAGCCCTCAGCATCAGGAGGTCCAGTCCTGCTCAACCGGTCATTCTGCTCACGACATCCCTCTAGCGGCTTTCTATTAGCGTTGGGAGTGTGTTAGAGTGGAGATAAGACAGGCACTACAGCATGTCTCAACATGGGGGGAGGCAGGTAGAGGAGGGCGCGAGAGGGAGGAAGCCTCACGTGAAACAGGTGCTGGCTGGTGTGTAAAACAAGCTCTCCCCTTCCCACGACTAAACCTCCAACCCTGCACCATCCCTATCTCCAGCTCCAGGAAACTCTCAGGGTGCAATTTACCGCTTGCACTGCACTGATAATACTGTCTCCAGGGCAGGAAGGAGAGAGTGATGGGCTGGGATAGAAAAGAGAGAAAGACAGAGGGTGATAGAGAGGGGGGAGGGCAGACAGGGAGCAAGGAAAAGAGGAAGAGAGAAAATGTGAGAGAGGGGGAGATAGAAAGAGAACAGGGATGTAATAGGTGAAAAGAGGAGGAGGACAAGAAGGAGGAGGCAGGAGTATCACCATGGAGATTACAAATGCAATCCCAACACCCAATTTGTGACCATGTGAAATGTTCCAACACGCGAGAGAAAACCTCACCGGACTGAATCATTACATGACCCTATACAGACTTATCTCCAGCCACTAAGAGACATTTAAATGAATCCGCTTTGACACAGCTTTATCACCAAACCCACTTCATGTAAAACTTCAGTCTCCAGTCAAAAGTGTCAGAGTGACTTCTGACCAAAACTCAAAAGGTATAGTATCATTACATACAGATTACAACAGCTCCGCCAACAGGTTACTCGTGGATCTTACAGTGGGAAGAGAATTTTTAATGAATTTTAATGAAAGACGGGGATTTATATTACCATTATAGACCCTTCTCCAATATATTTTGTAAACAAAAACATTCAGATTTAAGTATTTAAAATATGCTATATATGCAAAGACTGCTCAGTCATGTTTGAAACTCCATGCCTGCCTTAAAGATATAAAAGGCTTGGATGACCAGAAATTTTATCTGAGTTTCAAATGTTGTTGAACTCAGATAAAACTGAAGTGATCCTATTAGGTCCGAAACACCTGAGGAACACGCTTTCTCCTATGATAGCCTTGTTGGATGGCATTAACTGGGCCTCCGGCACCACTGTAAGGAACCTCAGGGGTTTTATTTGATCAGGATATGTCCTTTGACACCCATATTAAGCATATTTCAAGGTCTGCTTTTTACCACCTGCGCAACATCGCAAAAATTCGGCACTTTTTGTCCCAAAGCGATGCTGAAAAATTAGTCCATGCATTTGTCTCTTCCAGGCTGGATTATTGTAATTCACTTTTATCAGGCTGCCCAAACAAGTCGTTAAAGACTCTACAGCTGGTCCAGAATGCCGCTGCTCGGGTGCTGACTAAAACCAGGAAAAGAGACCATATTACTCCAGTACTGGCTTCTCTGCATTGGCTCCCTGTAAAATTTAGAGTGGATTTTAAAATCCTTCTCCTCACATATAAGGCTCTGCATGGTCTGGCACCATCATATCTTAATGAATTGATAACTCCTTATCAACCGACTAGAGCGCTGCGCTCCCAAAACGCAGGCTTACTTGTAGTTCCCAGGGTTTCCAGAAGTAGTCTAGGGGGCAGAGCCTTCAGCTATCAGGCCCCTGTTCTCTGGAACCAGCTCCCAGTCTGGGTCCGAGAGGCAGACACAGTGTCAGTGTTTAAGAATAGACTTAAAACCTTCCTTTTTGATAAAGCTTATAGTTAGGGTGGGCACAGGCTCGCCCTTAGTTATGCTGCTATAGGTTTAGACTGCCGGGGGGCTCCCATGATGCATCGGGCACCTCTCCCTCTTCCTCTGTCTCTGCTTCCTCTTTCTCTGCTTCCTCTTCCTCTGCTTCCTTTACTCATATTATGGTAGTAGTGCAAACTGGAGTCACTTTTAGAAACTGGTTAAAGTGGCTAAACTGGTTAAAGTAGTTAAATTGGCTTAAAGTGTCAAAAGCGGTTAATGTGAATACTCTTATGTCCTGTAAAGTGCATGTTACTGCCGGAGCCCCGGTCCTCTTTGTTCTCTCCAGTCTTGCAGGTTCCTCACTGATTCTGGTTGTGGTCCATCTGTCTGAGGTTCACTGGCCTGGTGGGGACATGATCTGTGTCTGTGCTTGTGGAGAGAAGGTCGAGTGGCCCAGAGCTCCATATGAGGACATCTAGAGATGCACCTGGACTCACAGACTCATTTCCATTACCTGTGATACCTTCACACATGGACTAAACCAATGAACTCAGTATAGCTACAGCTTATTACGACTCATGTATAATTCCATAATATGATTGATGATGTTCTCTGTACATGTGGCATCTATTGCACGTCTGTCCGTCCCAGGGAGAGGGATCCCTCATCTGTGGCTCTTCCTCAGGTTTCTTCTTTTTCCCATAAAGGGTTTTTTGAAGTTTTTCCTGACTCGGTTCGAGGGTCTAAGGACAGAGGGTGTCACAACTGTACAGATTGTAAAGCCCTCCGAGGCAAACAATGTTTGTGATTTTGGGCTCTAAATAAATAAATTTGAATTTGAATTTCATGTAATTCTCACATTCAGGCAACAGCATATACAGCAAGAGTGTCACAGTAATTCCAGTCCTGTCAGGGAGAGGCAACATTGCACCAGGAATGACAACATATTCATTTTCTACGAGGAGCTATAAAATATAATATAAAACGGAGGGCTTCTCAGTCAGTGCTGTTTATTTTGGGGGAACAAGATCTGAAGATGTTTCAAATTCTTTCATATGAGACTAGTACAAACCCTTTGGGTACAGTATGTTTTTATTTTGGATAAATATGTCTGCCCTATATATTAATGTTCATGTTTATCTGTTGTAACAGTGGGGATTTAATTAATGAGTCACGCTTAAGACACAAGTACAGCTGATTTCCGTGCTGCCAAAGTGTTTTGGTGGTTTTACCTCCTTTAATCTCGCTAATTCAGAAGTCATATATTTTGGCTGACCTGCTGTAGGGGCCTGAGAGTCTGCCAACTTTTGCACACACTGACAGTGCCTCATGCACCTTGGTTATAAATGCATTATTGTGTTACACAATAATACACACACACACTTTTTACTTACTTCTGTCAAACTGTCTATGACTATGTTTTTATTTGCTTATTGTAAAAGTTTTTTACCATAGTTAACATTATTTATTAATTTCTTGTTTCTTTATTCTATTTTACACTTATCTGTATTGCACAATTGAGGGAGCTTACAGAAAGAGAGATTACATAATGAAATGCTTACATTTCACTGTGTAAGCTTGAACCTGTATCATTGTTTATGCACTCTTAATAACAGAAAAAAATACGCTTTAGAGAGAGAGCTAGATAGTTAGAGAGATATAAGTACAGTTTTTGCATTACATTTTAATAGTAGCATTTTTGGTCAATTTTAATCATATTCAAATATTAGTCCATCCTAATTTTCCAGAGGTCATTCTTGCTGTTTAAATAGATAGTAATAATAGTAGTCTGAGGAAGGAGTTTTACTTCTGGCTCATGTTTGGCAGTTTGTCACAAGCTTTAAGGAGACTATGTTTCTCATCAACAGAAAATTACCAGTTTTAAGGGTCACGATTTCAATGTGCACACTGTACAGAAGCAGTAAGGTTTCCACAAGCTAAAGTACCATTGGAGTAAAGTGAAAAAAAACAGAAACACCATACTTTTACTTTTCCATATATTGTCAGGTATGAAAAGACCCAAAATGAGCACTATCAGCGAATTACTTGATTACTATAAGCAAATTATTTAAACTGCATTTGAATAGAACGCACACACACTCACCGGCCACTTTAACAAGCTTACCTGTTAAACTGCACATTAACGCAAATATCTAATCAACTAATCATTTGGCAGCAACTCAGTGCATTTAGCTATGTACGCGCGGTCAAGACAATCTGCTTAAGTTCATATCAAGCATCAGATCAGATGGGGATTCTTTTTTTTTTAGGTAAAGCGAATAGTTTTTGTTGAATAACATTATTCAAATGCCTATTAAATGACTTTTTATGAGACAAGTAACACATACTTGGTTTTTGCTCTTGCCATATCCTTCAAAAGCTTTGCTAGCTTCTCTGCTTTTACCACAGTAGAGCAATTGTTTATCAGAATTATTTCCTATTTATTAGTTTCAGCTCACACAAATATGGCAGGGTAGAAAGACAGTAAAGGGTTAAAGACATGACTATGACATAAATAAAGCTGAGTTTAACCAAAGTCAGCACTGGTTGTGACCCAAGTTCATTTATGTGGTTTATGTTTCAGATATCTGAAGTCATAAGATCAGTGTTAAAAGTAAAAAACAACAACTGAGCTTTGTGTGTGTTTGTGTGAGTGCTGACCAGTTGTTTGGCCTTCTCAGCTTCCTGGCGTGTATGTAGTCTTTCCCGACTCATGGCTTTCGTCACCTCCTCCCTTGCTGACTCCCTCTCTCTTTGGGCCAGCTTGGACAATTCCTCCTTCAGTATTGTCTGCTGACGTTCATACCTTAAGCACATGTACCACAATCACACACAAACATACACACAAATAAATAGATGTAATAATCTTTCCATTCATTGCATGCTATGATTGGTTTCTGCTTTCCACCAATTACAGTGATAATGCTTTTGAGATATATTTCCACAAGGGGGCAGCACATACCAAATTTCATCTGACCAGTTAAATACATGGAGTATCGAAGCTGTGCTCTTAAATCTGCTGTATTGAGAAGAATACTGAGATTAAGAGAGAAAACAGTAAATATAAAGATAGATTGAATCTGTTAGGGCTCAGTTTGATCACCAAAGGAGATACAGATAATGTTTTTAAAAAGCAAATAAAAGTTTGATTGAAGAGAACATATGCAAAATTCTTATACTGTTTCCCAGTTTAACCTCCATCTCTTGAATGTCTATCTGTGTTTCCCAATTATTTAGTATTGAGGGCCATCCAACCCAAAAAGATTATTCCTTTACAGCTTGATTTACAACTTGGTTCCTAAGCCATAAACCAATCGTGAACTCTTTGACATTACAAAACCTGTTTGTCAGTACTTGATGCCTGTAAATTGGCGTGGCAGGTAACAGATAATAAACTGGTTTATGCGAACTGGTATGTGCATGTGTGCAAGCATGCATTTATAAAGCCCTTAGCCCTACAGCCCAGCAAGCATGGCATGTAATCATACAAAGAGAGTATGGAATGAGAAGCTTGGTGATATTCTGATTGCACAGGGCAAGGTACAAATCGAAAATGATTTTACAATAGAGTATTGTTTTGAGAAATGTAAACTAAACCAAGACCCCGTAGTTTTTAAATGATTTTTACTGTCAACCAATCATTACTGTATTCCATTCTTTTAACCCACCTCCTTTGTTCCTCTTTAGCATAAGAGCCCGATTTGCCCGTGCTGGACTGGGTACTGGGTTGGGGTCGGTGCTGTGGGCTCTGCTGGGGTCGAGAGCTTGAGTTGGTGCTGCGAGAAGCACCTGGGAAAAAGACAGAGTGGATATGAAGGAGCAGAAATCTTGCAGCAAACACACTATTATAAAATGTGGCAGTTTGGTGACTCACAGGATTACTATTACAATACCATATATAACTCCTCCAGAGCCACAAATGATATTATACAACTTTATTCAATGAGCAGCAACAGAGTAGTACACTTCATGGCTAGTAAACTGAAACTCATGTGTGAAATTTGTGGGTTTCCCCTTTCATATCTGAGCGTGGAATTATAAGTTTACAATATGACAATTATCCTGGTTAGCCAGCAACATTTCAGGAAAACATAACGGGAAGATCTTTTGTGAGCGAACCACTGTAATGTGCACGATACCTGTGTCTTTCTGAGGGCTTGAGGCAGGTGACGATGTGCGCTCTGGAGCAATGTTGGCTACTCCTCGCATCCTCTGGAGAACATCCTCTGACAACTAGACAGAGGTGTTAAAGACAACATTATTATTATTATTAAAATGTAAATTAAACCCAACACAAAACTGGCAACCTAGGATTGCCCTATATGCTTTTTATTCATCGCAGAAACAATGAGAGGCCATTTTGTATGTTTCTGCAAACTTATTAACACTTTGCGGGTGTATAAATCATATCACGTACAATATGTTCTGTCATCTTAATTTCATGAAAATCATTCTTTTTTATGCTTTTAAAGGGACAGAGCAGCTTTCAGCTCTACTTTATGAGTGTGTGTCCATGGAAATGGTTAAACATAACTACATCTAAAACCACAGTAGGAAGCACCCGCGACTGACTCACTGTTTCTATGACTCACAACATTTGAATGTTCAGGCAGGGCTGCTTTTTTTTACAACATTTTCCCAGGTTAGATGCATTCAAATATCAGAATTACAAACTTTACTTGCTTGAAATGCATAAGTTTATCTTTCATACTCCATATATACCTCGCTAGCTTTAGTATAGTTTGGTGTAAAGGTGCCAGACTCCTGTGGAAAATTTGGAAATTACATCCAACACCAAACAAGTTCTCATACATCTCAAAAAGTAGACAGTCTAGAAGGCACACTACAGGCATTCCTACATGTCCTGTGTGCATGTGCATACATATGACTTTAACTTTCATTTTGAAAACAGCCCATAGACCACACCCAGCATCATTAACATCAATAAACAATACCTGCAAGGATTTTGAAAACAAAAAAATTGCTCATATGTAAGTTTTAACATTCTGTGAAAGTAGCCCTGTTCATTCACTGTTCAAAAACTGTTGTGTCCTCTTAGTTGTTTCTCATATTTCTTGCTCCTGTGAACCGTCATAGTACTGCACACACTCTTATTGTTTCCAACCTCCTGACTGTGCACTTGCTTTTATACCACAAATCTCCCACCTGTCATGTTGTCACACGTCTGCATAAACATCAGTCCAAGTCTCTGTTTTAATATGATTAACTGTGCAGCCCTAGCTGCATATGTAAAATGTGTAGACTGGAGCATTTTAGTGTTTGTGGCCACAACATTTTTAGTGTTTGTGGTTATATTTCCATTTAACTGGCTGGTCATGACTTGCACTGCACTAATTTCCGACACTTCTAATAGCACTTGAAAGCACCAGTGTCAAAGGGCATAGGACAACAAAACAACTACCTTCAATTGAAATCTGTCCATTTAAAGCCACATTTGAATGGCAACACATACAACAACATGCCAGTGAAGGATTAACTTTGGTTACACCTTAAACCGCTGGCAGAAAACGATCTAGTTTAACGTTACTAGTTAATCAGGACCGGACTATAAATCAACCTGCCTCAGCCTCTGCATCCTTCACATCCTCCTCACTTCAGCAGCCGCTTCACAGGTTGGAAACTTAACGTTAGTTCAACCCAGAGGAGGAATAATTTACTGCGCAGAAACATGCCAAAGCCTGTTCATGTTAGCGGCAGGTGTATCACCAAAGTAAGGTTAGCATGGCTTATCAAATGCTAGCTATATTAGCATTACCTTGACTCCACGGAGAATCCGCACTCTGTCTTCATCGTCGACGCCGAAAGACACTTTTCTGGTCGTACTTTCTCCAGAGCCCATGTCTGCTGTTGTTAAGTGACAGCTCTGCTAAAAAGCTCCAGCAGAATAATGTTACAATTACCAAATAATGTTAGTGCCCTGCCCAGTGACTGAGTAAGTGACAGATGGGAACTGGGTTGCCAGATTCTTTTTAAAACATCCCCCTCTCACAACTATGTGTAAAACCCTGGCGGATGTTTTTCCGTTAATGTATTGATGAGGTGGAGTAGGTAACTTCATCATTTGTGACACATTTAATATGTATTTAGGTGAAATAAAACGTAATAGTTAAAACACTGTAAATATATGACTGCGAGGTTGCCAGGTTGGGCTGTAAATAGGTAACTAAAAAGCACTTAAACGAATTACCTGTCAAGAGAGCCAGCCATATATCTGTACTATTCGTGGTGTTGTACATACAATTATGGATTGACACACATTCTTTCAACAGACACGCAAACATTATCAACTTTATTTGTAGCATAAACACAAGCATATCTCATATTCTGCCTAAATATCAGCATTCACGCACGTCAGTGTTTACTGTATTTATAGAAAAATAAAAGCCAAACACAAAACAGAAAAAGCCATTTCATTAACTTTCATAAACAGACAAATGGAAACGTGCAAAACACGCAAACTACAATATATCCACAAAATCTATGAATCCACAAATTTATGAACACCTGAATTCATCTGTGTCCTCCACATAAATCCCCCTAGTCATTAATAAAAAAAATGTAAACAGATTATCCTCTGATTAAAATGATCCAGTTCTTTAATGCAGTCACACTAGATAGCAAATAAACACATTTGCATAATAGCATGCCACTATAAAGTATTTCTTCCCAGCATTTGGTAATTTATTTGTGGTATAGCACAATGTAACGTTTTCTGTTTTACAGCTGTCAAAAATCTTTAACAGCTGCTGAACAACATTACATTTCCAAGCCGATTTCTGAATAGGGAAGTTATTTTTCCTTTCCAATTACACCTGAATGCACCATTATGGCAGGATATTGCTTTAAGCTGCTTTTTTTTTCATATTTCCATATAGACCCTTGAAAGAAAGCAAAAACTACAAAAGTATAAAGATCTTAGTTGCATGCCAATTTACTTGCTTAAACAATAAAATAAATTCTTGAGTTGTGTTCACATCCCTCCCCTGTGACCCTGTGTGTCAGGATAAAGTGGAAAATGGATGGATGGATGGATGGATGGAGGAATGTTCACATCCCATTGTGCAGTGTTATCCAGGACTCTGATGTATTTGAATGAATACTGAATGCTGGATAAACTGGTTCCTTAAACACAGCCCTGAAGGTGTGGAGATGCTCCCTTTGGCCCTTGGTGCTGTGGAAGGTTAATGTCCCCCCTTCATAGTCCAATGCTACCTCAATCCTCAGTGGATGTTTGGTCACGTCCCCTAGAACCACATTGCAGGAGGACTGGCACACAGTAAGCTTGCCGTTTTTCCATTGCAATCGCCAGGACACAGAGTTGTGTCCTAGACGACTATGGTCACCACGGCGTGGGATGCTCTTGTAACACACACCCAGCGACCACATGCTGTTGGCGCCTACTTCTACCACCCATACATGCTCCCCTCCCGAGAAGCCTTGGCTGCACAGAATCTGGGGTGCGCTTGTAAAACGCTCTGGGTGCTCCATATACGACTGCTTGGTGGGGCTGTACTTGACTGTGCGCAGATCACTGGAGACTATCAGGCTGTGGTGGGCAGTGCAGAGGTTGAAGGAGAGGTCCAGGGGGTTCAGGAGGATATGGAGGGAATCCAGGAGTCGAGTCATTTCTGAGCGGAAGTCTTGGGTTTTGAGGCCTGTCTGGAGACAGTTGGTGTTGAGTGGAGACTTTGAGGGGATTTTGGAGGGAATGGTGCCTGTGACAACTTCCTTCAGCTTCTGATCAATTAGTATGAACCTGGAGAGCAGAAGAATTTCCTTAGTTGATTTCCATTGTTTTACCATGGTACCACATGCATACAAAACACATTTTCACATGAAGGCCGGCAAACATTTTTATGAATGTGTGGACTTATCCGCACATACACTATGTAAAACCCTTCTATGACAAAGCCCTGTTAACTTATAGTAGACATGTCTTCATTCTGCACATTTTATACCATACCATATACCACATATATTCCCTAAGTTTGTAAAGCTTATGACATACAGAACCTGAAATATATATTTATAGTACATATTTGGACAAAGCCCTTATTTTTGTTCTCATCATATACTATGGGACAGTGTAAATATATAATCATGTGCTCAGTTTATCAGTGAATCAGCGTGTTGGCTTACTATTCCTTTCACTACATTTTAGAAAGAAACTTATTTAAATTATTCTTGGTTTAGTTCAAATCAGTAGGACCTTTCTTTTACCTGTGTATGAAGATGCATGTGTCTGTCTCATTCAGGGCATGTGTGGCACTTTGCTGGGCCTCCTTTAATTGCTGATGTTGCTCTTCAAGCGCACTCAGTCCAAGTTGCCAGCTTTTTCTGTGCTGGCCTCTCTCATCCTCCAATAGCACGTGCAGACGCTCCCTGTACCTGAACACAACACAACATGTGTACATCAAAGGAGGGTAAACTGGGATGTCCAGTCAGCAAACATTTCCACTCATACAGTTTATGTACACTTTCTATTATTACTTATTAGAGATATATATATTCGGTGTTATCTTTCTATGCAATTGTGATTAGTTTCACATATACATAACCGTATGTTTGAAAATATTTTGAGAAAATTTATGTTTAGCTGAGCATATAGAAAATCAAAATGAAACCAAACCTTCCAGAGTTGTTCAAGTAAGTAAGTAAGAAAACTTCTTTCAAAATACCATTGATATTTTAACTCATTACTAAAATTACAGCCTTGGAACAGAGCCATACTACGGAGCCCCTTAAAGGGATATGTGCAAAAAAAAAAAAAAACCTGATAAAATTTCAGGTGGGCTGGTTTCAGTTTCGAGAGCTGGCAAAAGACCATTAAGCTCATTTTACTAAAGAGAATGACACTGAAAGTTAGTTTTCAGATTCACAGCTTCTGATTCGAATAAAGGTTATACAAAACTTATAGTGGGTCTCATATAAAGTTAATGTTTGACCTAAAATGCCCAAAATGATTTCACATCAATAAGAGGTACAAAAAACAGACAACCAATGGACAAACAGTCAGTCAGCGTATTCACTTAATTTAATTATAACTTTCCCCTTAACTGCTACATTGGAAACTGTGAATATGAAGCTAACTTCAGCGTCATCTAAAGAGAACAACGGCAGAGCAGAGGAGGATTTATTCACCTTACTGAAAACATGAAATATACCTGACAGTATCATCAACCAATAAAAGATGATAAGGTAAATGATCCCTCCATTAACTTATTGCATGCTCTATAATGTAAACTTTCTGGTGAGCACGCAAAACTATTTTGTGCTCACGAGAAAGGTTTTTGTGTGCTCACGAGAAACTTTCTCACGAGATATGTATATATTTTTTTTATTCGCTATTTTTTTTTTTTTTGCACGTCCCCTTTAGGGGCTCCGTACCATACTGCAGATTTATAAAAAAAAAAAAAAAAACTAAAAAACAACAAAAAACATCAACAACAACGATCTAATACTACGTGTGATGGCTTGACAAAAGATACATGAGCCAGCCGAAGGGCAGCAGCTAACTCAGACACGTCCCTAATAACAGCCGTTAAAATCACAAAGGTTTCAGGTTCTTAAAGCAACTGCTGTAAAGGACGTTGATTTGTCTTACATACACTCTAAACCCTACAAACACACTTCATATTAGAAAAATACAGATGAAAGAACGGCTGGTTTCCAAATGTAATGCATATTTTAAGCAAATTTTGAGAAAAAGAATGTATGCATGTTACGAGGGAACCATTGTAAGGTGCCGCGTATGGCAAGTGTTAGCATGCTAACACGCTAAACTTAGCTGTTAAACATGGTAAAGATTCTCCCTGCTGGACATCAGCATGTTAGCAATGTCATGTTAGCTTGTTGATGTTAGCATTTGGTTCAAAGCACCACTGTCCTTAGAGTACAACCTCACAGAGGGGGTGGGGTTGTTATAGATTACTTAGGGAAAAGCATTTTAGGTCCTTTTGCATGTAAAACAGAAACTTCTCGGTGCTAACTAATTACATAAAGTGTAATTCATCAGCATTTTGTAATCTAAAACATCAAAATATTGAAGCTATTCTTGAACAGGACTACATTGATTGAGAGATGACATCTAACCTCTATCACACTGGTAAAAATGTTTACTGAAAGGTAGTCTAAAAATGCTGATAAACTGGATACATCCTGTAAAACGATCAGTAGGCTGTGTTTTGGCCTTTATTATTATCTGCATAAAAGCGTGACTGATCTTGTTCTTAAAGGCTCACGTAGGAATTTCTGCTAGTAATCTGATGTACATGCTGTAAACTGGAATGTCACTAACTTTAAATAAAAACTGGAACAAAAGCAGGAATCAAAAACTAGTTTAGCCACCAGTAAAATGTAGAAGAGAGTTCACCTATCTTATACATTATCTTACATTCTGTCACTTTTCATCTCATTAATCATATCTATTTTTATGTCATGATAATATATAAAATGTCATGATAAAAATTTCATATAGCATGACAGACAATAATGTCCATATAATGCACCCCATGTGAAGTAAGAATTTTCTTTTTTGGTTTCCGGCTGTTGCATTTCAAAAGGGTTGACATTGTATTTTCAGTAGCATTATAGTCCACAAATGAAAAGGAAGGGGTGAAACTTACTGTCATCTACCATAAACTTAAAGCCACTGAAACTGTGGTTTATAAACTTCCATCCATCCATCCATTTTCTGTACTGCTTATCCTGTCTCACAGGGTCACGGGGGTTTATAAACTTAAAATATTATAATATTTTAGAATATTATAATATTAAACTGATGACTAAATTATTAACAAGTTAAAGTTCAGAAAAAAAGATCCTTCAGTATTCTTTACTAAGAGTTTGTCAAAATCTCATCATCTCATCTCATCTCATCAGGATGTGTGGGTGTGGTTTGCTATTTGATTAACAATGACCTATAAACATACACAAACAACCCCCTGCTGTGATTAAAATGTAGATCCTACATGTAACATCACTTTTTCATTCTGCCCACTTCCACTAAGATGAGGACAGAGGAATACACACAGGAAATTTCTATTGTCAAACTATTGTCATGAAAGTTGAGTTTTCATGTGTGTTATTAATCATAGTAAGACACAGACTGAAGACACAATGTTACTTTTAGATAGTGTCATTACTAGCACATGTGCAGCATATTACCTGTCCACCAACACAGCCATACTGTCCACGACATCGACAGCCTTGTTGACCAGTTTGTCTCTTATAGCTTCAGCGGCTCCTTGTTCCTCTGCTGTCTTCTGCAGGAGATTCTCTGCCATCTGCAGCCTGCAGGAAACAACCTGGAAGAGAGATTTACAGGGTTAACACACACAACACACACACAAAAAATCTGGAGTGACTGGATGTACTTTTCTTGATTGTTAAAAGGACAAAGTGAAAACACACAAACCTTCCTTTCATTTCCATATTGTGAGCATTGACTTGGCACTTCTATTCAGCACCTTTGTAATTTAAGTATTTGAATCAGTCACCTGGAACTGATAACTGATAACTGACGCCAGAAGTTGTTAGCTGTCCTCGTCAGTCAGACAGTTTTTGCATTCTTGTCATTCACCAGTTTGAAAGCACAGTGGCAGTGTGCCAAATAACCTCCAGCCACCTTACTCAAATCTTGATTTCACATTATGTCGTTTCCCACAGGCATAAAGTGAAACCTCGTCATTACTGTTCAATAATCTGCATTCCCTACAGGGCGCTGTTTAGTAAGGATTAATTTACAGGTCCATTATTAAATAAATTCAGTATTCATTTGTTGTCTGAAACAGTATTCTGTAGAAAATTTATGTTAAAAAAATGTCTTTTTTTGTATGTTTGGCTGTTACCAATTTAATTTGTTTGGCAAAATTGGCTCAAATTTCCTTATAGTTTGTAACAAATTGCAGAGTTTGTTTAAGGAAATTTATTGTAAATAGTTTAAAAATTATTTTAAAAATTTATCCTTAAAATAAAAGGTTACCCTATTTGTAACTGAAGCACCAGTTTCCCATATTGTAGATGCAAACCTGCTGCTGTGATGCTACAGCTCGTCAATACAAATGAAACAAAAAACTACCATGCTGCGGCTCTTTAGCGCTCGCCTCATCTCCTCTTCGGCAGCACTGAAGGTGAGAACATCGTGGCTCTGGTGATGGCCATCTATGAGACACTTGGTGCAAAGCAAGGTCATGTCGCTGGAACAGAAGTACTCGAGGGGACGCCGGTGGATGGCGCAGCCCCTTATCCCCAACTCACTAAGGGGCTCCACCACAGTGTGTTTCCTGAACGACTCCTTCTCATGGTGTCGCTGAAGGTGCCTGGGACACAGCGACACCTCACATTTCAGGCAGGTCTTCACAGCCAGCGACTGCTCATCGATACAGTGGTCGCAGAAAACCTCCACGCTCTCGGGCTCCGTCTCAGGCTGCCTGTCCAGCTGTGGTGCGGTGGCTTGGTAACCCTCAATGATGCTGCAGAGTTTGAAGTTTTTCTGCAGGGACTCCACACCCTGATACTCCTCACGGCACTCTGGGCAACGTGGAAGAGTTTCTGTCTTGTCGGCAGTGTTAACAGTCTTGCAGATACAGGCTCGGCAGTAGTTGTGGCCGCAGGGGAGAACCACCGGATCAGAGTAGAGCTGAAGGCAGATGGGGCAGCTTAGCTCGTAGGCTAGCTGCTCCTCTGGCTTGGGCAAAGACATGATAGGAGGTGATGAGGTTGGCAGGTTTTTTTTGTCACTTGCAGGTTATTTCTCTTCTCATGCACTCCGGTTGTTAAAACCTCCCACCCATCTTACTTCACCTCCAGCTTTTGTCCTAAGACCGTCTCTTGTTTCATTCACTCTCTTCTTTCACCTGGCGAGGTTGCCGGTGAGTCCACAGTGACAACTGCTCATGTAGGCAGTACACAGATCAAACAAGGAAGTAAACTGCCCTTAACTGCTTATCACAATGAAAGGAGGTGCACCAACAAATGTGTGCAGGACAGCATTCCATTCTGAGAGGCCCTGTCGCCTGTGCTACCAGGAATTCACTGCACAATAGAGGCTGCTGTTGATGGTAAACATATGCTACCTGTGACAGGATTGTACACATGTTCTCAGAACTCATTATAGTTATTAGAATTGAGTGTCAAAATTCCTCTGGAAACCACTGAGTTATACTTGAGGCCACAGCAAGTTACATATGCACATTGTAGTCCAATTTTGGTAAAGTTTTCTTTGATAAAAATGAAAACTCTATCAAGGAGATAGGAAACTTACGATGGGCAAACTGAAAAGCGACATTATTTGGTTCATTATGCTCATGCAAAGTAAATATATGCATGTGCTTGGATGCATAGTAAATTGAGGATCCTGGTATTATACACACAGTAAAATCACATGCTGGTGTCTGTGTTGACTGTAAACGGGGAAACTTTCATAACTTCAGCCGCCCTCAATGTTGTTTTACGTTTTAATAAATTATCTTTGGGGTGCGGTCAAGAGACATTTCAGTTGAGGCATCAAGGTGGGAATAGAAATATATAAAACATTCCAGTGGAAGTGAAGAGTGCTCACTAAAATTAGACACCAAAGCATTTGAAAGTGGAGGCTCTAACTGTTTCCAAAATAACTGATAAGTGCAGGTACTGTATCCTCAGTACTTGTTTAATAAATACATAAGACACAGGACCACATGTGCATACTGAAGCATAGAATTCAGTTCTTTAGACAGATAATGATGAGATAATTATAATAGATAATAATAAAGAAACAGACCCTGTTTACTCACTGACTGACCATGCACTTGTTTTTTACAATTATCTGACTCCAGGTTGAGACAGACAAAAGCACTTTTCTTAAAAACTGTCAAGCATGCATGTACAAAAAAAATGCATATCACCCCTCAATTATTAGACGGGTCAACACAAAGTTGTAATATGTCATATGTTTGTCAGCACGCCTGTGCCAGTGAGTAAAGTTTTAGGCAACAAACACTGGTGTAAGTCACAAAGACTTCAGCAAGGACATCTGATGGGCACAGAGCATAGAGAAGAGCCAGCATGAGACAACATGCAACAAAATATTTTACTAATCAAACTATAGTTAGAACTTGATATACATTTTATACTTGGAAGCAGCAGTTGATGAAATAACAATCAACAATTTGCTAAATTGCCATGTTACGACTTCTGAACATTTCAGGTTAATGCTGGAAAGTGCTTGTTACTGTAGTTTTGGTGGAAAGGTCTAGAAAAACAAAGTAAGTAAACTTTGAGTCAAGATTGTTTTCCTCACATTTGAAAATAAAAAACTGAGACTTTACAAATGAATTAATTAATCCATCACTTTATTAAAAATAATCAAAAGATTAAATAAATAAATAAATAAATAAAGAAGACAAATAAATAAAGAAGAAAAAAACAAAGATAAAGAAATTTGTATAATAAACAGTGCCATCTTCTTGTTTTTTGTACAGTATTTGTGTACCTCTGATATTTAAAGAGACATGAAGAGATATAAAAGAGGACAGAACACCTGTTTTTAAAATTAAGATGGACCTGCTGAGTGTTATTCTACTGTGTAACTGCAATAAAAAAAAGACTCATTTGTTTTTTTAATTTGGTAGCTCTCTCTATTGTCATTTCTACATAATCTTTTCATACAAGTTAATGTTTTTTATACAAAATGTTGTTCACGATGTTCATTTTTGGAGAATCTTTTAATTAATTTATTTATTCGTTTGTTTGTTTATTGAAAAAGCAGTTTTTTTCTCTTTTTGTACATGTTTCTTTTTAGAGTTTAGATAGATTAAAGATTAAAACACAGCAAATGCTTACATATTGACAATAAAGGAAGCGTACAATCATGCAGCCGACCCAGGGACAGGCATTAAGAATAACTATTAGAAACTAATAGAAATAGCATATTTTCTCCCTCTTCGTTCTCTCCTTCCCGTTTGCTAAAGTAGGTCATTATTACAGTTATTAAGTTATTATTATTAAGGTAAGTTTTCAGTTTTGTGCATGCAATCACATTCAGTATCATATAGCATCATTCTGCACATGGAAGATTTCTGAAAACATTTGAATCCTTACACTGCTTCAGTGGAAGTTAAGTCACATCCTCGTGTACATTATGCTTTATTCACTAAGTTTGTTTTCATTGCAAGTTCACATTTGCATTTTTCTTTTATCTTTATAAAAACTTTTCCCCCTCAGCCAGAATGAAAAGTTTTTAGTTGTTTTACTTTTTCAAATTTCCTCTGCTTCCACTGAGGTTGTTTTACTAGCAAATTGAAAAATGCTTATAAAAACAGGTGGATGAAATGCACCTACTGACACCTTCAGTGGAAATGTCTTTCCCTGTTTTCAGTAGCGTCATAATGTCTTTGTTGAGGAGATGTTTGTGTTACTCTTCCGATCACAGGACATGTTATCAAGGTCAAGTTAGTGTAATGTAAACCAATAAAAAAAGATATTCTACAATATGAATAGTAACATATTATGTTTCCTCTAATCCATGGTCATCATCTATAAAATATTTTTTTGTTTTTGTTCTTAGAGCTATCCCAAATAAACCAATCCATATGGTTTCCTTAGTTGCCCCACTTTGTTTTAACAGTAAATTGCAGCCACTGTGTGCTGACTACTGGAAGTAGTTTTTCTGATAGTCCAGATCATCATGAACAAACAGGACCTGATCATCAACATTCTTTACTCTTCCAACAGATAAGACATTTACTGTACATATCACCAGACTAGAACAGTAACCCCCAACCTGCAGTGGAATGATATTTGTAGCTCTGACTTTCATTTTTGTCCCAGTTATTTCTAAGTCCAAGTCCATCCATCCATCCATCCATCCATCCATTTTCTATTCCCACTTTATCCTGACACACAGGGTCGCAGGGGGTGCTGGAGCCTATCTCAGCTATCCTGGACTGGATGCCAGTCAGTCACAGGGCTGACATAGATAGACAGACAAACCACTCACATTCACGTTCATACTTAAACACTTTATCTTAGATGTTAGGATTTTGTAGAGGGATATATTCTTTTCTCACTTGACCCGAGGGCTCACATGGTCAGATAAGTGTTCTGTATCATTGTAGTTTGGAGATTGAAAGTTATATGTGTCATATGGATCTACTTATGTGTGGGGTTTTTACATCAGGTGCTGCATTCATTACATTTTTCATTTAAAAAAAATGTTTTTGACAGGGCAGTAGGGGTGTTGTGCAATGGGGGCAGCAACAGACTGGTATGGACAAGTATTGGACGATTGTCTACGAGGGTTGGATGTGACAGTGGGGTCAGTTGTAGGAGGCGTTCTATGCTCATGGTCCCAAAGTGGGCTGTCAAGAATGTTCATCTGTATACAACTGCAATTCCTATCTGATCCCATTTTCAAGGTCCAGCTTTAATGACGTTATACAATACAGAACTGAACAATCAAATGCAGTTGTAGCCTGGTCAAGCTAAACACACAGAAAATGATTTTCATTCATATACCTGCACTTAGTCCTTACGTCACTTACCTACACCAGTTTGTTTTATGTGTGTATATTAAATTTTGGAAAATATATGCCACAGTTGCATAGAAATCAAAAGATACAGACATATGGGGATTGTTGATTGTCACTTCTGACTATAGTAGCTGCGGTTTAGAACGCATTCCACTGAATCAGGAGTATAACTGGACCTGATTGTTCTGACAAAATGAGCACAGGCTCAGCTCTAAAGATCAGAGTGATACAGATGTTCCCTTAAACCTCTCTTCTACACTTCTAGGGTAGGTATAACTGAAACCTCAGGTACGATGACCTCTAGTGGGGTTAAGTGATTTCTACAAGGCAATGAGTTTAAACCTCAGCTTACAAGGACAGAGTGATGTGCTTTAAGAGACCATTAAAATTTTGTTCTAGACAACACAGCTTTAACCCGTCCTAAACCTTTAACTGAAAGAATGAGAGTTCAACTTTAGCTTTTAATTGTGGACATTAGGATATGTACCAGTAATGCTTTTAATGAGCAACACATTCAGCAGCTTACTTAAAAGAACACTCTACAGACCCACAAGTGGCAGAAGACCTTTGATGTTTGTGTTCTGATAGTTTCTCTGTTTTACTCTTTGCCACTGGTAGACACCTCTCCATGTGTGGTTTATGCAGAGCTGGCACAGATGGGTACCTTCATTAATTATGTCTACCAAAATGTTGACATTTTTTTAAGCCTCCAGCCTTCCTCTGGAACATCCATCCATCCATCCATTTTCTATTCCCACTTTATCCTGACACACAGGGTCGCAGGGGGTGCTGGAGCCTACTTCAGCTGTCTTGGGCGAGAGGCGGGGTACATCTTGGACTGGATGCCAGTTCACAGGGCTGACATAGATAGACAGACAAACCACTCACACTCACATTCATACCTAGGGGCAATTCAGAGTTGTCAATTAACCTAACCTGCATGTCTCTGGATTGTGGGAGGAAGCTGGAGTACCCAGAGAGAACCCACATAGTCACAAGGAGAACATGCAAACTCCACACAGAAGGGCCCGTGTCAACCAGGGATTGAACCCTTGCTGTGAGGCGACAGTACTAACCACTACACCGCTGTGCCGCCCCCCTCTGGAACATTACGTGACAAATGTATGAACCGTGGGTAATTCCCTCAGGCAAAGTCTGCAAAAAAGCAGACTTACAGAAAGTGTGCATTAAGGACTCAAACAGCCTGCGAGAGAGTTCTAACACATTTGACAGTTGACTTTGACAAGTCTGTGTTTCTGTTTTCAGCCACTCTGCTGTCAGAAAAGGCTCTTCTAAATTCACAGATTAAATTCCATCTGGATTTTTTAATTAAAAAATAGGTGAATAATTAAACGAGTCTACTGTGATTTCACTCAGAGATTCATTAATTTATTTTGACTACCATGGGGGCAGTCAGTGTATGGCCAATAGGGTCTATATGCAGTCAGCTCGTTAAGTTATGAGTAACTTGTTGGCCAACATTTGCCTACCAACATAGCAAGCAGACACTGGGCAACACCATCTGGAGTGGCGTTTCTAACCATCTGATAAATATAACTTCATTATTCACTTAGCTGATCGACTCCAAATCAAATATTTAACAAAGAAAGTTTGCAACTGTTGATGTGACCATTGTAATGTAACAGGGCATTTTAAAAAATTACACTCATTTACATAACATTAGGTCATTTGGTCATGTTTCTGTCCACCTGAAGAATTTAAGATCAAAATTCACTCTTTTTCTGATTTGCAAAATGTTTGCCTGTTTGTGCTAAACACTGTAGTTAGTTGCTAGATTTATCTGCTGTTCTTTGTAAGCCACCAAGCTCATAGTAATTTTATTATAGCTTCAACTGTCTCTAATACACTCCATGGAGTTGAGGGGAACTGTAGGGTTGGGTGATAATACTCTGTGTGTGATCGACATTTATAATCGTTACCTACAATGTTTAGAACTTATTTAGGTTACTATGAGAAATCTTACTCTGAAGTAAAGCAGGACTGGACAAGACAGTAAGAAAATGTATAATAAATGTGTAAAATATATAACACATTAAACTGTAAAAATACTATATTCAAATCCAATCCAAACCCTGCAACAAATTCTGACTTAAAGAAATGTGGATAGATTGAGAATTTTAGGTAGTCTACCAAAAATGTTCAAAAGGAGGACAGTCATGGGTGTTTCATTGAAAATTAGTTTCACTTATATAAAATAAACAAAATTTTACCAGGTACTTTACCAAACGTCCTCTAAAGGGCTTGCATATGGTTGATCTTCTTTATTTGTGTCTGTGTAATACCACACTGTAAACCCATGAATTTTCAAGCATGTGTGTGTGCCATGTGTGTATATAATGTATATAAACTCCACATGTGATAACATTCTCCTGTTTCTCTTTGTGGAAATATTTATGCTAAGTCCTCATTTGACCATGCAGTTCAAACAGACTGGGTCCATTCTTTCCCCTTTTTCCAGATGCAGTCAGCCTCTGGGGGACTCTTTCATAAAAGATGAAACATTGTGAGCATGGTTCACCCCTCCCCTCTCCCCTGCCCCAATATATGTGTGTTTATATCAAGACCTGATATCCATTTTCCGTCACTCATTCCTGTAGCTTGAAGGTTTTTATTTTTAGCACACAAGGAACAGTTTCAAGTGGGTGTAATGTGTAAAAAGCTGTGATCCACCACTGGTGTCCCTTCACACAGACAGGACACACGGTCTGATGATGTTTAAAGAGAAGATGGAAAGAAATCAGCCAGTTTGACAGCAGTTGTCTGTGCACAGGAGTATTTATGGAAACTTATTTCTACAACATCTCTCTTGAAGCATTGTATAAGAGCAGGATTGCTACTTTAACTTTTCTGATGCAAATATTTCTTCAACACCGTCATTCAACACCAGACTGACTCATTGCGTGCCCACATGCTTAATTTTGTCATACAGTGTTTGAGAAGCCTTTCAAGATTTTCAAAATAACTTAAGCTGCACTAAATAACGTGTTTTATATTAATAATGGACCAAATGATGAGGTGAAATGTTAAAGATAGGTTTCTCCATGGCCTGCTAACAGGTTCACCATGTTCAAGTCTCGCAAGGGGATAAGCTTATGTCACTGCCCCCAAGTGGACAAAAGCATCACTTACCAAAGCTTTCATTTAAATTATTAAAAGTCCTCAGCATTTCTCACCAAACAATAGCTGCTCTCATTTATTAATCTAACATAGAAGCCAGCGCAGATCCGACATTTGTATCTCGCTAATCCTGTTATGCATTGTGGAAACTGGACCACAGCATAAAAACATGACTATTTCATCATTTAAATATCAAGCCCCAAAGCCCCAATATATTCTCAAGCAGTCTTCCTGCTTGCTTTTGCTGGTACATTGTCATGTTTTGTGGCATGACTGCGGGCAACTGACCAGTGAAATAGCATGAAAAAATCTGCAGGAATGTGTATGTGCATTACACCCGATACAAAAAAGGGACCAGCTTTTAGAAACATTGCTTCAACACTTTTGGTGGTCAAAAAAAAACACCAAAATCCACTACTTAGCTGCATAGCACTGTGTATGCCAACCTAAGAGAGAGAGAGAAAGAAAATTAAAGAGATAAACAAAGAGAGAAAAATAAAACCTCATGATTAGTGTATACAATAGGTTTATTCTAGGGTAGGACTACAATGCTAGTATATTATAGGCACCAGAACTTTGGAGAGCAAAGTCCACATTGGTTCTGGACGAAGGTTCTAGGATGTTTAAAGGCATTTAGATGTAGCTCTGTGGATACATGTAACAAAATGTCCCACAGTCTCCCTCTGATCCACAGAATTCATTCTTTTCTTAATGCTGTGATCAGACCTCAGTGCTGCAGCGCTGACTGAATGCCAGCTCTTTCCTCCCTCCAGGTCTATGCTTAGAAACTATGGTCACTGGCGGTAGAAAACAACATCCTGCCTCTGTTGCTTCACAGACAAGAAGAACTCTCTCTCAAAAAGACATGTTAATTCTTTTATTGTTTTTAGCTAAATTTCCCTGTTATTTGTATAAGATTTCTTTTTACAGTCAGTGAACCCAAATATAACCAAATATTAAATTAGTTATTTCCAGGCCATGTTGGGGTAAAATTATATACTATTGTGGTCCTGTATTTAGTTTCATGTACCTTTTTCAAAGTATTGTATGCAATAATTCCTTATCTTAAATGTCTAATGATGGCAGAATTGCCACAATTGCAACAAAGTCATTTTTTTACTCAACAGAAAATGAACAATGAAAGAATGACTACCTAAGCCTCTAAGCATTACTCCATCTGCCTGGAATGTTATGTGTTAAAAAGTCATTACATTTTACTACTTAGAAAGAACACAGAACTACCATGTGGCAGAAAAATGTAGATGAACTTTGTCCGACTTTGAAACCAGAAACAAAAACATTTGCAGAGCTTCTTTTAAAATGTTTTTTTCTTTTCTCTGAACTATATTGAAAGCAACTGATGATGGTGCTGAGTTGTGGAGAGGGGAGGCGAGGTGGGGGGCGGGCAGAGAACCAGGGAGCAAAGGGGGGATGGTAGCAGCTTGCTTTGGAGGAAATCTGGAACCTATAAACTTGGGTAACTTCTATGACAAGAGGCGAACGTCACAACGGTTAGATCTGGTTGGCTGCACAACACACCTTTGTCTCCGCCTCGTCCCTTTCATTGGACCAATCGTTAAAGATTCATTCTTCCTGTTGTCTTAAGCTCAGCTGTCCAAAAACAGTCGTCTGGACCAATCAGTGAGTCAGATGGGTGGGCAGCTGAAAGTTTCATGGTTCCCTCCCTTTAAAAAGTCAGATTCAGGTTGCTGTTGTCTCACACACATCTACAGGAGCGGGACATGAGAACAGTCCGGTTTGTCAATGCAGTGTACACTAACAGAGACTGGAAGAGATCATTGGCAGGTTTTCACATGTGTGGATGAAGAAGTGCTGTGGAAATCTAGAACTGAGTGCTGATGATTCAACCATTTTGGCTTGGCATGGTTGGATGTGACAAAGTGTAAAGCTTATAACTGTTGGAGGAGAAGAACGACACAGCAGAAGGCCAGAAACACGCATTTCGACGTAACAGAGGGAGTTCCTGAGACGAAGAGAAGAGAGGAAAACTGTGCGAAAGCAGCAGAGTGGGAGTGGAGAGAGACATATTGTACTGCAGATCATCATCATATCATCATATCATCATATTAAGGAACAAGGAGACAGAAGAAAAACGTGGCCGAGCATGAGAGAGGAGGAGCAGTCGAATGATGACCACCCTGAGGGAGGGGTGGTTTCCAGTGAGGAGAACACGGAAAGACCACCTTCTAACGCCTGTCCCGTTGTCATAGTAACACCGGGGGTCACCGGGCGTAAACGGCAGACAGGCTCACATCACGTTACCACAATTACTGCCACTACATCAGCAGACGATGGCAAGGTCAAGGCAGGGGACGTCCAGGGCTACACTCTAACTGCACCCAAAAGACTCAAGAGGAGTCCTCAACATCGACCACCTTCCTCAGGCCCATCCCTTTCTCCTGTTCCTGGTCCTAGTCCCGGAGGTCTTTCAGCACTTGATGACCCACATGGCCAGCGGGTAATCGCCAACATCAGGGAGCGCCAGCGAACACAGTCTTTGAACGAAGCCTTTGCTTCGTTGCGTAAGATAATTCCAACGCTCCCCTCTGACAAACTGAGCAAGATTCAGACCCTTAAGTTGGCGTCACGTTACATTGACTTTCTTTATCAGGTTCTGCAGAACGACGAGATGGACACTAAGCTGGCTGGATGTAATTACCTGGCCCATGAGAGACTGAGCTACGCTTTCTCTGTCTGGAGGATGGAGGGGGCCTGGTCGACCATGTCTGCTGGTCACTAGCTCTGTCTGAAAGCAAGATCTGTCCTTTGACTTTTGCCCTAAAATGTTCAATGAATTCCACATTACCAGGAAATATTCTTACTTGACACCATCACTGACAAGTGATGGTGGAAGAGATTTGGATACTTTTATGTGAGCATTTGGATGATTTTAAAGCAACTACCCCTTCATGAAAATGGTAGTTTTCATTGTTGTCAAGCTACATATCAGGTGTAACTATGGATGCTTGTGATTACTGTTTCTCTTGTGAAAACAACCTATTACCACTCATGTGCAAATGGTTACATTTGAGAAACGTATCACAATGAGAACATTGTGGTCAGTGTATGATTCCTAGAGTGCTCTGTCTACATAGATCACAATGGAGAGCAGGGCAGTTGAGAGACAAAAACAGCCAGACATCATCCAACATTTATTCAGTTCAACACCCTCAGCTTTCACAAGTTCTGAAGCTTAATCTTGGTTTCATCCTCATCATCATCCTTTAATTTAACACCATAACTGACAACAGTACCATCATCATCTTTACTATCGTCATCATCGTAGGTATGTATACTTTAAACCACATTTGAACTTGATTTAATTTTTTTAATTCAACTTTATTTGTGCCTTGGGCTAGGAAGTGTGTAAGGTTTTGCATGATCTATAAAGAGCGACAAGTAGAGAATGAAAGGGGGATTAACAGAAAATCAGAACTGGAAAGACAAAATTGGATGTTTCAAGAGACACGGGACCTTTGACTTTTCCACACCCTTCCAACTCCTACTTTTCCAAGACATAGTAGCCATGGGCAGCCAATGTCCTGACTTAAATTTCTCCTCTTCATACCCAAACCAAGCCCCTTTGTTTCGTCTGGTGCCAAAAAAATTCTCCTCTTGAAATTCTTTCCTTTCATTCTGGCCCAAATTTGCTTGCGTTGCACGAAACTGTGATACAACGACAGCGAGCTGACAAGGAGGCATAATGAAAACAAACAGTCTCTAAAAGCCATGAATCATGTCTGTCACAATCAAAGGGGAGGCTGATGTGGCTCCCTGCTGGGCTCCCATAAGCCACTGGAAGTGATGGAGGAGGTGAGAGCTGATTAATACACACACAAACGTGCGCACATGCATAGGTGTAGCGTGCACATGCACCCATGTACTAACACACACCTCCCCTCACATTGGATCATTTTCTTTAAAAGTCAACATCCAGAATTATTCAATTAATAAACTAACAAAAACCTGATACAAAAAAAAGTGTTTATTTTGTCATACCACTGATTCTCATCTTTTATTAAAAGAGAACCAATGTCAGGCAAATGAATATCACCTAGAAAGTTTAGCTTTCATTTCATACCAACATTTAACCTCTAAAGAGATGGGGGTTGACTTATAGTTTTCATTCAATACACATCAATGACGAACCTCTTCTTCCTTGCCAATATGCATGAAGCCCTGCAACCTATCATTAGAATGTCCCAGGGAGGTAGCTAATGTTTCCAGCTCCTATGAAGACCTATGAAAGTCTTTTACTGAGCTCTAGAGTCAGCACACTGTGGTCTCAGAGGGCTAACTTTCATGTCAGATGACACCCGACATTTAAAAAGAATTCAGTTTTAGGTCAAAAGAGAAAAGTATGCCCCTGTGCATTTTGTGTATACAATTAGAGTGGCTGGCCTTAAGAATCAGGGAGATGAATTTTGAGTGCACATTAATTTCATCCAGTATTTGTGAGGAAGGTCATTAATCTGAACATTTGTTATTTTGATAAAAAAGGAAATTGTCTGACAACAACAGTAACCCACCATGCATTTGCAATGTCAATTCATTCATGCCCATTCATCACCTTGTATCTCATTTAAATCAAGTTGTATTCTGACTTGGGTTACTACTGATAAATATGTATTTCTATTTTATTTTTCTAGTGATGAAAATAATAAGGACATTTGTGTTTCCTCTAATGGATCCTTGGCAATTTGAAATTGCATCAAATTGAGGGTCAGTGGCCCATTGATATCCTTGTTATTTGGGAACATTTATTCAGAAAAAATGTATTCATATGTCCAACATCCAATGATGAATACACCAAAATGTGTCCAAATGACCTCCACAAACTGAAATTAATTTCAGTGGTTACCACAGTAACGTGTCTGCCTTTTTGTCTTTCCAGCTGCTGAATAAAGGGACTGTGATCTTCCCCACACATCTCTGCTACATTCAAGTATTTCTGCCATTCTATTCATATGGACTTTGAAGTAAACAGAACTTTTTAGGTACCTCACTTTTGGCAAAAATGACTATTGAAGGTTTGATATTGATTGTTGAAAGGTATCTTGATCAGGTACAGACTTACATAGGGAAAAAAATGTTTTTGCAGACAAACCAAACCAACAAACAGCTGTAATTTATTGAGATTAATGGATGATACAGGTTAAGTTTGTCCAGTATTTCTGTTCAGTTTTGTTTTTTTTTCATACTATTTTTCCCAGGATATTATTCTAAGAAGGATTATATAACAACTGTCATGGTAAGAGACTCAACCTATGGTTAAAGAATGTCAATCTTGGGCAGAGATTAGTGTGTTTATTATCTCTTGTACACCAGTTGACAGAAAAAGAGAGTGAGGCTTTGTTTTTTAAGAGCATTTACTTGAAGAATATACAATGTGGCGCTGTACAAAAAGAAATGTGACACTGATACAGTATTACTGAGTATCACAAGCAAGAAAATCTCTGGAAAATTAGATGGTAATACATACAGCACACATATTATTTGTCACAATAAAATTGTTCTCAAACTATTCATGAGATTCTTGTTGTTTCAGTAAAACTGGATGATGAATGGTGCAAAGATTTATACTGGTACCACACCCTCTTTGTCTCCTTTCTCTCTTGTTAAACTGTTTCTCTTGTTTTCCCTTACTTCCTCCCTCCCCCAGTCTTTTTTAATGAGGTCTGTGTGCCATTGCCTGGTCAGTCAGGAACAGTTAATTCCTCCTAAAAGAACACGTTAATGTGCAATTAAGGGCTCTGGGAATATTTATAGCCTGTTTGGACCTAAAATCTAAAATGTAGTTTGATCTTTTCAGCTAGACTACAATGGCCTGCACATTTACTGTTGCATGTCCTGAAACTTTAGAGTTAAATTATTGAAGTTCTCACATAAAGTCTGTTGACTTTCCTGGTATTTACTTACTTAACCAAAACTCTCTGAGATTGTTGGAGACAAATTAGTACCAGTCTAAGATAGAGTTGCTCACAGATTCTGACTTTACATTGATTTTAACAGTTTCTGTGTTCCTTCCTGCACCAGTGGTTTTGCATGCATTTGCAAAACACAGTAGTTAAAGGCTCTGCTCTGACATGCCTGTATTTTCCATTTGTTCTGATTAGACTATCACTGATTGAAGCTGACCAGAGTTGCAATTCAATTACATGACGTCAGGCCATTTGGGGTCATATTTCTTGAGCAGCATTTGCACACAACTTCCAATCAATGAGAAAAATGTCATGTCTCCACCATGTGCCATATCACAGGAGTGTGTGCAAACATTTCTGAAGAAATATAATAAACTAGCACAAAAACAGAAGAGTTTCAGCAGATAAATGTCCTTTTCCTCCATTAAGCTTTTCTTCCCTTTCAAAAATAATTCATTAGCATATGCAGTATAAAAACCATGGTCACTGTAAATCTACATGCAAACTACAGCTTTAATAATAATGTTTGGTCAAAAAGGCAAGACAAAACTACTGGAAATTATTTTTAATCAAGAGGAAAAGACAAAAATACCAGTACAAAATAGACAATCTTTCTATACACATGGTAGGAAATGTGAAGGAAAAATAACACATACAGGTAAATTATAAAGAATAGCATGAAACAAAGATTTCAATGTCATGTTTATAGATACAGGGTTACTGTAAGTCCAGTTAGTTAAGAGTTACCAATACACATACTACTGAATGCATGAAGGCACATGTGTGACATGTGTATTTTGGTCTTGGAGTTTCTATTTACAGTGTCTTTCTTTAAGAAGAAGGTACAAATGACATCAGTAATAAAGGAAATTAAGACTTGAGGCAATACTGGCCTCTACGTAAGACAAAAAAAAGCCACTGGGACTATAATACAGGAGAGGTCATTTACAGTACACACACACACACACACACACACACACACACACACGCTAACAGACAGTTGCAGTTGCAATGCACAAAAACACATGCTGAAAGTCTACATATGTGACAGTGCACATGCAAACACCATTGCTCTCTCCCTCACATACACTCATGCACTCATTGACACATCAGACATTTACTTCATAGACTCCACATGCACCTGCTGGGCATGCTGGGCACAGCATATTGTTTAAATGCTGTCACTTGCTGTTAAGAATACTATGAACAACACTAAATGAATGACATTTGTCATTGTCAACCCTAACCCTAACCCTAGTTGCACCAGTTATAGGATACCATGCACCATTTTCATAATAATTCCGACTGGTATGGAGAAGTGGGACTTCTGCAATGGCAAAATCTTAAATTTTGGTTTCTACTGTCCTTTAAAAAGGACATAAAAGCTCTGAGGTCTTCTGTTGGGCAGACAATGCCCATTGTCTCACTACTGCAAACTGAACACTAAATACAGTTTTACTAGGTGGATCCTAAATGGAGAATACTTCCTTTGGCCAGTCAAATTAACTTGCCATGCAGATTGCACTAATTTCAATCTAGATTTTACAAAAGCTGCATTTACACACAAACATCAAATCAAGTCTCTTTTTATCAATATTTACCAAAAAGAGTGGAAAATAAAATTGCACTGTTTCAAAACCACTCATGGATGTTAAAACAGCAAAACATGTTCAGACAAAGCCATGTAAGGGGAAGCTAATCAGTCAAATATAATTCATTAATACTCAGATTAATTGAACAGTTTTAGTTTCTGGAGAACAGTGCTTTGCTTTAGCCTCAACTTTAGATAAATTCAATTATTTAGATGACTTATTATTATTGTCCATCAAATGACTTAAACAGGTCAAATCTAGCGTGCTTAAAAAGTCCTTTGACAAGAACAACTTTGAGAAACATGACCTTGCTATCTTTACTTTAGTAATTTGTAGCCCTTACATGCTGGCATAGAAAGTCCAACGTCCAAAAATTCTACAATTTAACTATCATCATGACCTGTACTACAAACATCAATTTAGATGACGGACTGACATATTTAGCATAAAATTATCTAGGTTGATTGTAACATGACAAGAAACACAGGTGCAGAGAGGAGTCTCATAAAAAACACACGATCACTTCCAAACAAAACACAATGTATTGGTTTCCTTAATTAGGCCGTGATAAAGCCTGGATAATGGAGAAAATGTTGAAATCATGCCAGGTCACTGCAGTCATCATCAAAACAAACAGTATACAAAAATCTGCATATATGATATTATCCTAAATCCACAGGTTCAAATGATGTCTTTTAAAAGTAGAGTCACTGTAAGAGCAGTATCCATACTGGTCCCTTGTGTTGGTTCCATACAGTTCCATTGCCAAGTGCAGGCTGTTTAAGGCAGTTTTCTTTGGGTGATGTCCATTAAGTGCATTAACATTATTGCTACTATAGAACAATACAATGGTCCTCAGTGGTGCCACGGTGGAATGAACTCTTCTTTAGCCTCAAATATAAACAATAATATACAGTATTCAATACTAGTGGTAAATCAATAGTTCATTGTTTTGAATGTGTGTGTAGGTATATATGTGTATGTGTGGACATTTAAGACACTGAACAGCAGTGAAAAATAATCCTGCTCTAAAAATCTTGCCTACTTTTCAGGTTAACTTCATAAGAAACTCAGCTCTACAGTATTTCGGCAAATACATGTCCTTGGAGTGAGACTTCATAAGACATCTCAGATGAAGAGTGGGAAAAATATAGCAAACACAATTTCATCCAAATCATCAAAAAAAAAAACAAAAAAAAACAAACTATTAAATAACCTACAGAGAGGAGCTGTTTTTTCCCAGAGCTTTGGAATTTCTTATGGTTCACATTATGGAATGAACAGTGCAATAAAACAACAAGGACATTTGCTTTTCTTTTTGTACAAAACCACAGTTGTCCATTTTGTGTCTTCATTTTCTCTCTTTCCCATCAAGTTCTTTGTTGTCTTCTTCTAGTGGTTAAACTGCATGTAATGACATCATTAAAATAGACAATCTCGATGTCTTGCTTTCCATATTCTGTCTTTATGATTCGGCTACTTCTTTGTGTTGATATTTTTATCCATCAGATGTATGCAAACATACTTTCATTTAAAGTCATAGGTTAATTCTGTATCAGCCATTTTGCACCCCATTTGGTCAGTATTTGCTTCAACTCTGATATGAGAAGCAAAGTGGCCAAAGAGAAAGGAATTTATTATCCAAAGTCTCCTCCTTCTGAAACCTGATGTTGGTTTTTCCACTGAGGCAAAGTTAAGGCCACAAAACAGCTGCTGGTACATAGTGCTTCAAGAGGAACCAGAACTGGACTCTGCATCTGAATTCTGTTCCTGTAAGGTTTGTGTTCACACAGCTGTTGCACTGGACCTCTGAACACCCAAAAACCAATGTCAGTCAGAGACGTGAAAAGTCAATTAAAAATCTTTGTGTTGGTCTTTGGTGAGGTTTCAGAAGGTTTCCCAGCTGCAGCTAGTGCTGCTGGCATCAGCTGAGTGATTACCAGCGTTGAGGTGCTCATACTGCAGTTCTGTAGAGGTTCAGCATTGTGTGTTGGTGGATGTGCATGTGTGTGAATAAGGCGGATGGTTGGGGCTCAGTGGCATTAGAAACACCCTTCGTGGTCATGTGACAGCACAGGAAATCCGAGGCTACAGGTGGGGTCCGATTCCTGTAAGTGAGTTCTTTGAGGTGATTGGTCGAATTCTTCTACATGGAGTCGTTGTCATGCTCCATGGGCTCATCAGGGAGGCTGCACAAAAGGGTGAAAAACAAATGTGAATCAAGAGAGTTAGGGCCAACATGAAGCCTTTTAGTGTGATTTTTGTCTTTACTTAGTTGCCTGTTCATGTGTGTGTGAATGTTTATGCTGTACCTCTTGTTGGAAAGGACTCCCACTGAGAGCGAGGCCAAAGCATTGACAGCATCTGTTTCCTCACAGTCTCTTCTCTGAGCAGCCAGGTAGGAAAGACCCACTGATCCACTGTAAGCTTTCACACTCTGCCAGTACTGACCTATAACACACACATACAGACAGCTTAGTGATGTTATCATGCAAACACCACACAGATGTGGATCCTGTTATGATTTCAGTATCATATTCAGAAGGCCACATGCATTGTTTACAATAGCAGGAAGAAGGCAGTGTAGGAAATGAATAAACATAACATTCAGGGGACTTTCTAAAAAAAACCCCCAAAAAAACAAAAACGAACCACATTAAATAAAATGTTATTGGTGCTGCTCACTTTGTATCTGTATGACAGTCTGCAGCGATCGGACTGCGTTAGCACAGGGCTTCTGGAGTAGGACTTCTTCAGGCAGTGGGTCCTACAGGGCAGAGTGGCATTATATCAGCATTGTACTATTATCGGGACTAACTTCATACCTTTACAAAAAAAATAAGACATGTTTAAAAGATCGCTAATTTTTATCAGTAATATACAAATACTTTCTCAGTCTATACATGAATATGAATGTAATCATGCCCACTTTCTACAGTAAGTAGATAAGATAGAGAACGAGAATGAGTTATGAATTCAGATGTTAAAGCAGCTCAAAGTCAGATACAAGTAAAGATAAATGGAAACTCAAACTGAAATAAAAAATAAAACAAAAAGTAGTATTACAGTATACTAATAAACTATACTATATGTCTTTTATTATTGAATGTCTCCATGAGCTAAATTTTTCATTACTTTTTCATTTATAGCTGAAAAAAAAAGAGAAAATACATGTAATACATGCTAACCTTGATGTAAAGCCCATATAAAGGAGAAAAATAATATCTATTTGACTTGTGCAGTAAATTTCCCTGATATTTTCCCCACTTCCCTGCATGTTGTGCCTGACCTTTCAAAACCCTCCACAAATTCCACTAACCCTGGAAAGCATTTCAGCACTGAGTATACTCCATATCCTCATCTGTTGTTTAAACAGATTATCCTAAAGGAAACATCTAAAAACTCCTCCATAACCCAGGAGCCTGTACCTGTATGCCCAGGAGTGCACTGACACAAGCTTCAGAGGCGTCATCACAGATAGCTGTAAGGTCGTGACCTCCCTCAAGGGCCAAAACCAGACGACCACCTGCTAGAGACATCAGTTGGCGGGTCAGGAAGCTGAAACCTGTGGCAGAAAAACACACACACAGAAATGTTAACATGAAGCAAAAACTTTACAAAAGACAATAAGAATAAGGATTGGTTGGTAAACTGCAATCATAAGACTAAACTTACCAAAATGAGTTTTGCTATATATTTCAAATATTCTATATATATATATATATATATATATATATATATATATATATATATATATAAATATAAATATATATTTTCTTGTATGGATCATCCTACAGCAACATACTACTAATTACTGTAATTAAGGCACATCAGTGATGCAGTGAGGTACAGGAGAAGACACAACTCCTGCTCTTTGGTCCATGCCTGAAACTAATAATCTATTAATATCTCTAAGTAACCACAGGGCCATAAAGTTAAGTTCATATTGGCACCTCTGAGGTAAAGACTAGAGAACAGACTCTGCAGTCTGTTATGGAGAACCGTGCTTACATTTGGCAGAGACTTTGTACCCTCCCAGAGGAGCGGGGTTGCCTTCAGCAGCATCAAACCCAGCTGACACAAGAACAACGTCAGGAGAGAACTCTTGGGCAATGGGCATCACCACAGACCTGTAGAAACACAAACACAGGCCGCTGCAGCTTCAATGGACTGGGAAGAAGTGTCTGTGTTGTTGCAGTTCCTATCTGTCTCCAATAGAGGTTGATACAAGTCATATCTTACACAAAACACTTAAAAGGATAACACCAGTGTTTTATTTTTCCTTACCACTAATGCCAATGAAAAGTCTGCTTTGTTTTAACATGTAGTATCTGTTCCAATAACAGTATGTCTGATGTGATGGCTCCAAAAGGCACCCATTGTTTTATAATAAAGAAGTCAGGAAGACACTGCTGCACAGACAAACAAAATCCAGCAACTTACATTACATGCATATCGTAGTTGCTTAATTATATGGTTCAAATCAAAGAATAGACTGAGAGGAAACTGGGTTTTTATTTCGAGTCACTTAAAAAGCAATAGTAGAATAACATTTTGGTCATTTAGTCACATGAAGGGAGAGTTCCTACACAAGTATCAATGAAAACTTATTAAATCTGGATTGTGATTGTACCCATTCACACTCTAGAGAGATTACAACCAACGTTCTGAACAACTGCTAAACATGTGCATAAACTCTGCAAACAGCACTTGTCAACTTAGAGCATTTGTCAACAAAAAAGTAAAAAAGTTAACATGACTGTATATGACATTACGACCACATCACCCACAAGGTGTTAAAGAAGCTAATGTTAAATCAGTGTTGGCAAGGTAAAATGAATGTGTGTTAAACAGGATAGAAAAACAGGAGGAAAGAGGAAGCATACACATTAAAAGAGTGTGAACTAAAAGAAGCACACTTACACAACGGGTAAGAAGTCACTTACTGATGGACTTTAACTTTGCTCATGGAGACTGTAACAAATATTAAATGAAATGTAGCTGTTTTCAAATTAAACTGGGCATTTCCAAACTGGGCAGTCTCCTGGAGATAACAAATATGATCAAAACTAAAAAAAATCCATTACCATGACAAGAGAAAACAAGGTTCGGCTGATCCCAAACCCAGCAGCTCAAACAGAGCTGACAAAGGACTATTGTTTCTCTGTTGGAGAAGCTTCGCAGCTTGACAAAGTCATGTTGTTTTGTCAGCTCTAATACTGTACTGTAGCTGCTCTGTGTTGTTTTTTCGACTTCAAACAGATAAATATGTCTTTAATGCTATTGTTGTTCAGAGGAGAGTGGTGTTGTCCTGAGGCAGCGAGAAGCTCAGTTCGATGCTGTCGGCTAAGTTCAAAGCCAGAGTGTGTGAGTCTGTTTCCCATTAGAGGCTTGTCACTCTCCTCACGTCATTGACAACACAGAGAAAAGAGGAAAAACAGTCCATCTGGGATCCATTTACCTTCATTATTCTGCCTAGGGACTTTGGAGACCTCCTTCCCCTTGATACACACATACATATTCAAACACATACTGCTGTCATGACTGCATGCAGATGGACAGATGAGCTCATGGACAAAAATGAGGACACAGAGATAGAACACACAAACACATTCCAGCATATATACTAAGACATTTATAACACATAGATGAATTATCACACGGATGCAACCACGCGCAGGATGCATTAGGTTTTGATTCACTAAATCATTTCAATCCCTAAAGCAGACTTAAACTTTATCATAGTCACGTGCACAAGAAGCACACTCTTCAGTCCTACCCACACATACACACACCAAACCGCAAAACCCAACCCCACCTCCCCTGTAGATCCGTTAAAGCTGCCACGCTCCCCCCAGAGAGAGTAACTACAGACAAACTAATGGAAAGATGGAGGGCTGGGGGACAGGAGGGGACGCTTATTAAAGATCAATCAAGGAAGTAGGGGGAGAGGGAAAGAGGGAGCACGCGTGTTGGGGTAATGGAAAAGAGGGGGGGTGGGGGCGGTGAGAGTGAAGGATAAGGTGAAAATGCAACAAAGCGTCTTACATTAAATGCCTCACACCCTTCATTTTATTTTTTGTCAACAGACGCAATATTTGCAAGCACGTTAATTAACTGACGACCTTTTTTTGGAAAACATCACATATTAAAAAGACTAGATTAAGAAGAAAGATCTGTTTATTTTCACTTTGTGAATATCACATACCTTGCTTGATAACTCTTAATGTTTTAGGCCTATAAAGCTTTGTATATGCATTGTATATGAAACTAGGCTTTTTAACAATTAACATGTGTAACTTATCTGGCATCCTGGTGGAAAAGGTGGCTAAAGTGCTGACCATGTAATCAGAGTTTTCTTTGTTCAAGTCCAGCTTCATGAAATTAGTAATATTTTGTATTACTGAGCATATTTAACTGAAGGCTGTACGTAGTGAACTCTCACCATGTGGGGCTCCAGGCAGATTGAAACAAACAGAGAATCCTACTTAGATCTTCTATTTGGTCTAGGTCTGAATGTTAGGCTATATGATAGCATTATGTAATAAGAATTGTACATCTAACCAGTTGAGGTGACACGTCCCACTTGACTTGCTCGGGATCTGATGAGACTGCTTCAACTAAATGTTTTTGTGAAAAACTTCTGAAAACATTTTCTGTTTTAAATTTGAAAAAATAAAATGATCATGATATCAAGTTTTGGAAGAAACAAAGATGACTCTGACTTCTCTTCTTGGAGAAGAAATTCCACAACATCCAAAACTTTGGGGAGATCTCTCAACATGAAAAATACTGAAGCCAGCATACCCCGTTTGCTGCGCTCAAAACTTTTTATGTTCAGTTCTGATGTTAAGGAACAAACAGGGAGGGACACATTGGAACCAAAATTGTGAGCAGATGGATCTGCAAAAATGAAATGTTATACAAGTCAAAGCTGCATTAGATGCTTTTCTTCACACTTTAAGAGGGGGGCATTATAAAAAAGATGATATTTGAATCCAGTGTCTGGTTGTTCTGCTTGTAAGAGAACTTTGAGTGTTGGCAGTACTTGATATGTCACTGCCACGGTGCCCCTCAAAAATACTGGATGCCCAACCCCTCTGCCATGAATTATCCTCATAGGAAAATCTGGATTTTGTTGCTCTGCCCCAAAGAAAGATCAGAGATCAGGGTCGTCTACAAAAAGGCAGTTCTGAGCTGGCAAGGAATCAGTGTTTTGCTCAAGAGCACATCAAATCTCTGATCTATTATTGGAGGTAAACAGTTATGACAGGAATCAAATGCTGTCTACTTTGTCACTGCATTAGCCTCAGGATCATGGCCCACCCATGGGTGAGATCATGGGTGTATGTGTGTGAGTGCATGTTTGAACTGTCTGTTTGTGCCCACGTACTGTATATAAACATGCATGGTTATGTGTGTACACACAATTTCTCCTTCTTATGTCTGCAACTTTGTCACTGTGCCCCAAAAACCATGTGGTTACCACAGTTTCCTTTAGGGTGGATGCACCAGACAACCAAAAAGCCCACACTACTGAAACTTTATTGGTGCCAAGCGCCCACCAGTGCCAGTTATCCAACAAATGAGCAGGAAGTAACAGTTTGCAATGTGTCAAACACAAGACCTGGGAACTATTTACAGTAAAGTATCTGAAGTTATTGGAAACAGGGAGCGCCAGACACATGCTCTCCAAATGACAAGGATTATTTATTACGCAAGACGTGCGTCAGAGACCATGTTAAGCTGATCAGAGGTTCAGCTTAACTATGTTTGTTGTGGCTCAGTGTAAAGGAAATGAGAGAAATTGTCTGATTACTCCACTGACTATGCTTATCCTGATCAATAAAAACTGAAACACACATGGTGGCAAATCTCTTGGGACAGTGAACTTTTTTCTCTGTTGCTTAATGTACTAGATTTTACAACCCAGACATGAATTAAAGACAGAAGTATGAACAAGCTGCTTTCAGTGTGTATTGGACTAACTTTTAGAGCATGTTGAAACAGAAAATTTACTTCTTTTTTTCTCACTTTCTCCACACATGGAATATTTGTTGTTCTCTACCCTTTACGAGAGCGGTGAGGATGACAGAGCAGCGGCAGTAGCATCATACATAATGTGTAAAACACCACATACAAGTGAAAAAATAATAGATATGCATGTTTCTTCAATTTAATGCACTCAGATGAGACGTCACAAAAGAAGTTCAAAAAGACGTTCCCTTTGCCCTAAATCTAAGCACCAGTTCTTGTGGGCTTGTAGAAAAATGACACTTAATGTTGTTTTTTCCTTTAATATGTAATAATCTGTATTTCTCTTCTTATCTTGGAAGCTTGTGTTGCAGTGTTTAAATAAAGCAGTAGTTGGTTCTACCTGAATGCAGCAAGGTACTCAGCATCTCCCATGGGTGGGTCCAGTCCTCCTGTCCATGCCACATTCACATTGAAGCCCTCACCTGCTCCAGATCCAACCTGAACCCCAAAATACATGCGTTGCAGTTTATTCACACAATGCCATCATTCTGAAAAAAAAAATGCTACAATGTGCCTGGGACATCACCCACCTCAGCTGGTGACCCACTGCCAGGGAAGAAGTTTCCATCGTCATACCGATGAAGTGAGATGTAGAGAACGCTTGGGTCACTGTAGAAGACCTCCTGGGTGCCGTTACCATGGTGAACATCCTAGCAACAGGATGAGGCAAGACATATTAATATTATTTAGCCCAATACCACAGGAGATAAATTCAAGTCATTGGATATAATGGGAAAACATGAGCAAAAAGAATGAGACCAGAGTTAACAAAACATCTTACCCAGTCAACAATCAAGATCTTGCTGACGCTGAGCTTGTGTTGGAGCTGTTTGGCAGCGATGGCCACAGAATTGAAGTAGCAGAAGCCCCTGATAAAAATAGATATGGAGGATGAAAAAAAGTTTAAAGACAGCTCTGAGAACAGTGAATACTTTTATTGAGAAGAAAAAATACTGAATGTCTTTTTTTTAATGTCTTATTTCTTTGGCTAAATTGCACAATGAGTGCCAGTCATGGGAACAGTGAAAAGGAGTTTTCTTGTGTAGTGTCTGTTGGGTTTTAAGAAACTATTTGTTTGTTTTCTTGTTGCACCTGTCTGATCTTTATGGGAGCAACCGCTGGGTACATGTCAAACATGTAAAATGGTAAACAGTAGCTGTGCAAGGCTGTCCCCAGGATAAATGAGAAGGAGATGAGTAGTCCAAGCATCAGGCAAAAAGAAAAACAACAAACACAAAAACACTCAAAAAAGTATCAATCTTGCTTATTTTGTCCCTTTGTCTTTCCTCCATCACTCTATAAATATCCTCCACAGAGAAGCTGCTGACAGTGCAGCAAGGAGAGGAATACTCAGTGTGGTGGTCAGGTTGTATGTGACACACACACACACACACACACCAAAAACACTTACATGGGATTTGAGGGGTCTGCGTGATGCCCTGGCGGTCTGACCACAGCAAAGCCATTCTGAACAGACGAAGAAGATGCTATTAATCAGTGTTTCACAGGATATGAAAAACCTTTAAGTGTACTGTTAAGAAACTACAAGCTATTAATTTTGGTGGCTTTTATAATAAACAGGAATATAACCGTTTTGGCATACATGAGATGAGGAAACCAACTTCCTTAAAAGTACAATCCCACTACCAAAATTCAAAACCTGTCATTAAGAAACTGAATTACAGGTCTCTAATGTAAAGAAAAACACAGACAACACTGTTTCCTGGTACAAGTAAGGTTTGTCTACATTAAAGCTGCTTGTATTTATAGCAGTAATGTAGTTTTCCATCATGATTACAACAACCAAAAGACCAAAAGGATAGAAATATGGATAAGTTTAAATAATTAGGTCATTAAAAGGAGGTACCTGAGTAAATTTGATATTTCCCATTTAGATTTTATTGTACTAGACACATTACACACGAGGAGGTTTGTACATGTCCCTTGGAGCCTCTATAACTTCGCTATTTTTAACACAGTAAATTGAATTAGCGTCAGCTTCATCTTTATTAGGTCAAACTTTCAGGGGTAGCATTGTAAACTGGCAATGTGAAGCAGGCTCTGTGGCTCAGGAGGCAGAGCGAGGATCCCCTGTTCCTCCAGTCTCCTTCAGTCTGCATGAACCCCAAACTGCTCCTGAGGGCACAGCTTCAGTGTAGGCGTGTGTGTGTGTGAGTGAGTTAGAATTCAATCCTGGTAGCTTCTGCCATCACTCTATGAATGTGCGTGTGAATGGCAAGAATGGTATGAAACCTATTATAAAGACCTATATAAGTACAAGTCAATTTATCATAAACAATGGAGACCATTCAAGATACTTATTATGTCATGTAAATAACTATATATATTATACATACCCTGCAATATGTATACCTCACCATGGTTGTGCACTACCACTGCTCAGTATAGACCACCTAAGGATGAAATGTATTGTTTTTCATTCTCCCCCTGCCTGCCTTGTTTTACAAAATCTTTTCTTTGCTTGTTTTTTTGCTTTTTTTTATTTTTATTGAAGCTGCCAGCTATAGATACCGTTTGCCAATTGTATTTTTACATTTGGCCATTTAGAATGAAAACAAGTTCATGTTTATCCCAGACTTTAAATCATTGTGAGGAAAAAAAGGAGAAACATTAGGCCATGATGTGACAGGAAAAGTCTTTTCTGAAACCCATTCATCTTTGAAGTGGGTTAGTAGTCCTTATTGCAGGGTGAGGCGTGCTTCTTTGCCGGATGCATTTCTAAATTGATGTGTCTTTCTGACCCTTGCAGTTGACACACAGAGAATGAAGCACTGCCAGGGAAGGATACAAACTCCAGAATTACTTCACAATAACTCCTGAAGTTGCTTTAAACAGCAGTGGTGACTCTGTTTATGGGTATAACATTAAAACTGAGTTTTTATGTCTATTCTTACTTTACCACATTTAAAATGAAAAACCTGCACTGATGCAAAGGTTTGGCATAAGAGGTATTTTTCTCACTTGTGTTTGCCATTGTCATTATCATGTCATCATGACAGTACAACTGTACTGCAAGTGTTGACATTTTTATTGAACTGAAGCAAACTTTGTCGCCACCTCACCCATAATTTACTGTTGAGCATGATTCTTTGTGTTACTGTACACACTTTGTGCTAACCGTCTATAGAGCTGTCGACCTGGAGGTGACAGGATGACGTCTGGCTCTTTCACATTATTCTCTAATATTTAGTTTCTTACCTTTAGCTCTCCTTTGGCCACTCTGAAGGCCAACTCAACAACGCTGCCTGCTGCCATACGTGATGCTGTAGAGGTGTGCGACTCATTCCAGGTGGTGTCATTATCAACCTGCCAGTACACCGACAAATGAAGGAATGACAGAATAAAAATGATTAGCTAGTAAATATGTATTATTATCTGTTGTATGAAGCCTGAATACATCTATGATCCTTCTGGGACAATAAAAGAAAAGACTTTCTCTTGAGAATAGATGACCAAACATTCGGCGGTGACTTAAGCTAAAAATGACATTTTACTTTCCCATTTCAAAGCTGGATCCATAGTGCTTGTAATTTTCCTTTCAGTTCTGTTTTTTCTCTCCTCTGTTTGTTCACAAACTGGCATTACTGTCCATCTGGCTTGGACAATGAAATCTGAGGCATCTCTTTTATCCCTCGTCACGGACATGTTGTTTCCATTAGTCTGACTTGTCATGGTCTGACACGGACCGTCAGGGAAATGTTAGCATTGGGCCAAGCCAACATTCTTTTCCTCTTTAAAATCTTTTCTTTCTTGTAATTTTCTCTTGCTTGACTTTGTTTAAAACAAAACCATCACATCAATGCAGTAACTGTGTTGTGTTGCACAGCTTTCATTAAGAGCGTTAGAGAATCACAGTCTGTGTGTGTGTGTGTGTGTAAGTGTGTGTGTTTTTCTCTTACCCCTACACCCCCACAAGGTAACATCACAAACATCCTTTGAGAGAGGATTCCTTAGGAAACAGACACAGAAAAATGAATAAATATTTATACATTAATTCAATTACATTTTACTTTATTCTTTTCAACATAATTCCTTTATGTCAAGGTGGCTAATGAAAAGAAAAGCCACATGCTGACCTTGCATAAAAACTGAGAATCCGTAGCATGAGAAAACTAAATTGGAATGTGAATTGAAGTGTAGAAAACCAAAAATGTTAACATATTTTTTGTTTCAATATAGCTTCTGTTATGTCATTTAGTACAACTGGACATGTGGGCTCTGGACCCTGGATTTGATGTTTCTAATATTATTTATTCTGCAAAAAAGTATTTCTTGTTTACTATTAAAATCACATAAAATTATTATGAAATTACATAATTTGGCACTGAATTAAAAATACATTTTTAAATTGACAAATACCAGCCAGTTTGCGGTTATCCAGTTTGAGTCTGTTGAGTGGGTTGGTGCCATACAGCAACACATGGCGCTCAGTATGGACTGATTGCAGCTCCTCCAGAGTGGCTTTGCGACCACGAATACTCTATAAGAACAGATCACATGAGAAATCACATGCACATGGTTGATATATAACAGGTAATGAAAAATAATGTTAAACAGACCAACAGAATTTCTTGCACTAAACATATCTGTTTTCTGAAAGATGCTATTTTTGTAGGTTGGATCAGAATAAAAAGGAAAGGAGGATTCAAATTTTATACTCTCTACTCAGTGACAACTCAGATGACAAGTGAATACTGATGAGAAGAGACAATATCAGCTGCAATTTAGCACCTCTTTAACAACTCAACTGATATCAGACTAGATATCACTATTAGACTAATCAGTGTGTGTCTGTGTGTGTGTGTGTACACGCGTCCAATATCGTACCTCACACTGTCCCCTCAAGCCTCTTTCTTGTAGTCGAGACCAGATGCTTTGTATCCTCCCAGCATGCTCTGGGTGACTGCTGTTGTCTCCACACGTACACTGGTGCTTCAGCATCTGAGAGTCATACACCAGGCCTGCAAACACACACAAAAAACAGAGCTGATTTCAACATTCTGCACACACACTGTATATGTACTCACATTAGGAGTCAAAATAGCATGCTGAACCTTGGCAATATTTATAAGGTCAGTGCATGGTTCTAGATGCTGGTCATTATTTGAAATTTGATTCTTTCATCATTATTATTATTGTTTTTAGGGAGATTTTATGCTTTTGTTAGGCAGCAATAATATGGTAGAAACATGACTAGAAATTGCAGAGAGTGATAACTAAGATAACTATAACTAGGCTGGTAGCAATGGTTATATGGTCACTGTTTTGACCCTGAAGCCATAGGGGGCCATGTATCTGAAATATCATTAAGAAAAATGATTATACATCTCTATTATTATACCGTGACAGCATGTCTGACTCACCAGTTGTGAAACGTGGTTTGCTACTGGTATCCGGAGCAGCCAGGCTTAGGGGTTTCTCAGGCAAAGTAAGAGAGGTGGAGGCTGGGGAGGACTGTGTACGTGACAGGGGGCGATGGACACCCAACCCACTACCAACCCCACTGCTGCCGCGTAACATTGGCACTGCCAAGGTCTCCATCTGTCGATGCAGCTGCTGCAGCTGCTTCTGCTGTTCCCATAGCAACGACTACAGAAAGAGCAGGGGTGATAAAGAAACAAAGAAACAATAATAAAAAATAAGAGAGAATAAAAATAGTGAGAGAATAAGAAAAAAACTTAATTCAGTCCATTGATAACATATATGGTATGCAGCTGACGATTTGTATTCTACTTGGATATTTAGCACTGCAGGTCACAAATCCTCCAAACTTCCAACGTAAGTTTCTTCAGACTTAAAAATCTGAGAACTGTTTTATTCAGCTGCTCCAATCTGACCTGTACCATCAAGTACAATCTGGGTCTATCAACCTATATCTATATACATATAAAGTACATTGTTTTTAGTGTCAGATTGCCAGGGTGGCACAGTGGTTAATTCTAAATACAAATGTCCTGAAGGTGTTAATATAAATGTGTGTGACTGAAAGTGTTTAGTATCATACTACCCTGACCTCAAAAACATAATTTATGTTTTTCTCATACTGAATTGATCAAACTTTTGTTGTTGTTACATCTTCTTACCTACTTACCTTCTGACAAAACCTGACCTCTATGTGGTTTGGCTGATCAACCACTGACAGATTTTCTAAAAGAGCAATAGCTCTGCTTACAGTCCATACACCCTGTCATCATATGTTTAAATAACCACTTTGATGTAATGAGAAGTTGTAAAACAACAAAAGCATGCAATCACAACTAAAATCATGCCAGTGCCAGTGTTAGGCTGCCCTCTACAGGACTGAATGAAGAACAGTTGTTGTGGTTTCATTCCATCTTTCTACCTACTGTCTTTGCATGTGTATGTATGTGTTTCTCAGAGATTACTGTGTTTTCCAACCTGGTTGAGTATGAGTGCATGTTGAAGGTTCATTTGCTCCTCATGGCTCTTGGATGCTGTTGGTTCGGCCTCCCTCAGCGACTCCGCCCTCACTCTGCTCTGATAGGTTGGCTCTGTGGGTGATGTCCCACCCCCATCTTCTGAGTCCATATCCTCAGAGGGGATCTGATGAAGTCTGGGCTTCTCGCTGGACTTAGACATCAACTGCGCAGACACACACACACCCACACACACACACACACACACACACAACACACACTTAAGTTGGCAAGAGTGCGCATGCACGTAAATGTGTTTTTTGCACCTATTCACACAAAGACGTGGTATAAGACAGCAGGCTCAAAAATGGAAACAAATAATTGATGCTGCAGTGTTTATGTAGTCTACTAGTGCTGTCCAACTGTAAACAATCGCCCTCCAGGACACACTAAAATATTAACACCTTACTCTGAAATTTCTGTCACCACAAGATAAACATCATCTAACCATTCTTAAGTGAGTTAAGTTTCATGGGAGAAGATCATATGAGGGTGAATATGATTCAAAATATAAAAAAAATGTGCAGAGCCTTGTGGAAATTTAGAATTCTTTTGGAGGAATCCCATATCAAGCAATCCCCGTCTTCTGATGTTTGCTACTGTAATATCCACATAAAAAAAACATATAAGCAAAGGCAGCTAACCTCACTGAATTCTCTGACATATGTATTGAATGATTGACATATGTATGATGTATTAAAAGTGAGAACAAATGTCACTCAGAGAAGGATATTCTTCTCCAATATATTTTAGTCATGATTTTTTTTACGAGTGTGTGTCTTTACTTCTCCATACCTTGCCCAAGTGAGTTTGCTGTTTGAGTCTCTCCAGCAGTTGTGTGTTGTGCTGCTGTTGGAGGAGATGTGTGTGAAGGGTCCGTGGGCTCTGAGGGAGGGGCTCTGAGCGTGTTCTGCTCAAGGGCTTGTGGGGCTGAGCGCCTCCAGGAGCCAGGTGGTCTAACTGGGGAGCAAACTGTAGTGGGACAGCGTCTAGACCTGGAACTGATCAGAAACAGAGAGACAAAAGAGGAGAAATAGAAATAGAAATTAGTTTTGTGTATTGCAAACACATACAATTTCACAAGCACAATTACTGTTAATACACAGTAGCTACTACAGCTTCTACAGGAGCTACTTTCCCATGCTGATTTTAAATTGTGCCAATAATTCAATTTATAGTTAATCTTACCTTACAATGTTTATTTCCAATTATAGTAATACACGTAAGATGGTTATTTATGTGTTGCTAAGAGATATTAGAAAGCACAGGTAGATTTGGATTAAGGGAGTCTGAATACTGTGAATACTGTGTATACTGTGAATACTGTGAATACTGAATGCTGTATAAGAATGCCGAAGTAGTTCTAAATGTGACCACTGGGTGGTGCTCTAGCATTTCAGACAGTAAAAGTAAAAGACACTTGTGAAACCACATGTATAATGTATACATGTCTCCAGGAAGTGTCAATGATTGTGTGTCTCACCAGTGAGTAGCGGAGTGTGTACCAGTCCGGAGGGCTCCAGGATGATGACAGGCAGGTGAGGATTCAGCTGCCCTGCCTGATCCTCCCTGCTCAGGGGGAGGAAGACAGACGAGCCCGAGGCTGTAACCACAGGCACCCGGCTGACTTTCAGAGAAGACAGCTCTCCTTCAGCCTGCACACAAACCGTTAAACAGCTTTATAGCTACAGATAATGAGCTATCTGACATTTTGTTTCAGCTGAATTTACAGGCCAACTTAGAATAGATTCATATATTTCAGTATATTGACAGAAGTTGATCAGTTTGGTTCAGGAGACATTTTTATATGCAGTGCACTGTACACTATAACCCATAAGTATCAATGTGAAACAGAACCTTACAAGCACCATTTCTTTCATTGATTGATTCATTTCATTGAGATCTTCAAGTTATGTAATGTTCTGTGAACTGTATTGTGCATTTTATGTGCATTTATCTGTGAATAAAATGAGACTCTTTTATCATACAAACAATTATCTTTTGATAATCTTTAGCGAGGTGAAAATATCATTTAACTCCAGAACACTTTTGGAAGAACTGAGCACCTCTCTTTTGTTTCAGGAAAAAGACAGATTTTGGACGAAATGAGTTGTTATGTTAAACATCTGTTGAAATTCAGTGTTTACCCTAGCATTGGCTGGTAGTCCCAGAGTGATGGTGGGCAGAGTGGATGAACTCTGGATGGTGAAGTTTGCTAGAGTGCCATCTCTGAGCAGCAGCTTTTGGGCCTGGAATTACCAAACATACTTACTGTTAAAAAATACAATTACAATTGTGTTCATATCAATACATTTTTAATAATCTACTGCAAACAGCCATTTATGAGTAAAATGTATACATATATTCTGTAGATAATCATGTTTTTGCTATATGGTTATGGCTATTTTATGCTATAGTGACTATGTCATTGTTAACAAAATGTAACTCTAAAGTAATTTAACCAATGTAGTCTAATTGAACCCAAAGTAATGTTTTGCCCTTAACAGTCTGGACTCGAGGGAATCATGAGTCAGGCATCCACAGCAGGTGTGACAGTGGTCGCCTTTATGTGATTAAATGAATTATATATAAAAAGCTGACAAACAATCAGTGCTCCCATACTCCTGTGTCGTTGCTTTAAACATGTCATTACTCAGTGTCTCAGCAAACCTCATGCACATGAAACAACAACTTTTTTTTGGGTTGTGTATATAAAATAATCATGTTTTTCCATCTCTAAGAGCAAATAAGCCTAAGCTAAGGTTGTCTGAATGGAAAAACTGAAGAATTTCCAAGTCTTTTATATATATATTTTTATCCATCTAACCTCATCATGATTAATGTATAATAACTACTGTATTCTCCCAAACCAATTTTCTATCAAGAAGGTGACAAATGGTCTATAAACATGGATTATTTACTTTGTTCATCAATCATCTTGAATTGTTTCGTGCACTGGTGTTTCAATGAGTTTCACTTTTTTAATATTCTGAAAAGTCTCAACAACATCATGTATGTGTGTGTGTATGCGTTTGCCAACCTCATGTGACAGGCCGCCTGCAGATGGCAGTAGCCCATTTTCATTGGGCAGACTGTCATTAGGAGAACTACAGCCAGACACAGGAGTGCTGCTGCTGCTGGGGGATGAGTCTGATGAAAAACAGGCAGTGTGTGAGTTTAGAATATGATCATATTTTAGTTACATTATTTTTTCAGTGAATCATGATTCAAATTAATTAAAAACCCTTGTTTGGCTCACTGAGTTTATCACATATTAAACACAACGATAATGCACCACCATTCATATTCGTTTGTGTGTGTGTGTGTGTATAGTTACCCAGTGTGTCAGGTACTCTGTGTTTGACAGTAGGCGGGGCACTCTCTTTGCGGGTGAGCGGGCTCTTGCGGGTGTTTAGGTGTTTCTTCAGCTTGTGTTTCACCTTCAGATTGGGCTCAGACGCTAACAAATTTAGGCAAAATGGTGAATGTTACCTAATGTGATCATGTGCAAATGGTTTACAACATTCTGTAATACCACAGCAATCCGACCCATTTCCAGTTAATGAAATCTTTTTTACATTTACTGTTCACAGAACACACTTTGATTCATCACAGAAAAAGCAGAGGTGTTACTGGTAACGCTACTGATGGCTCCATTCTTTTCAAAAGTTTAAATGAACAAGTGGTATACAAAAAAACACAGTAGCTTTCAAAGGTTTTCAGAGGTATTACAGTTGAAGTAGTGGTAGCCTGAAGTAGTGAGTGGGATGAATGGCTAAATATATGACCAGTCAAACAACTGTTGCCTCCTGAATTTATTGTTCTGATTGAGATTTGTCATTTGAATTAAAACAGAGATCAAAAGGACTATCTGAGGACATCACGTAATTCCACTTTATTTTCACTTAATCTTGAATTCATGGTTCAAGAACATTTTAATTATGCTACTTCAGTCCCTGCCCTGACTAAAGTTAAAGCGGTGGATGCCAGATGTTTTACCTGCTCTGCGTAGCGGCGTCCCTTCTGAACCCTCAGATGAAGGCTGCGGTGGAGACGAAACCAAAGGATGGGGTGTTACAGTGGGGTCTGGGCCTAGTTTTCTGGGAAAACACAAACACAGACAGACGTAAATCAACAACCATTAGGGTAAATACCACATATGGTATATGTTTCTGGTAGCAAGGAATAAATAGGTTATTTAAAGAATGATAAGTATGAAGTAGATTTAAAGATAAAGTATAAATGTGTTCATGAAGCATGTCTATTGTTTTGTATTTTCTTTGCACATATACGCATTTTGTGTCACCTGTATGCAACAGGAGGTGAAGTCAGAGTGTTGGAGTTTGTTCTTTCCAGCGCCGCCTGTTTCTGCTTCTTAAGAATCACCTCCTGGAGTTTCTGCTTCACCAGGGAACTGGCCACTGCACCTGTCAATCAATGACACAATCAGCCAATTAAATGCACAGAATGACTCACCAGCTGTTTCATCAGCGAGGAAGGTTAAATATGGATGTGTTTGTTTGTGGTGCAGGTCAAAGTCACTGGTTTGTCTTTAAGTGTGTTCATTGTTATTTCTGTGTGTGTGTGTGTGTGAGAGTGTGCAAATGTGTGCAAATGTGTGCACACAGTGGTAACAGGAGGTGCTAGGAGTGATCAAGTCAATATTGACCCAGTGACTTTATGTGCCCAGACCCAAAGCTATATTTAACTTCACTGTTGTAGCTCTACTTGTCAGGTTATATTTAGCTCTCATTTCAAAGCTATGACACTATGAAAGTGGAGTAACTCTGTTTAATAAGATCTCTTACATAGACTTTCCTCTCTGGCCACCTTTACCACTCTAGGCCATAATTATATTTTAAAGATGTTAATATAGCTTTATATAAATTTCAGTGTAAAAAAATCAGAACTTCAAATGTACAATGAAAGTTATAATAATATGTTAGTGTAGTTGAAATTTTATGTGTGTTTGTGTGTATGTGTGTGTGAGCGTGTGAATAGACTCACTCTGTTGACTCTTGTCTTTGTGTTTTAGCTGCTGCAACTCCTGTTGTTTCTCATGGTGCTCCTGCTCTCGCCTCCTCTGCTCCATGTTAAACTAAACCCACACACACACATTTATATTACAGAAACATACGTAAGGCAAATGGTCATGTAAGATAAACATCTAAGAAATACAATGTACACTCATTTTTAAAGATGCTAGCCTAAGTCGTTATTCATTAGAAATGTTTTCTATCCATTACCCGGATGTGCTGGTGCAATTGCTGTTGAGAAAAGGAGGTGCGGGGCTGTGGGGAGAACGGGGTGAGGAGTAAAGGCGGGTGCAGCGGGGTGAGGAGCGCCGTGTCCGAACCAGGGCGCATCCCCCGCTCTCCCACCCTGAGATCCATGGGAAACACGGCCGTACACGACACCGGCACTGCCACAGAAGAATCTGGGAAAAAAGAGGGGTAAGGAGAGAGAGAGGAGAGAGCCATCAATTTGCTTCATCCCAACAAAAGGATAGTTGATTTACACAACACTCTGTGGGAAACCCTATCTTAAAAACAGAGCACACATGTAAACAGATGCAAACTGAACCGGTGTTTGGAGAAAACATGCAAAAAATCCACCAGAATCATTGTTTCATATAACAGATACTTTGCAGTGAACAAAGCTCATAACAAAAAGTTAGCAACATCTCATACTTTTCAGGAGAACTGGCTATATATAAGCAGGCTGGACTAACAAAGCCAACTAAAAATATTGTACAGCTTAAGATACATTCAGAAACGTTCAATGAAAAAAAAGTGTCGTATGGTAGATTTACATTTCAACCAAAGATACTGTGAAAATATAAAAAAAAAAAATAATAAAAAATATATATATATATTTTACGTTATATAAATTTTTTATGTTATATACATTATTTATCTATTATATATACTACTGCTAACATGATAATGGGGATTCCGTCCCTACTCCTAGATAAATGACTATCTACAACCATGCTGACCAGTAAAATTTGAGCACCTCATCTCAAGATAAAACAACAAATATTTTCTTATCATATAGGGTCGACATCTTTCTGCAGTGAACATCCACGCAGGTTACTGAAACCTAAACTGCTCAACTGAGTATTATTAGGAAACTGACCAACAGTAACCAAATCGACTTCTGATTAACAGGCCAGCAAAGGTCAACGACAGCGGCCCTGAGAGCTCAACAAAGTGCAATATAAGAAAACACATGCAAATAGGCAAAGCCCAAACAAGTTAAGGAAGCATCTTTACCAATTTTACAACTTAAAAAACAGATAATAATCAATGCAAATGAGTCAGTTTTCACCTCTATCCTAAGACCCTCTAATTGGATAAGGAAAAAAGTCAGTAATACTCGCACTGCATGTAGTGTATATCAGCTAAACATGTCTCTCTCAGCTAATATCTAAACTATTAAAACACACATATAATAAGCTCTGTGTTTCTGTTTTTTGGGTGTTACATATAAACGCACACTATCTCTCACTCTCTCTCTGTCTGTCTCTGTCTTACACATGAATTTCCATGCTCTTTGCATGCTGTTGGGGTTATTTGCATTGCATGGCTGAGTCAATGGGAAAGATTGCCTCATCCGGCGCTAAAAACAGGATCCAGGAAGGGAACAGCTTGGGAAAAGGCTGGGGGTGGTTTCTGTCTGTGGGACACATACACACACATATTTGCACACACGCACACACTCACACATACTGATGCACATGAATATCTAGAAAAAAATGCATACTGACTCGCACACTAACACAGAAACACAGCTGTAAACAAATATAGACATGAGTCCCACCACAGACCCACATGAACACGCATGTGGATGATACTGTAGCTAGTGGCACACATTCACCTGCAGATTTATATACATTTAGTCATACACTTAAATAAGCTCGCACACACAAACCTCCAAAACCAAACATTACACACATCTACATGAAGCACACTCATGCGCAGCTGCACACACACCAGACAGGCTTGAGCAAATACCTATTGAACAAACCTGCCTTAACGCTTAAACCAAAACTTTAAGCACACACACAGACACACACATAAATACAGAGCAAGCCTTGAAATAACTTGGTGTGACATCATCTCCATGCTGCTGCGCCTGGTGCTCAGATGTCAGGCTGCAGTGTGTGAAGTAAATGTCACTCACAGACACCAACAGCAGCGCGCACACACACACACACACACACACACACACACACAGACACACACTATATCACAGTAACCCAAACAGTGATGCTAATGAGACCACAGTAACTCAAGACCACTGTGTGTTTGTGTGTGTGCAGTGTGTATGTGTGCAGTGTCAGTATTCCTCCTCCATATTAGGCGGTACAAATGCAGAAAGACACACTGAATGCCGACCATGACTGGAATAACAGAAATCCTTGGCAAACACACACACACACACACACAGAGCTATGTATACACATTCTCTGTAATGACAGCGAGGAATAACAACGCTATTATTCTGAGGAAAAGGAGAGGAGAACATGCTTATACAAGGAAACAAAGGCTGCTACAGTACACATGCACTCATGGCTGGGAACACCACTGTCCTTCTCTTTCCCTGCCTCCCATGGGTTATAAATAGCAAAACACACACCAGTCCAACATTTACCTACACAGGCCTTTTTGTTTCTACTGGGAAAACCACACACACATGCACACACATGCACACATACTTGTGGAGTAAGCCAGTGATGTCACTTCCAGTTTCCAGTTATTGGTAAAGTTAAAATAAAAGTAAATGAAGGTGCTAGAAAAAAAGTAAAGGGATTAAGAATAACACCAAAGACAGAAAGAGGATGCAAAATATTTTTCTTGTTGATTTAATACTTTGAAAGTAACTTATAGTTTGCTGAGAGCAAAGAGATTTTAACCAATAATAACCACTGAGTTATTATTGGCATTATCATGTTGCAAATTTCAGTTTAAAAAAATCTTCAGTTTTGCAAAATTTAAAAAAATGTGCATGTGTTGAAACAATGACATTGACATGTAATCACTTAAAAATACAAATCACTTAATAAACTCATAAATAAACTCATTACTTTTTTGTCTTGATATGATCAGAAGAAGATCAGATCCTCACTGGGTAACAATGTAAGTGGCTTTAACTGAATTTTAACCCTCTAACTTTCTGTCTCTGTACCACTTTATTAGAGATGTTTCACTGTTCAGCTCACAGCTCACACCTCTAAAGAGTGTATTATGTTACTCCTAATGTAAAGCATGCATATTTTATAGAAATATGGTAATTTCATATGGTAATTTCTTTTTATTTTGATATCTTGATTTTGTTTTGTTAATTAACTCTAATGTTACTGACTTTTCAAAATTCACAAGGGCATCTTAAGACCAGCGTGTACGGCTTTGTTGTATCTAGAGTTTTCATAAATTTGGCAGTACATGAAACTGGGTCCTTCAACTGATGAATAATCTCTTTGATCACTAAGCCACCCTTTTGGATACAGACTAGTAAATTAACTGATAATAGCACAGCTCCCATGTAGGCAAAATAGACTTTATGTCTAGGAACCATGTAGTGGTTTAGTCTCGGGACCTCTGAAACCACATTTCATCCCTCCGCAGTCTTTCTCTGCTCGGTCTCTCCAAGTAATATGTGGCTCTAATGTTTTTAGTTCTCTTAAAAATAATATGATACACTAGGTTACATCTGCATGCCTTACTCTGAGAAGAATAACACATTCTGACCTTGTAGTTGCAATTATGTATTTTTTCATTTAAATAGCAGTATTTCTGTGAAAATAGAGCTGGGATTGGATGAACAGTACTAGAATAACACACAAAGCATGCACACATATGTAGACATATACATTTATGCAGTAATATGACATATTAGTAAAGTAAAATAACAGTTAAAGGCACAATGCAATGCTTAAACCAGTAACAGTGACGGTGCCAAAGTGACGAGGATTTACAGCAATGTGTTTCTTTAGATCATCCTATTGTAGCAGGACTTAACTGTAATTCAAACAATACACAACTATTGAGGAGTTTCAGGCTTTTACTCAATGACGAATGAATGAAGCATTATTTTCAGATTTTCATCAACAACATTTTAAAGGTGCAAAAAAAAGTTCTTTGAAGAGGGTCAGGAAATCGCAAGAATGTGGGAAATGCAGTTTTGAAAACACTACCCCTGAATAGAAATGAAACACTAAATCTGACAATAATATGTTTGTCTTAAAGGCGTTCCTAAAGTTATTCTTCTTTTAAACATGTGCATTCAAACCCATTTTACTGCCTCTCTAAACTTTTCACTGTTATTGGCAAGTTGCTCTTCTTCTGTTGTATTTCTCAGGGAGGCTGTGTCATTTGGATGTAATCCAACTTGTGTATGAACTTGTCTTCATAAAATATAATTGTTGTTACCAGCAGTAACCACACATGTTGCCACATCACACTGGAACTGAGTCTTAAGGATTATAATGTTCAAATATCGCAAACCATGTTTTCGTAGTTGTATTTAATATTCCAACTAAGTTGTATACAGTGAGTCCGTTTGAAACGTCGCACAGTAAAACTAATCTGGTTTACTTTGTGTGTGTGTGTGGGGGGGAGATGTCAGTGTATCATTATGGAAATCACCAACGACGCAGTGTGATACAGCTTGTCTGGTTATAGAGACAGTTGGGAATGTGTTCATTTATCTGAAGGATTAGGTAGATAAGACATGTTGTCTATACAAACTAAATTAAATACTCATGCATATACATGTGTGTGTGTGTGTGCATGTGTGACTGACGGAGAGAGATGGAGAGAGTGGAGAGAGTCTGTCTTATTGCCTGGCATTTGGTTAATCCCTTCCTACTGATTCCTCCCCTTTAAATTCTTTTATGCTGAATTTATGTTCTGCTGAGTCAGGACTGGTTCTACAGGTTCTTTCTCTCTCCCTTCAAAAGAATACAATCTCTCCCTTTCTCTCTCTTTCTCTCTGCTCTGTCATGGAAGAGACAGACGTTAACAGAGCAAAAAAGATGAGCAGAGAAAAAGCCAAACAGTGTTAAGGAACGGGGGCAATCAAATCAGAAAAACAAAAAGATGGATGGGAAATAAAAGAAAAAGGACAGACCAGTTAAAACAAGGAAAAGAAAGTCAAAAGACAAGAAAGGCTATTCAGTCAGCAATCTTTACCGACCTGCAGATACATGTGGTTACACTCTGCACACTGAAGGAGTGCTGACAGCCAGCATAGTGCCACTAGTGACAGACACTCATTCTGCTTAACAACCAAGTCAACACTTTGTGTCTTTTGGCAGGTCCAAATATAGCTACAACACCTACTTCTGTATATACTTCTGTATACTTCTGTGTCTATATATACACACACACACACACACACACACACACACACACACATATATATATTTATGTTGTACAAAAAAATTAAGGCCTCTTAAGATTTGGGACACTCAGTGAAATATGTTTGAGAAAGAGGGAAATCATGGAAGAGCCAAAGAGGTCATGACAAAAAGAGACTAAAAGAAAAGAAGAAAAGAAACAGGTAAAAAGGAGGGGATATGGACTGGGAGACAGAAGGAAAAGGTCCAAGCAGGAGGACTGACAGGACAACCTGACACTGCTGGGAAAGTCAAGCGACTTCTGGACTTCTGGACTCCATCTCTATCACTCCCTTCATCCCTTTCTCCTCAAGTGTCGAGCGGCATGTGTCTGTGTTATTGTAATGTCTGTGTGTGTTGTTTTGAGTGTGTGACTCTGTGTGCATGTGTGTGTGTACTGAAAGGGTTCTTTGCATGGCATAAGCTGCAGCAGAAATCTGACAACTCTCTTATCTTTCTGTGTAAGTGCCTGGACTAAAAAGATGCACATATGATTTGTTTCCCAGTAATACCAATTCAAAAATCATTGCACACACTTGGACAACTTTACAAATCACTGTCTGTGTGTGTGTGCGTGTTTATTATAAAAAGGTACTGATCCAAGTTTACAGCATGTCTTCCAGTTCTTTGCCAAGGAAAACAGTTCCCATTTCATCTAAAGCAAACAAACGCAGGGTCAAAGCCGCAGGTTCAAGTCTGGCTTTTCTTAAGCAAGTGGAGACGCCTGATCATTTTCAAAACAAAATTAACACACTGCAGCAGGAATTGTGGGATGGGATATAAAATGGTCGTCTCTTGGAGTTACTTCTTAACATGCATTAAAAAAGCAAATCTCTATAGCATTATAATTGTCACACTCAACATTCACACACAATTTCATCAAATTTCCCCCTGGGATAAAAAAAGTATTTTGATGCTGATTCTGTTTCTGAATATGAGATTCAGCAACTAATGAGTGACTTTATATTTTTATATATTTTTTTTTAAGTTTTATTGTAAAGCCCAACCTAGCACTAGACTATTACTAACGATCATTTATAATTTATCTGTTAATTTTTTTTTATCATTTAAAACAGATAATCATTAAAAAAGGATGAAACTGCTTATCACAATTACAGCCCAAGATTGCTCAATTGCTCCAACCACAAACAAGTTTAAAACCCTAAACTATTTTATTTGCAGTGATCAAAAACAGGAAAAAAACAGGAAAAAAATCAGGAAATCCTCCCATTTCCCAGCTGGGATAAAAAACAATTCCTTTACACACAATGTGCTTTATAAATCTTTTACACAATCAAACAATTATCAAGAGTGTTAGTTACTAACAACACACTAATTTTTAGCCTACTGGCACAACAGAAGTTCAGAGCCTATAGGCTTCTCATAGAAATTTCCGGAATTAACTGGTTCCAAATTGTACAGCTGTATATTTTAAAAATCCTACTATTCTTCACTTCCTGATTTAGAAAAGCCAAATCTGAAGTTTATGCTGAAAGTGCATTTTTCACGTTCCTCTCGGCCGTTGACTAAAATACTGTCCATTTATCATAACAGGCAGGATAAAAGGATTTGTCTTGAAAACAGACAACAGACAAATTAGACCTCACCTGAAACAGAAAACATGATTTGTCATGCCAGTGTTGTTCATTTGATTCACATTGTAAAAAAAAAAAAAAAAATGATGATGCAAAAAAAAAAATGATGATGTGAAAAAAAAAAAAAAAAGTGCAGCAGCTTTCCCATAGGAACAAACCTGTGGTACACTAAACAAACCCAAAATAGCAGTGATCCCAAAACAGACAGTTGCTCTGCAATAATAACATTTGAGCACAGGCCAGTGTCAGTGGCCTCCTCCATCCGATCCCACGGGGAATGTTATTATTCATTAAAGGTGCCTTTCAGGTCAAGTTTAAGTTTGTGTGTGTCGGAAGGTGACAGTAACAGAGGAAGGATGATGTATAATGCAGCATAGGTACAGTTTCCTAAGTCCTTACTGAGTTTCCATAAACATCCAGGACCACTGTCTGCAAGTCGGCAAGCTCACACACACACACAGAACATCTCTTGCATGGTGTTGCTGCTGTGTGGTGGTACAGTAGTAATTGCAGCACAAGAATAGTATCACAGAACGAGTGAGACAAAGGAGAATTAATTAACACGAGACAGAAAATCTCTCTGTCTCTTTATACCCCTTTTTATCTCTCTGTCTCAACCCCACACTGGGCTAATAACGCCTGATCATCAGAGTTTGTCACACTCACGAACACACACCACAGCAAGCTTCCAGTGCGCAGTTTGACCCAAGGAGCTTGATACAACAGGTTTCACCTCCTCTTCACAAGATGTAAAAGTCCACAGAAACAACGGACGGAACACGTACATGTAGACACATGGAGTAAACGATAACTGAAGTCAAAGGCACATACCCGTGTTTGTCTTGTAAATATCCGGCTATGTGAAAACCCCAGTAGCACTTCTGCCTCAGCCAGCTCACAGCAGGATCTATAATTAGACAGAGAGCTCCACTCCCCTCCAGTCATCTTTTACTGTCTGCCACATCCTCTTTTCTTTAACTCCTTCTCTTTCTTCTTTTCCCTCCCTCTCTCGAGCTCTGTCTCTATTTGTTGATGCTTTCCGTCACCAAACTGTTGATTTCATCATTTCATTCAGACAGCAGAAGCACCTTGTCTTGCAGCAGATGGGTATTTGTAAGAGTATCTGCAGACTCCTCACAGAAAAAGACTTTTAAAGAGTTTTTCACTTCTCTTAAATGCTGCCTAGAGACAACGCGATCGAAATCAGCCTGAAACAATAACAAGACTTTACTATAACAAGACATGAATGAAGTGAAGAAACACGAAACCTCTCATAACACTTCAGTTGGCGTTTTAAGACTTCACAAGCTAAGCTTATGCTGCACTTTTTAAGGACCCTGTTGCACAATAAGAACAGCTTTTCAAATTGTTACACATTAGCCAGTGATGACCATCAGCCCTTGCCTCTCCAGGATCTTTACAATCCATCCCATAAACGACAGGGATTGTAACTGTGGTAACAGGGGAGGTTGGGCCGGCAGGAAGTTGAGTCTATAAAAACACAACAATGAGAGAACCAGGGTGGCTTCCTGTTTAAGAGCTCAGTTTAGACTCCCATTTCCTCCCCTCTCCTCCCCCTGCTGCTGTTGTGACGCTGCTGCCACAGTGCCCTTGAGCCCTTCTACACTTAAGTGTCCTTCTGCACACATACATGCGCAGTGAAACCAAAACAACCATCCCATCCCCTGCTCACAGACACTCACACAAACAATCCCATATCACTATTCCAGTTCATCCCAATGAATGGCTTTAGTGAAAAGCTCAAGGCTTTGACATACATTAACAACTCAGATTAATGACTAACAGTGGCCCTGAAGGCAACACAATAACACACAATTACTCACATACACACCCATTAAGGGAACATGGAAAACTACTAAGTAAACTATTGACAATCCAGTTAAATGTGTATCATCTATTTCAGTAGTTGTGGGACTGAATGCGCTTGAATAACTCTTGCATAACTTAAGAAAAGTTAGATCCAAGATTAAGTATACCTTGATAAACTCTGAGAAACTTGCAACAGAGAGGAGAAGCCAAGAACATTGCTATTGATTACGTAATTTAATTTATTTCATCACATACTACTAAAAAGGAACAGCACATCCTTTTGGAAAACATGCTGATTTGCTTTCTTCTCATCTCTTATATCTTAAATATTGTTTTTAAATAATATATTGTATTGTAATAATTATATTTTCCAAAAAAAAAGTTGAACTATTGCTTTTATTTTGCAATTTAATAATAATGTGAAATTTCCAATTATTTGTTGGGGTTTTTTGCTCAACAGTTGAACACCCATAACAATACCCAATTCTTCCTCTACTTGTTCAAACTGATGATTTGTTCTTCTTGAACTGAAAAAAAAAAAACTCATCACTTCCTGTAACATTTTCCCATGAAAGATCAACAAGACATCCATAGTCTAAACCTAAAAGTTTAAGTACTTTTATTGATGCGGGTAAATTCACTGTTGTTAATAATAATCAGTGTAGAGTAAAACACATTTATCAGTAAAGATTATCACTCAAATAGAGTAAAAGGTGTGGGAGGTGAGGGTGTATTCACTAAAAAAATCCACAGAGTTGCTAAATCAGTCTTGTGCAACACAGGATCTCTATGAATAGTCTGGTACTGACAGTTAGGATCACATGCTCTCTCTCTCTCTCATCAGACCTCAGTACTTTTACCAACAAGCACCAACTGAACGGTGTATGTCAAAAATGTACTATCAAGTACAATGGAATGCTTGGTCAGATTCTTGAGTCACTCTCAATCTGATAGATTCGAATCATAAATGAGTTAATGGGGTGTGTAATTGAAGAATTTAAGATGACTGTGTTCAATGAAAAGCAATGTTGTCTTGTAGGCAAATACTGTTAGTAATGTATTCAAAAAACAGAATTGGTGAGTCATTACCAAAGTTTAGGCTCAAGCTATACATTGTAATGACACCCAGTCTAACAGTCTTTTGTGAAGGTGTCTAATCCCTCTTTTAGCTCAGTTTAATGTAAAAAAAAAAACAAAACATGTTTTTCAGCCTGTGTTATTAAATGAAAAAAGTCAAGTTAAGTATCTAAATCTGGCTGGGGAGAGAAGAAGAAGAAATCATTAGAGCTCTCTCTGACAAGCTCCACCTCTTCTCATTCTTTCTGGCTCTCTCTGTCTTTCCACCTCTTGTTTCACTGACACTCATTCTTTCTCCCATCTTATTAACTTATCTTTATTAGATCTTCTTGCTTATTCTTACTATCTACTGTCTCTTTTTCTCCCTCCTTTATCCCGAGGAATCCACAGCTGTCACTCCCATTCAAAATTTCATGTCTTCCCATAGCAGCTGGCCAGACTGTGGTTTGTGTGTGCGTGTATGTGCGTGTGTGTAGGCCTGCTTGCCTACAACTGTCACCAAACAATTTCTATATTTATGTGTTGCTCTGTTGGTGCATACTTGAGTAAGTGTAAATGATAGTGTGTGTGTGGCTGCTGACAAGTTTAAGAACTACTCTGCTGTGTGTGTGTGTGTCTGTGTGTCTGTGTGAATGTATGTGCGGTACAAGGATAGCAGGATGAGGAGGAACATTTTGCTGGTGCTACAGAGGGTTAAGTGAGGACAGCAGAGGCACCTAAATCATCCACAGGTTTCTGACAGATCTTTTGCTTCATGGCTTCATGTGACCCTTCTTTGAGGGATGAGGAATGATTTTATGATCTCACCATGTACAAAAAAATAAGTATATAAGTACATCGTTCATGAATTGTCCTTCCCACTGTCTTTCTACTTTATACTATATGTTTGGCAGAATGCCTTTTGAGTGACCCCATAGATGTGTGTGTTTTCAGGCAAAAGTGGAGATTGCCTTCATAAAATTACAGTTGTTTTTTTGCATGGCTTTTGATGAATGCCATGCAAGCTCATTAACGAGGATGTGTGCCAATAATACAGCCATTTGTTTAAATCACGCACAAGTCGTGCACACACACACACACACACACACACACACACACACACACACATATACTACATAAACATTCCATGCATCCTTGTCCTCACTTAACTGAAGGAAACCTCAGAATAACTGATTCACTGAACACACCCACACACACACACACCTGAACAAATGACTGAGAATGCCACTGGCTGTCAGAGAGGAGACACGAGGTGTGCTGTCCGGTTTGACAAATGAGAGTCAATCCTATTTCTGCTGCACCAACAACAGCAGAGGCAAAGCTAAGAGTTCCACTCTGAACCTGAAATTCTTGATATTATCTTCTCTGTTTCCTCTCTGTATGTGCTGCTCAACACAGTATACGGGAGTGCTTCTCCTTTTTCTGTCGTTATCACTGTTGGGTAAGTTTATCCTACTAGGAATCCTCTGGTATGGAAAGAAGTCATGTATTTTGTTTCTGGTTTCTTTGAAATAAATAAAAGAAGTAGCATGACTAGTGGCTGTCTCCATGACTGAACAGACAAGAAAATGAGAACTATGGCTGACAGCTTGACAGGTGATTGACTCTGAATTTGCTTTGCATCATCTTGGTCATTGTGCATCATATGATGGGTGACTAGGAAGTATTTTTTCTGTTGCATAAAAGCTGCATCATTGGACTATTTAACTTGACACAAAGCTTGTCTTAAAACCAAATTCCCTTCTTTGACCAGTCATGCTTTGAATCAGCTCCCTGTCTGTAAATTCATTTCTTTTCCTGGTGCTGTCCTCCACAGGGAGATCAGAGGTCGTCATCAGTTACAAACAGATGTCTTGTGGCTGGAAGTCATTCACTGCTTTGCCTGTGAACACTTCGGATGTGAGAACATTTGTAAACAAAGGGCCTGAACTCAGTCCTCTCCGTTTGAAGTGCTCACCGTGTCACCATGCTCTCCAGACTCAATGACTTTTTAAAGATTCTATACTATACTACATATATGATAATCAGTGTAGCATGAAGAATATCTGTTTTAGTATCTGATCATTTTGATGAATGTTTAACCCATTAGGAATGTGGAGTGTTATGGAACACCTGACAGGACAAGTACTGTGGAAATCTACTTTGTCAAAGCAATGTTTCATCCAGCTGCTGAAATAAAGCTGCTTAACATCCAACAGCAGCAATGCTCATACTGAGTAGTTCCTTTTTCAACATGAGAAAATCCTTTCTCATACAGTGTTTACACCTTATACATAAGGCGATTTCAATTCATGTGCTTAGTCACACTGTGGGTATTTTCAGCTAAAAAATGTTTTTTTTTCTGACAGACCTCAAAACAAATTACTTTATAATCACTGCAGTATTAGCTGCACTATCCCTAAAAATGAAGAACACTGAGCTTTGAGTGGAAGCATCTTCCAATCGTCTTCCATCATCCAAGTACTCTCTCTCTCTCTCTCACTCATACACACACAATGCCGCCCTCCATAACATCAAACACATTCTCCACATTTCCCAACAAAGATAAAGCCACTCAACACAGCAGCTCACTCAAAGGGATCCCCCCTTTATCTTTTATAACACACACACACATCACATGCACCTTTATCATCCCAGTACACAATACATACACACAGCATACTCATACTTCTGACTTAGATATATAAACAAACAGTTGCTATTACCACACAATGCAAGTACATGTTGAAAGGGAAATTATGTCATATAAGTGAATGATCTTGCTGGTTATCAGTGATGAAAACACTGAGTCATGAAAACAGTGGTGACTTAGTGGCTGATACACTGTTCCTGTTGTAGTGGCAAAACTACAATCTGCAGCAAAGGCTTTTCTGCTGATAAGGACAAGGGTAGATATCTTCTAATTCTGCTGAAGCCTCAGTCGACCCTGCAGGCATGAGACTATTTAATTTAACTCAGCACAATCAGACACAAACTCTGAACTATGTTAAAACACAGTTCAGAGTGGACACAAGTTTGATTATCTTCTCTGTTGGACAAAGAAAGCGAACCACATGCTCTGTTCACATGGAAAATACCAGAACAACGATCAGAAAAAACACTTTGGTTCCAAAACATTAATGGACTGAAGCGTACATGTGAAATAGGATTTGCTGACAGGACATCTGCCTGTATCACCTCCATCTTCATGTTCTTATGTTGATACATCTCCCCATCCCTATCTCTCTGTTTCAGTCTATATATCTGTCTCTCCACTCTTTTACTACCTTCCAATTTCTTCATCTTATTTTTTTTTATCTATGTTCTTTTCTTGGTAAAAGTTAACGTGTTCCAGGAAGGCAGCTTCATGAATATGCACAGTCACACTCGACTGTCTGCACGGACAACAAAGGACGAAGACATTAACATTCCTGCACATGCACTGCACTCTGGTTGGGGATGAACACACACGCATACTAGACACAAAGACAAAAAAGAATCCATGTATAAACACTTTCATATAGTCATGTACAAACCTATATACACTGATATTAAAACATGCACATAGACAGGTATTCTTTTTAGAAACACTTGAAGATGTGGATGGGTGGGAATCAGAATTAACATGCTGCCATGGGACTTTTTCACTACTTAGAAATGGTGCAAATTGCTGGGAAAAAAAATTATACTTTAACTTATATTTTTTTTCAGCCACATGTTGGTAAATAGCTGACAGCTCTACTAAAGACTTAAGAAACAATTAGCCAAACAATCAGCTACTATCTGAAAATGAATTAATCTTTATCATTTACTTAAGAAAGAAAGAAAATATTTTCTTCTACTTCCTTTTTTAAAAAAAAAATCTTTTTCAATCTATTTTGTTGGTTGGACAAAATGATGGGTGTTTTACTCTATTTTTATGTTTTATAAAACATACAAGTAATCTCTGAAATTATGAACAGATTAATCAAAAGTGACAATCACTGACTCCAGACACAGACCCTGACCAAGACAAACCTCAGCACAAAGTTGTGAGCAATTGCCTGGTTTAGAATTTATTATTATTATTGTTATTATTGCATACGTGTCTCTCTCCTCCTGCACTTCACCAAGTTGTTGAAATTAGCCTTAATATGTAAATGTCACTGGAGACCATTCATCACACACTCTCACAGTCAGATTTAGGCAGGAGTCAGTCCAGATGGGAAAAGATCCTGTTACATCTGCACCAAGAACAAGCTATCTGATTCGAGGTCAGTGTCAGTCACCTCAGTGATCTGAAGAGAATGTGAGATGTTCATTACTCTCTTCTGTGCTTTAGGACTGACAATATCGAAATACATCTAGGAGTCTGGTTCAGAAAACTTGTGATGACGGCTAGACTGATATATATGTGGCCAGTACTGATACCTGACCTTCAAGTATCAGATAACAGACTGCCGTATCATTTATGTGCATGATAATGAGCATTCACGATGGAGCTACATACTGTATGTAAAACATAATTTCAGTTAATACATTTTTTAATCAGAATTTTATTTTATTTGATTTTTGTTGTAATAAACCATTTGAATCTTAGTTTAAAAGAATGAAAACATCCAAAGATATGCCAGAAATATTTTGCATATATGTCTTCAGTGCACAGCTTAGCCTTGGCCCATAGTGTGATCGTAGCTAAAAGTACATTTAACAGAAGCAGAGGGGAAACAGAAATCACTGGAGACTCAGAAATTCTTTTTTAGATCCAAGGCTTCTCGTCTGGAGCAGCGAGTTGGTCTTTTCCCCTCAAATGCCACAGAAATAAATCCTTAGAAAAATTACTTCATCATCATTAAGTGTGTCTATGCGTATAGGCATAGACAGAGTAAGAGGGAGAGTTGACCTGAGGGAGATACAGACTGTGGCTGGGGGCCCGTAATAGACCAATTACCCAGCTGACCACAGCAAGGAGCCTTTAGCTCAGAGGTTAATACAACACAAATTGATTTGACACACTAACAAAACGTTAAAGACAATGTTACCTCAGGCTACAGTATATACACTTACACTCCCATTTACACCAGATATGTGCAGGCTGATACAGAGAAACAGAAAAATACACACACTTGCACAGCTGACAGTCATGAAAAGTAGAATTGAACTGCACGTGCACACACACACACACACACACACACACACAAAACACAAAGTGCTATGGGGCCCCTTAGAGAGTATTATATAACATTACCCCTGACATATCAAGTGATTTCACGCACCTAAAGGCAGGACAATCGAGCCATTTGTTCAGCAGGTCAAAAATAGCTGCCTCCTTCATTGCCATCTACTATTACTACCATTACTACCACAACCACTGTGTCTGCACTGCAGTTTGGCTTTTAGGGCCCCCAAAGTTCAAAATGACCATAATATATCTGCAGAGGTTAATATGGTCGTTGATCGGTACAAATCAGTAAGTGAATTTTTGGCGCAGCTGCTGGGATTTAATGATTCAAGATAGAGTACAATTTTGTGTTGAGTAAATAGTGAAGGATACTGATATATTACCTCTGTACGCAATGAATACATCGGATGATTACATGTAATGTTACTCAGACACATAAAGAAGTGAGAAAGAGTTGTGACAGAAAAAAGTGCAGTTAAATTAAACTGACATGGAATTTTTGTCAAAAATGTTTTGTATAAGTGATGAAAGAGTGTGTGTGTGTGTGTGTGTGTGTGTGTGTTCACTGGTCATAACAAGCAATTTGAACTCTGGCTTTGGGAAATTAGGATGGCCATTTGTAATCAATAATAGAGAATGTAGTCAGCAGGTTATATTATAACAAAATAATTGTTACTTGTAGCTCTATTTTCATGTATTCTTGACTGTGTGTGTCCTCCCATAGCTCATCTTTCCATCATTCCCACTGTATCTACTGTAATTAACTCTCCATCAGCAGAAACCAGTGGACAGGGGTGCCCAGATCAGCTGACCAGAGCAGGAAGAGGATATGTGATCTCACTGCAGCTATTACAATCATGCCTGTTATCTATCCTGAAAGTTAGTCTCCCTACTCCGTTTAATGGGCCAGAAACAACTGAATGCCATACAAATATTTAGAGAGGGACCAGAAAATTAACAGAGAGAGAGTGTACTGAATGTGTGCACATTTCATGAAAAAAATACTTCAGTAAGTGGGAAATAATCCTTGGTTAAAGGGTTGTTTGAGCTCTAGAGGCTTTTAAAATGGTCATTTCATGTTATACACATCTGGCTCAGGCTACAGCCACCTTATAGTGGTAACCAGTCTTTAACATCGGAGAGGCCTGGCATCATGACTCTGTGCTCGACAGTGAAAATGGTTTAATGGTATAATGAGATTATTTGTGTATTTGTGTCTGTGCAAGAGAGTAAGGAGGGAGAGATTAGAGAGGAAGACAAAAGAGAGAAAACCAGTGTCAGTTACCCTGCGTGGACAACACACATGTAACCAGACCCTACAGCCACGGCCATGACCTCACCGGGTTTTTCCACAGGCACACACGCACATGCACACACACACAGGGTGCATAGTGGGTCCTTAGTTAGTGTACAGTCAGCGGAGCCTGGCACAGCAAAGGCCAGCTCCCATTCAAAGAGTCATGCATTGTAATCCTACACAGTGTGATCACACAGGCATGCTCCACCATGGAGAATGCTAATCTAATCTAAAAGGCAAGACACAAAGAAACAGCTGGGTGACTTGTTTCTGATGGGTGGAGCAGTGGATCAAATACATTTTAATCTCAGGTTGAAGAAGAAACCTTTGAGTGTTTCCCATGTGAGTCAGCACTAACCGAGCTGAGCTGCGGTTATGTTTCTAAAGTTCCTTACGTAGCGAGGGGAAGCAGAAGAGAGAAAGTTGCCATAAATACAAGTAACTGCTGCTGTCACAGTGGAAATCGTTTTACATTTCCTGCAAGATTAATTAGAATTCAGGATTAAAAAACTTTTTATCAAAATAATTATAACTGGATAGTTCATAGTGTTTGCCAAAGCCAGCCAAACATCAAATATCTCATGTGTTATATTTAACTTTTACATATTTTTTAGGACTTTTTGACACATAAAAAACTACACTTTTGTATGACCTGCCACAAACCAGATTTCTAAACCCACACTTGAAAAACACAGCAGGCAGAGTACGCCTTTCCAGCTATGCCAGCACCTGTTCTGTACTGCAGTGCTCTGAAAATCAAAAGGCTTAGATCATTCTGCACTGGAAAAACTGCTGTCAACCAAGCTGTGTAATGTGTGTGTATGCTGTAAAAAATGTTTTAAAGAGGACAAGATGTATTCCTGAGGGGACTGACTGTAAACTGGCAACATTTTTCCACATGAATGTTTCAGCGCTGATGGCTGTGGCCTAATTTAAACTTGTTAAAGTAAAAAATTACTCACAGAAAACACAAATACTTAAGTTACAGGTAATAGTTAGTAGCCTTTCTTTAGAGGTCCTACCTGCCACTGAATGAAATATCTTGTCCTGCCTGTCTATCTTTATGACGTTGCCAGAGGTGCTGATTCCATCTGTGGAGACAAACAAAAAAACAAAATAAGTGAAAAATGCAGCTAATATACTCAATAAAACCTGACAATGAATTATTAAAAGAAGTAACATCGGCACATGGCAGTTCTTTGCTCCAACCCGATCAAAATGTTGTTGTTACTTTTTCGTAAATCCCCCTTTCTGTGTTGAAAATGTCCATTACAGGCCACTGTAAAGTGCCCCAGAGAAGTTGGTGCAATTCAAGTTGGCAGCCAGCGGAGGCACATTAAAGTCATAGATGACTTAATCCTCCTTAAAGGTTTGTATGAGCAGACTTGGCCACCTGATGGGTGCGGCTGGGCACAATCTGAGCTGCTCTTGTGATGTAAACCCCACCCATGAGGTCCAATAAGCTATTTGACCCAGATCTTGACAGAAAGACCACAAAATGTGTAGATTTGAAATAACACACATACTCAAATGAAACAAATAAACTAGAAAAGTAGGCCAGCAGTGCATGTGTTTTTTTGAAAACTCTAAAATAAATTTTCTCTCCCCCATTTCATTTCTGTGTTTGTGTGTGTTTATATGTGCGTTTGTGAGTGAGTGTGAGTGTGAGTGTGTGTGTGTGTGTTTGTGTGTTTTTATGAGGCGTAGACCTGTTGCTGCTGAACTCTAACCTAACTGGGGTCAAACACAGGGGTCAAAGTGAATGATATTTGAATAACAGCCTGTGTGAGGAGAGGACAGATAAGAACTTCTAGGTTTGTGACTCACTGATCTCAGACAGTGTCAACAAAACGCTGACTTTTCTGTTTACGGAGGCATGTCAGTATCTCTACATCTCTCTAAATTGCACTGACTTCCTCCCTCTTTGTCACACTTTTTCCTTTAGTCTGTCAAATCCTCCCGGGAAGCGCGCGTCTATAGGAAACAAAGAGTTAATGGTGCATTTATGGTCGCAGCAGGCACGTAAGAATCACTACAAAAACACTGAAGTAACCGTATGGAGACCAAAGACAGTTCACAGGGACTCCGTTCCTCACTTTTACTAAAACATTAAGACTTTTTTTGTTCTGACGCGTTTCTCTTTTGCTGGTGAGCAGTTCAGACAGAGGGCAACACCTGCGCAGGTACCAAAGCGCCCGGCTCTTTTTTAACACAATGCAAAAGTCCGACACAAACAACAGCGCAGTCAACATGCAGCCGACAGAGCCTGAGGCTGAGCTGCAGCTCTTCCTCCATCAGAGCCTCCTTACCTCAGCTGACAGCCAGCAGGCTCCTCACACTGCCTGAACACTTGAAGATAATCCACCTAAACGAGTCCTGGAGCATCCGAGGGAGCGAAACACTGACAGGAGGGGACGGGAGCTCCGACAGTCCAGATGAGGAGGAGGAAAAGAAAAGAGACTTAGTGGAGGCAAGTTGCAGAAAAGAAAGTCCGGCCCCTCCAGTCCTGCCCCCTCCCCTCCGATCTTCTGCTGACAGAAATAGGAAGCGAGGCGGGGACCCACCAAAAATAGCCTTGACTTCACACGGACTTTGAGAATTATTGTTTTCCTGCTCTGACTCCCAGTGGGTGCTGCACTAACGCGTCCAACAATCTTCACTTTGTCCCTTCAGTCTGTGGACGAAGTGAAAGTAGCGGCCCCTACACTGTGGCTCCATCTGCTGTCAAAAACCTCCAAGCAGCTGTTACAGCACTTCTCAGGGGACTGTGGGTCCGGGTCCTGACTCTCTCCAGGGGCCCTCCGGAGGTCCGAGAAGAATGTGAGTCAGTGTAATAAAACTTTTCAGGGCCGTGACCGCTGAGATTCATCTTCTTCTCTTTAACAGTGGGCACAAACGTTGTGCTGATATTTGAAATTGCAGACTGGCACAAAGGAACAGAAATATTCTCTTCAGTCTAAATTGGTTTTGTTTGGTTTTTTTTTTTTTACTTTTGATTTCCTGCCAGTGTTTCCTGCTATGACTGCTGTTTTCTCAAATGATACTTTTTTAAAAATACATCACAGAATTTGAAGGCCCTCAATAAGCAAAATCAGCAAGTGAACACACCCTGTTGACTGATAAAAGAGATTACAGTTTGCCATGTTTCTAACTTTTGAAACCCGTACATTGAACACCAGTGTCTATCCTGAATCAAATAAATTATACATTTATTTTATAGAAATAATCTATTATATAATTATATATACATATAATAATGCTAACAATAGATTCATTTTATAAAATAAAGATATTTTATTAAAAAATATATATATATTGTGAAAACAAATTGCCAAAGTATGCACATTTTGTATGCTTTGCTATTATTAATAAAGAGTAAAGATTAGTAAAGATAGTAAAGATAAATAAAGATTAAGATTACAACTCTTTAGTGACAGCCACTCTAAATGACCTTGTAATGTCTCTGCTGTAGAGACAAAACATGTACTTTGAAAGAAGTCCTGCACATTGTTTTCACGTCCTCAACAACAGTAGAAGTACGTCTGCTGAAAGAGCCATCATGAGGAAATGTTTGGAATAGTTTCTGTGGGCCTCATAACAATGTCATATATTGTTTAGCTCAATGTACAAAATAGCTTTACTCTGTACTGTACACTTCATTCACTGAACGGCTTAAACCATGTCACAAGAGAGTTGTAATCTATGAGATTAAAACTGTAACTAATTTTCTCATATAATAGAGGATTAAAGATTATGTCGGTATAGAATCAAAGCTAGTTCGGCCTGGAAAATTAGCTCTAATCCTGGCTGCTCATGGCTCAGAGTGGATATTCTTACCATATGGAAAAAGGTCATTCAGTTTCTGTTACCATGGTAAACACAATCAAAACATCAAAGCAGTGAATAATTGTCAAGGCTTTCTCCAGTAATTTATTGAAATGTAACAGTTGGAATAAAGGAAATATTAAATTTTTTTTTTCTTGTAAAAATGTACAGCATTGCACAAATAACTGTATTCTAATTTACAGAAATATGTTCATTGTTATAATCAAGTGCACAGTGTCATATAAGTTATTGTGTTAAATGTAATGTGTATAGATACACATAAACAGTTCATAGAATAACAATATCCCTACTGCAATTATAACACACTAACAGTAAATCATTGTTTCATTTTACAATTATATTTTTGTTAACCATTGCTGTCAGTTAATTAGTGTGGAAATCACGGTATACAGTGCAATGCAGACAAACATCTAACATACTGTACTTAATGCATGTCTATTAAATCTATCGGATGATCTGTACAGACAGTGCGTTAGGAGGAAGCTCTGAGGTAGTATGGTTGAGAAGATTTGCCAACAGTTACTGTAACCAGGGAAGTGGTAGAAGGTAAAGCATAATAGACATCACAGTTAGTCTTGATTGATTGATTTTTCAGTAACACGTACTACTTTTTACAGGGAATAAATGTATTTAATTATCTACTATTTACTCTGAGCCCACGGAGGAGGCGGTACAGCATTCTGTCTGTGTAATTTTCACAGACATACACACACCTATAGTACATACTTTACTGTGGTATATTACATGATGCAGGACCATTGCCTTGTAAGTTTTTCTGTCCGAAGATTTCCAAGACTCAGGAGGCTGTTTGATGTCAGCAACACTCACAGTGTGTCACGTACATCTTTAAAGTGGTACGTCATTATACTGAAATGTGGGTAGCATAATAGAACTCCTTAGTCCTTTTTGATGTTTAATCATTCATACTGTAACATTACACACATCAATATACATCTTCAAACCAATCCCTAAATATTCAATAATGAAGGTTTTATTCATAAAATTAAATCTTCATTATCAGAATAAATAAAAAACTACAGATAAACAGCCACAGTAATGTGTCATGATTTCTATCTTAAAAATAAGTCCCTATGGAATATCTATTTTTATATGTATGACACACAGGTACTTTTTTTATTACTCTCTATCATCTCCCTGCATTTCTTATTTTTTTCTGAAATTTACTCTATCTGCATACTCCTTTTTTTTAGGTAGAAACTGACATTTACTATGGGTTTCATTAGCACTTCTCAGTGTTTTTCCCCACTTTAAACCGTCCTTTTGTTTCCATAGAGCTCAAGTGTGTGTGCGTTTTATCCTTTTTTCCGATCTCAGCGTCAGCCAGGTCAACAACTGATGTCTCAGACCAATATTGAAACTAAGAAGCGCGCGTCTCTCTACTGCTGGTGGTGCTTCATCGTCCGCTTGCTCACCCTCGGGTGCCTCTGTGAACAGGGGGAACCCAGCACTGTTCCCAGAAACCCTCAGTGTGTGGGTGTATAGAACAAAATAACTGTGTGTTTGTGATTGCATGTCTGTGTGCATTGATATAAGTGCGTGTGCAAGCATATATATATATATGTGTGTGTGTGTGTGTGTGTGTGTGTGCTGAGTGTGTATATAAGCACATGTGTGTGTTTGTGAGTGTGGTTAGTCCATTCAATTACACAATCTACCATGCAGTCTGAATCACATCCGGTTTTGAGCTGAAAATAACAAAACCACAGAGTGACAGAAAAGCAGCGCAGCAGGCAACCGCCCACAGGGAGAGAGGAATACACACATATACACACACGTACACACGTACATGTACTCAGTCCAGTACTGGTCAGTATTACTAGTATTAACCACAAACAACATTTATTTTATCTAAAGAGAGGGCTCTCCTAATCAGAGCTGGTTCCCATTTGCTTGTTTTATCCTCCTATCCTCATTGAGACATTAAAGTGAAAAATGCTTTTCAAAAGAATGTAAAAGCCTCTGCATGATTAATATAACTGTATGAAGTAACTGCAAAATGAGATTAGTCTAAAATATATTAGTTAGCCCATACATAATTTCAACATTGACATTTAAGAAGAAACAAATATCGGCCAGTCTCTCTACTGCAAATATGAAATAAACCCCTGCTAATTCAGTGCTTTACAGAGAGAGTATGGTCCGTATAGAAAATGTAACGCACCAGGACAGCTTCAGTGCAAAAACGTTGGAATTAGTTCAGTTTTCAGAAACATGATGGGGCAAACCTTAATGTTAATTATACTGAAATGACACAGTTAAAAACAGCCTGTCTGACGTATGTAGCTGTACTATATCTGGCAGGATGTGGTCAACTCTGTGCTACATAGTTGCCTCCCACCTGCAGAGATGTGCTCCTGCTAGCATACATTTGACACAAGAAGTGATCTTTTACAAAATACGTGTCTGCAAACCTGCTCACAGAATGAAGTTCAGAAGTATGTACGAGGGCTCTCAGAATACATGAAACTGGAGTACAGAAAATTATGAGGTTTTTTTTGTGTCCAGTATCTACAGCTGGCTATTGAACCTCAGTACTTTTTTTGGAACCAAATAGCATCTGTATAACAATTGTAGAACCAAATCTAAAATTGTCAAGAAACAACAATGGTCCAATTCTACATCTATTTTTCCTTATTCTTTTAGGGCTCCTCAGTTTTTTTTTGTTTTATGTGTTAAAATACATGCCAACACACGGAAACATACATATGCATTTAAATATACTCATATCACCCACTTAATTAAGAAAACATTTGGGTGGGGGAGTGTATGTGCTGGGCCGCTTCGTTGAGCACTGAAATTTGTGTGTGATACTTTATCTCCCATGTGCGGAAAGTGGGTCTTTGTTAAAAAAAAACACAGCACATATGCTTGTAAAAACACGAAACACAGGCGTCTCAGTAAGCTCTTTTAACACAGTTTAAGTACAAGAACACAGTAGAATATCCGTAAAATGGAATTAACAAGGATGAAGGTAGAGAAAGAAATAAGCGAGTGAAAGAACAGGGAATTAGAAATATAAGTGAATTTAAAAGAGGGTGAATGAGGTGGTAGAATCAGTAAGAGAGGGAAAGAAGAATAGAGATAGGATGAAAGAAACAGAGAGAGAGAGGCTAAGAGCACTGTAATAATGTTTGGCCTTGGTCTGCCAGCGGGGTCCTTCCCCTTAAGAAGCCAACAGGAATGCGAGGAATGCTGCATGAGAAGAAAAACCACGAGCGGAGGAGAGGGGGAGAAACAGAGGAGAATGATGTGAAAGAAAGAAAAGCAGTGAAGGAGAAGGAGAAAGAGAAGGAGGAGGGAGGAAAGCAGGGAATCCAGAGTGAGATAAAGATAGAAAGAGGGAGACAGGAAGATGAAGGCAGAGAGAAATATGAGGGGGTAGACACTGAGGAAAAGACTTATTATCTTTAGTGGGCTGAGTAAACACAAGAACAAAGACGATGAAAATAATAAGGCTGGAAAATATTTGGGAGGAAAAACTTGAGCTCTATTTGTGTGTTTTTATCTTTGAGCATGTGGATATTCATGTATGCACACAACCGTGTGTTTGTGTGTGTTTACATACTCATCTTCATGTGTGCTTGCGTGTGTGTGTGCGCAAGAGAGCATTGGGGTGCGGTCAGTTACAGTATTAAACTACACTCAAAGTTTTCGAAATGCAGCTGGGTTTTCTTTTAAAGTTTCTCTTTGCCTGTAATCTCAAAAAATATTCTCTTTTCATGTATGACAGCTCTTTCAGTTAAAGTCTTCTTCAGTCTTGTGGCAGTCAGTTGATGATCATGAGACAGAGAAGGACAGAGAGTTTGCACATCAGCACGTACACACTTAAATGTGTTACCCTCCCGCTTCATGGAAGATAATGTAGAGGCTACGAGGTTATTTAAAGCTCAGAATACGCAGAACATTGCCTTGTATGATTGCCTGTATAATTTCTGTGAAGACAGTAAATTTGCAGTAACTGCACACTTTTTGGTAATCTTGGTTCGAGAACCCAACCCATCACACTTACTGCACTCTCTGTCAGAAAAACTGACAACACAGCCGGCACTGAAAACTAGCTGGCGAGACTACCACAGCTATACTTAAATGCACTGTATTTCCCTATTTTACCATATTTATGACCTGTTATTGAATTATTTTGATCATCTGAAATCTGATCACTTCTGTTGCTGGTGTCCTACATAAGTAAATAAGACTGTGGTTAAATTAATTCCACAAATGTCCCAGTTTTAGTTTTTTATTTCGTTAGGAAAAATGATGGCCAGTATTTAACCTTTGACAACTTTAGCTTCTTTTGTTAAATGAACAAGACATACATACCACAATCATACAGCACAGTCCCCTATTGACTGTAAAGACACATAAGCTCAAAATGTTCAAAATGTTTCCACAGTATCTATGTGCCTGTGTGTGAAAAAAGAGCGAATGTCTGAAAAGACGACAGCCACATCGAAAGTCTTACATGTGCAGTCTGCAAAAACACAATGTATTGCTGACAGACAATTTCCACAACAGAGCGATCGTGTCATGTGTGGAGTCATCACTAAGCAGTGTTGAAAGGTAAAATAAAGTAATGTGACTTATTTCCGGGGGCACATATAATAACTAATATTCCTTTTCATCCTCTAGAGTAATATTACTGACACCTATCAATCCCACTCGGTTAATATTAAAATGAGATGGAGTTGTCCAAAAGGAAACATCCTCAGCAGACAAATCCAAGTGACTAGTACCACCAAAGCTGTTTGACTGCCAGGAGACCTCTGGGAAGTGTAGCACAGCAACACCACAGCAAAAGACTTCAATTTAAAGATGGTCATATCCGAGTGAATTATAGTCTCTTTTAGATGTTTGATCTGGTTAAACTGAAAGTGAACTGAGGTCAACCCCAGCGACAGCACCAGCAGAGTGCATAATGACGGGCTGAGATCCCTTACACCCTAAGGATGTTTAGAGTTATGGCAAGTTGTTCAAAACATAGCAAGAAACCCTAGCAACCACAGGAAAATCCCAGGGATATCAGCAGCACAGACACGCAAATGCGCCACACACACACACACACACACACACACACACACACATATGTATACACATACAAACCCTCAAAATGCAAAGTCAAATCAAATCAAAACTCACCCTTTTAACACCCACCATTCTGAACAACAACAAGCCTGAGAAGCGTGAGTGTGTGTGTAGGAAACACCCAGACAGGCCAAAAATAGATCTACACTCTCGTTCCCCATCTCTCGCTTTCAATCCTTCGCTCTCTCTATTTCTCTCTCTCTCTCTGTCTCTCTCTCACTTGTGTCACTATAAACCATCGTTAGGAAAAAGAATAAGTTAATGTTCCCATACGGAAAATATCACCCACTTAAGAGCAAAGTTGAATGTGAGAATATCAGACTGAGTATATGGAGAGAATAATGACTATTTTGGCATAACTGTTGCACAAGGGGAAACATAAAGCTTTTTACAGGAGGGAAATATTAGTAGGTTGAAAACTGTCTATCTGTCTGACACATGCTACTGGTATTTCTGTTGGTCTTACATCCAGTGAAGTTATCTCAGGATCAAATAAAATAACAGCTTATGTGTTTTATACATTTTCATCTGGATATATTCTCCTGCATCTTTATCATATTTTTATAGTGCTGTCACACCCACAGATATTTTGCGTTAGTCCAAATTGTGGTGGCAACTTTTTAGGATTGTTTATCTTCAGGGTACCCAATTACAAGTGAAGCAGGGCTTGTAAACAAAAGTCACATGGACTCACACGTAGTATATTTACCGGACAGTTTTAGTGGCCTGTCATCCTGCAAGGTTAAAGATTTTTAAACAAATCTAATTGAAGTCTTAGTTAAATAAGAAAAGCATATTACACTTGTTTATTTGGCATATAAACTTAAGCTTTATTAAGCCAACGAAGTGTGCTTAATTATTCTTTTATTACAAGCTGGGCATTATTATTTCAGTTTTAGTTTTTAGTGTGTTTCTTTTTTTCATTCTAATGGAATCGTAGTGATTAGCAGATTCACTCGCTAAGTGATGTTTAGCAAGTTAGCTTGGAGAGCTTTATTTTCCTCCTTCCACTAAGTTTTTATTGTCTGAAATGGTTTACAATGGGGAGCAAAATACAAGGGAGGGTAAATAAAACAGTAGAGAGAAAATAGAGAGAACAACTACTCTTGTGGTACCTTTGCCAGTGAGTTAGTGGTTAGATAGTCACCTACAGCAGTTTACCAGCGAGCCCTGCAAGTATAGTCACTAAGCTTCTAGTACCAAATATATAATCTGATGAACAGTGCGACATGATATCATATGATGCTTTGCAACCCAAAAAGGCTTACACTGAATGATGTTCACACTAATATGTGTATACTAACATGTTGCCTGTCAGATGTTGATGATGATTGATGATGTCACCTTTGAAACAACAAAACCAAAAACATGCATTTCAGGATGTTTCCTGCTATTAGATGATGTTATCTGTCTCTTGACAGAACACAGGACAGTTTTTTTAGAAGAGTCATCCTTGTTTGAATGTTATATTTTTCACATTGCAAAATGAAAGGGAAATCCTCCTCTTTGACACAGAAAACTCTCGTAGCATCAGATAACCTGTCAGATGGCACCCTTTTTACTCCTCTGTCCTCAAACACATCTAATTAAAAACTGTTTTCCTATAAAAGTGACACTTTTCATAGTACAGCAGCCAGGAGCTGCCTTTGTTTGAAGAACTGAACTGCATGGGACACTTTTTTCGGATTTAATATAAAATAATTAATTAAGTTAATTGTTGCATTTTATATCTCAGATAAGGGTTACAATTTACAGTATCACAACTGGATGGCACTGTTTTCCCTGTGTCCAGCATACTGATATTAGCATTAAGTCTAAGTATATTTAGAATAGAGAGGGATATTTCACAATTTTCACACACTGCTAAGATAAGATATAATAAGATAAACCTTAATTTCCCAGCAGGGAAAATGATCTTGGTTGTTGTAGTCCCTAAAGCAAGTGGATGAAAACAGCAACAAACATCAGCTCAGGATGGAAACATCATACAGCTATCATCACACATTATAACAGACTTCATGCATTCTCAGTTTGTCAGGTCAAGACACATCAGGCGTGCACATCTGCCATTTGTCTCTGTCATTGATGATTGATGAAAGTGAAGCTTCTCTAGGTTTTCTATGGTGTTTTCAGTGAAAGGTTACACCTCTCCTTTCCACTGTGCCCTCTGTGGGAATTTTAGAGACTAAACGAAAAAGAGAGGGAGAGGGAGACAGATGGGTTTTCCCTCACAGGATATCCTGTTTTAAGTAGCACTGCTGGGCCCACTCTGACCTCCTCACCCCTCTTGACCCCTGACCCACTCATAGTTTAGGCTCACATCTTCATGTGTCCTAATCGCTCAAATCTATTCTTATTCTTTCAGTTTTGCTCTGGCCTCTTTGCTCTCTTTCCTTCTTGAATCCTTTTTCATACCCGCAGGTGTCACTTTAATGACCCCCCCACCCCCACCCCCCCTTCCTTTCCCTCTTTTTTCCTGTTTTTCTTTGTTCTAAATAAATGACACCGGGACATTAACCTTTCAACGATCTGGATGATTAATTAATTAATCATTGTCCACAACAATTTCAAGTGTTTTTTGTCTAAACAATATAGTAAATTAGTATTTTTACTTTTTGAATTTAAGTTGGACAAAACAAAACATTTGATGAAATCACCTTGAGCGCTACTTCCTGTGCAGTTTGATTTGATTTTTATAAAACCACTGACACTCTTGAAATAAGGTGGATGCTCTAGTAGTGTCTTACATAAGGTGATTTTATTTTAAAAATGCAAATAAAAGAAAATGTATGTAAATTGGAAACAAAGCAATTATCTCATCCTTTGAGTTATAATTTGTTTAAACAAAAAAAACCATATTGTTAATCTCACAAATCTTTGCCTTTTGTTGCTTTTAAACATCTGTCACTCATAACTTTTATTGCAATGTATTAACATACAGCTACATAGCTACCTTTAGGATACATCCATATCACAGGTACAAATGCAAATTTTAGTCACTTTATTAACTGTCTAGGAGATGTAGATTGTCACATCACACTCTTCTATATGCTATGAACTTGCAATGAAATGTATTGTACAGATGACACAGAGAGGTGTCCACTTTTTCCACACGCTTTGATCGGTTTTCTTTACACTGACTCCTCTCCCTCCATACATTGGCTGTTCAATGATTGCTGAGAAATCTCAGAAACGTAAAAGCCACAAGCATGAAAAAGACTGAAATAGAAGCATGTTTAGAAAAATGTTGGATATTGTCTTTTTTTTCTGTTCTCACAACCCTGTTCCTCTTTGACTCTCAAAGTTTTCAGGCTTCTTCTCTAAATCCTTCTATTTTTAACAATGATCCATACACCATAACTCCACTTGTTTTTTTGTCTTGTTTCAGTATACTGAACATATTGTAACAGCAAATTTTTCAGAGTAGTGATGATAATATCAGTCTTTTGGCAGCACAAACTTCAAAAACACGCACAAGAAGACCACCATAATTAAATGTATTATTGAAAGTAAATTTGACTAAGGCTCTCGCTCAGGAAAAAAAAAATCAGTCCAGTAGTGTTTCTTTGCCTCAGATGCTCTATTCTTTATCTTTCCCCACTTTCTCTTTATGTCAGCCTCCCTTCCGCCCCCCCGTCTCTTTCTCTCTCTGTCTCACACCCAGCCCTCCCACCCTGCAGTATAACTGGAATCCATTAGCTGATAAATGGTTGTTTGTGTTTTTTTAAGCTCAGCAGCGCCACCCCAGCCTGTGTGGCCAAAGAGGCTGATAACAAAACATTTGCTGTGATTAGAGGAATAATTAGCCAATCATCATCTGACCTGCGTGCCAACCCTGAGGTCAAAGAGACACATAGTGGGCTGCTTCCCAGGTGGTTTCCCATGAAGACCATCAGGCAGCACAGATATAGTGGAGTCATTGTCTGCAGACAGGTGACACGCTCACACAGCACATGCACCCCTGCATCCTGACTTCTCCTCATGTCTGGGAGTGTGTGCTGCTTGCATTTGATTGTGTGAGCATGTGTGTAAGTGATGAGGATCCCAGCGGGCTGAGCGCAGTTTGCCCAGAGAGGCTGCATTGGAAATCAACACTTCCTGCTTCCTGTGGCAAGAGGAAGTGCTACCGTCACTGTCCCCTTATCGCTGGATACACAAGCTGCACAGTGGGAGGAAGGCAGGGAGGGAAGGAAGGGGAAGAGGAGAAAGAGATGGAGGGTTGTCAAGCCGGCTAGACAAAGGGAGAGGACTAACTAGGCTTATCTAGCTGTGTCCAACAGTTTTTCTTGTTTTGTTTTGTTTTTGTTTTTTGGCAGAATTGATGACAAGGAGGAGTAATGTGTAAAAGGTCTCCCTCAGATGTGTAGAACAGTTGTTGTGATGATGTGTATATTTAGTTTATGCTGCCTTCATCTCTCCTCTGGGACAATACATTAGTATTTGGCTACAGCTTAGTTGTTGATATTAGCCTCTAAACAGCAGAAAGCATTGCATTTGACATGCATATAGCCTAGAGGCCTGCAGCCTCCAATGTCTAATATCACCTGCACTAATTTGATTAGGATTGTGGAAAACAAAATAGCTGCTATGGTGACTATTTACAATATATATTACACAAAAATACTAATTCAGCTTGCATGAAGTTGCCAGCCACTAAGAAACATGTAGTGGACACAAACATGGATGAAATATGAGTGTCCCCATACTCTCTTTCATGTCATATGTAGCATGCTGGCAGAGACAGATGAGTGACATAAAGTGTCAAGACAAGAAAAGAAGAAACAAAGGCAGAAAAAGATGAAAGTATGTATGTGTATGTAAAAAGAACAGATGCAACAAGTTTATATGCATTTTGCAGGTTGTAATTAAAATGTACCCACTTGCACATTATTGTGAAGGAGCAAGAGAGAGACAGTGAGTAAGAAATAGTGTGAGAGGGGGGAAAGAGATGTTTGGGATCAGGGTGGGGAAGCTTTCAGCACTTGGGATTGTCCCAGATGGACACAAGCCGCTCCCTCCCTTTATAAACAGCCTCTGGCTTCTCCCTCTCCTCTGCTCTGCACTGCTCTCCTCACCTCTTCTTACACTCAATCTCTTCTTTTCTTTTATGCCTGTTGTGTCCCTCAGCAGAAAATCCGAACAAATTGACACTTCCTTTTTTCACTCTTTTACTAAACTGACAATTTCATCTGCCCCCCCCCCAGCACCACCAACACCCCCAGTCCCTGCCATTTCCAAAGTCAACACACCACTAAATGCTGGGCTGACTCACTTCCACTGTGGGTGGCTCTGTTTCCAATTTTCTCACCACCTCAGCCAACCCACCACCTCCGAAGAAAAGACAAAACTTTTGTCCAGAAAACAAACAGAAAATGGCCAACCAGACATGCAAAAGGCAGAGAAGTTTTTTCCAAATTGCTTAGTGTTAAAGTCACAAAGGCGTGCATGTAGATGCTGAGGGGAGACATGCTTCTTCCACTTCTTTTGTGGCTCTGAAATGGTTATCGCTGTTTTCCTTCCTTTCTTTCTCTTTGGGAGAGCGTGGGAGCGCCCTCAGAGTGCTGCATAGAAACCACGGGGCTCATAACAACAGGAGGCAGCCGGTAACTTGAGTAACTTGTGTTGGGCAGAGAGGGGGATAAAGAGAAGAAGGAGAATGTGGAGCCGAGGAAAGCAGAAAGACAGCGAGGGACAGAAAAGGCTTTTAAAATCTCAAAAATATGAAATTTGAGCTCACACAAATAAAGAAATAAACCCACATTTATAAATGACTTGTTGCATTCCAGACAGCATTTCAAACACACATGCATGCACAATGTGACATTTTCACACACACCCATCCCTCTGAAACCCTAAACACACTCCACATGAAATTAGACAACTTTCCCAATGAGAGCGCTGCCTTACCAGTCTGTGGTGTGAACATTCAGCATAAGGAGTGTGTTAGAAAGTCCCGACAGTCATGTTCAAGTACAGTTCAGTCCAGAGAGATCGAGAGTAGTAAGGAAGACACCCAGTGTAAACACACACACACACAGGCACAGTATCAGTTCCCTCTGTCCAAGTGTTGAGAAAGTGAGGGGCCGCAACAAAAGGCAACAGACGGAGGGAGGGAGAGATCGAGGTAGGAGAGAGAGAGAGAGAGAGACAGAGAGAGAGACAGAGAGAGAGAGATTAACCCCTCTGAACTGACTGGTGGACTCTCCTTTCCTTACACACGCACAGTTGGTTTGTCGTATCACTGACTTCTTGTGTTTTCTCTCAAGTGCCAAAAGGAGGAAGGAGACCAGAGGGAGACCAGAGAGTATGTGTATGTATTCATGGTCATGGATGTGTGTATTGTAGTGTGTGTGTGTGTGTGTGTGCATGTGTGTGTGCGTGTGCATGTATTTTGAGGTAGGAGGGACTGACTGGCTCAAGTCCAGAGGCAGCCAGCCTGGTAGAAAAAGACAATAGCAGGAAACACTATATCAGGAGGAGGCAAAATACCAGCACAAAAATAATTAACAGACAGTGAAAAACAATGACATCCACCGTGGAAAACACAGCCTGCAGTCTGCACTGAACAATGATAGTGGAAACAAGGAGCAGAAAAGGCTTTTGTTGCTACCCCAGGATATAAAAACCCCAGATCCAGAAAGATCTGAGGGGTTAGTTGCGAATGTCAGAAAAGTTACTGTTATTTTTGTATGTGCAAAAGCTTTTGAGCTTCTTTGCATTCATCACCATTTAAAGGGTTTGAGAAATGGCTCTCGTACTCATTTGTGCATGATCACAAGCATGTAGATGCACATTCCCCATGCAATCAGTCAGCCATGACTCCCACACAAATCTCACCACTACCCACACACACACACACACACATTCCCCAGCTGCTGTAATCATATCTAGTGATAAGGGCAGCTTCCCCCAGCGGTCGCTGGCTCTTCAGCTCCAACCACAGTGACTTACAATGGCCCTGTATTCTGAGTCTGCTCTGATTACACACACAAGGAGCTGCATTACACCCTGCTAATTCAATTTCCTCCCCCCGGGTCAACCTTTGTGTGTGAGTATGTGTGTGAGTGCATAAGGAGGAACTGATTAAGCAGTTGTTGAAGGGAACAAGCTGCTTGCACAAAAACCGACTGTGATAATATGATCAATACCGTAGTTGTTTGTCCAGTTCTTGAGACTTCTGGCTGTTCTGTGTTGGTTCATCTAATGAAGTGCCAAAATACCAAAAATCAGCTGCTCAGTGCTGCTATTACCTGCTACAGCAACATGTTTCAGCACGTTGTACCTGTTGTGTTGTGGAAGTTTATGATTTGTTCTTCATACAGATGCATCAAATGATGAAACACCAAGTTTTTATTGCTGTATTGAATCAGTTCCCTTCTTCCTCTCTACTGGGGAAAGTTGACTTAGTGGGCTTTTTGACCACCAGTAGTTTTTATTGAGCGGAAGATGACAAAGAGCTGGTGATGGTCATGTCAGCATATCTAATTCCCTGGTGGTGGACTGAGTGACTGACAAACACGGACGAGTAGTTGTTAGGATAGGAATAGGTCACTGTCATGGTCAAAGAACACTAATGTTCACAGCTTGATATGGGATGCACACAATGGTCTTTTCAACCAAAGTCATGCACCCTGACCTTCATATGACGTTTTGCAGCTCTACAACGTCACACCTCTTCTGCCTTTGCCCCTGACAGATAAGATTCACACAGCCACTAGAGGTCCAAGTCAGTTAAATTTGAGCATACTTATTTTGTGCATTTGGATAAAAAGCTGATGATATTGGCTTTCTTGAGAGAAGGTTTTGCAAGAGGGAGACTGACCATCTTGGTGTCCATTACTGCACTTACAGACATCTGTAGCACAACAACCTTCAATTTGAAACTAATATTCATATTTTCCAAAAATAAATGTTTCTGTGTTGTGTTAAGATGATATGATAAACCTAAAACAAACTTAAAACAAAAGATTGTCAGTGCAGATTGATGCTTGACATGCAGTTTGAAATACTATTCAGCTATGAAGTTTGTATTGTAGTCACAGTGCAGTCCATGGTTGCCTAACTAGGGTGGATGTGTGATTCACTTGATTCATTGTTATCTTAAATTCTGAAAGTATTACTATAACAGCACTATAATACAGTACAGTATATTTTTTGGCTTGAATATAAAAATTTGGTTTGGTTTTGTCTTTGAAATTATGACAGTCACTATATGTTATGCTGAACGGGCTTTCACTGTTAATGCTTGTCCTCTTGTGGTAAGTATGAAGAGTACTGCATAGCTTAATGAGCAGAGGATGAAAACCACCCAACAGTGTTTATTTTAATTACATCAACAATCTTAATTTATGGATTTGCATTCCGCTTGTGAAAGCTCAAAACACACACTAATTAAAGCTAAACCTTTCTCTCTTTTAGAGGTCTCTCTGTGGAGGTTTCTCTTACAGCTTTGAAAGAAAATGTTGTGCGATGAGTCAAAATCACTTCAGTTGGGGTGGAGTTATAGAATGCAGAACTACATCAGTTTATATCATAAGAATCAGTTCTCGGTCTGACATGTTCCCCTCCCAGGTTTTTTAAAATGGGGGTATGGACACAAAATAAGTTGCAGCCCTGCATCTGGCATGTCCAACCAGAACACAAGCTAGCAATATGTAATCCCAGGTCCCACAATAAGACACTAAATTCTCATTTGGATCCTGGGGATGAAATATTTTAATAAAAATCATTGCTTTAATTTGAAGCAAGAGGTCAGATCTGCAGGCTTTTCCACTGATTCTGTGTAATGCAGCCTGATGAAGCGGCTGGCTTGCTGCAGGTTGTTTATCAGACTTCTTCAACACATCTGAGTCTCATTTTGGCCAAATAAAACAATGGTGTGTGTCACTGTCAAATGCATGGCAAACATAAGGAGTGTGTATCCACATACGTGTGTGAGAATGAGTGTGTGTGTTAAAAAACAGAAAGAATGTGTGTGTGTGTGTGTGTGTGTGTCCAAAAGCAGAGAATGTGTTTATCATTAAAATGGCTAAATACAAGGGTGAGGTCCCTCTGGAGGGGTGGGTAACTACATATCTTTACACACACACATACACACACATGCACGCACGCAGCCACACACACCCACACACACACACACACACAGACACAGAGGTTACTTTCCAGTTCCTCCTGTTGAAAGAGGTTAGGTGTGCTCATCTGCCTTTTGCAACGTCATTACCAGAAATCAAACCAGCGACTTCTGTACAACCTCAACGAACCACAGATACATAAATCTTCGTCCTAACCTCACTCAGACAAACTGTCACACACACCTTTTCTGTCATTCTCTCTGACTAAACTGCTGTTCACACTCGCTGTCTCTTACTCACACACACGGAAAGATGTCTCCAGATGTGGGCGTGATGTACTTACGGACAATGATTAGTGAGTGAGTGATTAGTGAATGACTGCACTGTGTTGTGTGTTTCCACCTCACCTCCTCTGTTTTGGTTACCAGCCTTGTCTGCTAAGCCTCACTAATCAGACCTGGACGTTCAGAACAATTCACACACACAGACTGACTTGCCATACGAGGATTTTTCTACACGCCATAATGATCTTCATACTTTAGATTTATGGCCTTATACTTTCCTTTTTGAGGAGGTTTACTACATATAATTGCATTTTTCATAGTTACTAAGGTGTCTGATCAATTTAGTCAATTAAGTCAATGATGAGCTGTGAAGTTTAACGTTCACAAAAAGTAAAAAAATCAGATACAGTAAGAAATGTATGTTCACACTCTCACATAAACATATTCTTAAAAGCTCATATATGACTAGCTTTTGGCTAGTCGCTTGTGTAAGTTGCCATCCATCCATCCATCCATCCATCTTCCTCCGGTTATCCGGGACCAATTGGGTCGCTGGAGGCAGCAGTCTGAGCAAAGATGCCCAGACTTCCCTCACCGCAAACTCTTCCTCCAGCTCTTCCGGGGGGACCATGAGACATAGTCTCTCCAGCGTGTCCTGGGTCTTCCCCGGGCCTCCTCCCAGTGGGACATGCCTGGAACACCTCCCTAGGGAGGCGTCCAGGGGGCATCCGAAATAGATAGATGCCCGAGCCACCTCAGCTGACTCCTCTCGATGCGAAGGAGCAGCGGCTCTACTCCGAGCTCCTCCCGAGTGACTGAGCTTCTCACCCTATCTCTAACTCATTTCGGCCGCTTGTATCCAGCGATCTTGTCCTTTCGGTCATTACCCAAAGTTAGCAGTCCATAACTGCGGAGGCTGCACCAATCCACCTGTCAATCTCTCATGCTCCATCTTTCCCTCACTCATGAACAAGACCCCGAGATACTTGAACTCCTCCACTTGAGGCAGGATCTCTCCACCCACCCGGAGAGGGCATGCGCCACCCTTTTCTGGTAGAGAACCATGGCCTTGGATTTGGAGGTGCTGATTCTTATCCCAGCTGCTTCACACTCGGCTGCAAACTGCCCCAGTACATGCAGAAGGTCCAACAGGACACCATCATCTGCAAAAAGCAGAGATGAAATTCTGTGATTCCCAAACTGGACTCCCTCCAGCCCCTGGCTACGCCTAGAAATCATGTCCATAAAAATTATGAACAGAACTGGTGACAAAGGGCAGCCCTGCCGGAGTCCAACATGCACTGGGAACAGGTCTGACTTACTGCCAGCAATGTGAACCAAGCTCCTGCTCCAGTCGTACAGAGACCGAACAGCCCTTAGCAAAGGCCCCCGGACCCTGAACCATTCTCATTCTCGCAGAGCACCCCCACAGAATACCACGAGGGACACAGGTCGAATGCCTTCTCCAGATCCACAAAGCACATGTGGACTGGTTGGGCAAACTCCCATAAATCCTCAAGCACCCTGTGAAGGGTACAGAGCTGGTCCAGTGTTCCATGACCGGGACGAAAACCGCATTGCGTATTGTACCTCCTCCTGGATCGGCTGAATTCTCCTCTCCTGTACCCTGGCATAGACCTTCCCGGGGAGGTTGAGAAGTGTGATCCCCCTGTAGGTTGGAACACACTCTCCAGTCTGGTCCCCCTTTTTAAAAAGAGGGACCACCACCCCAGGTTTGCCACTCCAGAGGTACTGTCCCCAACCCCCATGTAATACTGCAGAGGCGTGTCAGCCAAGACAGCCCCACAAATCCAGAGACTTGAGGTACTCAGGGCGGATCTCATCCACCCCCGGCGCCTTGCCACCGAGAGGAGCTTGCATGAACTACCTCAGTGACTTTGGCTTGGGTGATGGACAAGTCCACCTCAGCGTCCTCCAGCCTCCGCTTCCTCAGTGGAAGGTGTGTCAGGTGGGATTGAGGAGATCCTCAAAGTATTCCTTCCATCCGTCTGACAATGTCCCCAGCTGAGGTCAACAGCTCCCCACCCGCACTGTAAACAGTGTTGGCAGAGTACTGCTTCCCCCTTCTGGAGGTGCCGGATGGTTTGCCAGAATTTGTTTGAGGCTGACCACCGATAGTCCTCCTCCATGGCCTCACCGAACTCCTCCCAGACCTGAGTTTTTGCCTCCAGGACCGCCCGTGCTGCGGCTGTTTGGCTTAGCTTGGCCTGCCAGTAATTGGCCCGTCAACTGTGTTAGGGAGACCCACAGGCCAACATGGCCTGACAGGACTCCTCCTTCAGCTTGACGGCATCCATCCAGGGTTCGGGGGTTGCCGCCATGACAGGCACCAGAGACCTTGCGTCCCACAGCTTCGAACTGCCGCATCAACAATGGAGGCAGAGAACATGGTCCACTCGGACTCAATGTCCACAGCCTCCCTCCTGAATCTGTGAGAAGTTCTCCCGGAGGTGGAAGTTGAAGACCTTCCTGACAGAGATGAGTTTTGGTCCAAGGATTGGGTCGTCCGAGGCCCCGGCCACGACTGCTACCCAAACCACATTGCACCGGCCCCTCATGGACCTCCCTGCGGATGGTGAGCCTACTGGAAGGCGGGCCCTACGTCACCATTGCCATTTCGGGCTGAACCGGCCACACCAGGTGCTGCCGCTTGCCTGCCCAACCCCAGGGCCTGGGTCCAGGGTGGGGCCCCGTAATGTTAATGGAAATCCAGGCAGCACGTAACGGTCCTTGATTGTCTTCTATCCATGAATAAGCTTGTGAACCACTCTTAGTCTGGTCCGTCACCTAGGACCTGTTTGCCATGGGAGACCCTACCAGGGGCTAATGCTCCCCAACAACATATCTCCTAGGATCATTCAATGGGCACGCAAACCCCTTCCACCACGGTAAGGTGGCAGTTCAAGGAGGGGGTGTAAGTTGCCAATATGGGGAAAACTATGGGCTGACACATGTTGATGTGTTTAAAAATGTTCTGGGAAAAATATACCAGCAAAAATTTGACTGAGCCAGGGCTTAAGTTTTTTGCCAAAAAATAAAAGTAAAAATTTCCTTCATTATTAAATCAAAGCATATCAAGTTCAGATTTCTGTATCTTAAAGTAGTCTGACACCCATCCAGCTCCAGCATCCAAACATCTCATTAACTTGATTTCTACAAGAATCTGACAGCTATTTCTGGTGAAAGAGCTCTGATAAACCCACAGTACACCCCGTCTTGCACCAAATGACAGACAGACATAGTTATTGAAAAGCTGGCAAATTTAGCAGCCAAAGAGAAAGGGGAGTAAACACAAGTTTACCTCACTCAGTCTAGTCTAATAAGACAATAATAATAAAGGTACAACAAATCCATGTTTTCTTGCTGGGTGCGGGTAATGTTAAGGTTTAGACAAGTAAACTCCTATGGTCATGCCTCAGATTTAGATTTGGCAACTAAAACTATTGTTGATAGCAATACTGACAAGGAATAATTAAATTATGTGACAGAATTTAAGCTGAATAAAAATGAAACTAACCGAAGAAAAGCAAGGAAAGGAGCAGGCAAACAAAGAGGATGAGGAGCAGGAGGAAAAAGGAGGGGATAAGATGGGGTCCAGACCCCTGATCCTAGCAGCTGCTGCTGTTTTGTAGGTCAGCATTACATCAGTAGGTTTATGGAAAAGGCTGGGAATCACTTCTCTACTTGACCTACTTAAAGAATGTTAGTGTTAGATGACATGCAATACTCCCCGGCTTCCCAACACTCACTCATTCACTTCCTATCCAACACACAGCAACACACATTGTTTTGTCATCTTGTTTTATTAGCAGTTGCTGAAAGCCTGCATAATTTAGGAAGCAGTGCCTTAAAATGTCTTCCCTCTGAAACTTTGGCAGGGTGATTTGTTTTGATTTTTTAACCTTTTTTTAATCAGTTTTATGTCTGCAAACCACTTGTTAACTGAGCTTTTGGTAAAACATTTGCACAGTTCATTATTGTTGTTATTAGTAAAGAAACTAATGGAATGCCAAGACCATAATCATTCATAAAAGTAACATTTTCAAAGCTTATTTTTCTGCTCTATCACATATGCTAGCACTCAGCCCATGCTTCTCACTTCTTATCAAAAACGTAACAGAGCTGTTTAAACCCCTCGTGTCAGAGTGTATGGCTAGTCAATATCATGGTTGATTTAACATGCCAGGTGTCTTTTTGGAGAGAATTATGGTTTTAACATTTTATAAAAAAAACCCAGCATCAATCCCAAAGGAGTCAGAAAAATTCTACTGAAAAACCTGAAATGTGTTGCTCAAGAATTTATAGGTCTGTTTTTAGTCTGAATTTATAGCATCCATATGTTGGGAATTTTATGGTGAATGAATGTGGTGAGGATTGTGTGTGTGTGTGTGTGTGTGTGTGTGTGTGTGTGTGTGTGTGATGCAGAGGTTAAGTGGTGTGGTTCTGGCCTTTCAGGCAGCATAGGTCATGTATTTTTCTTGACCACTATGAAACACATCAGGCACACACAACACTGAACCTATAGCACCTATGAGATCATCAAGAATGTAGAGGTGCTGCACTGACTGACTGACTGAATTTTTGACTGACAGTGTGAATTACGAGGTAGAGGATGTGTCCAAATCACCCATGGTTACTGTCACTGTGGCAACAAAGTTGCCGCAAACTCCTTCATACCCTTCTAATGAGGCGTATCCAGGATTTATTTCTTGATTACATTGCAAGACAAAGCTTTCTCTTAGGAAACATTGACATTCCCAAATCCAGATTTAAATGTGCCATACAACAAAGGCAATACGTTAAAGTTTCAAGCAAAACAACATTACCACTTGTGTACCGGTTGGGAAACAGTTTTTATGGTCTGATACAAAATCTGATAGAAACAGTTACGAATCAGCCCCTAACAATGGCAGATCACAAGGAGCACACAGCCTGCACAAACAGTCATATTTCAGTGTGTTTAACAGCTTGTTGTTACAGCCTAACTTGAATGTAAATAAAACCTGGTTTTATCCAAACATCAGTGTGTACATGATGCTGCCAGCGATGTATACAAGCTTCATGGAGGCAGTGTGGACAGTTCAATCTGTCTAGCAGATTAACACTGTTTATAGCAGCCACAGAGTCATAAAGCTGCATTGGAAATTACTCAATGAACATAAAACAAGCAGAAAGAACAAAATCAACAAGAGTGGATGAATTTGAACTTTGAAACTGAGCTTATTCACTGCAGAAAAAATGTGAAGATCATATTTTTAAATCACACACATATAATTGGTAAATACAAATCACCATGAGGTCACTGATTACCTATTGAGAACATTTAACGGGTGACTGTATTCATAGTATTCATAGTGAGAACCCCTAATATTTAAGGGTATATTAGGATTCCAACCGCAATGCAAGACAGCTTGAGAGTGAAGCTCAAGCCCAACGTACTTTCTCACCTGGTCAGTAACTGTGTGAAGTGGGTGTACATTTTGGATTGTGGTGGTTACAAAATTCTTTTCATTCAGCCTGGCAAAGACTGAATACAAATATAAATACTGAATACAAATATAAATACATATTTAACTGATAAAAGAAACAAAAAATGGAAGGGAGGGTTAAAATTATGGTATGTTAATTTGGAAAAATGCCTACTTTATCAGACTATTCACTCAAAACATGACAGAAATGAACTCTATCCAAACCACAGTCATCTTTTTCAGAAATATAATATCCCTGTTATATATTTAGCTGTTACTCACACACAGCCAATTCTCCACTTGACATTGCATGATGAAGCCAGATGTGGCTGATAGATTTGTGATATCCGAATGCAGACCGCGTTTTTGCAGAGGATGTGGAGATGGACGGACGGAGGAAGGAGGTGAAGAGGGAACACAATGGGTCCGGGAGAAAGGGAAGACAGAGGCTCGCAGGGGAATTCTGGAGGGTAATTTTATTCCACCTCTCAATCTCCCATCCTTTCATTCATGTCTCATAATCTCTTTCTATCCGACCTCATTCATTCAGAATCTAGCTATTTCTATCTGTAACTCTCTCTCTCTCTCTCTCTCTCACACACACACACACACACACACACACACACATGAGGTTTTGTCTGGAGGAGGCAGCAGTGTGAGTAAGAGCAACAGCTGCATGGATTAGAGACAAGGGAGGGAAAGGGAAGAGGGAGTGTGTGTGTGTGTGTGTGTGTGTGTGTGTGTGTGTGTGGGTGGTGTGTAGGGGCTGAGAGAGTGAAAATGCTGTAAATCGAGATGTGTGTGTGTGTGTGTGTGTGTGTGTGGGTGGGGGTGGGTGTGTAGGGGCCTGAGAGAGTGAAAATGCTGTAAATCGAGATGATGTGTGTTTATGTGTGTGTGTGTGTGTGTGTGTGTGAGAGAGAGAGAGAGAGAGAGAGAAGTAAGTTGTGGGTGAGAAACGCAAATGTGTCAAATGACGGAAAGAGAAAAAAATAAGCACGTAAGTGCATTTAAGTGTTTTCTTGCACGTTGTGTATGTGCTGATCCAAACATGTAGATAATGATCACAGTCGGCAGCAGTAGACCCACAAACTCTGTTTCTCCAACAGATATAGAAAGTGTCCATGTTGGTTTGTCTTAGTGGTGGGCTTGTGGTTGAAAGCAGTGGGTGGGAGGCGTACGTGTGTGTGTGTGTGTGAGATCATACACTTTGCTGCTGGAAACACCTGTAATTTCACCGAGCCAGAAGTCAACAATGTGACAGTGTAGAGATGTAATCAGCTCTCATCTGCAGCAGCTCTCTGCAGCAGTTTATATTTTCTTTGGGTTGTCAGCAGTTGTCTGAAAAACTTGAATGATTTTAACAGAGAACAGCAGGGAGCCAAAAAGCACATGATTCCGCATCTGGATCTGGGATTTCTGCCATTAGATGATTATCTGCTGTGTTTTGCTTAAACTATATGAACTGGTTAATAAAATTGGTGATTACATTTCTTTCACTGTAAACTGTTACAGTTGTAGGTCATATTGTTGTTTTAGCTAATGTTTCCAAGGTGACAACGCATAATAAATGTGAATTTGTCTTGATATTTTTATTTATTTTATTTTTTACATATATTTATGTTTAAAGCTGGAAGTCACCAATCTTAATTTCGTTATGTGAAAACATGATGACAATATGAAGATTCTTGATTCTTGATTCTTGATTGATTGATTCTTGATTCATAGAGTTTTGCATATTCACAGCTGGGGGGTGCCAGCACAACTGGCCATTCGGCAGGTGACTTGGAGCAGGTGGAAGTTCAGTCTTGCTTCAGTAACCGCTGCTGCCATTATGATGCATACACACAGGTGACAAATCAAAGGAAAAAAAACAACATGCATTGTTTTGAGGAGTGAGGAGTTGTTTCACTACCAACATAAGCAGCTTCAGTGTGTGCGTGGTCTGTTAGCAGGGCTTTAAACTCTCTCAAATATACATTCCACCAGAAAAAAATGTATCTATGTATCTCAGTGATGATCAGCCCTTTAGTTTTGTTTTATTCACTCAAGAGGTCAACTTGTGTGCAGGAGTGGAACCTGCTGCCCAAATGTGGGTCCTGACCTATTGTTTGAGAAAATGTAGTACTGAAAACTATTACTACTACTACTACTACTGAAAAGTACTGAATTTTTTTAAGAGCGTCTACTGAATGGAAATGCAGTAGAAATTTGCGTTTGGTACCATAAAAATGTCTGTCTTGAGGTACAATTCAAATGAGCTCTTCCTGTTCTTGTGGTAACACACGTGTACACACACAAACAGTGAATTCAGGCAGGCAAGACACCATGCAATACAAACAAGAACAACAGGACCATCCATTGCTCTACACACAAGCAAGCACAAAATATGAGATAACACATACATGGCGAGACTAACCATGAGTCAGTGTACACAGGTTATTTAGTCACAAACACACACATTTTTCCTCTGTTAGACTGTCATTACATGGTGCTCTGGGATTATTTAGCTGAAGGAACAGCACAGTGAGGGAGTCATCAAAACAGGAAGTGTTTTATGTAGCTGAAACGTTCCATTTTTAACTCTCACACAGGCGAGCTAAAATAAATAACACACTCAGCAACCAACCTGGGAGGTGACAGACCGGAGTGTGTGTGTATTTAAAGTACTATATTTGTGTTCCATCGTGGTTGTGTCTTTACACTTGCAACAGTGCATTTTTGTGTGGCTGTGCTCATTCATACATGCTTGCCTGAGTTTTCAGGTGCGTGTGTGCACGCACATACCAGCCCTCCCCCAGGCACTGCACAGGCCCCTGAGTCTCATGAAGTCAGTTCCTCTTTGATGGGTGGACCTTGACTGTAGTGATCACGCTGTGTGTGATTACAGTCCTCTAGACCAGGACTCACTGTGGGATCTGAGTTTTAGATGCTTATAGTCTGGTGGAGCTCAAAATCCCATCCAGCCCAGTCCCTGTCACCCCCTTTGAAATGATGGACATGATGCAGTTAGATTGATAACCAGCTAACTGTAGAATTGACGGATAATACACCGTCTGTGTGAAAGAGGTTTTCCCACACTAACAAGAAAAAGTTCAAGTAAACCACAATTGAAAAGATATCAGTACTCCAAAGTTGAACCCCCAAGTCTGTCCAGCAGTTGTCCTCACCAAAACACTGAGGTGACAGTCCACTTTTCAAAACACATTCAGGCCGGAGACTTTGTCCTGACCTGTGCAAAAGCACAGGTGTTACTAACAAACATGACAGTGTGACAGTAAGTCAGCAAGCACAGTGCTGAAAGTGAAACACGTAGATGGGATTCAGCCATCATTTATGCATTATTACACCTGTGCTTTTCCTGCAGTGTCATGTCAAAATGTCCCCAAAGCAGAGTAGGATGGTCAGGGAGATCTGGCTCGCCTGTCTAAATGTCTGACATTATTGTGGCAGCCAGCCAGTTTCCCTCATTCTCTTCTTGTCTCTACCATTTGGATTTGTTTGGTTTGATTACATTTGATAATAATTTGCATTTGCTCATGCACTTGGAATAAAATAAAACTTTCCAAGTAATTTCTGATTGATGTGATCCTTTCTTAATGATACATTAAGCATGACTGTGGTACATTTAATGTCGAATTAAAAAAAAAAAAACACACAAGGTTCACTACTAATCTTCACTACCTTTTAATGCATCAATCAGCTTAATAATAATAATAATAATAATAATAATAATAATAATAATAATAATAATAATAATAACAATCAGCTCTGTAATCAAGTTGATTTTTTTCTTGTTCTCTTGTTTGATCATTTTTTAAATGGAGATTTCAAAATGACTGAGATCTCTGAGATTTGGTGCACTGAATTTTCAGTGTGTCATTGACAACTGACAATTGCATATTCAGTAACTTTGTAAAAAAAAAGAACACAATATTTTGTGTAGCTATTATTTAGTCATTTATGTACAAGTACATGTATTTATTTTACAATCATAAACAAACAACAGACAGTAATTTATTGTATATAATATATTGTATGTCATTAAAACACGCAAGATAAAGCAAACTGGCCTTAATATACCATAATAAGCTTCATGAGCAGTGAGTCTTATATGCACTCTGTTAACTCAATGTTGTCCTTCTTTGTGGTTTGATTCTGTGTTCTCCTCGTTTCTAGTCCCAGTCACTCTTGCAGACTTCATACAACCCCTTTGTATATCAAACAGAATCCAAACTGTGTTTTGAATATGAATTTCTCTTGCAAAAACTCAAAAACTACACCATGCATCATCATTTGCAGCTTTGTATGTGCAAATACTCGCATGAACATTCTTGTGCAGTATAAATTGTCTGTGCATTTGTTTTTATTTGTGTACATGCACATTTTTCTTAGTGGACATGTTGACAGGAGCCACAGTAGCAGAGGCTAAGCTGTGGTCATTGATTTCAGTCATTTACTGCTACACATTACTTAACACGTCTGTAATGTCTGAAAGTAATGTTTTTCTGCTGGGGTTTGTACATTTGAAGTACTGCACCACACTTCTCTGTTAGTTCACTGCATATCTCCACTTTGCATCATACCAATATCTGCTGAGGCCAACAGAGCAGACATCAGACATCCCCTTTTTGTGTACAACTACTACAATTTCTGTTCACACATCTGCACACTCAGTTAGGAGCAGCAATTACAAGACAATGTAGGATGAGACAGGAAATGATCATTTCATTACCCATGTTTCTGTCTGTTCTTTGAGAAGTCGAGTGAGAAGTCGACTAGATGAGCATCTATTCTGGGGGCCAAGCAATCTCCCGCTCTGAACAGGCATGCCCTAAGGAGGCATGCCCCTGATGACGCTGCAAGCAACTATACCAGGAGCCGAGCAATTGGGCCAAGCAATATGCATTCCCAACAGCCATGTCCTGAATGGGCTCTGCATTAGCTTAGATTGAATTCTAGCAATGAAGAATACCCACTGCTGAATTATGATTTTGGTGTGTTGACAGCTTAATGACAAGGCTCCACTTACTTGAAAAACTCATGTCATCAAGTAAAAAATGGATTATCAAAAGTCAAATGTTTTGCAGGGAGGAACTTTTGCTATATCAATGGCAACTGCTGGATGGATGCTAGTATCAGCAAAGTAAGATATTATAAACACAGGTTAGCTGAAGTAAAAATCTGGGGAGCAAAACAATTTACTCGCCCACCATCCCTCCTCCTGCAATCCGAGCCGGTCGCCCACCCAGCAGAGGAACACTTTCCATGAATGCAGCAGCAGTAGTAATAGTAGTAGATTACTGTAGCAGACAGCATGTTAAACACAGGTCAAACCAAGAAGTCAGAGCGGAGGTGGTTTTTTTCCTATCCCCGAATTCCTCCCAACCCACACACACATGCTACAGTGACAGCCACTGAGTTCAGCTGTAAGAAAAGCATGAGGGAAAGTGCAAAAGAGATTTTGAAAGGGGTGACAGAGATGAATCCTTCCCCTGAGGTAGATTTACATGCAGAGGCAAAAGGAGGGAAGAAGAGATAAAAGGAGAAGGAGACAGAGTGATTTGTTTAATCTGTTAAAAAAAAGTATTTTGTGTAAAGTAATTATGGGATGTTTTGGTAGGCTGCTAATTGTTCTTAGAAATTATAGTGATATTAAAAATGGCGAACAAATGATGCTGTGGTGCTTCTCTATTGTTTCTAAAACAAGACTTAAATTGATGTTTTCACGGCCTCTGTGGAATGGAAAGGCAGGAATATAAAAAAACAAAAACAAACAGAGAAATAAATGAGTGATGATCACTCCCGTCCTGTCCCAGCTTTGAGAGAGTGAGACCCTTGGGAGGTGCTCACCAATCCTTAATTCCATTTCCCAAAAAAACTTTCCTATTTTTACCCTGCGCCGCGATGATCCCCAGAGGGAAAGCACCCGCTCCAGGCCGTTTGGTTTTCCCGCAGATATGTCGTCCCTCAAGAAAACCCAAAATAAACATGCAGAAAACCACAAGGATAAATTTGGCTGCTTATGCGGAAAAGCTTGGAGTCTCCGTGATTGCGCTCTCACATACTTCTAAAAAAAAAGAGAAGAAAGATAGCTGCGAGGCAGCGAGTTGGAGATGAGGGGAACAAACGCAGGAATGGAGAAAGTTGGGAACAGATGACATAAAAAGGAAAACAGGGACTGATGGGGGAATGTGAGGACTCCTGTCAAAAGTCTGTAATACAAGATTATATTGTAAACACAGGGATGAACACTGGAAAAGTACACTTAGGCCTGCCCTAGCAGTATATATATATTTATATTTATATATATATATATATATATATATATATATATATATATATATATGTGTGTGTGTGTGTGTGTGTGTGTGTGTGTGTGTGTATATATATATACATATATAAATTATTGTTGCAACATCTCACATGTGGGTCAATGAACAACAGCACTATGTCTAAACTACTCCGATGCTGAAATATATCCTTAACATGTCATGAAACATGATATTATTATGATTATCTTGATATTGATTTATATATGTGTAATTAAAGAATTAATTATCCACATCTAGAAAACTGAAGAAAAATCTAATTCATTGTAGTAAAGTAAAAATAGGCTCCTGTGAAGAGTAAGTTGAATGACTTGCATCTCTGCTTTGGTAGGAAATCCACTTGATGCTTTACCACAATGATACACAGCCGGTTAGGAGAAAAAGAGCTAGGTTGAATTTGACATTCAAAATATGGATACAACCCTGAAAACAAAAAAACTTTGGGAACTGAATTGAGCTGGTGTGAGAAAATAAGGATGAAAGCGCTCCACTGAGAAAAAAATTCTATATTTGGTAAGAAAAACAAAAGATGTTTACTGCGTGGTGTGAATCCCTTTCTATCAGCTCCACTCAAAACTTCAACTTTTCTATGACAACAAAAGAATAATGTATCTTAATGCCAGATGACTCAAACTACAGTTGGAGTTGGTGAGTAAAACAATTGAAGCTGAACTGTAACTCATACAAACTTTTTGATATCAGGAACTCTCCAGCACATAAATGAGCAACAGTGAAGATGTTGACCTTCATGAGGAAGAGTCTAATCAGTAGACATACTGCAAGAATAAAAACGCATGAAAATGAGAAAAGTCATCATAATTTCAAACAGAATCTCAAATCTTTAATGTTATTGGTAAAATTCATGGAAAATTTTAAGTGCCCTGGGGTCCACATTTTGCATAGACAGATGAGAAAAAAGAGGATGATTTTCTCAGCTGTGGTGATTTAACAATCTAATTTCATAACATGGTAGGTTGCTTGTAGAGAAATCATCAGTGTAGAACAGGGATGAACAGATATCTTCATCTTATTCCTCTTATCACTGTAAAAAATACTCTGACTGATCTCAATACTCCTATTTTTGTTTTAATGACTAAAACTGGACCAACACATCATGAGACTGTCTGGTTTCTCAAATGACTCCCTCTGTGATTCACGGGACTCGTAGACCATCTTGTGATTACATTTCGAATAAAAAGGGCCTAAAAACTGAATTAAAAAAATGTTAACAACTGTGTGGAAACTAAAGGATAATTTTACACGGCTAGGTAGCTTAATGTTAACAAGTCACTACTTAATATCATAGTTGCTGTTGTAGTAGATAACCTGTTTAACAATACCTTTTTTGTCATATTTGATAAAACAATCACTGTGTCATGGCAATAGTACATGAAATAGATAATCTGGGGGAAAAAACACCTTCTGCTCGTCATGCCATTTACAAGAATAAACTGGCCTCAAACAAAACAACTAATCAGAGCCAGGAAGAGTATCTTCATCACGTGCTTTCTACATTTGACAGATTCACAGTATCATTTAGAGTAAAAGCTCCATCATGATTTACGACAAACAGACAAATAAAAAGTGATGGGTTGTTCAATATTTACCAGGTCTGAATGTCTGTTTAGAAGATCATTATTGTACTCTCTGGGATTCCTCTTTTATATGTTCCTTACCTCAACAATGATGGAAATGAACAAACTATATGAATCTCTGTACTATATCAGAAAATGTTACAATCCTGCAGGTGTATATGACCAACAGAGCAGAACGAAAAAAAGCACCGATCACTTGAATGAAAATTGCTTTCTGAGCGCATAATGAAAATGTTTTCTAGCTTCAAGGTGTGCTTCTTCATTGTGCAGCACAATAAACATGCACATTAGTGGCTCTGCCTGCACATCCCAAGTTGTCCCATAGACTCATCGGGATGTTATCGGCATTAAAATAATTCTTTACTGAATATTAATCTTGTAGGACATCTGTCATGATATGGCTCATTCCGTCTCTCTTTTATAGTTATTCTTCATTCCCATACTAATGTCTCCACCTGCTGCTGCTGTGTCACTCCATTTTCCATACTTTACTTCTAAAGAGATTTTGACTTTTTAACAAGGCGATACTTTAGTTCTAACTTAGGTTGTTTGGCCTTGTCCTTAAGTGTCAGATTTATTTAGATCAAGTGGTGAGTCTTTTTGGTTTCATTGTTATTTGAGGAGGAGGAGAAAAAGAAGGGGGAGGAGACGCAGAGAAGGAGTGTCTGGGGTTTGGTCATGGTCCCTTGCGGTAATATTTAATAACAAACATTAAAAATACCACAGAAATCCTTCACCACATTCCCACGCTCCGACTGGCCAGAACACACACACACATGTTCACATAAGCATGCAACCACATACACATATGTACCCTGTATACATACCGACGAGACTCTCTATCTGTCTCACTTGCACGAATACAGCACTCACAGATGCACTGATTCACATACCCATGCAAAAATAAAAACACTTGTAGGATCACGCAAGCATTCACAGACAGAGAGAGGCACACCCACACACATACACACAATCAAATGCATTTGCATGTGTGTATGCATGCTTTGGGACAAAATATAAAATTGTGTGTGTGTGTGTGTGTGTCTGACATTCACAGTGAAAAGTGCACAACAGAAATGCTCAGTGAAACTGTCAAACACAGCTACACAAACAGCCAGAACATAAACCATTCAACACACTGGCTAATGTCAAAATGCATGTACACATAAACACACGCAAACACACACCCTCTCATACACATAAGGGAAAGAAGCAGGGGCAGAGGAGTGGTGACAGATGGCTGTCCCAGAGAGAGAAAACGACACTCTACTTTTTTAAATAATTTCTTCGAAGAGGAATGGTGTGTGTGTGTGTGTGTGAGAGAGAGAGAGAGAGAGAGAGAGAGAGAGAGGAGGGAGAGGGAGAGGAGAGAGGGAGAGAGAGGGAGAGAGAGAGAGAAAGAGAGAGGGGTTTTGGGTTCACCACTCTGTTCCCTCACTCCTTGTGGTTTTTCTGATCATAACCCTATCGATGATTATCACCTATTAAACTACTATTTACTGTTATTATTACTCTAGTGTGCATGTGTGCGTGTGCGTGTGTGTGCGTGTGCTGATGTGTGTGTGTGTGTGCGTTCGTCATGTCGCCAGTGGCTTTCTGACCTCGTCTCGAGGTTTGGTGATCCCTGCCAGAGATTCCTTTCCATCCCTCCCTCCCCTTCATGTTTCACATGTGCGTCAGCAATGTTACCGCAACCTCTCCAGTCCTCCCTGTCTCTCTGTAACCCCATGATCCTCCTTGTTTTAACCACCCCACCCTCTTGTTTTCACCCAACACCTCCCTCCTCTTCCTCAACCTCTCTAAATTTTTTTCCTTTTCGATCCCCTCTATTTTTTTTCCTCTGTCATCTCCCTCTTCCTCCATCTTCTTCTTTTTCAACTCTGTCTTTCTGCTGTTTCTGTTTCTTATTCTTCCTCTATTGCTGTTGGTACAGGCCCCTATTTCCTGCTTTATTTCCAAAAAAAGTCATTTGGGTTAAAATACAACCTGTTGCTGGCCCCTAACCTTCAGTTTCACACTTCTAATATTTAGCGAGCTTATACTCAGACTGACTTAGAAGCAGAACAACACGTGTTAGGGTCTCTGTGTTCTTATTTTCATGTCAGCAGGAAAAAAAGACATTCATTTTCAGCAAAAGTGACTAACAAATGCACTGTACATACCTGTCCAGCACTGGACAGAGTTTACAGAGTTATGTTAAAGATTAAACATCGAGGATTTAACTTTTTAAGAGACAGTGATGTTTTTCTCAGGAGTTGGTGGGGACCAAAACAAAGCTAAAAGAAAGTGAATATTGCACTTACGTTTGCCACTGGCCACAAATACAACTCCAAATGAAAGCTAATGTTACTTCATGACTGCAGGATGTGTAAATGGGCAACTGTTCACCACAACCCACTTTATGATATGTCAATAATGTGAACATATATCACTGTTCAACTCATACCAACAAGGCCAACAAAGAAAAAAGAAATCACAGTGTTCAAGTGGCAAATAAGATTAAATTTTTTAAAAATATTTTGCAAAACTTTAATCTAAACATGGAAGTAAACCAAAAAATAAATGCTGTGTTGTATGAATGTGCATTGTAACATTTATCCACCACCCTGAACAGCATGCAGATTCTGTCTTGTTAACTCTTCTACATGCTCTCTTCTTTCGAAGAGCAAATGTGTGCTTCCTTCACCTGGCTTAGAGGCTTAAGCTAATTTTTGTATTCACAGGCTACATTCTTACATGGAAGTACAGGAAATATTGAACCACAGAGACTTAAAACACTATTTTTTGGACTGCAATTTACATTCTACTAAGTTGATACTATGATAAAAAATCTATGGCAGGTAAAATCTGACATCTGCTCAGCTGACACTTAGTTAGAATTTGACAGAGATGAAGAAAGGCTGTCTTCTATTGATCTATCGCAACACAGAAGGGAGGGACGTTCGACACTCTGTCCCTGATTCACAGCTTCAATAAAGTGCCTGTTTGAAATCACACCAGCAAAGCAACATGACTAATGAGAGCAGAAAGACCAAGTCCTGGGCGGAGCTCTGTGTGTGAAACATGGCCGTTGTGTACGCTACATTACGCTACATTTATTGTGTAGAGATGGCAGGCCACATGAGTAAGAGTCTGATTAACTGTGAGAAAGAGGAGGCATAAATATAAATGTAATATTGGAGACTCGACTCCCTCTCCATTTGTCTGCTGCAACAGCTGTGGATGTCGGACACTTGGCTGGAGAAACAAGAACCTTATTCACTAAAACACTCCTCCACTGGGAAAAGTTGCACAGCACTGGGAAATGGTGATGTGAAAATGAGGCAAGTAAGAATTACTGGAGGTGACTCCCTTCTGGGGTTGGACAATTCAACATTCACCATTTTGGGGCCAGAAATACTTGTACATCAAAATTTGTATTAATCTACTGCTGAGAATAGTCTCCAACAATTTACAGTACAGCCCTGTCTGAGTAACGCCGGCTTAAAATTATCATGATCAAGTGTTAAAAGGAAATTAGTGAGCCTTTTTTAATTAAACTATATGTTTGGAACTATTTATGTTTTCATCAGGAAGCTCTGGCTAAGTGCCTCAGACATGGTGGGATGTAAGACAAACACATTGTTGGTTTTGGTCTCTTCATGGAAGTTGTTGACAATAAGAAACATAGAGTAACTCTTGCCTTATGTTGTAACTAACAACTCAATATTTTGGATTTCAGTGGGCAGAGGTTGTGGATGACATACTGCAGTGTGGTACAAATTTACAGATCTGGAATTTCATGGTGATATATGAATGACTTCTTTCTAAATATGATGATGATGGCACCCACAAACACACACATGCTCTAAAAATGTACAATGTTTATAGCAATGGTTGTGGAAAAACAGCATTCACGTTCTCTGTTAAACTTCTGTTAAACTATGGGATGTAAGCAGGATTTCCAGTGTACCATCGTGATCATCTAGTTCTGATTTGTGTTACAACATACTGTAACATCATCAGCAGAGCTTTTTCCCAACACCGCTGGGTTCCATAATTATGCAGGAATGTGACTGTAGAAAAACTTAAAATGCATGGCTTTTCAGTCTAATTTACAACTGTAACTCTCTTTATATGAGCTGTGAAAGCCAATGAGATAATAGTCAATCAACACACTGCTGCTTGAGCCATTAGCATCTGGTTAGCGGTTGGAGGAGAACATAATATGGGAGAAGCAGTTAATATGAAAACCGCAATGAGTGCAATATAGTGGAAGTGTTGATGGGAGCTTCGCTGTAGTTTATTTCAGACCTGAAAACACAGTCATCCAACCATGAGGATTGTCTGCTCTTTGACTAAGCCTTCTTGTTTGTCCTTCCAAGAAGTCCACAGATCTGCATGCAAGGTAGCTCCTGCAGGGTCACATGGAGGAAACTGTCCTAATGACGTTTGGATGACTCTCATCTTAGACAGGCCAAGCACTATGTCATCCTCCTGCCAACCAGACCTGCTTTGTTTCATCGGGCTGAGGAGCTGGTCAGGAGAGGTTTATCGTAACAATTAAAGAAATCATGAAAGAGAATTTTTCTGCTATGCCCTAGCTATGTTGTACCTCTCCTCCCACTTTTAGACAATGTGACTTTCCCTGTTGTTGAAAGTTGAAGAACAGCATTTTTTACTTTACTATTGGGTCTATAAAAACTGTGGATGGCCAGTTTTGAGTTGAAAATGTGTAGCATCAGTATGGTTATTAATCACAAATCATAAGACAAAATTAAGTGGATAAAGCAGCAGTATCTTAAAAATCCCAGACTTGAAAAAATAAACATAACATTGCAGATGTTTTTCTTCCTTTAAGTATTTTGTGACTTCTCAGATTTACCTTCTGACCAGATGAAAGAATCCAACCCCCAGATTAGGAACCACTGCCACATAATATACTTACATTATTGGAGATTATTCAGAGAAAGAAATAGAAAGCATATGAATGAGAATGAATGAATGAATGAATGAGAGAAGAAAAAAGAGAAAAGAAAAAAGTGAAAATTTTGTCAGTCTGAACCTTTTTTTCTGTCTTCATGTCATTAAGTGTCTCTAATTGTTCTTTTCATACACTTCTTTGGCACTTTTCTCCAATAAATGGTCCTGCTCTATTTTTCTTTGTGTAATTATTTGGAGTATTATTTGGACCATTTGGAGTATTTATTTGAGATTTGTGCAGCTAATAGTTAAAACAATTACATCTAATTGTTTTATATATATATATATATCTATAGCTATATATCTATGTATCTATATATAGATATCTCATTGTCTTATCATTGAGCCTTTTTGTTTCACTCAGACTATGACTAATGTCTCTTTATTAATCTAAAATTTCATTGGTTTATTCATAAATCCAGGCCCTGTTCAAAGCAGAACATTTACTTTATGGCTTAAAAAAACCCTGCATAAAGAAAACTGAGAGCAGGTAGAACTGCTAGTGGATCATGCACATGCACACACGGGTCGTTCAGATGACTGTAACAGTATTGTAGCACCCTCTACTGACACATTCACGCATCATGTTCAAACAGTAAAACTTCACTCTGAGTAAATATGTACATTATACTCTCTATAATAATTGTTTTTTAAGCTCCTGTCTTTAAAATGAATCCCCATTTCAAAATTTGCCATTTTAAAATAAAAGTGATATAAATACAATGTAGGTGGAAAAGTTGTGTTACTCACAGTATAGAAAAATTACATTTGAACACTGTGACTATCTGTATATTTGAACAATGAGAAACAATCTTTGCAGCATGTTCTGTAGATTATTAGCATAAAATACTGTTTGAAATGTAACTTTTGAATTTCATTAATGTCAACTGTATTGAGACAGATTTACCTATGTGAGATACACAACTGTGTAAAATGTTTTCACCATATGGGTGAACCATTTAACCTTAGTTTCTGATATCCATGTCTCCTTTAAAGAAATGCATCAAACCTTAAATTAAGACAGGAACACCATCGATGTTTTGCATCAATATGTACAGCGGTTTTATTTGTGATTTCCCCAAAACATGATCAGTATTTTACTACATAAAATGCATGTAATCAAAGTACAATGGATCAACTTCAAAGACAAGAGCAAAAAGAAAAGAGCAACACAAAAAACAGGCGGTGATTCTGACCATGAAGAGAGACAATAGTTAAGGTAGGCCTACTGTATGTTCCGTATAACACTACTTCTTTTATATATAGTGCTATTGATGGTGCCATCAACAGCAATGCCATGGCAATTGTATATGTTGAGAAGACAAGTTTCAGCTAAAAGCACTGAGGTCTGGTGAGTTTTACTGCATGGCGGTGTGCATGAGTGAAGGTAAGAGTACTTATCTTGGGACTCTGCTGAGATCAACTACAATTTTAAACTTTTTCTTTTCTTTTATTCCCCTGATGTTGAGTTTATGCTATGGGAGGTCACAGTCTGCTGGACAAACTTAAAAAGTTAGTTTAAATGAAGTCAAATGAAATAAAAGGGTTAGACATTTCATCAGACTCTGTGGCATCCGCACAACAGGTAAAGTTTTTACTTGAAAACATTCTTGTTTTTTTTTTTTTTTAACCACGTAGGCTTTATAAGAACCATCTGTCACTGAAAAATCTACTGAGAGGAATAAATAGAAGTACTGAATGAAACAAAATAACAGCCAGTCCTAGTCAGGACATGCACCTCCCACAAGCAAATTACTGTTAACTCATCAAACTGGTACAACATTTGCAGAAAACAAATGAAGTCTATGAAGTCTATGAAGAGAGGCAAAAACAGCTACTCAAACTAAATAAAACTGTCTTAACATGAGCAATACAGACAGATCGTCCTGTATTCTGGTTTAAAACCCCTGATACTGTCCCAAAATAAGGCTGTGGGTTCTAGGCACACCAAGGTACAACTGAGCTGAGCAATATGTGCATTTATATTGTTTAAAAAAGACATGAAACTTTCTGTATGTACTGGTTGAATTAATTTTCAATTAATTTCTAAACACCTGGTTAACCCAGGTCTCACTACAGAGATTAGAGTTTCTTAAAAAAAGAAGAAAAATATAGATGATGACAACACATTTTTAGACATCACACATTTTGCAGAGCATTTAGAGAGAAAACACAAGTGCATCATTGGCAAAAACTGCTGGTGAGGGAGAAAGAAGTGCACACAAGTGTGCATCGTGTGTGTGTGTGTGTGAGTGTGTGTCTGTCTGAGCATTTGTACTCAGTGTGTGTTCAGTGTCTGTTTTTTTCAGTCAGTCAGTATGACTGTATGTTTGCGTGTGATGACAGTTGTTTAAGTGCATGTGTGTATGAGCAAGCGCATATTTAGAGAGGTAGCAGAGAAATGCAATCAGAGCAACACATGAGAATCTGAATCATCTGTTACAACAGTAGAAAAGTCATCTTTCTATCTAACTGCTCTCCTCCAGTTCAAACATGGTTGACAATATTTCAGTATGAAACAGACCTGAAGTGAGGCCGCTCAAAACTGAAGTCTCCCAGAAAAATAGTCAAAGTTCAATATTCAGTCTGCTGTTTTTCATTTAATTTTCCAGGATACTGTTAATTCAAGTGTAAACATTTAATCAACAAGTACGCTTCCTAATATCTATTTCAAAGGGCTTTTTGCTATCAGAACTCAAACTGGGAGTAACTCTTTCCAAGTGAAAATAATAATTTCATCCCTTTAACCCTTTCTCAAAAGGCCAAGAAACAGATAACAAGTTGATGTAATGATACAACTGCATCACTGAATATCAAACACTTGAACTAAATAAACTCAATCAGTCTGTGAATCCCCATATCTGCCCAAGGCTTTTCATCAACAGCAGCTGGTGGTAAACTAAACTAAACTTCCACATGCTGAGAGTTGAGACGTGATTTGTTGGCCTATGTAATGTTCTAGTGATCACTAAAGGCTTGGTGTGTCATTCACAGAATACACTTTGAAGGCGTGATTTTCTGAAAGCTGAGTGAAAGCGAGGGATTGGGACCCAGAGTAAAGGGGAGTTAGAAGAAGGCAGAGTGAAAAACTAGAGTAAAAAATACACACTGTTGGTATCTAGACAATCTAAAATGGGATCCCAGTGTTAAAAACCCTTATCAGACATTTGAGGAAATCTACAGCTAGAAACAAACTCACAGGAAACTTGCGATACCAAAGCAAAGCTGAATGAGGGACACGGCAGCAGTGGACATTAAGTTGAGGCCACAGACTCACAGGACAGAGCAGTTATCAAAGAATTACTACTACTTCCCTTATCATATTAGCTATCAATCAATTCAGAGACCTGAAGGTCTGTGTGGAGCTGGAAGCATTCACACTAACCAGATCGAGAGGTTTTGACAGTCTTCTTTTTTTCTTTTTAAATAGAAGAACGGCGGTATCAGAAAAACACAGAAAAAAAGTCTTCTGGACAAATCTGGTGGCATCTTACTATAAAAAAACCTGTTATTTGGTAGCAGCGTGCTCTGAAGGTGTCGCTAAACCCAGCTACACATCCACCTTCCAATCTGCTGATCATGTCTGAAATGTTTGAATTATTTCTATTCTAGGATTGTAGCTTGATAAACTTCCTTTAATATCCACATTAGTATTTTTTTTTCAAAGTCTGTTAAAGCCCGTTCGCACCGGCGACACATTTGCGCATGCTCACTTTGGATGACCGTAACTATGTGATGGTTTGAGCAATCGGAAAAAATCCACCGGTTTCTGAAAGCTGAGGTGTTGCGCTTTACAGCTAATGTTGTGTCATTACGGTAATTTAATTGAAATTACGCTCATTTCAGTGCAGCGCTGGAAGAAGAGAGGTGATCGGACATTTTATGACCCTTTTATGATCAAAATAAGCAAAAAAGTTTTAGGCTTAGGTTTTAAAGGGTTAGCATAAAACCTAGCATAAAAACTGGAATCAGAAGAAAACACGTCTCTAAAGCTCACTAATTAACAGGCTGCATCTTGCTGATTTATACAAAAACTGAAGTGATTATTATAGACAGGATACAACCCCAGTGAGTGACCTGGTGAGCAGATTTTAGCCAGGCTAGCTGTTTCCCTTCAGGCTAAGCATATCCAGGCTGTAGCTTCATATTTAACTTACAGATATGAGAATGGTAGGAATTTCTCATGTAACTCTGTGAAAAAAAAAAAAGTGTAAGAAAGCTGTAAGGAGGCGTTGTTCCCAAACATCAAATTAGTCCTTTAAGCCGTTTTCTTTAATGTGGTTCTATCACTTTTGTAATTCATCAAACTAGGCTGATATACTTGCCTCTGAAAAGTACAGCATAGATAGAGTGGACTTTTCTTACAGCTTTCAGTTATGGGATGCATCTTCCAGTTTTATCACAAAATCTCCCCAAACACCAATCAAGTCAGCTATCTGCCTTTCTCTCTGTTGTGTCTAATCTATTTATGTATCCGGCTTTTAGAGTAACATTAACTTCTGTCTTTGTACCACAGATCAGAGCTGTCCACGTGTGGATGTTTTTCGCTGCTGAACATAATCAGAAAGCATAAAATGTGTGTCACATAAAATTTGGGCACTTGCAGCTGCTATGTGACCGTTGCCGTACCTCTGATTTACTGACTTTAAGATTTGCGATTTGCAGACTTATATTGAGATTTGAGGTAAAAATCATCCAGCATTTGAAAAGAGAAACAAGATAAAATGAATATACTGTACATATACACAAAAAATGTGTTAAAATAAAAATGCTTTGTAATAAACACAATCATGCTGCAACAGAAAAATATTTATATATGTGTGTGTGTGTGTGTGTGTGTGTGTGTGTGTGTGTGTGTGTGTGTATGTATGTGTGCAGAAGGGAGAGGTAGTATGTTTGGTTAAACGCAGTGCCAAAGCTTAGCGGCACATCATCTGTTTGTAGAGAAGAGAAAATACAGAATGAGGCAGAAATGAGGATCGAGTGAGTAAAGCAGAAAAATAGAGACCGTTAACATTTAGAAACATTGGGATCCACTCATATACTGACTAGTCTACTGGCAAGAGGATTCTACAGGACAACCTTCTGCTGTTTACAACTGGCAACTAGTTTACTGTTTGACGTAAAAACACTGCAAAGGTTGCTGAGGAGAGTGTTGTGGTGTGTCTGTGTGTCGTGTGTGTTTATGTTTGGTTCCCAAAAAGGCTATTGTGAAAAGTAATCCTGTAAATTGAGGTATCTGTTAGAAGTTTCCAGCTGAGTGAGGTTTCTGTAAGTAAGGCTACTGAGGTGGAGCTGCTGACCTGACCTGGTTTGAGAGAAGGAGAGTTCAGGGGGGAGTGACTGCAGCCTTGTTACGGTTCATTTGAGCGCTAATGGCCGCTCACATCACTGACATCAGCAACAATGTCCATGTTAACCATTCATGTAAAAATTTTAAGCTAGATCTATCGTGCAGGCATATTAAAGTTCTCCATGCACAAGCCAAAATGTAACCACTAATAACGGAAATAAAATGATCAACAGAGCAAAATACAGCTAATGTCCAACGTCAGCAAATGTTAAATAACTGATGTTTCACTCTCAGAACCCGAAGACTGAGCAGACTCTCACCCCATCACCCTGCCCTGCATTCCTTTTAAATGATGATGTAGATGTGGATGATGAACAACTGTTCTTACACAAAACATGATTTTAAAAAAATCAGAATTTCAAGAGCTGCGATGCGAGACACAGTAGTGAGAAAGGTAATGTCACACTTTGGGTTTAGGAGGCGACATCTCGTCAGTCACTGCGCACTCTACCTACGTCTGCATGTGGTAATTCTCATTTTAAAAATACTTTTTCTCTGCTAAGATTTTCTGTACAGATTCTAAACAGTCTTCTGGAGGTCCAATCCAAAGATTTTCTGGGTCTAACATGAAAAAGGAGTCATTTCTTCTCCTAGTAAAGTGACGCGTCCAATTCCACAGCAGCTGTTCCACTAAATCTCAGACTCCCGCCATCCCTTGGCGCACCACATATTTCTGAACGCAGAGTCTGACTGTCTGCTGACTTAAAGCTATGAAGAGTAATCCTGCTGTAATTTGCTATTGCAGAAGAAGAGACGGTTAGATGGTTGGGTGATGAATGAAGAGGCACGCCCATGCTGTTGCTGCAAAAGTCTGCCATTGGCTAAATCCTGTGTCAGTCAGTTGAGGCAGTGTTAGTTCATAACTTGATTGTGTTTGACGTCCTGCTTCTGGACAAGCAGATGTAGCTTCCTTTATACAGAGCAGGGGACTTCCTTTCCATTGACAATGAAAAGAGTTCACTCCACTGTGTTCCTTCCCCTCAGGTTACATTTCCAGGTGTAACACGGCTGCACACTGTACAAGTGCTTTTCCTTTTTGTTCCACTAGAAAAAGTAAGAAGAATGAGTGTTCCTCCACTGTCCAAACAAGAAAGTGAAGCCATCTTTAGTCAAGAAGGGCTATTCTGTTTTCATTTTCTTAAAATCAGGAGAATAAGGGGAAGGAGGGCTTGTTCATTTGCATGTGGAAAAAGGCTCCAGGAGTCCACCATGCTCATCTCTGCTTCATTAAAACAACATCCCAGCGCAGCAAGCCAAGCAATACCTAGATAGCAAACTCTGACACATTAAAATTGACAATCTTGAAAAGAACAAAATAAAATAGAGAAAAAAATAACAGATTTTCACCAAATAAAAATGTAATGGATATACTATATATTTGTCAAAAGCTTATAGATAGACTTTATAAAGAGAGAGAAAGAGAAAAGATGTACATCCATAAGCTTGGAATGGACAGAGAAGACACTTCCTGGTGAAAACATACTGAGTTTTTGGGAACTTTAAAAGGCTGTCGGAGTTAAGGATGCTCACACTCTTTTTATTTTAGGTGTAGATCTACAGAGACTCAGCCAGCTGGAATGCTCAACACAACCACCACTGGGAATGTTTAGTCAAATGAAGGATTCGCAATTATGCAACATCAGATTTAAGAGTCTCATCTGGAACAGGGTTGGACCAAAACTGGCCCTTTATTACTGACTCTATTGGCCAGATTGGTGTGATAATGGTTCTTTCCAAATATTCTTTAAGTTGCGTTGAACAGGTCTCTGAAAGCTACTTCTGTCAGAAACATCTTAAATCTATTAAACTGGTAAATTCTAATAAAGCCATACTGCTGAACCCACATCCGACAGTCTTAATCAGTGTACCCTGAAACAACTCAGTAACTTGACCAGGATGCCACCTTTATCCATTCTGGTTGATACAATGTAAGAGTCCATCTCCTAATTGCATATAGTGCCGTATATCCAGAGCATCTTGCCATCAACAACTGAATTTCCTTAGTATTTTTCCTACATTAATCTTTAACTATGTACAGACTTAGCAAGTGGTATTTACAAGGTTTGTCCACAAGGGGGTGATCCAGGCCTGCATGAGGGATGAGCATACACTATGTTGACAGAAACGTAATATGATATGTAATGATGTTGAAAAGTAACATCCTAAACCTCGCTTATGTGGCTGGTGTTGAAATAATAGAAATGTGACAAAAAATGTATGAGGCTTGATTTTATATTTCATAAAAAAACTTCTTTCTCATGTATTCATAAATTCTGCCCTGTTGTTAGGAGCTTATGAAGGATTTCATTCCAAAAACACTAGAGCATATGCATGGCTTAACTACTGTACATTGCTACCATCTGTAGATTATTCACTTTGCCCTGAAAAAAAATCTAAATTTAAGGCTGATATGAATCATTCAATGTGTTACAGATGACTGTATTTTGAAATGTAACAATTTAATTGGTGTGTCAAAATGATCAATGATCTCTAATGGACTGTATGATAATGAAGACCATTTTATAGTTTTAACTGAACAGATAAGCTTAGGAATGAAAATCTTGTAGTAATCATTATTTCAAAAGGTTTCACCTTTAGCTTACTTATACTGTTATTTAGTATGATTAGAAATCACAGTGATGCCAAGAGCTTCAAAAACAATCTCTGTCTTATGATTGTAAGCTTACGCCACACACACCATAAACACCAAATACACACTATCATCAGATAAACTTTTCCCTGAGGCAACAGCCAGTAGTTGGTTTCTGTTCAACTATCCAGCTCTAACTGTCTTAGCAGCAATCTAATCAGCTGAACAAATATTTTTGGATAATCACTATCCACGAAACATTACGTTGTGTTTGCGTATGTCAGTCTACAAACTTCACAGGTCCAAAAATGACAACAGAGAAGTGTTTCCCTGCACTAAACCCTCACTCAGAGCCTGTACACACACCCCCTTGTGGTCCATCAATATTCTCATATACTGTACACACACCAAAAAAATAGAAAGACTCCTCATACACTTCTGAATGCTTTTCTATGTGTGTATACACACAACTAAGAGAGGCCTTCTACATTACAACACTCAGAACTATTTGCTTCCATGGAAGCAACCATGTTTCACTCTCACTTAAATATATATATTTATATATATATCTATATGTATATTTATATATATATATACATATAGATATATCAGCTTATACGTATCATTTATATTTATATAGCATTATACATACATTCTTGTTTTGTGAAATTCCCTTTTGTCTTGTCATCAGGGAATTCCAACCATAGCATCTCCCTCCATTTATCCTCTACTCATTCATCCCAATCTTACCTTTCTCCTCACCATTCCCGCACAAAACTTCCCCACTTAAACTTCCTTTCTTCACTTTAACTGACCATCTGAGACCTCTCTTTGCACATACATAGATACACAGGGATAAGTAGGAAATGACACCTGCTAGACTCCCATCTTGGTATTTTTAAACCCTTAAACGATGCATTTCCATAACATTATTTTAAGTTTGCACATGGCTGGCCATGTTGATGTTTTAATATATTTGGATATGTTTGCCGTAAAACTGTAAATCAACACTAGTTTATAGCTATAAAATGCCAGCAATTCATCTTTAGTCATTGTGATGACATGAACATGGAACATGTTTTGAGGATGATGGTAAAAAGAATGTGACTGTCACATCTGCCTCTGCTTGTACTGTAAAAGTGGCAGGAATCTAGCAGTGATGTCTGTGGAAAGGTGGTGATGAGAAAAGGCGATTTTTGGAGTTTGTGGATGTGGAGAGGATCAGGATGTCGCTCTGTTCAAGATGTCTATGAGTCAGGGTATCTACATGCTGTAATTAAATGCAGTACTGTGTTTGCAAAGTCAAAATATAATCTGGTTATCCAAGTGCTGCAGAAATCCACAGCATATTCAGGTGACTGAAATCCACAAATCCAGAGGTCCAGGTATCTGAGTCTTGATGCTTGAGGTACAGAGGAAGAGGAGGATGGGCAGATGATGAAGAGGTGAAAGTTACTGTCTACCTGTCTGATTATCCATCTTTCTCCCACATGTCCAGGTATATCACGGCTGGGGTTTTCTTAGGGCAAAGGCGGTACGTGTTGGTTAATCATCCTGTGTGTGAATAGTGTGTATACATGTGTGAGCTTGCCTCCTCCGCTGCTATGACACCTCGCTGCCAAACACTTCCAGCACCAGCGGGGTGAGCTGCATGCTATGCTCAGGCTGGAAAGAGAGCGAGCGGTACTGCTTGGAGTGCTCCTCATTTAGGCTCCTCAGGTCAGCCAGCTTCTGGATCATCTTGGCGTAGAGGAGGCGTCCGCCTGGGTGGTTGACTCGGATGTAGGCCTGCAGTGTCTCCGACATGTGGTCCTGGAGCTGCTCGATGCGGCTGTGGTCTTGGACACCAGGACGATCTGTCAACAGAGAATGGAAAGGGTTCAGTGTAAATATAGGTATGTCCATTATGAGGGAAGTCATAGAGCAGAGGAGGCAGGCAGGTGGACAGGGAGCACAGGGAGGTGGATGGATGGAAAGATAAAGAGAACATCAGTCTGAGCAGCTTCTGTTTTGCGATTGTTATCTATGGACGTGTTTACTTATTACACAATATGCACTTTATTATCATACTGACTTGCAGCCAGTAAACAGTACTTAAACATCTCTAGCACAAAATATAAATACATCACAACTACTTAATTTCTATTTTGCCTCAACCCTTTGAAGCCATACCCAATTGTATCCTGTTGGTTTTCTTACTCTCATGGATAAATAATTCTTGGTTTATACTTGTTCTGATTGTGGTGAATCACCACAGAAAATCATGTTTACAGTTACCACCAAAACTACTAATGTGAAGATAACAGTCCTTTAATCACTTTTACTTAAGGAACTGCCTTGACACGATCATAGTAGTTATAAGGAGCATCTTTTATATATGATTTCTATGGACACATGCATGCAACAGACATTGGATATATTGCTAATACTGGGGGAAAATGTGTATGATGTCTGTGATTAATGTCTGATGATTGAGTATGACTATGTGACTGACACAAATTGCATCAACTGGTTCAAGAGGTTAAATGAGACAGTGGATGGCCAAAAAGTCTTAACTTATTTAGTTTACTTAAAATGTTTAAATACTTGGACAAAAGTGAAATAATATTTGAGGTAGGCTTTGGAAATTAAGATATCACATTCAACTAAAGGTCCTTGGTTTAGTGGGAAAAACAACCTTCAACATGTTTGAGGTGATGAATGAGTCTGCATAATCTATTCTTAAAGTGGCCTTGCTGCATGATAGCTTCATTCAGAGATTATGTTCATTCATCATTTTCCGCTTGTTACCAACACTAACAAACATTCATTGCAGATGCTGTACTGTAACTTTATACTTTATTCTGTTGAACAATATGTATTGTTTCTAGTAAAGTTTTTTCATGTGCTACTGGCAGCATTAAAACTCACTGTTTAAGTGAATCTAGATCAACAAGCAACACAAACTCGTGCTACGCTGTTTATACCTTGCTGACAGGGTGTTATTATTCAATCAGTCTACCAATAACCTCACCTCGGCTCAGCTGGAAATACACCTACACACAAATGAACACATAAACACAGGCAGTACCAGGGGAGAGCAGGCAGATGGCCATGAGCAGCACATGTTCCTCCTCGTGAAGGTTGAGTTTCTTTAGACCAACTTGGAACTTCACCAACGGCTCCAACAGCTCCAGAGTGTGACCCGCTATCGAGGACGACACAAACATACCATTAGTACTGCAGAGAACACGTTCTGTGCTTTTCTATTGACTTAAGAATGAACACAAACTTCATACAGCACTGGGCTATAAAGAAGAATCATAACACTTTATGCCCATCTATACATTGCACTGACAGAAAACATTACAGAGTGCTACGTGCGTGGATGAATAAGAACTGAAGGGCAAATTCACAAAAGGATTGCACGGCTGAATCTGCACAACTAAGACAAAAATAAACCATGTCATTCTTAAAGCACCCGAAAAGGATGAAGTGCACCCCTGACTGCACCACCAAGTAAATAGTGTCTCTGTGTTCTGGTGATATTTGCACGTATTTAATGAGGTAATATGCATACATTTAGCACAGAATTGGGCTTTTTCTCTTCAAATGACTGACTGAAAAAAAAAGCCCAACTCACCAAACACCAGTGCTAAAAGCCACACAGAGTGAAAATTATCAGAGTCTTTAGAGAGTTGATGGTAACTGAGGCGCATTCATGAGGGGTCAAGCCCAGACATTCCATGGATCATGACTGTACTGATTGTAACCAGGCGAGGACATTGACATACAAATACATATCATTTTGACATTATTATTAGTAGAAATATTAATTAATAGTGTCGTGGCATCCAAAGGTAGCCTGAAAAAAGTGGGTGCAAATGTTGATAAAAAGAGTTACAAAAATGTTATTAAACCCAAAAGAACAACTAAGAAGAGACTAGTGATAAAGTAGTTAAAACTGGTATTGAACTGCAGCGAGAATGACTTGTTGAGAGAATAAAACTGCAGCTCTATCATCAGCTCCAGCGATGAATACTGCTCTGCTTGCACTTGTATGAACAGGCATGTTTAATCAATGATGTCGTAGACTTGACGGATACTTCTGGAGTATTGGGTAGACAAAGCATAAGAGGAGTGTGTTAACTGAGAGGTTATGTGATCAATAATCAGTATCTCTGACATACGCTGTGTGCAGTCATGTGTATCAGTCCAAAGTTCAAACATGCTGTTTATCTGTTTATGTACTGAATCTGCAGTTCATTGCTTTAACTATGGTCACAGTGAGAAACAACCAACCTTTTGTGACATCATTGATGCAGTACTTGAAGTCAGGTCCTCCACAACTCCAGGACATGTCCTCCAGACTGAACGACTGGTTTGAACGCAGCATGATGATCTCAATGGCACTTGACTTCAACAGAGCAATCTGGTCTTCTGCTGTCAGCTCTCTGGAACACACAGTTACAGATACAGTATGTTACTGTACTGCTACAGTAGAAATGCTGATGGTAAGATTTGAATCACAGATCTGATTTGACCTTGGGACAGAATTATTGAAAGTGTCTTCACTTTAAGTTGTTTTTGTTTATTTTGCTTTTTAACTTCAGGGATAATGCATCAACTCCTCCTGCATCAACTCCGCAAAAAAATAAATAACCAATAAATAATGAGACACTGCGGTACACAAATGCCAAAGATATATGTGAGATAGTTTTGTAGCAGTGTAACAATTACACTGTTTCACTACCAGAAAGTACTGACAAGGATGTTTTTCGGTATAGGGTATGACCATCTTTAAAATAATCAAACAAATAAGGGATCCTTTTCAAAACCGTTGTGTTTATGTTAAAAAAAAAAAAAAAAAAAAAAAAAGGATGGAAAATAGCTTACAATTTACTTATATTTTCAAATATCAGTACAAACATTAGCCTAAAAGATCCAGTGCTGGTAGGCTTGAGCAAATCATCGACTAGCAACGAGGATAATAAAGTTAGCCAACAAAGTTAACAACATAAGAATGCTTTTCTAATTGGATAGAAGACCAGCTCTGGTGGATTGCAAGGCTAATGACAATGAAATTGACTGAGAATAAAACTTCTAATAACTGTCTTCTGTAAAAATATAGTTTAATAGCAAATTTTATAAAATATGAAAAAGTACATGCTTGCATAATAAAAACTCACAGTATTAAACAATGTAGAAAACTGTAGTAAAATTATGAGTATGAAGCAGAAACAGGAAGCAGAAATTAGGCAGATCTTTATCAGGAGTTGCAATTTCAATTTCAAAGAATTCATACTCGCTGCACTGACTGCAGAAGCAAGCCAGAAAAGAGAGAAATTACAGATAACTGGTACAGATTTCTGGTACATTTTTTTTTATCATTCTGTACTAACACACATTGGTGCAGGTTGGTAGGTGCAATTAGGTAGCTACAGCAATGACTATACTATTATGTCCATTGTGGCAAATAAACTGACTGCAAAAACACCCTCTAGTAAGTGTTTTGAATTAAGTTGGATGAAAAACAACTGTTTGTTTGTACTGAACACATCCGTAAAACAACCACTCCACATAAAATATCTAAAAGTCCTCATTATTTCATCCTGCGACAATATCCATTTAACAGATAACAGATACTATCTGTCAAAAAAGTTCTACTTAACCGCCTACAGTTGTAATTGTGTGTGTGTGTGTGTGTGTAAGAGCAAGACTGATAAGCACAACACATTATACAGTATTATACAGTTACTGTAGCAACAGTAAAACAAATTCTATTAGCTCTGATTATACTGCATACACTCAAACCCCTTGTACGACATCTAGCCTGACTCATCAGTCAGTTGGTAACTAGCCTCTGCAGTCGGCACAATCTCTGCTTTGACGACTAGTCAGGAGACATTGTGGTAATGTTGCATAAAACGGGTGCTATTCACCCGCTCATAGCGAACACATGACGCAGTCCTTTTCATTGCCGCTTTACTGATCTTATCTGGACACTTTCTGCTGACTAATAGAACTAACTGCTGACTGTGTGTTGATAAGTTACAATCATCAGTAAAGCTTTAAAAAACAAAAACATGAATATCTGACTCCCACAATGATTTCCTAATTGTCAAATATTTGGGTCGTGCAGCAAGGCCAGCTTGTGAATAAATGTATGCAAATATAAAGCTATCTGCACATAAATACTTTCACCACATGCAAACACACATGTAGTCTACAGTATACATCATGTATACCCATGTGGCAGATACAGTATGTCTTCTCTATTGTTTTCATATGTGGTCTCTGTATGTGCATACATTTACAAAATTATCTCTCAGCTCAGCATGTATTAGTAAAGCTAGAGCCTGTTCCAGCATATTCTTGGAAGAGCTTGTTTGTTTGGGAGTGATCAAAGCATCTCAACTTAACCAATAATGTTCTGCATTCATGTATGCAGTAAATCAGTGTGCTCCGCGTGTAGGCGGGGAGCTCATTCATGCTGCTGGTCTTTCTGTCTGTGCGTGCTACTGGTTGGGTGCAGCAGAATTTTACCATTTAACAAATTCAAATTCAAATCATTACCAGAATTCAGTAAAACAGCCAATGATTGCAGGGGTGACAGAGTTTAATTTTCAGCGTGGATCAAATATGATTTATGGAACCAGAGGATTATAACGTGTACTGTGTATTTTCTTGAAAATACTTAAAAAAAAAACAAAAACAAAAAAAAAAACAAAAGTGTTTTATCACATCATTACACAATATCATTCTTATCATTTAGGAAGACAAACAAAAGAAAAAAATCCTCACATTTTAGAACCAGCAAGTCCTTATCTTTTGCTTTTGCTTGCTTTGAATTTCATTAGATTTAATCAAAACACCAGTAAAGCTGACACTGTCAACGTCCACCAATAGTGGTTATAAGGAACCAGTATCAGTTACATAAAATCGTTTTAAGCTCCACTGTGACAAATATTTTGACCTTGCTGTCGGTGAACAGCAATGGATCCTGCTGATTGATTGATACTTCAGAATCCAGTCCACCTCCTTTGCCAAAACTCAACCATTGCAGTGCATTTAGCTTTTACCTAAAGCCTGGGATCATCTTGGCGAAGCCTATGACCTTCTGGATGCTGTAGGAAACCAGGTCAGCCAGGTGGGGCAGCATGGAAAGCTTTGTGTCCTCCTCACTGGAGTCTGGGCTGCTAGCGCCATCCTGGTACATCATCAACAGGTTGCTAAAGTTCATCTTGGTGTCCACTGACTCTGTTTGAGGAGGGGATTAGGAGACAAGGTGTAGGAAGGAAGAAAGCAAAGAGAGGGGAGCAGAAAAGTAAGGAAGTGATTAAAACAACATTTCACAACAAACATTTCAAACTTGCAGAACTATCACAGAGCCATTAATAGAGGCAGTGAGATTAATCAAGAAGATATTCAGATGTACAGATTAAAATAAAGATAGCAGGAGAGAAATGATAATCTTTAAACCTTTATTTTTTTATTATCATTCCCATTAGTTTCTGCCAAGGTGAGTTTCATTCCTTGGGTCAATATTAAGTTATACGTTTGAAGCTATAGTAAGCAATAAAAAAAAAGAAATCTACAAAACAAAGCGTAAATGAATACAAATATGCATAATATGGTGGAAGAAATATACAATTTAAATTTTAAATGAAGGCAATTTAAAAGCCTTTGTTGCAGTTACTGCAGAACCACTCAGATACTCAGACCTGTGATCCATACCATAGGAAGGACAGGAGCAGAAGGACTTTTTGCATATCTCACCAGGTGAGTGGTTGAATGAGTCAGAGGAGGCATCAGAAAGAGAGTGAAGGGAGGCGGCTCTGCTGGCACTGCGTGTTACTGGGCCTTCACGAACTGGAGGCTGCGAATACACACAGAGGAACAAAAATATGAATATATTCACTGTAATACATTCATTCCCAAAGCAGGGTCACCAATTTACCTGGATCACTTTGCTCTAAAAAATCTTTAACTTTCACTTTGAACAAGGGTCTTAACTTACATTCTTGTGGGTGACAAAAAACAAAAGTAAATGAAGCACTGTAATCCTAAAATGTGTTGGCTTATTCATCCACTTTATTTAGTTTTTGCATGTTGTATTCTTGGGATTAACTGAGTATTTCATCTTGTAAGGTTCACACTCAGTTCAAAGTGACACCCACAACTCAACATCTGTAAAGTAAAGTTTTATATCTACTACCCGAAACGAGTGTGGTTCTGGCTGTCTGCACAGCGTGTGCTGTAACCACGTTTGACACTAATAAATCACAGACACAGACAGACAGGAGGAAATGTTTTAGACTTTGACAGACGTTCCATCCAATCTGTACCCTCCATCTCATTTACTCCGGACAACCCAACAGTTGTGGTCCGCAGAGAGAATGCGTCTAAAAGTATCAAGTTCGTGACGTGGAGGAAGACAATACGACAACACTGTCGCGCAGATGACCGCCTTTGGTGACTCATGTTACGGGTGTCAAGTAAATTGAAAACACAGGCAATGGTAGCTGACGTGTTAGTCTGAAGTAAATATAACTGCAGTTACAGATTTTATTTACAGCTCCCTCAAGATCACAGGAGCAGTGCAGAGTTCCATTACTTTCACACACACTACAGTCATTTTACTCCACAGTTCCCTGCATATGTACCATACGTATGTTGAAATACCACCTGTTAATTCATGTTAATTAATCTTTACAGATCTTGCTTTTCAAACATCATAAAATATAGCCTCAGAATTTCTGCAATTTGCATCCCTGGACAACATCTAGCTTAACAGGCAGCGCTTCAAAGCCCTCATTGCAGTACACAATTTGGGGCAGAGTTCAATGTGGGAAGAATCAAATGCTTGATTCAGCCCACAATGACTGTTTGACCAGTGCAGTTGTATATTTTCATATAATCAACTATGCTGGACCTGAGTATTCAATTATTATATTATTTTATATTATTATTGTATTTTTATTTCATTATATTATTATTATATTATTATTATATATAAATACTGTTTCTTTCTTTTTCTGTTATTATTATTATTATTTACTATTTATTGTACATACTGTTTTTTGTGTCTTTGTGTTTTATTTTGTCTATTATTTAATGTCTCTTTTACTTTGTGTTTGAGCTGCTGTAACAGTGAAATTTCCCCACCGTGGGATCAATAAAGGATTTTATCTTATCTGACCTTATTAGGCAGTTAGGATTTTGGATTAAAATACCTTAATGTTTTTGTTTTTTTTGGTTTGTTTTCAGGTGTAATGACTGATTTTCTGACATCAACCCATGCAATGAGTAACATGTTACCAGCTGAGTCTTCCACTTTAAGGAAGGTAGCCTTGTGTCACAAGTAACAGTAGTCAGCAGAAAGTTTCCAGATAAGCTCAGGTTCGAGTGAGGTGGTTGTGAAAAGAGCCACATGTTATGGTCACAGCATCTATTTTTACAGTGTTATTATTCTTTAGAATTAAAAAGTAACCAGCCAGGCTGAGTTAATTATGTACACTGGGCATGTAGGAAGAGTGTTTACATAACCCTTGAAGCCCCCCCCCCTCATTTTCTCTGATGTGAAAATGTAACTGTCTAATCTGATTTAAATGTGTAAATTCTCAGTTTGGGACACCTACAAAATTAACTATTGTGCAGGTGTTAAATCTTAATTGGACAAATTTGTCTCGCAGTGAGCCTATATCTAGATGTAGAGTTATCTAATCAATTTGACCTTTGCTTTCTGTGCTGCTTCAATGCATGCCTTGTTGCGTTTGCTCACTATAATATATTCTTGCATGGACTGTGCATTGTTGATGCCAGTAGCCATTATCTCCACATAGTGAGCCTTTAAGTAGCTAACTGATACTTAGAAGGTTGTTTATATTAATTTCATATTTCCTACAGATTGTTATTTTTAGTGATATTGTTTATAAGCAAACCATTTATCCATTTAAATGCCTTGTGCTTACTTCTCAAACTACCAAGCCTTTCATCTTATATTCTTTTATTTATAGACACAGTGTGTGTTATTGGAGGATGAAAAATATGTAACAACAGTAATCACACATTCTGGGATTATGTGATGGGTATTCAAGATATGACACAAATACAAGCTTGTATAAAAGTTTGAAATGTATAGCATGTACACATTTTTAAAAAATTTTGCCATTCTGTGGTGGCAGCATGCTTACTTTCATATCTAGTACTTTGTACTGCTACTTTTCCTAGTAGTGCCTTTTGCAGCTTGTGTTGATGACATGAAATGTTCTGCATCAATTTGCTTTTTTACTGATATGTAAAAAAAAATGTATTATTATGTGCTGAGGGAAGCCTCCCTCCTGTTGGATGTCATCATGATCATCAATATCAAGTCAACCCATATTCATGTTGGAGACCAGGAAGAAAAGAAGAAACTTTGCACTGCACTAACCCTAAAGCGAGAGAAGTCGGAGTAAGAGGCATCGTAGGTTTTGTGGTGAGCTTCCACCAGGGAGGAGATGATCCGGGCCTGCTCCTCATTCAGCCGTGGCCTCATTGCCTCCCGGGCTGCCTCTTCCTCTTTCCTCTTCAGTATCATTTCCTTCTTCCTCTGAACCTCCTCATCTGTCAGGATAACTGCAATAGAGGATGGAATACAGGAAATATTTAATTATCTTACAATAGCACACAATGACTTTCAAGTTTCCCAAAGTAAAAAGGAAAATAATACAAAATATGAAGCAAAGCAGATTAACACTGAATATAGTATTACTGGCCTGCATTCACGAAGCTGCAGACACTGAAATTCCATATTCAGAGTGAGAATGTTTGAATCCATCAAAAATACATAAGAAAAACAGTTGCAAACAAGCCTTGGATTTAATCAGTAGGTATCTCCATTAACAGCCCACGTATCACTGGGTTGTAAGTGATCTGGGCTCTGTCTAATTTAGTGAAAGTAAACACATGCGCAGTGACACCATGCTCTTTATAAACTGCACTGCATTACAATGTTTTCAACAGATGACAAGGTTTTCCCAAAGATCAAAATAAAATGTCAATATTTTTGCTTTTTTTTTTTAATTTGTCTCTTCTCTCCTCTTGTGAAGGCATTTGTTTTGTTTTGATCATTTTGTTAATTTAATGATGTGGGTTTAATGGGGCTGTTTTTTCACCCTAATTATGGGTTATATGATGACCTTTAAGGAAAAAAGGGAAATGAAGTTATAACCCACACTGAAAGGAACGCAGTTTTTATGTTGTACCTTAATGAAACTCAGTGAAGTCAAGAAATTTTTTAAAAGTGACATCATGAGGCGTTCTCTCACTCACGCAGCATGTTAGGAGGAATGTTTATGTCCCAAAATATTGCCTGAACTGTCTGCGATGACATGAATGATGACATGAATAATTACTCCAGTTTTAGGATGGACTGTGGCTTTAAGAGTGAGATGTGAAAAAAAAGTACCCTACGGCAGTAAAACAAAGTTAACTTTCAAAATTAGGCGAGGGAGGTGTAATGTAAGCTTCAAATATTTCCATCCCAGGTTACATGAAGCATACATCTTCTCAGTCTGGCACGCAAAACAGGCCTACCATGTCAGCTGCCTTTTTATACAGCTGATGCGGCGGCTGTTGGATGTTTAAGTGCCTGTTGTCTTATTCATGCTGCCGGAGAAGAGACTACAGACAGAGTGGCACAGTGGTGCAGAATAGATTAGACATACTGTTTATAGGGACTCTTTTGGTCTGACAAGATGAGAGGATCTTTCGGGAACTCCTTGGTTTGCACGCCACTTCCACATGTCTTGGAGAATTAGATTACTTTGCAATTTCATATTCACAACACTCATGATTAATTAGAGCTCGCAACTGATTTACATTTCTCTCTATTGGATTTAAAATATAGTGAGCTCAGAGACATTAAAAATAAATATTGGGCATTTAAGTTTTTTATATTTTTTGGTAATTTGGAATAGGCTGCTGTGCTTAATTTCGTTGCCACCTTTGACAAACGTCAACCCTTTTGGCTGCTATAAATAAAGACTTAAGTCAACTTTTGGCCACCTTAACTAACCTCACTTAATATTTTTTGTAGAGGCATCACAGTATAGGACAATGACTGACTCCACATTACAATGCTGTTATTGAGAAGGTGGAGGTGTTGACTACTGCAGTCATTAACTTATCGCAGCCCATAACACAAAAGAAGAGGGCAGAACTGAAAACCTTGGCACCTCCACCGTGAAAATACCTTGTGAGTGAGAATGACTGCTGCCAAGCAGAGATAAATAAGGCAATATTATGCCCTGAATACTGAAGAAAATCAGAATGAGTGGGTGAATATATTGGAAACAGTTGTGACTAACCCAGGAGCTGGACAGGTGGTGCAATCAGGATTGTCACACTCCTTCCGCCGTGAGAGAAGCCTGAATTTAGGGAATTATTTTTCCTCCTTATTTTTGAGCTCCATTATTATTTTTTTTTTTTTTATTCCTCCTCTCTATCTGGGAAGGAGTGTGACAATCCTGATTGCACCACCTGTCCAACTCCTGGGAACACCCACAACTCCCTGATTGTTTTTTTCCGGTTCATTCATTCAGTCAGTCAGTACACAGAGAGAGAGAGAGAGAGAGAGAGAGAGGGAGGAACGACGTACAAAGAAATCAGGGCAAACCTCGCGGTAAATAAAAAACTGAGGTCGTAAATCCCTCGTCTCCTTTCATCACCCACCGCCATCAGCCGAAATTCATTTGAGAATTTGAACTGTGTTTTTTTTTCATTCCCGATGGAGTTCATACCGGGCGTGAGGAAAACCCGTACTGGATTTTTGAGTTTAATCACCTATTACTTTGGGACTGTGGGGATTTGTTGCCTTATTGAAAATATATGAGCATTTTCGTTGAACAAAGATTTTGTGTTGGTGTTGTTATTCTCTGTATTACTATTGTTATTATTGGTTAAGGTTACTTAAGTCATTCAAGATGTGTGTGAGGGGTTAATTTTTATGGTGTGCTCCCTTTGTGATATGATTGGTAGAAAACAAATCTTAAATGCTAGGAGAGAGACCTGGCTGGCACCCCTAAAAAAGAAAATAACAAGCAAATTGTCACATAAAAAGTGGCACCCCAGATGGGACTCGAACTCACAATCCCTGGCTTAGGAAAAAAAAAAAAACACAGTTCAAATTCTCAAATGAATTGAGAGGTTATTTGGTCAACCCTCAAATGAAGAAAGAAAAAACCTCTAGTTTATAGTCAGTCAGTCAGTCAGTTATCCAGAAAGTCCAGTCCGGGTTTTTACTATTATGGCGGTGGTGCACGTTACCGGTTCCTGAACGGTGGATTGTGGTGATCCGGAGGGAGACGGTGATGAAAGGAGACGAGGGATTTACGACCTCACTTTTTTATTTACCGCGCGTTTTGCCCCGATTTCTTTGTACGTCGTTCTTCTCTCTCTCTCTCTGTCCTTACTACCCCCATGTACTGACTGACTGAATGAATGAATGAATGAATGAACCGGAAAAAAAACATTGTGCCGCGAGCTGTGAACCAATCAGGGAGTTCTGGGCGTTCCCAGGAGTTGGACAGGTGGTGCACTCAGGATTGTCACACAGTGAGTAAGTCACATTAGCTACAACACTTCCATCTAAAGCCTCAAATTTCAATTTTATCTGAAAGTCAGACCGAGTCACTGAGGAGTTTCTGTGGTTGGTACCTCAGTCATCTGCCATCTACCCAACCTTAAAACAGGAAGCTGACATTAATCTGACTGCACACAATTCCTGAGTGATTTGTTTTTTGTTTGGTTTTAAAGACACCACTTAGCAGCAGCCCAACATTTTTGTTAATTAGTGGCCACGTGTGTAAAACAAGAAACATGCTGTACCTGAAGGGATTTTCTAACATGAAAAACAGGTGGATTAAATGTTAAGTGTGTGCATGTGACATCGTAAATGAGGTGGTCTGAAAAAACACTGTTCCTTTTGTTCCTTGTTAGATTACTTTATATATAGAGCTGGTTTATTACTTAAATTGAAACACAACTAACATTATATGACTGTCACTGTTTTAATTGAGTTATAAGATTATACATGCCATTAAATGTAAACCATGCATGTATCATAAATGCTGATTTTGGTATGAGGTATATATGTAGATATGTTTCAGAACATGATGTTATGGTTGAGTCCAGAGGAAAAAGCATGAGGACTGTTAGGTCATCACTCTTTGATGCCACCTATGACAGCTTTCCAGCACACACAAGCAGAACTGTACAGTTACATACTTAGAACAAATATTTACCTCTGAACCAAAAGAAATAAACAATATTTGTTAACTCAACACATTTCATATCTTGATCAAAATATCTAGCAAATGGATTTTCTAGCATACTGTGGCACCCCAAAAAAAGCGCACAAGAAACAAAGAAACAGCCCAGAATATAGAAATACTGTTCAATAAAATAAAGTTAACTTCTTCAGGGTGTGTTATCATTATTATTCTTGTCATCCAGGTCTGAAGGTTGCTTCTGTGGAACACTGTTGTCACTGCCGGAGTAATGCACTGACCCCTGAATGCCACGGCATATTATCCCTTTGACTCTGCCAAAGTGACCGATTACCCATGAAGCGCTCAACTGTGCAGACAGACAGACTGCATGACTGCCAGGCAAGCTGCAACTGCCAAAGAGAGACAGGCTAAGAGCCATGAGGTCACAACACGTGCACATACAACGGCAAGTCAGACGGTCAAGGAGCGACAGAGAAACCGGTTCACTTTTCATTCTTTGATGACATTAAATTTCAGTTTTTGGTGACATGCTGATTTTAAGAGACAGAGACCTCGCTGATGTAGGCTGAAACGTAGCTTACTCGATTTTGTTTATATGATTCTACACAACCTGTAATAGTCTCTCTAGTCTATCATCTTTTAACTGGCTGAACAGTTTTAATGTCTTCATCTCGTATTATCGCTTACCTGCTGCTAAAACCTAAATAAAATATGTTGTCATTGGGCAAACTACTTCAAAATGGTAAGTACTGCTTAGATAAAAGGAAAATGTACACAAACTAAATACATACTTTACAGTAACTGCTGTGTTAAAAGGCCAATGAGATGGCATGGTGACTTTAAATTAAATACTGCTCAGATTATGCATTTCATACTAAATACTGGTTTCCTGGAAGCTGTAAACAACTATATTTGAAGTGGATTTCCAGTGACTGCACCCTGGACTGCAACTACTGTACAGAGGCGGTGTTACATAACCGCATAATGTGGTGATGCAGACAACAACAACAGTTTGGCTACACAGGCTTAAAAAGGCAACTGAATAAATCTGACTTAGCAAACCAAAGGATTTACTTGGCTTTCATCTCCTTTAACCCACCGTCATTAATTAGGCTTTGGCTGCACTCCAATGTCCATCCAGTCCCCAGCCAGGAACGGGCTGCCCATAACCACTCCTTGTGGTGAGGACATCCAAGTATGCAGCACGAAGCCCAATCATGAATAGGCACAGTTTGGTCAGTTTGGCACAGGCCATCAAAGCAGCTATTCTAAGGCTGGGACATGATTGGACCAGTTAGTCTCTGGCCAAGTTTGAGCCCTGGATGGCATCATTAAGGCAGGAGTCCACAAAAAACAACAGACCATCAAAGGAACATCTTGACCACCCTACAGCTCTTGGCAGACACACAGGTTTACCAAAAGAAACTTTGCTGTTTGGAAAGTGATTGATTGGATTTGGTGATGGAGTGCCCTGTGTGGCAAAGAGGTGCCACGACAGAAAGACAGAAAGAAAGGCAAACAGTGAGAGGAGGAGTTGGTAAAAAAATAAATAAAAATAGTTGTTTGGTCAACACCAGTAAAGCCAGAGAGATGGAACAAGAGAGAAAAGCAGAGTCTGCCTGGTGAGGAGAGCAGAGCTTCACAGCAGGCTTACTCATTAACCAGCCGCCCGACCATTTAAACACAATGGAGTCTGCTAACACTCAGATGTGGTGTAATATATATGTCAAGCTGGATTTGGTATCTGGCCAATATTTCTGCCACCCTGGGCCTATGATTTTCAAGAGTCAGTCAGGCATCAGGGTACCCACACATGCTGAGTGTGACGCAAAAGGGCTTCACAATGGAAGTGTGCATGGTGGCAGGAAGGCAAAGGGTATAGGCACATTAGGTGGCGCTGGATTGTGTCCACAAAGCTATTTAAAAACAAAAACGTCTTTAAATTATAGGCTTAAGTCTAACAACCTGTTTTTCTTATCCATGAACACTTTTTCCCTCATTTGTTATTCATTTGCTGGATGCTTAAACTGCTTAAACAAATATGATATCAAAAGGGTTTATTTTCAACTTTCTTGCAAATATAAAACACAGAGTCACAGAACATTTAATTCTATATCATCTTCAGGCAACACATACACATACTGCTCATACAAATTATGTGTATTACTATGTACTATTTGGATGGTAATGCTTTAAAAAGGTGAGCTAAATGCAGCAGTCTAGGGGACAGTACATTTGTGTTTTAGAAGGATATTCATCTTTATTTGGCATGCTTTTTCTCTAACCGTATATAAACTGAGCATCTGGCACTTTTGGTAATGCAGATGTAAAGGTTGTCAAAGAGACAGAATGCAAAAAAATTCAAGTCAAACATGGGGCTGCACTGCAGGAGAAGCTCTGAGAGCAAGAATTCAATCACTTAAGGGCTCAAACATTTCACAAACACTGATTCTAATCCTGTTACAAATAAATACCCATGCAAACAGACAAACACAGTATGCATGCAAATACACTCACACACACACAAGTAGGGAGGTCTTTTCCTGGCATAGCTCTAACCTCTGTCAAACAAGGACAGCACAGGGGTGTTTACTACAAACTCAGCTGGCACAGCTCAGAGGACACACAAACACACACACACATACACCAACACATAGCTCTAAACTGAATGGCAGTGAGGCTTAGACAAAGAGCAGCATAGAGAGAGAACAGCACAAAGGCAGACAAACAAATACCTAAAAACCAACTAAAAACAGGGTAACTGAACTGTACACCTCAAAGACGCGTTCATGAACATACTATACTATCCTCTATTAAGAACATTATATTGGGAAAACACTGTATGTATGAACACATCCTGAAATCTCATGCTAATGGCCATGGATGGCAAAATGAGCCACAAATGATTTAAATGACAATCTCTCTTTCAGTCTCTTCCCAAGCCTGTCACATTTGTTAAATGCTGTCACAAGATTCCCTGCGAGACAGATTGATGAAACATCTAAGTAAGTAGCTGTTATCAGTCATAAAAGAACATGAAATCAACATCAACATGCTCATAAAAGAACATGAAAAGATATGCACTAAACATTTGTATGTTTCTCCCCTTTTCAGTGTACATATGAGCAACTACAGGTCACAGGTAAGAGTGCACCAGCAAATTCTAATTAATTTCCTAATTGACTGAAAATAAAACAGATTTGGACTGCATAAACTGAAGCTGGGTGCAGTGCCAGGGTATAAATGATTACTAATGTGCGCATAAGAACGCAGAAGTATGTGTGGTTAGTGTGAAGCTGTCTGTCTGTTTGGTTGGCAAGTAATCTGTAAAAAGTAATCTGGATCTGTAATGCATAATGACATTTTGACAATGCACATCACTCCATCAACAGACAGCAGATGAATACCTAGTGAGTGTCAAACACTAATGGCTGGCATACCATTCTGCTTCCTTTTCAGCGGCACCCTGAAGTGATTGTGCTTTGAAATTGGAGTTAGCAGGAAGGCGACATTCTTGAAATAGGTTTATCATTGCAGAAGGTCTGGTTTTGTAAAGGTCATTCAGAGTATGAAAGCTGCATTTAAGTTCTCTATGCGAAAAGAAAATGGAGACAAGCAGAGCAGCTGCAGTGCTCAGTGCTGAGTACCTCCAATGGACCTGTATCCTAGCTGTAAAAAAAAGAGACCATTTTACACCATCTCTGTCTGTCCTCCCACTCACAATCATCTCATCTTTTCTCAATGAAATATAGGCACTCCAGTGTTATGTGGCTATTTGTGGTTAACACGATGGTTATCGTCAGTCTGAGCCCTGCCCTGCATGATCTCTGTTTCACAAAAACATACAAAACACACACACAAACAAACACACAGTCTGTGAATGAAATGTGGGCCAGACCATTGTCTTTTTGAATAAAAAGTGCTTTTGTTGAACAGGACGGCTTCCTTCATTCCCTTCCTATTCTTCTCTTGTCATCTACTTCTAGTCACGGTTATAGGGATGCACTGCTGTTGGTACTACGTCTAATTGGTTGATTTACTTTAAACTGTAATAAGTGGGATGAAGGAACAATGACAAAATAACTACTTACTAATGTGATCATTTGTCAACATGCAGGATAAAGACAGCCTTCTATGTTAGTCATTATAAATCGGTTGTGACATGTGTCATTTTGTGTTACTGTGAGGTGAGGTGATGTTTCATTCTCCCTTCTACTTATATTACACCATGACACTGTATGCATAACCAACATGGTTAGACAGCAGAACTGTATCAAACAGCCTTTTCAAACATTAAAGACAATGTCATTTTAACTCAGTTAAGATAAACTACTATATTTTAATACACACAATCTGAACTGCACTGATGATGGAAGAATAAAAGCAGGTTTAAATACACTAATTACTATTTGAAGTTGCTATTTGACCCAAGCCTGAGTTTGCAGTATGGTAAAGCCGGCCTTAATCATATCCACTATGCCTGACACTAATCTCTCCAGGAGGTTAGTACATCTAAACAAGGGCCTGCATTAAATTAGCTTTTCTGCACTCACAAAGGGCAATACACAAAAAAACAACAGCAAATGATATGATCAACATTATTAGATATAGATGTAATATTGGTGGTGATAGCATGATAAAGAGCATCAATAAAAGAAAAACAATAAAAAAATAACAATGAAAGAGTTTTTAGGTCTTATTTTGGGTTTAATGTCATGGGTTGATTTTAACTTTTTAACACTGATCCTGAAGCAGCATTTGAAGCTTCTCTGCCAGATGCCTACATGAATATTGCATCAAAAGCATGTCAAGAGGAGGCTGAGATGTTACATCCTTTCTTAATATCAACCCAGTATGAACCTTTAGAAATCTTATCTACTGTATGCAGCAATTTCATGACATTATAATGTCGTATCTAGTCATTTAATGACATATTTCAATCGAAAGTTTATTTTAAATATTTGTCTGTAGGGTAAGATGTTCATTTAAAGCATTTGTTGTTTTAATAATTTTCTCAAAATGATTTAATGATCTAGTTGTACTGGATCTGTGGGAGGTATTATCTTTTGAAGAACACAGTCAAAGTACAACTGCACTGGAAATTTGTGAAAACATCTCATCAGTGCACATTCTGGTTAGTTCTGGGTTTGTGCAGCTAACAACAGAAGAATACAACAGTGAAGAGAAGTCAAAGGCAAGCATGAAAAATTGTTGAAACTGAAAAACATTTGTAGCAGAACTTCTATATATATATATATATATATATATATATATATATATATATATATATATATATATATATATATATATATATATATATTTCTACATCAACCTGCTGCTTCCACAAATCAGCAGGAATGGAATCAGGAATGTCAGCGGTGCGGTAAGAAAAAGTCAACTCACACTCTTTCATCATGCCGATGTCAATGCAGCGCTTGAGACGACAGGCCTGGCAGTGGCGGCGGTTGTCCTTAGTAATGGTGCAGCTGCCGTTGAATGGACAGGTGAAGGAGGCCTTACGCTTCATGCTGCGCCTATAGGATTAAATTAGTAATTAGTCAATTACTTATCTAGAATTATTCATTCACAGTGATGGATCAAATACTCTGTTACAGGGGCAGAAGGAGCTGACTTCATGCTTCTTGCTGCATGCTGGCAGGATGTAATAAGTGAACAATTATTATTGATAAGCTTTCATATAAATGACAAAATGAATATTATAAACACTTCAAGATGCAACCTATGTATAACCATTTCAGAACCAAAAATGAACGGAAAACTAGGTGCAATTAAACAAATAAAAATGATTCTTTGTAATAATATTTATATATACTGTGCATAAAACCTTCACTAATAAACTCATTCCATTCATAATAAAAAAAAAAAATCAAACATTTGTCTGAGGAGAGGGTGTCTTAGTCCCTCTCCCTTTGACTGATGAGATTTAAATTACTCATTCCTCCTTCATGAATATGTGTGCCTGTTCATGTATGTGAGTAAATGTGAGAATGCGAGTGAGACAGAGGGGAAAAACGAAAACAAACAGAAGGATTATGGACTCCACTGAAAAATGTTGTATATTGTTCTGAAAACAACGTACGAATCTTCATGCAGCCAGACAGAAAAACACGTTGTTCCACAACATCAGACACAATGTATTTTGACGTCAGGCCGGAATGCATGCACGCACGCACCTCTGTAAATGATTATTTGAAACTGGGCAATGGCAACATGTTAAGGAGGAGTACAGCACCCAGTGTACAAGAATGACATAAATTCATATTGCAATATACATGATTAATATTGATTTAAATGTACATGAAACAAAAAGACCACCAAGAAGTGTCTGCAGTGTTTCTACCAGACAAATTCAATTCCTGTCATGGACAAGTGAAAATAAAAATAAGCTAAATTTCTAAACCTTGGTACAGGGAAAAAGTGAACAACTGATTTATAAAGCGCATGATGCCCAGCATAAAACAGACAGGATCCATACTGAGATCACCTCCTCTGCATTGAAAACTTACACCATCTCAAATGTAATGGTGACACACACTTCCTATAATCCCATCATCCAAAATATTTAAAACTCCAAAAAACATGCACACGTCAACTCAGGGACAGCACCCACCTGAAGAATCCCTTGCAGCCTTCGCACGTCATGGCATTAAAGTGAAAGCCGGTGGCCTTATCGCCGCACACGCCACAGATCCGCGGAGCATTACGGTCAAACTCCTCCGGTCCGACCACCGACGTCGTCACCGTCATGGGCTCCATCACTGCTGAGTAAAGAAAAGGAAAAGATTAGAGCCCATTTGACACTGCCAAACAGCTCCCTGTTTGTGAGTGAAACGCATGAACACCAAATGATGAGGAATGAGTACTCTCTGTGTGCATCCGTGAATTTCACCAATGTGAAAAAATCAGTTCGTTTCCCCAGCTCGTGTGTTCTTTGAGGCGGTTTGAGTGTGTCCTTGATAAGGAGGTGTGTGTTTCTCTTCTTATACAAACAGGTGGCTGTTAGCATATTTAGCAAAAGGCATTGACAGCCACACTCTGCATCTCGCAGCTATTGGCTGAGTGACTCAGTAGATTCAGTTACATACACAGAAACACACACACACGTACATGCACATACACAAAATATTAAAAATCATGAAATTACAATGTTAATTGGAAAGACAGGTAATGACAGAAAGAGGGCCATTTGCCAAGGCTATAAAATGACTTATACATTTAATACTGCAATTATGAAATATTCCACACACACTCACACCATCTGGCTGTCCCTTATGAAAAAAACAGCAGTAGAGTAACATACACCGAAGAGCCAACTGTGAGCAAACTGATACATATCAATCTGTACCGAAAGACCCTCTGTTTGAAGTCTGACTGAAGAGACAAGAAGTAAGTCAAAAAGGAGAGGAGAGAAATTATGGAGGATGCGTGGAACATGGAATATGTACAATACAATCACAGAGGACCGACAAATACACTGAGCTGGGTATTCAATCATATTTGAATCCATATGCTGATGTGGCCTTATGAATATATTCCAGCTGAACTGCTCACATTGCATTAACCCTTTGCAAGAAAAGAACACACACACACACACACACACACACATTGAATTCAATGGCAAATGCTAGTGATAGTGATAGTGAAATGATAGTGTTTTTCATTTATTTACCTAAGATTATTGGATAGTTGATTGTGAATATATAGAGACCAGAAATGATGGCTAACGAGGGAACGTGAGATGAAGGTGAATGGGTTGTGGAGTGCTCTTTGTTTGGCCATACAGATTAGATTAATATCGTACAATTCTGTATTTGTGAGTGTTTAAGATAACATTAAATTAACACTATCAAATTTTACTTCGCTTATTATTCATTTAAAAGTATAATAAAGTGGCGGTTTCTTGTTTTTGTTACAGGAAAGAGAATCATGAGAGTACAGGATGATGCTACAAGTGAAGATGTTCATTTCATTGTATCTTCAAGGGCTTGAATTCAGACCCTCAACTCTGACTCAGGCAACACCAAGTAATATAAAAAGTACAGCAGTATGTCTTGGTTTTCATGTCAAGCTAGTACTACAATTTGAATGTTAATTTATTTCAATTTAAGGGGAAGACCCAAGGTGAGAAAAAGAGAGGGAAAATCAAAACAAAGAGATGGAAATTTCCAAAGCAACAGTTACATTGTTAGTAGGTTTTTTGGGATTAAGGTTACGCTTAAAGAGATCTAGGCCTGTACACAAACAACACAGAGGGATCCTACGAGTAAGAAAGGCAGAGGTCGTGTGAGGGTAAGACCAAATGAGGACAAAGAGAGGAGGGGGTGCATCCAACAGTGCACCAGTCACATGGCTGCAGAATATAGCCTGCGGGGAGTTCACAAGCATAGAAGTAGGGCTCGGATAATATCAAACCAGGACAAAGAGATAGGAGAAAACGGAGGAAAGATGGATACAAAGAAAGAAATGATGAAAGGAGAGGCAGGTGTGAGTGACAGATGGATACAAACATAGTCAGACTCCATTAGCTCTGATTACATCATGGCTAGTTGAAGCTTCAGTGTTGAATCCCAGGAAAATACAACACACATACACGAAAACCAGGAGCTACTGGCTGTCAAGCATCAGTCCCTTTACCTGGAATATACAACACCAGGAAAGACAGACGGACACGAACACACACACACTTCAACACGATAGGAGTATGTTGACCGTCTTTGCTGGGTTTGTGTGCACCTTCGTACGCTCGGCTGTGTTTATGTGGTTCAAATGTGAGCACGGGAGCTCGATTCCCTCACAAACACGACAGTGATTTCAGGTTATGGAGCGTGGTGGGGTGGGAAAGGAGCGTGTTGACAGGACAGATGTGCACACAATAACAAGACACAAACCATTAGTCATCATGGCAGAAAAACAACTTTTTTCCTGATGCAGCAGCAGGTGAATAATGAAAAAGATGGAGAGGGCAAAATGGAGAGAAACAGCGTGTCAAACATCTCAACACATCCAGAAAAACAACACCAAAACATTATTATTGATGCTGATTAATAATAGTGTGAATATGCTCCAGGTCTGTAATTAATAACCCTTTCGTTATTCATCCTTTAATCACTTCTCTCTTACTCTTTTCCCCTCTGTTTTCTTTCACTTGTTTCTCATTGTTGACCTGCTAAATAATTCTTATCTATTTATAGTCAGCATGATTAGCTGGTAAAGAAAAGGGGGCAGACTATTTAGCTGTCAGTCTATAGTAGTAATTCCATTTCTCTCTTACTTTTTAAGGATCTTTGTTCTATTTTCTCATACATACATTACTTCTATATTTGTCAATCTACCTATATCTACATTAAAGCAGAAATAAGTAACTTATTAAAAAATAACTTGAAAATAATACAAATAAAATAATCTGTGGAAAGAAAATTGCATCTTCATCATCCCTTTAAGCGGTAGCCTAGCCTGCAAAGACACACAGCATGTGTGTGTGATTATTAGAGAGAAGAATAGAGTGTCAGTAATCATTTATTTATATCAAAACATTTTGATTAGTCTGTTTTTTAACCAGCTGCAATGGAGTGTGGTTTGCTAATTTGTTATAAGAACAGTGTACAAAATATATCTTGGTCAGAAAATCCCTACTTAAAACTGATTAAATCACTCAAAACCCATGTTGTGCTCTTAATTTGGATTAGTTCACTTAATTAAATGATCATATTTATGTGATTATTCATCAGGTAATATAACGTCCATGCCAGCAAAACAAATTGAACTGAATTGGAAGAAACAAGCAAGGCTATGCTGCTGGACAAAACAGACCTCAGTTGTATATAATGAATTCTTCATGGATCCATTGTGATTAAAAGGTGTGTGAGTCGACACTAAAAAACTCATTTATCAAATGTGTTACACAGCTAAGGTCACATCATCTGTGTATGGTATGTGTAACACAGACAGAGAGCCGATATAAGTAGTAGAAGTTTTTCCCATCATTAAGAGTTGACAGTAATTTATAATAACTAATAATTCATGACATTCTTTAATGCTTTAAACAAGCTATCTCTATTTTCTAAAGTTATTTATACTCTAACGCATCTAGTTCTATTATATAGTTCAGGCATGGACCATATGTGAGAATGCTGTTCATTGACTACAGCTCAGCATTCAACACCATCGTGCCCTCCAAGCTCGTCACCAAGCTCAGAGACCTCGGGATCAACAGCGCCCTCTGTGACTGGATCCTGAACTTCCTGACGGGCAGACCCCAGGCTGTGCGGATGGGCAGCACCACATCCTCCACCCTGACTCTGAACACTGACTGGCGCCCCCAGGGCTGTGTGCTCAGCCCTCTGCTGTACTCCCTGTTCACGCATGACTGCGTGGCCACCAACAGCTCCAACGCCATCGTCAAATTTGCTGACGACACGACCGTCATTGGCCTGATCACCAGCGACGACAAGACGGCCTACAGAGAGGTCAGAGGTCAGAGACCTGACATCTTGGTGCCAGGACAACAACCTCCATCTCAACGTCAGCAAAACAAAGGAGCTGATCGTGGTCTTCATCACCTCTCACCCAGTGGTGTAGGAGGAAGGCTGACAGGATCATTAAGGACCCCAGTCACCCAGCCACAGACTGTTCTGTCTGCTGCCGTCTGGCCGACGGTTCCGCAGCATTCGAAGCCCGAACCACCAGGCTCAGAGAAGCTTCATCCCGCAGGCCATAAGACTCACTGAACCATTGAACCAGGCCATTGAACTCCACAGCACCACTACTTTTTAATAACACCTTCACTTCTATTGTATATATTTTTCTTTTGTATATATTTTATTGCATATATCTGTTAGTTATATAACACTTAGTTTATATTTATAGTTTATATTTTATTTGTATAACTTATATTTTAAGGTCTTTATTTATTGTTATTACTCTACTTTATTATTTATCTTAAATTTTATTTTATATTTTTATTTCTTAATCACATACATATTTTTTCTTGTTGAGTGTCTCTATTCTTCTTAATATTTTCTCTAGCATTGTTTGGGGAGCCTGGGATTTAAGAATTTCATTACCAATGATTACTGATGTAAATTATTGTATAATAACAAATTCTTGAAATCTTGAAATAAGAGGATATATGAATGTGAAATACCATACAAGTCAGCACAACTGTGTATTGTCAAGCTATCCCACTGCTGTTCACCTTGAATCCCCTGTTTACAGCTTTGTGACTCACTGCGACCACAGTTTTTGCTGGTGTTGACACAACTCAATGCTACATCAATAGTCTTGCAAAAGTTAGAACACTAAAAACTGACTTTTGCAATTTTTAGAGTTTTACATAATAAATGTAATCCAAAAGATTAATTCCAACTTCAAAGTCATGTCCTGAGGGTGTACATGTGCAGACTGGTAAAACAGAACAGGCTGTATACACAAAGTCTGGATCTTAGTACTATGATTTCTGGAACTGAAATTATAGCAAAAGCATCAAACTGTCCTCATGTCTAACAAGACACCAGGCCAGGTTGGGTTCTGATCAATGCTACTAAAAACATTATTTTTTTCATCATTGTGCCACATTATGTAAAAAAAGAAGTCCATGTTCCAGACTCTGCTGTACGTAGAGTGTCTGAGCAGTTATCAATTCAGGTCAGCCTGTTTTTCTGTTGTTTTACACTGCATTTCACCATCTTCATCGTGATGAATTATTGTGTTTGTGCAGGTTGCACGCACTCCAGCCTCAGAGGACATTCAGTCCACAGTTTTCAGGAAAAGAAGTGGTGCTAGCTCTCATGACTCCTCTGCTGCATCTGTAAAGCAAAACAAAGTCATGTGCAGGGCTCATGTTAAACCTGATGTTCTCTGCCGTTTAGGTTGTGATGTCAAAGCCAGGTCCAGAACACACAGCTGCTTCTTCAAGTCCATCGTCAGCATTATTAATGGTCGTGGATCCATCACACAGTCAGCTAAATCAAAATATGGACTGTGCACCACAAGCTTTGTCCTTTAAAATGTGTTATCTTCCAGATTTATGTCAAGTATTTGACAACGTCAGACATAACAGATCGAAGTGGAAACTTACACATTGCTGTGTTGTGGCTAAGTATCAATACTCCTGCTGGTATTATAAAACCAGTATTAGTTTTGTTATAGCCTGGTAATCACACTGGTAATCAAGTCAAATTTCTGTTGTCATGACAACAAAAGTCATCCTTAATATCTACGTGTTATTAATTTTTTTTCTCTTTATACTCATTTTGCTGTTTGTCGCTTTCTCCATTTTTACTTCTAATCTCTAATCTGATCTCTCTCCATACTCTGCTATAAACACATTTGTTGATCCTGAGAGCTACGCAATCGTCTGCAAGTGACCTGCTGTCAACAGATGAAACATTTAGTGAGAGGGATAGGACAGATTACAGCAGAGGCTGTCTGTCTGTTTGTGCTAATGCTGATGTTATTTTCCTCTTCAAAGTGATGAGCAGTGCACCTGAGTGCCATTTTACCATGTTAAAATTCATAAACCTCCTCATAGCATGTAAACACTAGGTCCTATGAGGCAGGCTGTTAAGACTCAGTCACCATGCACAGTGCGAAAGACAAGCATTGAAAAATATCAGAGAGCACTCAGGAACGCACATAAACGTGACATATCTTGTATTTTCCCAGATAAACTATTCCATGTCCCTTATACAGACATCAATCCGCAGGCTGTTAAAGGCAGCCAAGAAAATCAGGGGGGGTTTTATTTTGTAAATTATGTTATCATCTGTTCACACATTGGCTATAACTATTGTGTAAATTGTTATATATACAGTGCTTTTAAATAAGTGAAAAATAATTTTACCAAAACCTCTTGCGAGGATTTCTCAAAGTTTTGAGGAAAAACCCCAAAGTCCAGATTGGTTCAGAATAACTTTCATATTTAATCAAATTAAAGCATTTAAAACCCTCAGCTGTGCACTTCAAAGCTTAAATATCCTTCAGAATTCATACAAATAATTGCTGTATTTATGCCTTATAAACTCTCCCTACTGCCTTTTCAATGACTCTACCAACACATAGAGAGCCAGTACAGGACAGATTACAACAGTGTAGAAATCATTTCTCATTAAAAGGTCCACGCAGCTCTGTTGTGAATTTTTGTGTGGTTTTCTTTTCACTTTCACTCCAGCCCCTTCTGTGCCCCTTAGAGGGGAGCCAAATTACTGTGCTCCATTCGTCTTCATGCTTCCCTGCCATCATAAATCTGATGTTCCAGTTTGCAAAACCTATATAGCCCATGAGCTGCTAAAACAACAAGACCATCTGACTGCAGAGGAGGAAAGAGATGCATGTCCCATACAATATTAATATGAATTAGTCTACACTCTATACACTATGCAGTTACCTTTAGGTGGGCTTGAATGACCAGCCTGCGTGTGTTGTGCTGTATGAGGCTTTCTTTTTGAACGGAGCATGAGGTGGACTTGTCAATATATTGATGAAACTGCACCACCATCACTAATATAATCACTGTACTTGAGCATTTTGTCACTACAACACTGAGAGTGAGCCTGATAATTAATGACAACCTCACAGCCTTCACCACACCGTGCTGTTTCCACAGTCAGACGTGCCCTCAGACACAGGCCGACAAAACTGATTATTGTGGCTTTTGCTGAGAAGAAAAGTGTTAAAATCAGCAGTGCACAGGCTACACTAGAGTGTATAAAATAATTTTGACCATTTCTACATTGTCTCAGTAACTGCTGTAGTTAAATTGACCATGACAAAACAAAACATAATGATTCCCACTCAATACAGATACTTAATGAACCATAAAGACCAAGAGCCCTAACATACAGTCCTAAATAACAAAACAGTCCCTTCTTATAACATTTTCTAGTTGGTAAGGACAATTTATAAAATTTTGAGATTTAGATCAATACTGTGAAAAAATATATAAACTTTTATTTTTGAATAATCCAAACTGATAAGACATACAGATGGGCAAAAGTACCCACAAGAATTAAAAACCTATTTATATGACCAAAAATAACAGATGTGTATTCTTTTTTTACTGTCTTATTTTTATATATATATATATATATATATATATATATATATATATATATATATATATATATATATATATATATATATATGTAGTTCATTTATCAGAACCATTGACAGAGAAGTAAAAAAAACTGTATTTCAAGGAATCCGCTTTCCTCAAACAACAGTTAATCAATCTTTGTTAATAAAACAATATTGGTTTTCTTTTTGTATTTAACAGCATAGTTTGACTGTGAACTCAGATTGACCAGCACAGTGAATTAACACAAACACACACATTAAAGCAAATGAGACGATTTAAAATATTAAAAATGATCCATAAAGAAACATATGGAAGGCATTTTTTGGTTATACAAAAGTGTGATACTGAGTGATACTGATGATTTTTATTATTAACTGCACTTCACAGGAAACTGTCTGCCCCTTGATGATGATGATGTTCACAAGTTCAGTCTCACTTTTAATGTCCTACGAATGAATGAATTTTAACATTTTTTTATATTAAAAACACTTTTGTTTGTTTTGTTTTTTTTACACCTGCTACCTGTGAGCAAAAAAGTAAAATGCTAAGTAAAATCAAATACTTCAGATTGATCTACTAAGTTTGCTGCTGTAACATATTCATTTTACATTTTTGTTGTATTTTTCACATTTTAAAATACTTTTCTTATGAGTTTTTTTTATTTAGGACAGTTATACTAAATTATATTTTCACATTTTAGAGCTCTAAAAATCCCATAATTCAAAATGGCTTACTGTTTGTACGTTACTAGTCAAATCAGATTTTTTTAATGGTTCATTGTATCAAAGTATGAGCAAAAATTATTCATTTTGTAGATTTTTTATATATTCATATTTGAACAAGAACTAAATACTCCAGAGCAGGACGTTTACATGTGTTGTCTTTGACCCACATGCTGAGGCTTTTTTTTCTCTTGCATAATAAATGCATTCAAAGAATGTTTAGCATTCTTGTGTGACTGCTGCCTTTCCCACCTCTCATATCACATCTTCACAGAGCGGCCACGTGCTGCTTAAGTGGTTTGAACTTAGTGATGGGGAAGCACAGAGGTTAACAAGACTGTCCCTTTATCGTACCTAAGTTCACAACACCATATAAAAGTGGCCCTTAACTGCTGCACCAAAACTTAGCAGATGCAGGGCTGCTGCTCTCTGGCTGACTCTGACCTCTGACCTCTTGGTGAAGGTGGCAAGCGATTTTCTCCCCAGGGATCAATAATCAAAAGTATGACACAACTGTCTGAAAGAAGAGCCTCTTTGTTTAAAGCGGCGCCAGCTTACAGAACAGAAGTTCACTTTAGTTTCACCTACACTCACAATGGAAATTTTGTAGAAAAGGATGTATAACACACAGATAGAGATGCTTAGCCGAGCATAAAAAAGAGGCTAAGCATGATTACACATCTATGCAACTACGTCTCTGTTTAAGGTCCACATATTCTATTCAAATGCAATAACTGTAGCTGGAGTATGAATCAAATCCCACCAGTGAATGAATCAAAGCCAGAGTTGCTGAGAGGCAATATGTTAATGAATGAGAAAAGAAGTTCAAGACCACCCACCTCCATTGTTCTATTGTGATGAGTGTGAGACAGGTATTATCAAAACTGATCCAATTTCTGTTCATGCATTGATATTTTCCTACATAATACAGCTGTTCACCACAGCCTTTTAGCCTATGTTAAAATGAACAAGCCACTGAAAAATATTCAAACTATTAAATTGTACTGTTTGTACTCTTCAGAAATTGAAGTTCAGATGCAGAGAAGAGGGGGAAGACAAGCCTCCTCTTCCTCTCTGCTCTCTCAGGTGGGCTGCACTGCATAAGAAAGTCAGGCCAAATAGTTCAACACAACATTTTCCACCAACCAGCATTTTCTATCGGCAGACAAAAAGTTGTGAGACTTGAACGCTCCCTCTCTGTTTCCACATGCTGTAGTTCCTCTTTAAGGCTCAGAAGTAAGCCTGTACAGTCCTGTATAAGGCTCGGTATAGGAGGGTATCATAGGAAATGGAATCTGCTGCATATAGAGGGGTTCACACTATATGCGGCACAATATGGAGCATGGCCTACTTTTACCACCAGCTGCCCCATAGTGTGCCTCACTAACAGCTAACCGCCATAAACTCCAGTCCAGTACAATACAACAGTGGCAGTCAGGCCAGAGCTTAACATGCACACACACTCCCACCACTCGAAAGCCAAACGGCCATTCTGTATGTTTCCACACCACGATGTTACACAGAGCCTGCTTGCACTGACATCTTTGGGTTTGAACTGGATAGTCAAAAAAATGTTGATGGGAATTAATCCCCAGGTAGCTATTTGATTCCTGTTTGACTCCAAATCTCATCAGATGTAAGACATGAGGTTAAAAAATCACATAAGAGTAACAGCATGTGAACCCAAACAATCTATTTTGTGTCCAAACCTCAATGTGGGACTAAATATCAAAGCCAGCCATTTCTCTGAGTTGGGGCTCAACAGTGGGTTATGGAGAGATTAAAACATGTCCACAGGTAGTCCATAATCTCCGGCAGGCTGAACATAATACTCTCATTTGGATTTAATGCAACAATCTACTAGTTTTTATTATTTTATTATCTATTATCAACAAAAGAAAGATAACAACTTAACACCTCTCTGTATAATGCAATATAGTTCAGCAGCACCACAAACTACAGCCTCTTAAATCATCTTCTTCTTCATCTTCTTCTTCTTCATCCGCTTGGTCCGGGACCGGGTCGCGGAGGCAGCAGTCTGAGCAGAGATGCCCAGACTTCCCTCACCCCAGACACTTCCTCCAGCTCTTCCGGGGGGACCCAAATGAGGCGTTCCCAGGCCAGCCGAGAGACATAGTTTCCCCAGCGTGTCCTGGGTCTTCCCCGAGGCCTCCTCCCGGTGGGGGACATGCCTGGAACACCTCCCTAGGGAGGCGTCCAGGGGGCATCCGAAACAGATGCCCAAGCCACCTCAGCTGACTCCTCTCGATGCACGAAGGAGCAGCGGCTCTACTCCGAGCTCCTCCCGAAAGTGACCGAGCTTCTCACCCTATCTCTAAGGGAGCGCCCAGCCACCCTGCGGAGGAAACTCATTTCGGCCGCTTGTATCCGCTGATCTTGTCCTTTCGGTCATTACCCAAAGTTCATGACCATAGGCCAGGTGAGGTGGGAACGTAGATTGACCGACGTAAATCGAGAGAGCCATTCGCCTTTCGACTCAGCTCCTTCTTCACCACGACGGTCCGGCATACACCGACCGCATAACTGCAGGACGCTGCACCAATCCGCCTGTCAATCTCACGCTCGATCTTTCCCTCACTTTCGTGAACAAGACCCCGAGATACTTGAACTCCTCCACTTGAGGCAGGACCTCTCCACCCACCTGGAGAGGGCATGCCACCCTTTTCCGGTCGAGAACCATGGCCTCGGATTTGGAGGTGCTGATTCTCATCCCAGCCGCTTCACACTCGGCTGCAAACCGCTCCAGTACATGCTGAAGGTCCTGGCCTGATGAAGCCATCAGGACAACATCATCCGCAAAAAGCAGAGATGAAATCCTGTGGTTCCCAAACCGGACTCCCTCCGGCCCCTGGCTATACGCCTAGAAATCCTGTCCATAAAGATTATGAACAGGACCGGTGACAAAGGGCAACCCTGCCGGAGTCCAACATGCACTGGGAACAGGTCTGACTTACTGCCAGGCAATGCGAACCAAGCTCCTGCTCCGGTCGTACAGAGACCGAACAGACTAGCCCTTAGCAAAGGCTCCCCTGGACCCCATACTCGTGGAGCACCCCACACAGAATACCACGAGGGACACGGTCGAATGCCTTCTCCAGATCCACAAAGCACATGTGGACTGGTTGGGCAAACTCCCATAAACCCTCAAGCACCCTGTGGAGGGTATAGAGCTGGTCCAGTGTTCCACGACCAGGACGAAAACCGCATTGTTCCTCCTGAATCCGAGGGTTCGACTATCGGCCGAATTCTCCTCTCCAGTACCCTGGCGTAGACCTTCCCGGGGAGGCTGAGAAGTGTGATCCCCCTGTAGTTGGAACACACTCTCCGGTCCCCCTTTTTAAAAAGAGGGACCACCACCCCAGTTTGCCACACCAGAGGCACTGTCCCCAACCTCCATGCAATGTTGCAAAGGCGTGTCAGCCAAGACAGCCCCACAACATCCAGAGATTTGAGGTACTCAGGGCGGATCTCATCCACCCCCGGCGCCTTGCCACTGCGAGGAGCTTACGAACTACCTCAGTGACTTCGGCTTGGGTGATGGACGAGCTTTCCACCTCAGAGACCCCAGCCTCCGCTTCCTCATTGGAAGGCAAGTCGGTGGGATTGAGGAGATCCTCGAAGTATTTCTTCCACCGTCCGACAATGTCCCCAGTCGAGGTCAACAGCTCCCCACCTGCACTGTAAACAGTGTTGGCAGAGCAGTACTGCTTCCCCTTCTGAGGCGAGGCGCCGGACGGTTTGCCAGAATCTCTTCGAGGCCGACCGATAGTCCTCCTCCATGGCCTCACCGAACTCCTCCCAGACCCGAAGTTTTTGCCTCCAGGACCGTCCGGGCTGCGGCTTGCTTGGCCTGCCGGTACCTGTCAACTGCGTCAGGAGTCCCACAGGCCAACATGGTCCGATAGGGACTCCTTCTTCAGCCTGACGGCATCCCTTACTTCCGGTGTCCACCACCGGGTTCGGGGGTTGCCGCCACGACAAGGCACCAGAGACCTTGCGTCCACAACTTCGAACCGCCGCGTCGACAATGGAGGCAGAGAACATGGTCCACTCGGACTCAATGTCTCCCAGCCTCCTCGGAATCTGTGAGAAGCTCTTCCGGAGGTGGGAGTTGAAGACCTCCCTGACAGAGGGCTCCGGCCAGACGTTCCCAACAGACCCTCACAATACGCTTGGGTGGGTCTGCCAGGTCTGTCCAACTTCCTCCTCTGCCAGCGGATCCAACTCACCACCAGGTGGTGATCGGTTGACAACTCAGCCCCTCTCTTTACCCGAGTGTCCAAGACATACGGCCGGAGATCAGATGAAACGACAACAAAGTCGATCATCGACCTCCGGCCTAGGGTGTCCTGGTGCCACGTGCACTGATGGACACCCTTATGCTTGAACATGGTGTTCGTTATGGACAAACTGTGACTAGCACAGAAGTCCAATAACAGAACACCGCTTCGGTTTCAGATCGGGGAGGCCGTTCCTCCCGATCACGCCCCTCCAGGTATCACTGTTGTTGCCCACGTGAGCGTTGAAGTCCCCCAGTAGAACAATGGAGTCCCCAGTCGATGGAGCACTATCAAGTACCCCTCCCAGGGACTCCAAGAAGGCTGGTATAGCCTCTGTACTGCTGTTCAAGGCCCGTAGGCACAAACAACAGCAAGAGACCTATCCCAACCCGAAGGCGCAGGGAAGCGACCCTCTCGTTCACCGGGTGAGAACTCCAACACACATGGCGGCTGAGCTGGGGAGCTATAAGCAAGCCCACACCAGCTCGCCGCCGCTCACCCTGGGCAACTCCAGAGTAGTGGAGGGTCCAGCCCCTCTCAAGGAGCTGGGTTCCAGAGCCCAAGCTATGCGTGGAGGTGAGCCCGACTATCTCTAGCCGGTACCTCTCAACCTCCCACATTTGAGCTCAGGCTCCTTCCCCCCCAGCGAGGTGACATTCCATGTCCCTATTGCCAGAGTTTTGGTCCAGGGATTGGGTCGTCGAGGCCCCCCGCCACGACTGCTACCCAAACCACATTGCACCGGCCCCTCATGGACCTTCCCTGCGGGTGGTGAGCCTACTGGAAGGCGGGCCCACGTCGCCATTTCGGGCTGAGCCCGGCCGGGTCCCGTGGGCAAGAGACCCGGCCACCAGGCGCTCGCCTGCGAGCCCCAACCCCAGGCCTGGCTCCAGGGTGGGGCCCCAGGTAACGCCAATCCGGGCGACGTAACGGTCCTTGATGTTCTTCTGTTCATGATGGGCTTGTGAACCGCTCTTAGTCTGGCCCGTCACCTAGGACCTGTTTGCCATGGGAGACCCTACCAGGGGCGTAATGCCCCCGACAACATAGCTCCTAGGATCATTCGGGCACACAAACCCCTCCACCACAGTAAGGTGGCGGTTCAAGGAGGGGCTCTTAAATCATCTTACTATTTAATCACCCACTCTCTAAAATAACACTGAACATTATAACCATCATGAAGTTAGGAATCACTGCAGGACTGTTGTATAACACTGCATTATTTAGTTAGATGTACCTAAAAACTGTGAACTGAGTGCTGGAATGTTTAAGCAGCAAAAATATGACTACAAACAAAAAGGTGAAAAAAATGTAATATATAGGAGATATCTTAAAACAAGCCAAACACCATTACAAGGAACTAGAAGTAAAACTATGGTAAAAAAAATATGTAGATAAAAATGATTAAATGAGAGTTGCTGAGTAGGAAAAAATGCACAAAGAAAAAAGGACACAGAAACTTGGTAATTGCATAATGTAGACAGAACAGAAAACAACAGGCAGCAAAACAAGACATGAACAATGAGGAGAGGGAAGTAAGAGCTCCAATTTTATCCAAACAGATGTCTGCACAGCCATCGTATGATCCTGAGGCCATTAAAAGGAAAGGCATGTGCATTTGTGCGTACAGTAAGTGTGTGTGTGTGTGTGTTTGAAAGATACTAATGGAGTGTCCCAGTTGGCTGCAAAAGTATGCTTCACAGAGGGAATGATGTGATTGGCTGGTATGTGGCACACCCCCTGACGCATGGACAAATACACAAACACACACACTCACAATTAAGTGTCCCTCATCTGTTTGGGTGAGTCCTATAAACACTGTCCACATGTAATCACTCTCAGTGAGACCTTTGTCTGCCATCAACACAAAATATTTCAAAACCAAAGAGATCATTTTACAGGTTTTTTTCTAACATATTCAAATTTAAAAGGAGAAAAAAGTCATATACTGACCTGTAGCAGCATGTTTGACTTTACAGCTTAAAGATTAAGTGTGTGCTGCTGAAAATGTAACTTTTCTTCAGTCCAAAACAATGTCCTCAATTTAGTGTCTGTTGGTAAACTTTTGTGACTGGATTTAACCAGACAATAATTGCAGATACAGCAAGTCACATATATTAGCTGGTCCAGATCCAGGTCATAGTAATTTCTATATTTTGGATGGTTTTTGCACATTTCAAGAACAAAGAAAGGCAATAAAGAAAAGTAAAATGGATAAAAGCGCACATTTCACACCTCTAAATCCATCAAGTTCTTAATGATGACTTTTCAATTATCAATAATTTATTGACATTCTGAACTTACACTAATGCACATGCACGATATTGCCCATCTGTGCATTTGCTATAAATACAGTTACTTCTATTTTCTCCCACATACAACCACACAAACAGCAAAACCACACCAGGTTTTTATCTCCCTCACAAATGCCCACTCACAAGCAGGAAAAATGCTGAAGATGCTGTTAATTGTCTGTATGATGTGCCGCTGTGAGTGAGAAGGTGTTTTATACGGGCACTATAATAACAGGAGCTGTAAAAAAGCTGAGCTGGGATAAATACAGGTGGGCGCCGTGGCTCTCTCTCTACTAATGGTGCAGATAGAGGCACACACACACACACACACCCACCCCTCTGTCTCAAACACACCAAGTGCAACATGGGAACAGGCCAAAACAACCCAGCTGTGTAAATGAATAATATGTTAATGAAATATATCACACATAGACACGCACTGTGGGCATACAGTACGCAGTGACAGGAAATGAGAATATGAAAATGACTGGCCTATCAGAATATATTCCCCTCACTCATCAGATTAAAAGCAAGTACACAAACACACACAAAAGACCACATATTTATGGTATCTCACAAGTGTCCTCTTTTGACAGCATTTGATTTGTTGAGTACGCTACCTCTTGAACATCACTACTATTTATTCCTCTCCTGCCTTCCCCCAAACCAGCCAGTGTAGCATTTTAACTGTTTCTGAATGCATTTCACTCACAGGCAGACCAAAAATCTCAAAACTGTTAATGTCCTATGATGGTCTAAAAGCTTTTAGAACTGCAATATTTAAAAAAACAAAATACACATGTAATTTTGATGTTTTCTGTCATAAAACTGGTAAAACTATGCATAATTAATCCCTATTTTATTCAATTCATAAGTGATGACTTGTAGTGAATATTCAAATCTGTTATGACCCAGGCCTGGCCTCCTTCTGTGTTCCCTCTCCTGCCGCCAATCCACAACAGCAGCTTTGAACTTTAGACCTTGTTTTCTAGGCAGAGGATGAAAATGAACAGGCCGTCAGGCTGTTGGCAGACTGACAAGGAGACGGAGAGGGAGGAGCGAGAAGAAGCGAGGGAGAGACAGAGAGGAGCTTGTAAAGAAAGGAATAAAGTAATGAAAAAAAACACTGAGCCGGGAACTAAGGAATAAAAGGGGAAAGTGAAAGGGGGGAGAAGGAGAGATTGAGGAGTAAAATAGGAAAGGCCATACAGAAAAAAGGCGGATAAAGGGCACATGGTTGAAGAAACACAGGTACAAGAAAATAAAGTAAGGATAGAAACATGAAAATGATGGAGATGTACTCTTTCCATTCGACACCACATGAGCTTTCTACTAGTGCCACCCATTTTGCACCCTCCTTATAGTTTTTGCAGTGTGGTGGACAGGAAATTGTCTTCATTGCTTACAGCTGTTTCTTTGTAAAGGACATGTGTGGCGGAGTCTTTGTGGGCTCATGGATGTCATGTGATCTTCTCAGTGCTGTTGCTGACAGCTCAATCCTGAGGGCTTTAGAACAGAGGCTGAACAAAATCTACACACTGAGAGACACACAATATATTTCTCCCATTAATCTTCTGAAACATTTCATTTTGTTCATACAGGTGTGTGAGGTGTCCTTTATGTACCAATGTACAATAAAATAGATAGCTGACAGCCTGACCTGTTCATATTAACTGCAGTTTATTCTTTCATTATGTTAACACTGTCTTTAATTTCACTTACAGTAACGTTAATTTTCCATACTAAATCAATAGCTTGAGAAGGCTGAGGGAAAACTCTCTCTCCGCATGCACACACAGATGCGCTGAGGCTCACTGATGCATGATCAAAAGGTTCTTGTCAATGGCTGACCTGTGAAAAGGGCAAAAGGACATCAGCTGATTGACTGAAACAGCATGTCATGCAGAGTCAAAGAAGAAATCAACATGTACAACTGAACCATACACACACAATGATGCAAGCCACAAATCAAAGGCAAGGTTTAACTTAAAATATGTATGTCCACTTTAGTTCTGAACCTTTTTACATGTAAATTTAGAATGAACTATACAATGTTGTCTTTTTACAAATGAATGCTAATGCAGTCCCAGAATTTATCTTCATATATGAAGTTGGTTTTAACAACAAACAAAAACAAACAAAGAAGAGGCAGAAACATCTTTGTGACGTCCCCGGTCAACTTAAGGGTAAACATCCCAATGTGCACCATGCCAACTGAGGTCCTTAAAAAACAAAATATTTCACAACATGGAAAGAAAAAAAAAAATTCTTATCAGTGTGCAATACTGGTTGTGTTTGCGTGTTGCTTTTTGTCAATATATTTGTGTACTTTACTAAAAAAAAAATCAAACCCAGACTATATCATTAGAAAAGTAAAAATGTTAAAGGTGTTGTAGATTGAGCACAGCAGCGTGTAACTGCTTCAAACAAAATTAGATCGTATGAACCATGTGTCTGCCATATGGTGAAAACTGGGGTTTTGTATAATTCTGAAAAAAGTATTTCAAAAGATGTGAGGTGTTCCGCTACTTGTGTGTGTGGTTGTCTAAAATGTGTCAATTGTTGAAACAAAATGTGCCCCGTTTTCAACATCATGCTTAAGCAATGGTACAGTAAAAAAAAAATAATAACAATACTAATACTGGCAATAAAATGCCATTTTCCTCCCTATAGCCATCTGTTTTTAACTATACCTTCTGTTCATTGACAAAGCTTCAAAGATTCAGATCAGAGCTCTCATGTCATAGTCACTGCACTTCAATTATGATGACTGAGTGTTGCTCCAAAAGGACACTGTGCAGCAGCTTTATGCTTACTGTTTAGCCATTGTGCTTTCTGGATCGCTGTTGTTTTTTGTGCTTCAGGTCCACCATATGTATATAGCACCATTAGCCATTGTTTATGTCTTAGGTTTTCCCATAGGAACAATGCCTGTCTGATTTTGATCTTCCTTCAGTCAAAGGTGGGTCAAGTAAAACAAATAACACATTCATTTAGGCTGTAGTTCAGGCCAGATCTCTGATGACGTAAACTGTGATCTGGTGGACAGCAGACACAGGTGGTGGGATTGAGAGACAACCTAATAGGCAGGGTAATGAATATTAATCTTACTACACTTTATAACTCTATTACATTAATTAGACTGAGATAATATGATAAGATGAAGAAAAGATAAAGTCTTGTTTTCTACAATGTTAGAACCAAAATCTCAGTTCCAATCTCAGCATAAACACACTTAACTGCACAAAAAAAAACTGCACTGTCAGATTTGGCTTCTGTGGTTGGTTTCATAGAGGCTCATCTGAAATTATTGTTTGTTTTATAGATGTTTGTATTGGTTTTCAGGTTTGTGCTTGAATCTTAATGGTACCTTCAAAGGAGGTGTTTTATTAATTCTAATAACCATTATCAATGTCAGCAGTTAACACTGGAAAATGATTTATTGCTTGCAAGTCCAGACAGTCAGTCCCCTTCCCACAAGACCTGTGGACTAAGAGACACTTTTGTGAGATGGTAACTGAAGCACAGTAATCCTTACCAGCACAGCAAATACAAAAGACATGGACTAGATAAGACTGCATTTCCTGTTGAAACTTTGATGGCTGCTATGTGGAGTATACATAGTGTTTATAAAGACTATTTTACACTATTCTTGAATGTGTTTTTTTTTTTTTTTAAAGGTGCCAGAATGTATTTTCTCAAATGAGTACATACAGTACTAGGTACAAGGTCTCCCACTATAAGCTTCTTTTCTTGTCAGGCTATCAATCGTTCAGTCAACAATAATAGGCGACTCCATAAACAACCTCAAAAATAGTATAAATACTACAAATACTGTACGACTGCACTGAAAATGAATGGCAAATGCCCATCAGGTTAGCAGAAGGGTCTCTAAAAACTGCTTGCTTAGGCTTAGCAAAAGTAAAACAAATATGATTATTCAGTTTTAAACTATAAAAACAAAATGGAGAAAAGAATAGAGACCAGCTTGTAACAGCACCAGCTGGTTTCTAAACACTTCAGCTTTAATTCTCCTCTGGTTTGGTTTTGATGATTTCTATTGCGTCCTGATTTAATTGCCAAACAAAGTAATCATAGCATGTCCATTAAAGTACATTCATTTAATCTGCAGGCATTTACTCTCATGAGTCATACATTACTCATGAAGCACAGCTTTATGACTATCATTAAAAACAAAACAATACACTCAGGAAATTCGCTCTCTTTACATATAAGGTTTTTTATTTTGACTATTCTGTATTCTTTATTTTGCAGGTGATATGCCAATGTCCTCCCTGGAATAAAAACTGTGTTGTATATATGCATGAATATATTTGTAACATTAGAAAACAATGAATTAAAACATTGGTCTGATGCAAAATAACAGTCTGAGATGAAAACTTCCGCTTCTTTTTGTGGTAACCCAGACGAATAAACAGACCTACCAGGAATAAATAACAAAGCCAGATATTATTGGATATAAAGGAAACAATATGACACTTAACCCAACCCAGCAGTATTGGCAGCTGCTACTGACCTTTTACTACTATGAGAGAGCTTCTTCCATTTTTCTCCCAGCAGCCAAACACACTGGTTTACAGCCGACACTCCTGCAGACAAAATCTAAGAGGGTCCAGAGGTATAAATCCCTCTTCAGGTGCTTCCCCTTCCCTCCCTCCCTCTGGTTTAACTCTGTAAGTGCAATGATTCAGATATTCATCGATACTCCCTATGTTCCCACACCCCGACTCTTCCTTTACACCTCGACTGTTTCTTCTCTCTACTCCCACCACACTAATAACTTCATTTTATTGTTTTTTCTTCTCTCTTTTGCGAGACACCTACATATTTCATGCAGCAAAAGTCTGTCAGAGATGAGACGGAGTGGGGGCAACAAGGTGAAACACTTGAGTTAATAGTTAACCTGATAATTGGGGTCAGCAGTGTGAGGGCAAACTCCACAAATATAGCACAAGCCATCACTGACACATGGACACTTTAAAGAAGGGAATGAGAGGAAGGGGGTAAAAAAGAAGGGAGCAGAAGCAGTGACAGAGACAAAAGGACATTACGACTAAAAAATAATGCATATTACAATATTTTTTCCATATTGACCAATATTGATATTTATCACAATATATAATTTGATACTGCTGCCAGTTTGGAGAGTGACAATGACCTGAAGAAAGCCTGAAGAAAGCAGATCATTGGTTAAAATTTAGGACAAAGTTTATTAACATAAAAAACAGAATAACATATTGTACACATTTAAATATTAACATAGTTTAAAATATATTTTAAACTTAATCAAATAGTTCTGAATGTAAACATTGACCTGTGCCTTATCTGTCTTAAAACAATATAAGATAGCTTGCCTCATAATTCATAAAGTTTATGTCAGTAAAGGTGTCAGTACTATCATGTTGAATCCCTGAATTTTGGCTCCAGCCTCGCTCGTGCTGCCAAGAGCGAGAGAACCATGAGGAAGTGGGCGGACTAATGTGGGCCCACATTTGCATACTGTCTGTGTGGGCACTGGGATGTTATCTTTTCAGGTGATGGAAAAGATCTGTTGTGTTTCCCGTCTGGGTTCGCATCGACCAACGCCTTTGTAGGTCAATGTTACCAACATGGCTACACTTAATGAGGTACTGCCAACATTTGTTAGCTTTTTTAAGCTTTTTCAAAAATTCAAAATGACTATACCAACTCCTACGTCAAAGACCTCCATCTGCATCTTAGCATCTGAACTGAATCACTGTGTGAACATATATTTTTAGATTCTTGGATTGATTAGCTGAATTATGGGTTGTAAAACAGAGTTGCCAGCAGTCTCATTGAGCTTTTATAACCCCTTATCACTCCCTTGATTTAATAACATCAAACAGTGTAGTGGTAGAGTAAGTTTCCTACAGCAAACCATTGTTGGATCCACTAGAGAGGTGTTTTGGAAATCTCACAACATTTTTGTCCGTGATTTCGTCAGCTTTGTAAGATAGCACATTCACGTGCCTGTTAGTTCTGTTCATTTGTTTCCTCTTTTCCAAAGGGTATCCATTTTTCTCTGGTGGATCAAACAATGGTTTGCTGTAGGAAAGGATTCAGTTCAGATGCTAAGATGCAGATGGAGGTCATTGACGTAGATGTTGGTACAGTCATTTTGAATTTTTGAGATTAAAAAGCTAACAAATGTTGGCAGTACCTCATTAAGTGTAGCCATGTTGGTAACATTGACCTACAAAGGCTACAGGCCACATGACATTGGAATGCTACAGGGCGGTGACCTTCTTTGATAATTTCCTAAGCCTAAGACATACTGAAGACCCCCTTGATCACATGACAGACAGACCGATAGACAGACTGACAGACAGACCAACAGACATTCCACCAGAACACTCCTCTGTTTAATAAGAAACACAATAAAAATGATTCTGCTTATTGTATGACAGATGAATATACAAAGCCAGTGATCCAATTAATGAAAGGCTGACATAATGACAACTGACATGACAGGAAAGTCAGTAGAAGAAATGTAATATACTACACATTACATAAAAATGGCTTTTGACAGAGAGTGAGACAGTATGTACGATATAAAGCTTCATTAAAGAAATTCTGATCCCCTAAATCTAAATAGCTATTAATTTAGTGACATTTTAACACTTGTTGTTTAAAAAGATGAAATAACCTGCATTTTGAAAACACTGAGCCACAAACTTAACGTTACAATTTTTTCCTATGTGGACACACCATTATGGTGTTTTAAAGTCAAATCCCATTTGCTGACCAAACTTGTAGCAAAGTCCACAAAGCAGGGTCCCTATGATTTCATCACCTTGTTGTCCCACAAAGAGGTAAAAAAATAAACAAGAGGAGAAGCCTTCTTTGCCCTCCAAAGGCTCAATCTAAGGCCAAAGCTAACAAATTAGCTCAGCTAAATGTAGCCAGACAGCACTCAGAGGGAGCTTTCTCTCACTTTCTGGCATGTAAAACAAACTCATTTGTAAATAGTTTCCTTTGTGTCAAATAGTTCAATAACTATTTAATATTCAAATAGTCCAATAACTATTTGACACATATCAAATAGTTATTGTACAACCGCTTCATTGGCAGAGGTTTGTGTGGCATACTTAAAATATTTGAAATGGTTGTCAGTTACTATGCCTACAGTGCACATTACATAAACATCAACTCTTCCTAAGGGCATCTCTAGCTGTTAATTCCCTTTTAGAAACACAACTGTGAAAGGTTTACTTGTGTTAAGCAGTTCAGTGAATTGCAACACGTGTTCTCTGTTAACATAGATGCAGCAGCATGCAGAGCAAGAAGCAGTTATCTTCACTGTGTGTGTGTGTTCACTTTGTCTGGAACAGGACAGATCTCATGCAGGCTTGTTTTACATGATTCTACTTGCTCAATGCCCCAGTTTTCAATAATTGTTAACATCAGTATGCCAACACTGTGACAATGTGAACACTATTTGCAGGGTTTGGATTACATGTTGTGTGAAGACTTACTAGAATTTACTTTAATTTTTTGTTCTCAACTTTTGTTTTCAACTCTCTCCTAAGTTGAAAGCTTAGTGTTCTGTGCTTTGTGAGCGGGGAGGCCATTTGTGTAGGAACTATTAACGGCCAAAAGTTCAGGATAAGCCTGCCCGGTATGCAACTCTAGTCCATTGCTGCCTTCATCCTCTCTAAAGGCAAAAAGGTGAATTCCTTTCTGTATTATTTCCACGTGTCTACAGGAGCAGTGGATCGAGGAGGAAGTACTAATACTCAGTACTATGTCACAACCATACACAAACAGAAACATCCTCCGAATACAACGCTATGAAAAACACATTGAATGTACACATGCTGAACCAAAACATGCTCCTCCTCTGATTCCAGTTTCCTGCCATTCTGTGACCTATGTAACCAGCACAGTTGTTGAGAAGCTAATTATTATGGTTATAATGGCAACGTTTAGCCACATATCAGCAGCAAGATACATTATTTTATCTGTCACAACAGTACTGTGTGAGGACTCCTCCCACCTTGCCTGTACTGCCAAGCATAGACAGCCCCAAATCACCAACAACACACACACATTCACATTTATACTACACTGGAGTTTGGAGAATATTTAACAACATGCAATAAACAAGCTTCACAACAGTAAAACAAACATTCAGTTCAACAACAAACACACGGCTAACACTCGCAGACAGATGTAAGAGCGCCGCCTCATAAAATCCAGGTGATTATGATAGAGGACATGGTTCAGGGTCAGGACAGGGGTGCTGGGACAAAATAAAGTGAAGTGATGGATCCTGGGTGTTTGTTTAAAAAGACTCTTTCACATGATCTGATGCGGCTTAGCAAGCTCTTAAAAGGAGAGGCAGGCTAAAGGAGAAGGGCTTGGCACTCAGTAAAGCAGAAGGGCCTCTTATTGAAGGAGAAGAGCTTGACTTTTTCAAGATAAAAGAGAGTGTTAAAAATCCACCCGCACTTCCTCATAATTTCAGTTCAAACTGCAAAAACACAGTTTTTGCCAGTATTAGCAAAAAAAAACAAAAAACATTCAGTTGTATCGTCACTGACAAAATTCTGATGTGCAGGATAAAAAAGAATTGATGTAAAAAAGCGGCAACAAATGTAAACAAATATGTTGAATGGAAATTTTGTCATACATCTGAGGACATAAAAAAGTTAATAGAAACTAACTATTAACTGTACAGCAATACATAGTAAAGACCGTAAGACATAACAAGGCTTAAAAGGTGGAAAGAATATAGGTTTTGTGATGTAGTTCAGACAGTGGTGCATTGCAAGTATCTATGGTGGATACTTCAATGACATGTACTCATTTTATGGCAATGTACACAAGGAAATAAAAGACAGCAGCTTTGTGTTTGGAGCAGTCAGATGTCAAGTGTCACTTTCACATTTCCAACCATGAGGTCTATGGTAGGTTAATGCCTCTAATCCAAAGAAGGTGTCATGGTTAGGAACATGGATATCTGATCATTTACACAGAGAGGCACCTTTGGTGACTCAGAATCAACCAGCCACACCTTTTTTCTTTGGAGGCAAAGTAGGTTGCTGGAGAAAGAGGCACATTCAGAAAAAAGGGTGGTGTTCATTGTTTACCTTAAAGATATAATCTCAAAGATTTTCACTAAAATAAATATCTGTTAAGTCACTATCGCATTATGAGTTAACACAATGGTGTTTAAATCTATGGCCCACTGATAAAAGCTGTTACAGTTTTATAACCCCGGTGTCAGTTGAGACTTTGCTGGAAAAATCACAAGCGGGCACATTTAGGCTTTTAACAAGGCTTTAAAATGAAAACTCACTCTTCAATTCACCTGTGTTTTTTCAGGGCCCTGCTGGTGTTGCAATTAAACGGTTACTATGGCCAAACAAACAAAGAAAAGGCTGATGACAACAGGCAATGAAATTTGAAACTGAAACTGAAGTGAGGTCCAAAAACGTGCCTGCTTTATAATCTTTGAGATTATAACTTTAATATAGCAGTAAATCCAATAGGCTGTGCGGAAAGCTATGCTATACAACGTGTGCACAAAAAAATTTGTAACACCTGGAGCATATCAGATCTGCATCCATTCATGATGACATGATGTGATCCAAGCCATGGTTATTTGTGTTTTTAATGCATGTTTGTCTGACAAATCCAGAACAACTGATAGTAGTAGCATACTGTTATCAGAAATGTAGTACTATAGATGAATGAAGGCCAATGAATGCCAATGAATACAGATGAATGCCGTTCTCTACAGTGGCTTCCGCTCATTATCTTAGGTGAGTCATGGCGGGAAAGAAGTGGTTACAGTGGCAGCAGCCAGGCCAGAGATTAGCCACTGTGATAAAAGGAGAAACTCTCAGAGGCAGATTAACGGAGTGCAAATGGCCTCTTGAAAGAGCTCCTTCAGTCGCAAACACAGACATAAGCTTCCATTCAAACTCCTATTATCCAATTCAATTCCGTTCCATCAGTTTTTTTATTCAGTTTAATACATTCTGCTGCTGATCTAATACACCTCATTCAGTGTCATAGAGAAGCATTCAAAAGAAAGGCTGGCATCTTCAACACCAGAGTCTGTCAATCAAGCATAAACCAGCAGGGCTCCTGCAAATTAAATATTCATCTTTTCCATGAGATCATAAAGTTAACTTTTCAGCTCAGTTTAAACTGATTGTACTGTGAAATTACAATATAGCAGTATCCTGTAAGGAGACGTGTCAGTCCATGTCTGTGGTCACTTGAGCAGCAGAGTTATTCTTTTCTTCAGATTCATTGGCCTTAGTGTTGCTTTTTTAAGTTAAGTTGAAACTACATGAGGTGCATATCAGAAAATGAAAAATTGAAAACTTAAAGTCCCCTCAAACCCATGATCCACTTTTCCCAGAGTTTTCACCAACTTTGCTAGATTTCACATCTCCCTTGGACTGTGTACAGACTGTGCTTGATTGAAACCCTTCTCACTCTGCTGTTGATCATGTTGCACCTGTTGGTCCGGGCCAACTTGGACCTTATTGGTGCATGGATTGGGATTCTGATGACCTTAAGATGCGCTCCAAAACCTCAATGACACATGGGAGGTTTCAGCCATGTGGGCCTGGTTTGGCTCCAGTTCAATTTGTCAAAAAAAGAAAAAGGTATGCCAACTTAAATGAACATGCAGCAACACCACATATAGGCTTACCAACAGTGTGTAAATAATACAGACTAACAAACCCATATTTCACATGGTTTGGCATCAAGCCAAGCCAAAAGGAAACGTACAATACTGCCCTTACCAACACTTAAAACCAATGTAGTTTACCGCAGCATCTCTACTATCTGCTCCCACTGAACATCAGCCAATAGAGACTCTGATACCTTCCCCCTCATATGATGCCTGCACACCATTTAAGCAGTTTCCCATTTCTCCAATATTGCTGCTACACAACAAGCAGCAAGCCAGGATGAGTAAATTGACCTTAGCCTTTCATAACTTCACATGGTCTTCAAAGTAAAAATTTTCTTTGACTACCTTTTATATGACATCAAATTGAGCCGAACATCAAATTCAATTCAGCAGATGCCTTTATCCAGAGAGAAAAATGGTGCACTTGTTGAATAAGCTTTCACTCTCACTGTTCTCACTTTTTCAGCCACAGCAGGCTGCCCCCTCACTACAACGCTCTGACAAACCCACTGTACACATAGCCGCTCAGCACCAACGGACCCTTAAGATTTAGTTCAAACCAAAACAGAGATAAAGAGGAGTCATCATTGATAGCGTGGCTCCAAATGATTGCTAACATTGCTCCATATCTGTTTAAACAGGCAACTCTTTGCTAACCCGTTTGCCTTACATTACATCAACTTTATAAAATTTTAGAAATATGTCAGTGTTGTGTTTCCACTGCCCTCAAGTGGCCAGGTTTAAGGAGAAAGACAGGACATTTGTCCCCATTTGCTCTATAAGTGGACAAACTTTTAGGAACTCACAACATATTTAAGCGCTGTAACAACTATGAGCACTCAAAAGTAAGAAACCACATTTTTTAGTCTCACGCCAAGTTATTTTATAAAACATGTTTGGTCTATATAAAGACAAAGAGAGTTACATTAGGACAGGTCCATGCAAATGTTTCAAGTTTAACCACAGTCTGCCCAATCATAAAATTACACCAAATGTGAAAACAAAAAAAGAGACTCTTTTTCCACCCACTACCTGGCATCCATTTATGAGCGAAAATAACAGGGCTTAGTGGAAAACAACAGTGTCTGACAGAGAAAATGACTCATCTCTCGCTTCATCCCTCCATCTCTCGCTCTCTCCTTTCCTCTTTTCTAACTACCAGCTCTAGCACATCCTGTACATAAAAACAGAGCTGAACCTGAATGGGAACACAGATACCAATATGGTGCACAACACGCTTAGCTCTCTTTTCCAAGAACTGCTGGGACAGCCTGACAGAAATGTCCTAATAAGATATAATATGAAGTATTAAAGTCTATAATGCCCAGGTTACTTTCCAAAGTTGTCTGTGTATCTGTGGCAGCCTAGTTTGCTTCCACCATCAACGGATGTTTCTGACATCTGTGAGATTCTGTGAGATTTGGACAAGAGATAAGAGTCATTTTCTTCTTTCTCATGGGAACCTTGGGGCTTATATTAAAGTCCAGTTGGCGAAAAACCTTCAGAGGCTACTCTGATACCACAACTGGTATTTTCACATTCAGAAATGTGGTAGTATCGGACACATACGCTGTACTATATGTGTTTGTGTGTGTGTTTGTCTACGTGTGTGTACATGTAAAAAACATGAGATGTGAGACGCATGTTTATCTTGATACACCACTTAGATAAGAGGGGTTCCTGCAGCTTGCAACAGCGGGACATTACTGAATAAATATGTGTGTGTGTGTGCGTGTGCATGTGTGTGCACGTTTACAAGTGAATGTATGTGTGAGAGGCCCCTGTAGAGAAAGCTGCTGAGCAACATGACTCCAGCCTTGGCTGGTTTGATCACTCCTATTTTGTCCTTGTCAGCACCCTTGCCTGTTGCACAACCAACATGCAGTTAGAGCAATAGAATTGTGTTTGTTTTCAGAAAATAAAAAAAAAAAGCTGTAAGACAGTGTCGGTTAAAAAACAGGATTTCTTTCATCGCCTACAGGGATTTTCGCAGTATTTTCAGTTTAGTTTCACCCTGCTAATGTTGACTGACAGCAGTGTATTTCTACAAGGAACGTACATTTTGTGTTGATTTTGGCAGCCCCTGTGGACAGAAGTGCTAGTGCTTCCCGGAATGAAGACTGCATTTCCCATGAGCACCACCACCACCTCACATCATAAAGATATCACGTCACATGTGAGCCTATATCTAACAGATTAAGTAACTCTGTAATAGGAATTTTGTTGAGAAAGCTTTAGGTTTTCCCTAGTACTGTTTCCATAATAATTAGCCAATAGCAGGATTTGGTTTGGTAGCAAGGCAAATATTAACGTTAAGTTATAAGCTGGGGGCTTAGCTGTATTACAGTATTGTCCACCATTCATAGCTCATATAATTATGTAAAAACAAAAACGGCCAGCACTGGGTCGAACCTGTGAACCAGCAGCAACAGAAAGTTTGCTGATCCGACTGGGGCGGTCAGGGCGGTCCAGAATCGGACCCCGGCGCTACAATCGAGCGAGCAAGGCGGCAGGAATTGAATGTCATCGTCCTTGTGATTAATACAGGCCAAACTGTTTCCATTTACCACATTGTGTTTTTTTAACTGAACACATTTTGCTATAAGAGCTTGATTTAAACAGAAATACATCTGTGCTACTTGTCTCATTATCACGACACTTCCATATGGTAAACCAACATGATGTGACAGCAATTCAAATAGGACACACTTCAAATCCTGCATCATGTCTATTCTATAGTCTGCATAAAAAAAGAGGAATGAATAGTTAACTCCTCCTATTGAACTGTGAAATCTGATTCGACTGACAAAATTCTGAGTTGGCATGACCCTAACATAGCTTCAAAAAATAATAAAATAATAAAATCTACTCCTGCATGTCTCCTCCTCCTACTCCTCCATGTAAACACAGGCTCCTCCAGTCTGCGGATTGTAAATAGCTTTATCTGATTTTGAAGGGAATCAGACCCAGAGACATTAAAAACAATATAGAGAGAATCAGTATTAAATTGAGATTGCTCATAAACAATTATAAACCCCACATAGTTACTTTAACTACAACTTTAACTTGATCCAGGAATAATTGTTCTCAAAGATGCACTGTGCAATTTTACCACAATGAGCCCCCAAAAATGGCAGAGAATCCAATTTTGAAAAACTTCATTACCCAGAAATCCCACAATGTGATGTCAGTAAACCCAGCATGCTTTTCTAACAAGGCCGAAAACATGTAAGATTTTCCATGCTTGTTTCCAGATGTCTTTTAATGTGGCATGATTGTCTCCATTTTTACTTTGGTTCTCTATATTTGTAATTTATTTTGAAGATCTTTGAAAGAGATGTTTATCTAGTTTCAAATAATATTTTCCTCTGTGTGAAAACTTGTAGCACTGGTAACTACAGTTTCTTTTGATTGTCAAATGACATTTCTTCGTTCTGGAAAAAGTCAGTTTTTTCTTCAAATACTTAAAGAAATAAAGAAATTTGCATTGTCTGCCACTGCTTCAGCAGATTATTCTCTTGACATTTCTGCTGCTTCTTTCACATTTCCGTTATCACAACACAAACTCATGTTGTAGGTATAAGCAACTGTCAAAACAGGATTTGTGAATCAAGTGTGTGGTGAGGCAATAAAGTGCACGTCTGTCAAACATCATGGCTGTTTTTTAAACAGGCAGTCTGAATCACCACATGTGAAGGCAGAATCTGATTCTGAGTGACAGTTTTAACTGTGCAGTGACCAGCACAAGTGTAAACAAGTGAGATAAAAGAGCGATCACAAATAGCAAAGTATGTGTGCAGATGTCATCGCGCTTTCATATCGTCATCTGATCTGTGTTAATGGATTCGTGTGTAATCACATACATGCATACGTTCATGTACCAAAGAAGCTGAGTGCTCTTATGTCCGAGCCAGGCATGAGGTCTTCACCAAATCATTTTTACACACAAAGAGTTGCAGAATACAAAAACCACAACCGACCGACACCAGATGGAGAGCAAAGAGAGAGAATTGCAGAGAGGAGGGGGGGCTGAAGAAGTATAAATCATTACCTCTGTTTAGACTTGTTGCGGCTGTTGTTTGTTGCTTGGTTTTTCCTCTCTGGGTAAACTAGCATACATCCTCGGAAAACATAACCACTCTCTCCTGGTTTCAGCGGCTGTGTATACATACACACATTTACACAAACATGCACACACAGAATTATGTTAATTGGTATGAAAGTGGAATGAAACTGCGTGTTGTCTTAGCCACACAAACAGAATACCATCTGCTGTAAATTCACTCGTTACTCGGTTGATTCAGACATTTTCAGTGTGCTAACTTAATCTCTAAGAGGAAGGAAAGTAAGAAATTTGAGATAATTTACCATTTCAGAATTTCTATCATGTTTTATTTATACTGCAGATAATCATTTTAATCATCATTTTAATCATTTTAATTTTTATTGTAGAAAAACAACAATTTTATCATTTTACTTTGGGCCAGTTTAGATTGTATTTTAGTGCGATTATTTTAGTGTGGTTAAAGTTAAATAACCTTTTCATCACCAGCAAAAGTTACTAGTTTAAGAAGCTAAAGATGCCGGCTCTGTGGTGACAGGCATTGAACGGCACAGGAATCACACCATGCATCACCAGGTGTCCGGTCATTTTATTTGACCAAATCCACAAATGTGTACTACCACAGCCTGCTTGCAAGGCTTGTAATCTCAGGTAATCGTCCATAATTTTTATACATACAGGGCCACAATGAATTCAGCCAGTATAGAAAGCAAAAGGATTAATCAGAGCATCAGCACATTTAATGCTTAGTGACTCCCCAAAATGGCCAGAGAACTAAACCTTCAATTCAAAGACAAACGTGGAGAAAAAAGTAAAACAGTTAAGTTGAGAGGTATTCGTGGAATGACAGCATTATGTAACTGATGCTGAATCCAGTCATAGCTGCCAGCAGGGAAGCTGGATAAAGAAGAAATGTGCAGGATTTGGGTTCTTCAAAGGTTTTCATTATTTACTTCAGTTTACTTTCTGATCATGTCTCCATGTTAAAAAAGTTACATTTTAATCATTAATGCAACTGAACACTGTATACACACACTCACACATACATATAGAAAATGTCATTCTGAGAAGATTAACATTGTTTTGAATCCAGTGTTTGCTTTTGAAAACGATTTCGGCTTTTCTTGTGTGTGTGAGTTTCTGTATTTGTGGTTAGTTTTAATAAAAGCCATGCTTTCAGACAATGTGCAATTGAGCTAGTGAAAAAAATTTTTACCAATAATAAAAACAACCCATATTTTTTTTTACATATTCCATATCAAATCATAATTGCATTCCTCTTTATGGCATAGACTCTGATGTCAGCACCAAATAAGAAGAATATATTCAACATAACGTAATTGATTTTAATGATTGATGAACTAAAAGGAACAATTTTATTGCATCTGAGAAGAATATGAACATGGTGGAATTGTGACTGCGACAGGATAAGAGAAGAGGAGGAGAAGGTGAATGAAAATACCTCACCTCTCTGCTGCCCCTGGCTCCTAGCCAGCTAAGAGGCCGCTTGGCCTGAATGATGAGGGCTGAAAACCTCTATCTTACCCCAACTGAGTATCACTTGATTTCCTTCTATGGATCTTTGCGTAGTTTCTAGTGCATTCCATTAAAAATGTAAAACATAAAGACAGAGCTTTATATAACATCATTTCTACACTTGCTGTTGCTGTGTTTTGTTGATCAAACCTTTTTTTAATAATTAATGATGTAAAGTAGTCTGTATAATACATCCTCTCAGAAATGTGTTAATCCTTCCAAGTGATGCTCTGCCAGGTAGCTTATGTGAACTCTCTGCTTGTTTAATGGCTAGTTTCTTCAGTGTGATTTTCACTGAGTGAAAAACGCGCTCAGTTGGACTGTGGTCAGCCAACCTAACTTGACCAGTCAAAAACATTCCACTGTATGGCCACAACAGAAAAAAGTCATTGGTGGTTGTTTTTGCTGTGTGTTGAATATCATTGTCCAGCTGCATTGTTATAAAACTATGCACAGTTAAAGGGATACAAGTCATTACACTGCTAATTCAATATGGATACAAACTGTCTCAAACACTGCTAAAGCTGAAACCATGTCCTCGTTGTATCAATTCAATGCTTTACATTCTAGCTTTTGTGACATTTCAAAGAAATTCATAGTTAGATAAAAATGTAGCTGCTAGTGTATAGTCTTGATTTGTTGTATGCTGTTTGCTGTAACATTATGTTTCACAAAGTGCAGCACTGTCTCCTGACACACTGACCACTAATATTGTCACAGCCATTGTCACCTCACAATGTTCAGTCGTCATGTGCACAATTTTCAAAAATATTCAACAGAATACTGAAACAAACTCTGTCCGACATTACAGGCTGACCAAAAGGACAGAGAACTAACCATGTGCAAACACAGAGCATGATACTCACACACAGAGAGAGAACCTGAGAAAGTGAGATGGAGTAAAACTGTGATAGTGAGGGGGCAGGAGTTGATTGGGGAGAGCCAGGGAGTGAGATTATAGATAATGTGGAGAAACAGTGTAGTTACTGTAAAACAGCTGTGTCAGCTTTCAGCACACACACACACACACACACACACACACACACACACACAGAGCACAGACAAAGTCAAACACGTGCTTTACCTGTGAAATTCAAGTTATGGACACACAGTCACAGAATTGTCATCCACATGAGCTTACCTCTGACTGCTGCAGCTCTATTTTGACAGCTCCAAATGAATGTAACACACACACACACACACACACACACACACAAGCGGAAGGATGGACAGATCATACAAAGACATGGACAAGCTGCATAACACGTTCATCTATCAATCCAAATTGGACTAAATACTGTGTGTGTGCCATATACACACAGGATGAATGGTGGATGAGTTCAACTGAGTGTTGTGCAAGCCAACCCAGTAAATAGGCCATCTGCACTGCTCAGGTCTAATTTTGGAAAGGCAGGGAATGAGATGAAACGATTGGTGTCAAAACTCCTGTGAGGAGCCAGAGAGACGAGCGAGTCCATCACGTAGAGATACGACCTGACACAAACACCAGATGGGGAGAGGTAGCGCTGTATTCCAGTACTTTGATTCTTCTTACAGTAACTCCCAGCATACTGCTGTTAACATCCTGGAGATACCAACACACCCATTCAAATTTTCTAGATTGTTTTGCCTTGTGAAGGTAAACCAGTACTGCCACTGTTCTCACCAAAGAATGTAAATAGCTGCACCGCTTTCGAGATGTGTGGGTTGATTCAATGATAGCAGGGCATGTGGTTTTACTTGTTGGGCCCCTGGGCAAAAGTACAGGATAAATTCTAATTGAGTCTGTTAAGTGGTCAAAAAAATGTCTGCATCATTTAGTTTTCTGTTGTAGTTTACTTCTTTTTTTGTTGTTGCCATTATGTTAATGTTGTCTTTGTGTGGGCCAGGAGCGGATCAGGGCTTATGACAGTGTTCAGTCACAGCTAAAAGTAATTATGAATGATGACAGCTTATTTCCTTTCGCCGTGGCTGGAATCAAAAGACTGCCAACTACACGCAGCAGCAGTAGAGAACACTCAGTAGGATGATGGTAAGTACGAGTTTTAGTTTATGAGTTCAGCCTTGGTGGCCTAAGTGTTCCTTTATATTTCATGTGAATAACACTGGTGTACCTCTCTCCCTGCCAACCCTGCGTATGTGTGTGTGTGTGTGTGTGTGTGTGTGTGCCTCTGTGGCTGCCTTCTCTATCCACCCTTGTTACTCAGCCCAAACAGCTTAATAAAAAAAAACAACAACTCTGCGATCCACTTGTTTCAGATGTGCTGATCAGACGTGCCGATTCATTTTCAGCCCTTTACTTTATGTTCAGGGTGGACACTGCAACCACAGTTTAGAGCAACTGACCATCGGCAATTCCTTTTGGTTATTTTTGTCATTATATAGCCTGTGGAATGAGCACGTCTTTGGATGCCACAAGGAAAAGAAAACAAAAACAGGCTAACATAGCGAGGTTTGTTTGTGCTTGGAATATGAAAAAAAAATCTAATGAGATGACCCCTGATCATGTGGTCTACAATTTGAATGTTTTATTTCTTATTTTAATTTTAAACTAAAACAAGCACTTGACAACAATCAAAAAGCAAGAAACAAGCACTACCACTGACTCCAGTGGTTTCTGAGATTTTCAATATATCATCAAAACAACTTCCTTTTCTGTCCATTGTTTACATCCAGTTCTTTCATTCAACAAAGTGAATATTCAGAGAACATGAGTCAGGCATATATACACAAGATGGCAGGACTTTGTCGAGTATAAAGGGAGGGAAGCATGTGCATGGACACAGCCACAGACACACACATACACACAATAATACATCAGCTAGATCCTTTAAACCTATTTTATGGTCTTCAAGTTGCGTCATTTTCCCGAATAAATGTCAGAGGGCCAAGGTTTACAGTGAGCTAATGTTTGAGAGAGAGGGACAACAAATGAATGGGTGTGTGCAGCAGAATTTTTTCTTCTGCTGCAAACTCTGGGGCATATACTACAAGCTACGATCAGTGCAGCCCCGAAACAAATCTGACCCAAGCAGATTGCAGCTCCTGCCAAAAGCAAATAGAGCCTTAAACGCTACACAATACAGCACACAGCAGGAGAAAATGAAATGGGATCGAGCAACACAGAAAAACAAGGAAAAAACGCAGTATGCAAGAAGAAGGACGAGGGGGGGAGAGAATGGAACAGAGGAAGGGAATAACAGGCGTAAATGCTGAGCATGGACGAGAGGAAAAAGGGCAACAGCAGGAAATGAGGCAGAGACAGACCGTAAGAAGAATGAGACAGAGCATGTTATAGGCTAATTAAGACTTTACTGCTAACAGGAATTTCACCAATTTCGTAACCAAAACAAAAAAACAAAAACAAGGAAAGCTGTGTTGCATTAACCCCATTCTGTATTAATTTACCAGTGGACCAGTATACAAATAAAACTTACTCTGACCACCTGAGGTGAAGTTACAAAGACAACATCAGCATGAAAAAATAAAACCAACATTGCTGCATGTCTCTTTTACCTTTTTGTGAATATACGGTCTTTAAGCCCAAATAAATATCCACACAATTTATTGTTATATGTCTATGAAGATTAAGAGTAATAGTAATGTAAGAGTCAATTATAATTTTTTACAATTTTACAACTGTGGATTAAAATGAATATAGGAGAGATTATTAAAAATATGAATCTAAGCAGGACTTTCAAAGCCTAACCCTTTCAAATGAGTAAAGCCTTATTTTTCTGCACTGTCAAGGAGGGCATGACACATTAACCATGAGAAGGACAGGAGGTTGGACTTTATTAATCATGGAACACACACACACACACACACACACACCTTGGGTGGTACACTAGATGAATACATGATGAGCACAGTGAAAAAAAGAAAAATTGAGAGGTGAGGTTAGAAGAAAGGGTAGTAGAAGGAATACTGAGATACAAAGAGATAATCATATTAACTGAAATTACATTAATTCATCCTATTTTCCATTTAATTTTCCCATTTAATTTTCCCTGAAGTAATTTAAAAGATTCTACAATTATCTGCAATAATCACACACTTGTTCCAGCACATCTAAGCTATACTACAAAGTGCATCTGAGCGGACATTCCAATGCAAATCCCATGTCTATGGCTTCATTACAACACTGAATGAATAATCAGCTGTAACAAGACATCAAGAATATAAGAGCTTTTGTATAAGATGCATCATTTTATTCACATGACAAATATTTGGCATCTCTGGAAACTTCAGAATATCTGATAGTCTTTATGATTTCTAGTTTTGTATTTGTAAAAATGGACACACACAAGTCCAGCAGAATAAGAAAGCAGAATAAGAAAGTCCTAAAATATATAATAGGGAGGACTGAGACATAAAGGCTGACTCCTAGTTTTATGGATTTACAGAAAGAATAAAGAAACCAGGTTTCAGAAGCCAATTTTAAGACTTTCCAGGACATCTGTAATGCTACCAGGCCTGACTTTGAGACCAATTATGAATCCAAAACCAGACATAAAGCTGTCAAATCATGCTTATCTACCATACATGATGAAACTATAAACAAACAGAGAAAAGAGAAGAAAAGAGACGAGAGGTTGTTAACAGATCTCCAGACTACCACTAGTCACATTTTTACCCATTTGAGAGACCATTTTGAGGGTTTAAAAGAGCTAACAAGATTTAAAGAGACATTTGCACAATGGGTAAATGTCAGATATAATTTTCTTTTCTTCAGTTCCAAAGTATAAGCACCGGCATTAGTACAGGCGCGCCTTGTCAGTCTGAAACTGTCTTAATGGACCTGAAGTCCTCCTGTGTTAAGTAAAACAGACTGGATACAGAGTAAAAACGTAACTCTGTTCTGGACATACGTGGAAGGTATATACATTACATATATATAGATCATAATACCACATACTAAAGATATAACCATGAGAAACTGTGTGTGTGTAGAAGAGGGAGAGAGCGAGTGAAAGTGTCATAGCTCTAAACCAAAACATGCTTGGTCCTGCCCTGTCGGCTTTGGTCTGCCGTTCTGCATTTACACTTGATCCTTGGTGTGTGTGTGTGTGTACACGTGTCAAAAAGATGCAGACAGGAAGAAGTCCTGACAAAAAATAAATATTTGCAGCAATAGTAAATAAAGGGTATTAACTATAACGGCATTCAGAGCATGTGAGCATGCAGCGGGGTGCCCGGTCATCCGCAACACTTTTGGATGACCAATTGTCCCACAGGACGAGATGGGTGGAGCCTTCTGTGGGGGGCCTGCTGAGTTACAACCAATCACCCTCAGTGGGCTTGTCTCTCCCTCTTTTTGCTACAGTACTATCAGGAAAGAGAAAATGAGGAATGGAGGGGGAAAAAAAGGTTGAGGAGGCGGGCTGGTAGCTTACTGAAAGCCCCCTTACACTGGGCCTCAACAGACAGACAGAGAAAGACTGAGCAAGACGGAGACAGAAGCTGAGTTTCATTTGCAAGTGTTTTATAGTTCCTTCTTACTCCCGGGCAATTCCCGGCAATATAAAAAAAAAAGTTTATAACTCTTTTTTAGAGAATGTAATTAAATTACGACAGTCACAAGATGACAATATTTCCTTCCCATTTTGTGTGTGGAGGCAGGAAAAACAGCTCGCACTGCACTGTAACTGGGAAGAGGAGTGAATAATATATTTCTTATAATTGAATGTAAAGTGTACTGAAGAAATACATCAGGAATAATGTATTTAGTATTTATAACATTATAACAATATCTAGAGATATGACAGAATAAACCATAAGCACATGACACATTAAAATATAAGTCCACAAAAACCTTTAAGTTGCATAAAACTAAACCAACACTGAAAGATGAAAAAACAGAAAGAAAGACAAGAACCAAGAGGAATTGCAGAGTCGGGTGATATTTCTCTGTGGGTGCTTCACAGCAAGCAACTCCTTTCCAGTTACATGCAGTTAATTAATCCATTATTAACCTAAAAAATATTGATTAATGTCACCTCAAGTCAAGATTCAAAAACTTTGAGCAAATCCAATATTCAACAGGACATTACACCTCTATCACACCGGACCAAAGGCTTGGAGTCAAAGCATGTCTGTCACTCTCTCTGTCTCTTCAATTAGTCCACACAGCAGAGATATTTAAATACCTGCACTGCTGCAGGTCCACAGGAGACCACTTCATACTTAACATACACACGCACACACTCTCCCAGGTTTAATGAGTGGCTGCACTAATGAGCCAGTCAAGCTTTTAGTATGGCAGTAAAACACATTCAAGTGAACTCTCACATCACTCTAATTAAAAGACCTCTGTTCAAGTCAATGGAAACTGAGTCTATTCCTCAACACAGAACACACTGATGGTTACAATAGACTTTTGGCTGTTTACGGAAATATCTTTAACTTAGAGTTTGGTAGTCTGATTCCACTTAAACCAAATCAAAGTCAATAAATGAGTTGTGCATTATAGGAAACACAGGCAGACTTTGATTACTTCTTGTTAAAGGCCTGTGTTGTGTGACATGGGAAATGCTGGGGTTTCAGCTTGTTTTTGACAGTAAAATTTCAAGTTTTTCCCATGACTTTATGTCATATAGCACAACCTAGACCAAATGTATTATTCCAGGTTTCTTGTTGGAACAAAAGGTGATGAATTAACTACGCTGACTTTAACAGAACCTTTCAGAACCTTTTTTTAAACTTCACTTTATTTTGTATTATTGTCTTGTTTTATCTGGTATGTATTCTTTTTAATGTCTAACCTGTACTTCTTTCTGTCATTGCGCTGCTGCAACAACCAAATTTCCCTGCTGGGGATCAGTAAAGGTTACATTATCTTATCTGGGAGACAAGACAAGTACGACAGTGACAGACAATCAGCCCAATCCATTGCTGATAGATTGTTTTGACAATATAAACAACCTAATTATATATATATATACACATATGTTGCATTTATTATTTTAAAAGCTGGCATACTGTCACCTGAACGACAATCCAAATCTGCTGTCCGAGTTGCCTCTGTAAAGACAGACTGGTGGTGATTTTAGACGCTTGTTAAGCATTTAAGCTGTTCTTTAAGCAATATTAAGCCCTGCATGGCCGTGCTCAAAGAATAGTGGGTCTGTGCTTTATTCTAAGTCAGCCTGACAGGTAAAACGGCTGCTGATGAACATTATTTGAAAGGCTGGTTGGTCTCAGATCTGTGCCTGAAGGGACAGTAGATTCAGACAATTTAATTTGTATAGATAGATTTCAGTGCACTGACAATGGGAAGAATTAGGGAAACAAGAAATATGTGTATTTCAGCATTTCTCTATCCCTGGCCTCACTGTATAAATAAAAGCAATTCTAGAGTGGAGGTGTATTAAACATATTATTCAAAGCCACAGTTTATACATAGTACACGCAGGCTTACCCCATATTCAATAATCCCATCCAGCATTCTTCAACACTAAATAAAAATAGTCTTCAAGAGACATTTCAAGAAAATAAACTTCAAGAAATAAACTGCCTAAAAGACTGTGCCTCTGTAACAACATAAAGGCAGAGCAGTGTATGTTGATGCAGACATTATTAGACAAATATCCTTACATTTCCAATGGTGAACACATTTTTGCCTTGTGGGACTACCTCAGACCATAACATGCTACACGGATCCTCTGAAATCTATGGTCTATGCCATTGTTAACCACCAACAAATCATTGTGATGTTGAACCCTGAGAACTTTCATTTCTATAAGCACTACTTGTATGGTAGCCTGTGACCTTAAACTGTGAGGTGAGCCGCTCGTGATATTTATCTCCCCAAGCCCCCTAGGCGCTTCAAACAAGACCTAATCACACCAGCCATAATACCAGAACCCCTACTACATTTATGTTGAAGCAACCAAGTACCTCTCATAAGGAATCCATTAGCCCCTGTTCACATTAAAGAGGGAGGAGGAGAAGAGGAAACTGTGGCTGTATGAAGGAGAGAATAATAAAATAATAGAGTAACCCTTGACATGTCAATGTAACAAAGTTTCCTACTCTCTATTACTGCTTTGTTCTTCACAACAGTTATTCAACCTCTGGTCAGCTCATGAAACCTTTTACATTTTGCCACTGCAAACACCTGGTGTCTGGTAGGTCTTTCCTGGGGTAAAAACCTCTACCACACAGGGAGTTATGTGTTTTGTTTGAAATAAGCAGAGGAAAAAGGGTTGGTGTGGACACCATGGTTTAACAGACAAAGAGAAAATTCACGAGAAAAGACAACAGAGTACTGAGCTGTTTGAATGATAGAACACCTCTTACAACAAAAGATGGAGGAAGAAAAACAAAAGATGCAAGAGTGAGATTATTGCTACTATTATTGCTTCAGATCTATCTTTACATATCTTGCATGGCATGTTACAAATTTCATGAGTGGCATTCTCCCAGTTAAAGTTACATTCAAATCATATCAGTAAATTAAGCTTATGAAATGAATAGTTTTGAGTGCAGATGAAACTAGAACCAGATAATTATCCAAATATTTATCCTGTCTGAATCGCTATCTCTAGTGTTGATTCAAGCCAAGACCTAGCCAAACCAGCATCACAGCTTTCCAAATATAACTACATAACTGACAAACAAATACCCAGCCAACGGCTGCTGAACCCGGTCAAAAATCAACATCCATCTACCCAGAGCTAGTATATACCTGCCACCACACTCGAATCTTATATCTCATTTAAAGCTCTAGACTCCACCCAGAAATCCTGCACCTGATGCTTAAAAGTGAGGCTGAGTAGTAAAAGGGCCAACGAAGACAACTAGTATATTCTGTATTAGTGGTTAGCAATCTTACAATATATAACATCAAGAAATATACATTTCTGTACCATAACAAATTCTGCCATATTGTTTATATCATGGTAGCTGATGAACTAGAGTTAAATATCTCTAGATATATTAGCAAATTGTGGTTAATATTGCAAATCAATTAGCAGGACTGCTTTATGGTTAAATGGTTATGGTATATTTGACTTTTAAGATTTTTGCATCAATCTTAACTAGAATTTAAATGTTTCAGGTATTCAAGTTGCTGCATTAGCCAAAATAAAAGCCACGTATGTGTGGGGTTATTTTCTCCACTAACAGTCTCTCAGTTAATTTTTTCTCAAGATTTCTGGTGTAACTTCTCAACTGCTGCTTCATTTTGTCTTGTGTGATAGCATTTCACGTGATTGTTAGCTGGACAAAACAAGCTATTACTTTTGTAGACCAAACAAATAAATCAATGAATCGAGGAAATAATCACCAGATTAATGCATAGTGAAAAACATTTTTGGTAGCAGCTTTACTAGTTTCACTTCAGAAACAATCAAATCATCCTAAACGGAGCTAAACTGCTTGATACTGATACTATCCATTTCAGGGCAAAGACTCAGCTTGTCTATGGCAACAAATCATATTTTAAATGTCTACCCCCACTTTGAACACATAAGATTATACAAACAGATAGAAAAACATGATAGAAATAACAAGCTGTCTAACAATCTATCTTGCATCTGTACTGACACATCCACACAAATCACTTTAAAAGCAAATAAGAGGCAGCACTTGCCCTGTAAGACATTGGAAAACTTTAACTCCTAGCAACAAAATTTGTGGGTGTGTAGACTTGTAGGTATTTGGGAAAATATGTGAATGCGTGTGTACGTGCACACGCCCATTCCATATTGCTTGGAATAAGCTAACGTTTCAAAATAGTGTGCTGCACCTTGAGGCCAATGCATCTGTTATCATTTTACAACCTGCTTGTAACTCAGCAGAGTACAAACCTCCTAAGCACAATGTGCTCCACTAAGCACCTCATTACAGAAAAGGGCCCTTTGTATCCCTCTGAGGTAATAGGTGGGTGGCAGGAACCTTTAGATGAAGGAATCAACACAGCAAAGTGACAGAGTGATTGTCCCTTTAATGACAAAACCTCGCCACTTACAGCTTTTTCCAGATTCATAAAGCTGTCGTAAAGTGTTGGCTGACTAAATGGATTCAGTGTATGATGTACTGTCAAATATTTAGCTGTTAACGTGAGCGGGTGACGGTGAGAGACATGTCTATTACTAAAGACATGATGCTATGCACTCTTGGAGATGCCACGGTTTTGGTCCAGCAGCAGTGGGAGGTCAGTGTATCATGTTATTGCAGGTTGTAGCATGGTGTGTTTACTCACCATGTAGGAGAGCAGCAACACAGTGAAATTAACAATGTGCCAAAACAAGGCAGAGGAAAACCACAATGTGGCAAAAAATGTGGCTCACAGTTGTTATGACACCAAATCTACAGAAGGCACATTGTCTTTCATTATATTCAGCAGAGTCAACACTACAAAAAAGAGACTGGAACAGTCCCTGTAATTCCAGCTCAGCACTAAAACAGAGCAGTACAGCTACAGTCCTTTTACATACTGTGCTAAAGAGAGAAAAAAAAACAAATAGAAAATCCTAGAAACTGTGAGGAAAAACAAATGAGCTCATCACACAAAATTTCTTTGTATAAAAGTATAATCAAACTTTAATTTCTCTTCAGCCAAGGAAATCCCTAAAATAACTAAATCACCTATGTCCATACCTAAAGATTAGGCTTTTCTTTGAATAACTTTTAAATAACTATCAATTCTTCCTAAAAGAATGACTTATGCTTTTGTTTGCAGATTGAAAGTGAAACTGAATTCACTACACAAATAGCTCTAAATGGTGGGCAAAGACCATCAGAGGAGAATCATCTGAGAAAACTATTTGAAATCAGAAATGGTGTACGAACCACTACAAGACTGTCTGTGATGTATGCGCAGTAAGACGGAACAGAAGCCCTTTTCACTGGATACCCAACTCTGAGAACTTGATAGTTACACATGCAGGATAAAACACAGCACAGAATAAAAGCGAATAACTTTTTAACACTCTGTCTAGTGCCGTCTGCGGTCAGTGGGAGTGAACTGAGTGATGTCAATCCGGGTCCAGTCAGCTTCATGCTAATCTGTCCCTTTGTCCTCCCCGCCTGCAGAGTCTCATCCACATCAGACTGACACCCTCCAGGAAGGAAGGCATGCAGCACCTCCGTGCACTAGAAAACCACCATCACAGCAGACATCTGCCTGTCAGTCACTTCATAATAACCCGCGTTAATCAGAGACTGACAGTAACCTCCATTTCGGCTCTGTTCTCCAGGCGGCGTATTTGTCATCTGCAGGGATTTGCGCCCCGGCCCTGCAGCAGGAATGTGGAGGGAAGCAGCCGCCTCTAACAACAACAGCATGCACCAAACAAAGGCTGCTGCGCAAGTTGTGTCCAAACGCTGAGCGAATCCATAAGGTGAAAATGCCATGTGGCCTCAACGCAGCCTGACGCGCTACAGAGGAAACAAAGGGGGAAAGCCCTTTTTTCTGTGCAGCGGCTAGCTCCTAATACTGCATGCTAACCGAGCCTTTGGTGCATTTGTGTCACAAAAAAGCAGCCGAAGCAGGGTCGTATCTTACCTGATGTGGCATATCAACCTTCACTGTGTGCAGGAGCAGAGCCAGTCCCAAATTGTTGCAGCCGGGTCGCCAGATTTTTCCGAGCCGGTGGAGCTGAAGGCGGCTTTTAAACAATATCCCCACGCTGGAAAACTTTTCCTCCGTATAAACCAAAACTGTCAACAGAGAAGAAAGGAGGAGGGATGAGACAGGGGCTGGGGAACTGGCTCAGGCTGGAGCCCCGGTGACGTCCCGTTATTTCTCGCACGGACACTGTTACGCCAAACGTCATTCAATAAATCTGGCGATCGAGTCGTTGCATTGGTGGATCGGCGGTAAACAGCTCCCACAGAAACACTTCACGCAGCTCGCCAAGCGCTGCGGGGACTTCTGGGACATTCGGCACACACGCTGCGCACGATGCAGCTCTCCATCCCGACAAAACCTTAAAGTTTTGTCATTGTCCCGGCCGCCAGCTTTAATTGGGGTAAACGTGGAGGAAAAGTAGAACCGTAATCCAGCACGTTAGAGAGAGAGAGAGAGATGTGGGTCGGACCTACACACAGGACTGTACCTAACCATTTATTCTGTTACTCGATCTGCAAACTTGCCATTATTTTTTTTAAAGGGGGGTTTCGCCGGCCCCCTTTCCCGCACACATGAGCAGGCTGAGGGTTGAACACAACGCCCGCAGTCCCGCCAGCAGCTCCAACCCTAACACGTCTCTTTAACACACACACACACACACACACACACCGCGGAGTGCTCACTGTGTCAGGGCGGCGGGGAAACGGCCTCTGTGCGCTGACAGCACGCACAGGCTCGCTGCTTGTCACTGCATGTCAAAATGTTAAGCGGAGCTCCGGTCTCCGGTTCAGACCTGAACACCTCACCGGCCTCAGCAGCAACACTTCTTAGCGAAACCAAACAAGAAGGAGCTAAACTGCCATGTTGTTAAAGGCTTACAACACCTTTCACTACACGGGGAAACCCCCCCACAGCGACGGAAAATGAACTTACATTAGTCCATGCGAGGAGAAAACGTAAGCAGACACTCCGTTAGTCCAGTTTTTCTCTATCAACATAGATGGACTGTACTTCTCCATAGTCCCGCCCCACGGTTTAGCAGTCAGGCATATCTATACATATACATAATCCCCGCGGTGGCCAATCACAGCGCTCCACTCCCGAATAGTGGCCGCTCCCATTGGTCGCGAAGCCTGTCAGTCTCCGCCAGAGACCCCAGCTGTCTCCTTTCCATATAGGGGTGCGTCGTGACGTAGCGGGCGGCCTGACTTTTGGTAAACAGTTTAGTCAAAAATAATAGTTAACGAAGCACATCAAAATAGATGACTGGACGGAAAAATGATCAGAGCTATATTGTGGAGTTTGCGGTGTCTTTGCCTGCCTGCATTTTTGGAGAGAGAGAGAGAGAGGGAAAGATGGGGAGGAATGTCATAATAATTATCTTTTTTTTTCCCCAAACATTTATGTTTGTGTTTTAACAATGTTGAAATTTGAATGTTGAATGTACTTTGTAACTCCACAATTCTCATCATGAATTATGAATGATTGACCTATACATAATATATGAAAGTTCCAGCATCCTCTTGTGTCTCGTTCTGATCTCTCTGTCCTGGAAACTGGTGGTAACTGATAGTATACACATACCAAGACTATACGAGGTCAGTGAAAACATTCTCACAGACCAACTCATCTCTGTCCATAGTGTATGTATGGAGACACTGCAGGGCTAATTTGTCTACTTGTTGAAAGATTTCAGTTGGACTGAAAGAGCCCTGTGGTGCTCTACTGTGTCACCCCTGGGAGGTTTTATTATAGCACTTCACTTCTCACATCACTAGACTCACTCAGTCCTGCTTCTTTCAGTTGAGAAACACTTGCAAAACTTAAACCCACTCTATCAGTGAAACACATAGAACTGTTAGTGCACACCTTAATCTTCTCTCACGTTTAGATAACTGTAATTCCCTATTCACATGCATCTCTCAATCCTCTCTTGCCCGTCTTCAACTAGTACAAAATGCTGCAGCTGAGGGTTCTGACTAACACTAATCGCCGTTCCCACATCACCCCAGTCCTTGCATCCCTTCACTTGGCTTCCAATAAACTACAGAATCAATTTCAAGATACTTCTAATTACATACAAGGCCTTACACGGGCTAGCCCCGGATTAATTATCAGAGCTACTGGTCCCATTCTCTAGTCCACTCCGGTCATCAGACCAAGGTCTTCTATCAGTCCCCTGTTCTAATCTTAAAACTAGAGGTGACTGTGCCTTCGAGGTTGCAGCTCCTCGACTCTGGAACAGCCTCCCACAGTCAATTAGATCCACTGAATTGGTGCTCTGTTTTAAACGGCTCTTAAAAACCCACCTCTACAGGTTAGCCTTCCCATGACTCCATCCCTTTATTTCTTTTCCGACACTGGGCTCTTGTTGTTATATATACTTATGTGTATTTGTGTGTATGGTGTATGTAAGTCATATGTATGGCATTTGTGTGTTAACTTCTGCACTGTATGTGTGTTTTTAACCTGCCTCTGAAGCACTTTGTTACCCTGTGTTGCGTAAAGTGCTATATATATAAAAGTTATTATTATTGTTATATTATATCCTTCTCCTGTCATTTCCCTGGATGGGCCCGTAGTGCACAGTGCCAGCCTGGAGGAGTTGGACTACGGTGTCTTTTTTTATCAAGGGCACACCAGCTGGACTTTAAGGCCTTTGGTTGTTATAACCTATGACCTTTCAGTACAAAAAGGTCCGTGTTGGCAACATTCCAGGAAGTAATCCATAAGTCGCTGTGTGTGTTTCAGGCAATGATACAAATGAAACAGGGATCATTAACCCCTTTCAGACAGATGGAAATAGGGGACTTGAAGCCTGGTTTTTGGTGGATTTAAGTTCTCTGGAAAAGGACTAGAGTGTCTGAAAGTTTGCTTTCTGTGCTGTATAAAAGGAGGCTTTTAAAACGCTATTCTTATTCCATGTGACAGATGTCACATTGTTAGTATGCCATCATCTAAGTCCAACTCTTGGCTTACTAAAGGCAATGCGAATGAGTTCAGAACAAATAATGTTACATTATTCAATAACTAAGTATCACAAAGTACTACTATATAGTAGTATATATAGTAATATATTCCATGTATAGTATTATACTCAAACATATTTCATAATATAGCACGAGTGGGAAATGACAAATATGTGAGAGACATTTGAATGAAACAACCCTTTCTCCTCTTTTTCTCCACCTCCAGTTCTTCCATTTGAAGAACATCATCAGGGCTCTCAGGTTGTAAAGTTAACTTATTTGAGGCTAACTGAACTGCTGTAATCATGATGATGCTAATCTTGTAGACTGTCCACTAAATGTGTAAATATCATCATAATGTCAAACCTAAATGGTTATGGGAAAATATGTTATCACCAGGCAATGGTGAATATGTGGTTTTAGGTATTATATATTATATATGTATACTCAAGAAACTTTTGTAAATCCACTAAATGCCTAAATCCTGTTTAAAACATGATTCTACACTTGCTGTCCTGCTTTTTTTCTTCCAAGCTTTCAGTGTGAATGAACATTATACACAAGAATTTTACAATCATAAGAGCATAAATCAATGTTGCCTCTTTTGATTACTGTAGACTCAATGTACAAACCAAAAGAAACTGTGACTGTGTGTGTACATATACAGGCTATATACTTAACATTCACATGTGTATGTGTGTGTGATATGTTTCCCTGCATCCTGCCTCTGTGTGCATGTGCTGGAATCTAGGCCATCCCTTGTGGCTTTGTGTCTGAGAGGCGGATCAGTCTATATGAGGAGCAGCCAGGCATATGGGCGTGTTTGTGAGGGGGGCATGCGCACACAGGACTTGATCTTCCTCTGTGTTTGTGTGTGTGTTTATGAGAGAGAAAGAGAATTTACTCTATGAGGTGCCTGGGTTGTCTAGGGATGTTTTCTCTGGGCAAACACACTTCAGCATTGTAGAAACAGGAGGCGCTCACACAGACACACACACACACATACACACACACACCACACTTTCTCTGCTGCTCTTTTCCTCGCTATCTTTCTTCCTAGAACTCAGAATTTCTCCATCTCACTTCAGCCTCCCCACTCCCCTCCTCCAAACCAACACACACATGCACATACACACCACTTTCTCTCCCACTCACAGGGTGAGTCTAGGAAACAGCTGGAAAAGCAAATAGTCGCAGGCAGGCCGAGCCCTGGCCCACTGGCTCTTACACATGACTGGACCTTTACTTGGATGAATGCAGTCCTCACACTGATTTTTCAGCTGCAGTCAAAAAGCACAAGGAGCAGTGCCATTGCACAAACCTAAAGGAATGCTACAGCACTTGGCAAACACACTCTTTGATCAACTTTGCAGTGTGCGGCGAGAAGATTGGTAGCAGCGTCACCCTCGTGTGCCACAAGTTTCTCAGGGATATTTTGGCAGCTATGGCCACACAGAGGAACACACAGTCCGGGGAGGGAGCTGTCTCAGTAACAGCCAGGCCCTCCTCTGTCCCCATTTTAAATTTCCTAATCTTCAGCTTTGCCTTATGCTGCGACTCCTCAACAATGTCATCATCGGCTTCCAACATCAATAAACTTGACCGATATTCACAACAAATTATTCTGCATTCTTTCCGATCAGACATAAGGGAAGTTCAGAGCTGAGCGAAACTAGAACATAAGGTCAGTAAGTCAGCACATACTGTATGCTGTACCTACAGTAACCTTTCAGCTTACAGTCCCCCTTGATTCAAATTCATACGTTTTTTTGTAATAGGTTACATTTATCTGAGACAAAATGAACACGTATATACATGAAATAACAACATAAATCAAAAAGTCATGTAGTGGTTTGGGAAAGTTTCAAGAATGTGGATATATTAGGAATGTTACATAGACAGCACAAGAGAGTATATCACAGATAAAGAGGCACCCCACTGAAACCTGTCATTCCCTTACTCAAGCACTGGCATGCACCTGAACACATAATAAATCTTAAGGAGTATTTAGCTCAGGTATAGCAGACATCACCTGCTCTGCCACCGTTCTGGACACTGCTCTGTTTGAACCCTTATAATCCACATAAATGAAATTCTAATTCCCAAGACCAATGTTACAACAAAACTAAACCTTCAGACCACTGAGATCCCCCTGACTCTGCAGTCCACTTTATGGAACATAAACCACAAAACAAAACCAAGATTTGAATTTGAGAGATAAGAAAAGCTGGGGCCCATCTGTTTTACTCCATCACACTTTGATTCAATATTTTTTGTTAGTTCCTGTTGTAATATAATTGTCTTTCCTGTTTGTGGGGACATGTACGCGTTTGATATTTCCTGTGATGCAGATCAAAATGAATGTGTACTAGACTATACATTAAGTCATGTTTGTGTTCCATGCCTGTGAAGAGCATTTATCTGTGCACCCTCTGAGAAATTAATTAAGCATGTTTGCTTTTGCATTCCACTTTTCTTTTGCAACTGATCCAAAATAAAATGAGACTAAATACCAGTTCATGTTGTGTTATGTCCACTTAGCCGCGGCGGGAATATATTTGATGGATTATTTCCACTCATTTCAGCTCTTCAGGAAGCGCTTAATATGAAGTGGCTGGGCTGGAGACAGGATACACACCCAGCACCAACACTTCCAGCCAGACTGACTGCAGCCCAGCGCATAAAGCTACAGAGTCATAAATCTGCTCTATTATGCAACACCTGTGTATAGCAAGTGTCAGCAAACATTGCTTCTCGCTATGTCCCTAGCACTTAAAAGAAAAAAGAAAAAAATAATTGTGAAATGGAAGAAACTGATGAATATATCTATAATAATATGATACTATGCGGGTTATCTACAGTTGTCATTTCTTATTTGATATTCCACTTAAATCCAAAAATGGAAGAAGTATTGAGATCTTTTTCATAAGGGAAAGTATTACTATGGCACTGTAAAAATACTCTTTTATAGGCAAAAGTCCTCTAAAGTATAAAAAGGAAAAATTGCATAAAAGCAGAAAAATGTCCTTTGTGAGGGATACATTATTAGATTTATACTGGTGCAACAATGCACCAGTGCATTTTAGTTTAGTATGTGCATGGATTGGGAAACTCAGGTTAAAAGAAAAGTCTTTTGTATGTAAAATCTTAATCTAAAAAGTATATACACATCTATATCACATAAATATACCGGAGTTGAGCAGAAACTGGAAATGGTTAAGTAAAGTATGAGTACCTTAAATTTTAGTTTAGCTTTAACCCAAAAATGTCTGTGACAACCTTCCCTGCGGACCTGTTACTACACAACCAGACATGTGCACTCAGTTTAATGCAATGTGATGTGACTCCAGACCACACAGGACCATCACCAGCATTCTCTGTACATTACTGTGATTAGGAGCATAGTTTTAAAGAAACAGTCAAGAAGGGAAGAAAACAAGGCTTGTGTAAATCCTCTAAGTTGAAATGACAATGAGCCAGACTACTGACAGTGTTTCTTTAATGCCCTTCATAGCTTTTACATTTGTATTGACTCTAACTAAAATATGGAAACAAATGGAAAAGAAAAAATTCCGGGTGGGGAGAGTTGACATGAAGGAGGAGAAAAAAGGCAAAAAAGGGAGGGAGAGGCTGCACACTGCAGACAGATGAGACAATAGACTGTCGCGTCACCATTCGACAGCTCTGATCAATGTCAAGCTGTTGCACAACACTAAACCCCCCCTCCCTTTGTCTTCCTTTCTTGCTTCACGTCTTGCTGCCCTACATGCTGTCTCGCTTTCTCCTCTGCTCAGTCCACATAGAAAAAGTCTTTCCTGCTGCAGAGAAAACAAGAAACATGCTACACTGCTACAATGTGATGTAAAAAGGACAAAATGAAAAAAACAAAACATTCAGTGGATCTTATCATCAATATTCAAATAGCTTTCACTTGTCTGCGCTGTCCTATCATGTCTGATCTTGCAACAGAACATTTGAGTTTACACTAATTTTCTTGTGGGGGTAAAGATTTAAAGGAAAGTGACTGTGGGGTCTCCTTTCTTTCTTTGCTTGCTATTTTCATTCCTACCACCCTTCCCTCTCCCTCCGGTCTCTCATGACCACTGCCCTAGTGGGATTCATCGTGAGTGGCGAGGAGGAAACCTAATCGAAGCTTCAAATGAACCGACTGTGTTTGGAAACACTGAAGATCCCCTCCCACAACAAACAGATAAGAACCAGATCATTTGACTCCTGAAAACACAGTTGAAATTTCACTCTAGCCGGTGCACACGTCTGCACTAAGATGGGACAGTTTCCCTATTTATTTACCACATATCACGCTCTGAAACCATCCCTCATCATTGGCTTGAGTCCATGTTTCATACAGCGGTGTAATGTTATGCTGCTCCAGCATTGCGTCAGAACCCAAAATGGATCCTCACGTGACAGGAGTGCCAGTGGTAGTTAGAAGCTCGGGTCCACAGATGACACACTTTCTCGTGTGGATCCACAGCCAGAACAAGCTCAACAACTGCTGCTATAATATAAACGTCATGTATAAAAGATGAGGATTGCCTTTTTATAACACAGAGCAAGCAGAGCTTCCTAGCAGGGTAAGACTTTTTTTCAGAGTCCATTTCTTGCCCCCTATTTTAGATGTGTGGCATTTTTGTCCATTTTAGGTTCAATTTCAGTGAACTATGAAATCATACACTTTCACTCCATACTGGCAATTTTGTACCACTAAAATTTCTGTTTTTATGAAGCATGCCACACATCCCACTCTTGTTCCCCACAACTAGAAACTGGCAGCAGGTTTCAAAGAAGAGGACGGTGCCATTCTCCCTTCAACCCATTCCATCATCAGCCTACCATTGTTTTTTATTTCATTTTCTGTTGACATAGTGGCCGGGGTTGGCCGGTATTTCCTTCCACTGAAGGCCCTGTGGTGTTCTTTTCTTAGAATTTATTTTGTATTCTTCTTCTCTTCTCATCTATTTTCTTGCCTAAAACACACAGAGAAGTGTCACCTGTCACCTTCACTCAGCATTTTTGGATTCTTTTTCTCTTTCCTAACTCCACATTTTTGTTTTTGTCATAGGAAAGCACCCACATTATACTAAACATCCCTATGTACCAAGATCTAGCTAATCTGAATTGATTAGCTATTCTGGTTAATTGAAGTTAATTGAGTTAAACTGCATTCAACTGAGATTTCACTATGACATGACAAATAAACTATATCTGCCATATTGTGCACACATATGTGTCTGAAATGCTTTGAGGATGTGTTGCTTACTGCATTATGCACAGCAGTACTAAAGTCACTTGTGTAAATTGTCATAATTATATTTGCAATGTCATTCATTCTAAAGAAAAGACAAGTTTTTCAACAATAGTCACTGGTCAATTATTTTTTTTTTTTAAGTATTAAAAAAAAACTGTTGGCTTATTTGCCTACACTGAAATTTAATTATTGTGACCCAGTATTTAACACAACAAGAGTCAGAGTAGATACTGACATTTCACAATTATATCATTTAGTTTGGGAAATTAACCCAACAGAAACAGAAATCTTGTCTGTCTTGAGTGCTGGGTAAAGTTAACCCATGGCTAATATTATACTGGCCAAAATCAGGTCAATTGACAAGTATAAATGATGATTTCTACTCTTGTAGCTGTTCTACTGGAGGATTTGTTGCTTTTGTATGTCTTATATTATTGTAAATTAATAAAATATCTTTGGGATTTGGACTGTTAGTCAACAAAATGTATGATTTGAGGACACATTTGATATCACTTTGGTCTCAAAGAAATTGTAAATGGTATTTTGAACTATTTTCTAATGTTTTGTTTACTTACACTAATTATCAAATAATCAAGCAAAACAACAAATAATCAATAATGATAATCTACAAATAAATAATCTCTAAATGATACTCACTGCACTTGTTTTAAACTTTCTAAAACACTTTCCTCTCTTGTTTTTGACCTCTTCGTGTGTGCAAACAGATGACAACTGCATCTCTATTAATAAATACCTTGGATGAATTGATTCTCAAATGCATTTTTGAATGTGTTTGATTATCTATACAAGAATGTCTGTGTTTGTCTTTGTGGCTGTACATTACTGAGGTTATTTCCTCTCTCTTTTTGCTCATACCCCAGGAAAGAAGATGTCTTAGATGTTTTGTCCTCCTTCCAAAACAACAGGTGCAAATCTGTATAATCACTACTGCTTCCTACATTATCCTGCATAATTTCCCCAGAGGAAAAAGAGAAAGTTGGAGGATTAAAAGATGAAGGGGAGACTTGAAAAGGTATTTTTTTTTCTTTCTAGAGCTTCACAGCCAAATGGATGTATGTGTTCCTTGGAGTCATGTGAGCATATATGTTTGTATTCAGATGTTTACAGTTTACAGGGATCTGTGTATGTCTACTTTGTGTGTGGTGTGTGTTTAGATCTGATTTCCAAAGAAAAAAGAAAAAAAATATAAACTGGCAACCCTGACCGTAATGCCTCAGAGCCAGAGTTATACATAGAAAATTACACACTAGTGTGCCAACCGCTCCTGACTCAAGCCTGCAACACTGGGATACAGAGAGACACACAGACGTAGAAAGACTCCACAGAGATGCGTGCATTAGATAAAATCAAGTACATAAAAAGACACAAACATTAATGCAATGTCCTTGACTTTCCTTTTCAAAAACCAATTAGCATTAGCAGCACTTGACATCTTGGCTTCATATTTACACCGCAGATGAAGTTCTGCTGCAGCTACATACCCACCCAACTGTTATGCAATGCGAGCTGACTCGCTTTTAATTTTTTAAACGTTGAGTTTTAAAAAGCTGTGTGGTAAAAGAGGAAAAGCAGTATTGCTGGAGCTCACCAGGCAAAGCAATAAGCTCTATGACATGCCCAGGTTAAATCTTTCATGCAAGGAGGGAAAAGGGAGTTGCTTGTTTGTGTGTGTATGTCTGTGTGTGTGTGTGTCTGCATGCGTGCGTGCACATATGTGTGTGAGTGCGTGCATGCGTGTGTGTGTGTCTGCATGAGTGACAGAGAAGGCAGATGATGCTAGGTCTGTCTGTGAATATTTTTTTAGTGTGATCTTTGAATTGTCAATTTCATGTAAAAGCAATGAAAAGCTGAGAACAAATACAACCATGAGCTCTTGCACATAAATATTTGATGCAGACTAATTTAGCTTACGTTTTAAATGTGTGGTTGTACAATTTGACGCAGGAGAAAGAAAAGAAACAGGGCTGGTGAGGGCCCCCAAGACAGCACTGTTAGCTCCCTGACCTGCCTTGAGTAAATGTTTGACTAAAAGTGTCCCTGTTTGCTGTATTTGTTGCACGCTAGTGTGCAGTGGAGGCCTAAGAAGGGGAGGAGACACTGATGTCACCAGCAAATCAGATACTGGGATAAGCACGCACAGAATTAACCTAAAATGAACTTTTCACAGATTCCTATCCAATTATTTCATCTATAGCCATTCCCTCTGTGCATACAGTCTACTTATGTGGTTTCTTATTTACTTAATCACTCTTGTATGTACATACCCACCACCTCACTACACACTTAGTCTTTTATGTATTTATTTACTTACACACTTAAAGTATTGCTCACTTAGTCCATGCACTTATCTACAGTGACCATGTATGTTAGTATTCATCTCTTATTATACTTTTGTGTTTTTTTGTACTTCCTGGACTACATACATACTTACTTGTGGAAATTCATCATTTACAGCAGCGGTTCCCATGACTCCAAGGCAAGGTCATTTCATTTATGAAACACATTATATTACAATTAAAATTCATTATTAATACTACATTTATGTGATTTTATCCTTTCTCAGCATATTAACATATACCAAAGAAAAAGAAAATCACTTCACATAAAAATAATTTTTTTTTTATGTGAAACTGTATATAGTTGTACCTTTTGAAACAAAACTCTAGTCTAGATAGTAATTAGTTAGTAAGTATCTAGTATCACAGAGTTTCCCTTCCTTTGAATGGTTGCAGGGGTCACCCACCCTGTCTTAAGAAGCTGACAACCTCAAAGAAACCTCATTAGTCTGGGTTTCCGTGGAAAGTTAATGTCTCATGATGGTCTACATGCTGATCCAGAGGCTTTTCCACCCCGGCAGGAAACACTGAGCTCTTGTAATTTAAGGGCATAAAAATAGAAAATCTTTAATCTTGGTAAAAACAAATTTTGACATTGCTCAGGGGCTTTCAGTCACCACAGACTTGTAGGTGGACCTCTTACAAATCAAGAGCGTGAGGCCAGTGTGTGGTCATACAAGTCTTTAAGTGCTAAAATGAGACCATTAACACTGTTCTTCTGTTAGCAAACCACTTAACGTACCCTGAAATGGATTACAGTCCAAGACTCTCTAAGCCAATAAGACAAGAGAGAAGTCAGAGGGAACTCTTATGTCAGCATTTCATCCCGAGTAGAAATCATTTCAAACTGAGGGAGGGAGTTTGACAGAATCTTATAATCTTAAGGAAAAGGTTTAGATTATTTTATACTATTCAACGTTGAATTTCTGAGGTCAAGAGTGACATTTCATGCTTTGGGTAGGACATGTCTTCTTGACATTTCTCCCAGTGAAGGGATCTAGGAGGTCTGCATAATTGAGTAGTGGAGGCAACTGTGTAATTTGCTTAAAAAAATAATGATGTACTGGTAAACTCTCAGTCAAGCAGATGCTAAATTAAAGCTACAAAATGTCATTACTGTAACAGCCACAGGTGAAAAAAAATAGTTGATACCACTCATATGCGTCTATGGTAAACATGAAGTTAGGGCCAGCAGGTGATTAGCTTAGCATAAAGACTCGAGGCATCAGAAAACAGCTAGCCTGGTCTGTCTAATGGTAGCACAATCAACTACTATCACCTATGGATTTAACTAAACTTAACTTGAAATTTTTTGTGTCCCTGAAAATCTGATGTTATGTTATGATATTATGGATGTTATGTCCATGCTGAGTTTGCACACGCACAGTGGAGCAAAGTCAGTGTCAGATACTCTGTTCTGACTGGCTGTTTTGAGTCATGTGCAGTGGACTCTTGTCAAATGGCCTTAGAGGCAGCATGTGAAGCCAAAAGAGCCTGATTTCTTGACAGATTATCTGTGCTACTGTCAGGACACTAAAAGTTATTTTAAAGTCACATGCTTCATGTACGTCATTACATATGTGTGTATTTATATAAATATATGTATGTACATATGTATGTATGTTCAGTTATTCTCTATAAAATTATTATATCCAACACATATTTCATGTCAGACTACCTTGAAATATTGATGTCTGGCTTCACTTTATCGTAAAAAGTGATCTACATCTACTTTATCAGGTTGAGATTTGACATTATCTGCAATTACTTCACACCATACAACCTTGCTGCACATGTAAATAGTTGGAAATAAAAGTGGTCTGCAGTCTTTCTGCATTTCAGAAGCTCAGTTTATTATTTGCATAAAAAAAGGTCCAATGTTTAACACAACGCTCTCTGTTGTAATTAGCAGGCTGTCATATACGCAGTGGACGAGGTTTACGAGGTACAAAAGGGCACAACTTATTGGCTTCTCTTTCCCAGCAACCAAAAGGTCATGAAGGCATCTTGATGAATCAACTATTCACAGGCTCACCTTCGTTGATATATGTTACTTCTGCCACACTGTCATTTTGCAAGAACCCTTCCCAACAGTCTCTGCTCTGATATGTCTTACACCAATGGTCAAATCTTTGTTCACTGTGGAGCCACTGATACGTTTTGATAGCTTTTTCAAAGTCCCTTCATCTCTATCAACACATATCATATGAGTCAACGCAGTTCTGTCATAAGTTTATTTAGTAATAAATATATACTATTTTTTTTTTTTCATTTAATGTTATAGGTACATATGTACAAGTATTTTCTTGCCTTGGATGCTTTTCCTTATGTCTCAGTTTTATTTGTCTGACAGTCTTACTATTCCTCCTTCACACACACATACTCACTCTCTCACAGACACACACTTAGCTCACAGTATAAGCCTGTCTGTGGGAGTTCTCCTCAGTACAGTATGCAGTCTGTGGGTTTTATCAGAGGTGTCCCACCTGGAGGGAGTCTGGGAGTAAAAACACAGCTTCAGACAGATTTAGAGTTCTTTCTGCTCCGCAGGAATGAATGAGCAGTGTTTGTGTTGTGTGGTGTTTGAATAGTGCTCTTTTTGGAGTGAGCCTCCCATTGGTAAGTGGTTCTTGGAGTGTGAGGATGCATAATGATGCTGCTGGATAAAAGTCTTGCATCTGTAACAGATTTGACAAAAAAGGTTACTCTGATACTATACACCATTTGTGTATTCTTTTCATATCCCATCCAAAGTTTGCTTTAAATAGTAATTGAACCATTTCAGAGAATTTACTGTTTTACAATAATGTGCTCGCTATTATCAAAAAATGTTTTCTGCAAAAAAGGTGACTGATGGTTGCTCCACTTTGAAACTCCACATCGCTTTGAGATGATCTGGCTGAGGGGGTTAAGGCCTATGCAGAACAGCAGTGGGGATAGTGCATCTCCTTGGTATATGCTGCACTTGATGGTAACAATTTGGCCTCCAGGGTTGTTTTCTACAGCCCCATTGAGTTCTTGATGAAGGCTCTTCCTTCCAGTCCTGTTGATGTTGTACATTTCTAAGCATTCCTGTACCCATGTCTGTAGCTTTCTTGTAGTCAATCCAGGTGGTACACAGGTGGTCCACATGGTCTTGCTCTGCTCATGTATTGAGCCATATGCCTATTCATCATAGTTGCTATGATGCCTGACAGGAGCCTCCATGTTATATAGAGGCAGGTGGTTGGATGGAATCACAGCCTTCATGGGGTCATTCATGATATAAAAATAAGCAAACACATCTGCTATTTTTACCTTAATTTGTTAGTTCTCATCTGTTCCACGTCAATAACTATAGAAATATAAATCCACATATATACATATACATATCTTGAAGTTGATCAAAATTTAATTTCATCACGACAGACAGGTTATATTGTCATTCAGAAGCCACAACATTTGCAAGTAACTGCTATTGTTATTTAGTGGATTGGCATAGATCACTACATTTAAATCACAATGTCTGGGTAGATTGATAATAATCGTTTTCCAAAGACCACTCCAAAGGACCGTTGTAACCTTTCATTCTATACATTGATTACAGCACAGAAACTAAATAGATGAGGCAGTTGTGACGAAAGAGAGCGGAGATACAGGACAGTGGTGTGACAGCAAGCAGTCAGACTGGAAACAGATAGGACAGTCCTGGGCCAAATGACAGTCAAAATCAATTCAAGTCAAGTCCAACCAATTCATTTATTTTCATTTATACATTTCATTTATTATAATATCACAAATCATGATTTGCTTCAAGGGGCTTTACAATGTGTGCAGCATACATCACGCTCTGTCCTTAGACCCTTTATTTGGATTAAGAAAAATCTTCCCTAAAAAAAACTCTAATGGGAAAAAATGGAAGAAAGAGCAACTGAGGAGAGGTCCCAGAATGAAAAGACATATGATAGATTTTGTGTTTACAGAGTAAACCAACAGAAAAAATCACAATAATACAAATTATTCAAATTATGGTGACAAAATTGCAGATACATGTAGCTTTTAAAAGACACACATGAAGAATGTGGTTCCAGGAGGATGCTGAGACACAAGCAGCCAGGGGAGACAAAGGTCCCAGGGGGCTGATGGTCCAGCAGAGAAGCCTGAGTTAAAAGAGAGGACAGGAAAAGAAGGCTGGAGAGAGGGAGAGAAGAGAAAGACAGACAGAGAGAAGAAGGAGATGCGCACACAGCTTAGTGGCTTCATGGAATCAAAAACAAGGTTAGAGAAATGCAGTATGCAGACCGTAAGTACTAGTGTTAAGAGATTCACTGTGACTGAGACCAACCCACTGGAAGGATAATGGTAACAGATACAAGGCCTGAGGTACCAAAGGATATACACTAATTGAATGTCAAGGCGAAAAAACGATCTGAGAGAAATCTTGTGACTTGTTTTATTAAATAAAACGTCTGTGCGGTCCCCCTTCATTGGTAAATAGCTGTCTTCATAAAGGTCACTCAAACAAGAGATTATATCTCAATCAAATTTTAAGTCTTTTTCAGGGTAATAAATTACAATTTGCTTTGTGCTCGTATCATAATTTACACTCCTTATCTTTGAATGAAAATATTTTTATATTCTTATCTTAACACCACATACTGTTTTCTAGTGATCATAAACATATCAAACATATCATCATGACAAGATAACAAATTTCTGTCTCTAAATTTTTCTTTTGGCCATTTCTTCTCAACTGTCAGTCACAGTTGTCAATAACACAACACAGTGCCTGTGTCTGTCTGACTGACTGAAGTTCAGTCAGACTAAGCCAAGATAAACTCTTGAGCAACGATGGAGCAATAAAAAAAACACACACAGAATGGTTGATATCTCAAGATAACTGTTGGACTTAAAAATAACTATAACCAATGCAAAATCTCAAGTGGTGTACTAAAGAAAATAGTCTTATCTAATATCTTTGGGTGTCAGCAGTGCGTTGTTGTCCTCCACCACAACTCACCAATCAGAGCAGAGGATGTCATTTGACTGTTTTTGTTTGCTTTATGTTGCCTCGGTCTCCTCTGCGGAAGTCAGACAGGGTGACTCTCACCATGGCCCGGCAGGCGTGAAGTGAGGACACTGAGTGAGTAGATTACATGTGACAGAAGAGCGATGAAGGAACATTGAATGCTAACCATTGTGGAGGGAGAGGAAAGCAGGGGGGCGGGATGATAGAAGGAACAAAGAACGAGGAGGAAGAGAGGAGGAGATCTGAAGATACCGAGGGAAAATGCCAGTCACTGCCCAGGGGAACTGAGGAAAAATGAAGGAGAAGGTTTTAGTTTCCCCAGCTACTGCATATTAAGTCACATATCCAGGATTTTCATCACTAAGAAAGAATGAAAATTAGGGGAATGAGGGGAAGACTGGAGTGGCCAGCAGGTGATGCCAATGTGAAAGAAATCCTTAGATGTGCGTTGCCATGAGACCACATCCTGCTTACTTGAAGTGAGACAGGTGTCAAGATGAGATTAAGAGAGGATTAGTTTGAGGCTGTGAAGTGGGCAGGTGTCCAAAGGTGCTAAACACTATCCTTGCCTTCTTGCCTTGTTGAAGTCAGGTTACACGATCGAACCAGGGCATGCAAGGTCACAGTCACATATTGAGACATTTCACTTAAAAATTATCAGGCTCATGGTAGTGCGAAAGGAAAGGTCATTGTGCTTCATCCTGTGGAGACAGTGAACGTTTGTACAAAATTTCATGGCAATGCTTCTGATTGCTGTTTCAGTTTGAACCGCCCCATTACCACTGCCATCCCCAGAAACAGCCCTTTAAACAAACAAATGAACTTCTCTATTGCTGATAAAGAAAGACAGGATGATGTTTCATTCCAACAATCCTGCTTGTGTGGCCATTGTCATTGGACACTGCCTGCATTTTCTTGAGTCTGTACACCTGTGGCTACATACTGTACATCAGAGCTTGGCAAACATTAGAGGGTGGCAGATAAAATGCATGGTGGTTTGGAAGGCTGCTATTTGGACACGCTTTACTTCTAATGCCAAAAGAGGAAGTGAGTGTGTAGCCATGTTGAAAGAGATTCTGCACAATTGTAAAATAGTTGGAAAAACCTCAAGAGACACTTTAAAGTGCACCTGGAAACAGAAATGGGGGTTATATAAAATGTTTTCCAAAGTATTTAAAGTTCAGATGAGGGCTACGTGTTTGAATGGAGTCTGCATCATTTCTCCTCTGTTGTCATTAAGAATGTTGGATATCAACTTATAGTCCTTTTTTAAACATTTAGTTAACCCAGAATAAGCAAACACCCTAATGGGATACTTCTGCTCTTCATGCTTGCCCAGGTGCTCCTGGCCTTCAATAGTCTGTGCACGCAACTGATGCTGAGGCCAAACAGCCCTTTTCTAAAATGCTTCATTCACTTTTAGTGGGACCACTTTTAAATTGAAGCAAACTTTTGGGAACACAGTAAGCTGAGAAAAGGCCGGAGGGGTAAATAAAATAAGCTAAAGCTAAAGTTTCCGATAGATTCTCTGTCCAGTTTCATCTCCAAAATAAATCTTTCAACCAATAACAAACATTCTCAGCGGTTAACTCAGGAACCACCTCCTGTCAATCCCATCCCGTTAAAACCAGACCAGGCAAACCACAGCAAGACGCTTCTGCCGGTTATAGCCTGTAAAGTTAAATGGATGGTAAAGCTGCTGTTTTCTTGTTAACTGGGAAGAAGTTATACTATTTCCACAGTTTCAGCCTTGCAGAATTCAAAACATTTATGGCACATATCTGCACCCACCGGCCACTTCATTAAGTACACCTGTACAATCTCATATACAATATATTTATACTTATTATTGATGTAGTGGGTGGTAAATTTGCACTACAGTACATAACTTTGAAAGTTCGTTTTAATATTCTGTCCCTCTCATATATGTAAATGGGATGGAAAAAATTTCATTCCTTTTTGTCGAGATTGAAATATTTTGACCACAATTTATCATGGATTTATCATGTATATTCATAATCCCAGAGGGTGAATCCTACAGACTTTGGACTTACTAGTTACACAAGTAACTTTGGTCTGAACACTGTGTTTGGAAAAATGGATAAAACAGAGAGTATTGAGAAAAAAGAATTAATTGCTTAATGCTAATGATTTATCTTTAGCTAGAAGTCTGTTAATTCCCACTGACACTGCATAGCATAAGGTTTATTGTATCATTGGTTTAAATTAACCAAGAAATTGTTAAGAAAAAATGTCCTGAAATGTTTCACATAATTTAATAATCCTTTCAAACCTGTCATGTCATATCATAAAATCACATTTCTTTTTTAGTCTTTTTCCATTTTACCTTAAACTGTAATTGTCTCGCACAATCATGGTGAAGCTAGTGCTATTATCTTAATGTTCTAATTTATGATTAAATTATGGACAGGTCTTTATTGAGCATACACTTGATGACTTTCTTGCTCTGTCATACATATTCCTGAAATACTGGTGTTTTAGGCTTTACTTATGATTTAAAAGTTGCAAGGCCTCATACATATTCATACACATAAACCTGTGGGTTGCAGTTTTTGTTTGTAGTGATATTAGAATTTATTCAATATTAATTCAGTTATGCACACAATCTCCATATAAATTATATTGTAAATTACCCATTTGACATTCAGTTGTCATTATATACTGCTGGTTTCTTTTTTTCAGATTCTGCATATAGACTATGTTCTATTTTAAACTTTTCCTTCAAGTATTTTAATAATATATAGTTTCTCATCTCATCTAATTTGCATTTATCTGGTGGTCAGATTTATAGATGATGTATAGGTTTAAGGTTAATGAATAAAATACTAAAATTAATTAAATCAACGTATTTTAAAACATTTTTAATAAAATATGTAATAGATCATCTGCTTAACATGGACACATTTGAGTCTCTTAAGGGTGAGAGGAGCTGTTGTTTACGTTGAACTTGTTAACCAACCTAAAAGTCAATTGGGCCAAAGGGAAATCCAGTGACTCCCAGTTAACTACTTACTTGTGGTTTGTTTGGACTGATCCCTGGTCAGGTTCCAGATTCCCTTTGTAACTGTGACCCTGAGCCAATGTGGAAATGCCTTACCGTCTGACTGAGCAAAGGATACGGTAAGATAAACTTAATTTATCCCACACAGAGAAATTGAGGTGTCACAGAGGTAGGAGAAAAAACTAAAATACTATTACCAACATGTGATATAACCAAACTGATTCATTAAAAAAAGAAGGTTCCTACACCAATACAAAATGTGAACAGAAAATCAGGTGGACTTGCTGAATATAAAATGGAATAAAGTTTAACTTCATACCTCACAATTCATCGCAGATGAAGATTAGACAAACAGAGATCACAGGGTGGCGGCACAGCGGTGTAGTGGTTAGCACTGTCTCACAGCAAGAGGGTTCTGGGTTCAAATCCAGGCTTGTGGTGTTTGCATGTTCTCCCTGTGCCTGCATGGGTTCTCTCTGGGTACTGCCAGCTTCCTCCCCACAATCCAAAGACATGCAGGTTAGGTTAACTGGCGACTCTAAATTGCCCCTAGGTATGAATGTGAAAGTGACTGTGTGTCTTTCTATGTCAGAGGGTGTACCCTGCCTCTTGCCCAATGACAGCTGAGATAGGTTCCAGTTTCTTTCTGTCTGGTTGACCTACTTCCAGCACATCAAGTATAGGTTAAATGAGCAATGACATTCTGCATAATCAGCCTTACATCCTACTGAATTGATTTCAGTAAAGTCCAAAGTCCAGAAGCACATTGATTTACCACTGATCTGTCTTAGCTGTCTGTGCCTGTGTGTGTGTGTGTTTCTGTGAGGATGTGCTGGTCTGTAACAGGGTGACAGGAGCAGCGGGTCAAGTGGGAGTAGACTGCTCACATGTTAGGGATTGTGATAACAGGGCTGAGTGTGTGTGCCTTAAGCTGTTAGTATAGACTAAGCTATGTGACACCAGGTTATCGTGTCCTCACGGAGCCTCTGTGTTGAGCTATGGGTGGATGGAGGTGTAGGGGCCAGGCTTACCATTGCACAGGCTGAGGGAGGGAGAGGCTGAGCCACAGAAACAATTCCTTTTTTTTTACTGCAACGTAGCAGTGACCGTGGTCATCTGAATTCATTTTTATTACACTGGATGTCAATCGTCCTTCAGCATGAAGAAATGTGACAGAAATAATAGCAAAGCAAGCAACAACCCAGCAACCCAAATAAAGAGCATGTTTGTATTATTTGTAAATAATTAGAAGATACAACAGATAGATCCTCTGCTGCCTCCATGTGGCCTTTCTATCTACTACAGCTCAGGAATACCCTCACAGTGATCACCCTGATGAGACACACTGATCTTTATCGCACTAACACGCCATCTCATGCAGTTTAACCCTCATGTTGTGTTCATTTCATGTTAAACGGATTTTGTGTTCCCGGTCAAAAATTACCGTTCCATTAAGACTCATCATAAAAACTATAATAATACATATATTATCACTATTTGTTGTGTCAGATTTTTTTAATCAAATTAAAAATTTAAAAAAAGTTTTGAATTTCTATTTGTTATTCATGGCCTGTATGCCTTATTCTAGTCATTTCTAATGACCGCTCATTTTTGACCGGGAACACCAAGAGTGTACAAAAGTTGAATAAAACACACAAAATTGTATTTAAATCAATACAATTTATTTTGTGGACAAAATACTGGAATCTAAGGTCAGTCTAATCAAATTAACTACATTTTTCATAGATAAAACTTTTAAACCGGAACACAACATGAGGTTAAAGCAGAGTTCTGCAGCTCCTCTAAAACCCAGGTGATCCTTTAACCCAGGTGACCTCTGGCTATAACCGGAAATGCAAAAGTATCAAAATAAGTCTATAATAAGTCACAGCCTATAGAAAATACGTCGGCAGCGTTTTAATCTCCATCAGTACTGTGTATACGTGCTGTGTGTACAATGGCCAAAAAGGCAGATAGCGTGTGTGCATGTAAAGTAGAAGTAATTACTACTCTGTAATGAGATAATAACCAGGACATTTCTAACTCATAATAGAAATGAGTGAGTAAACTCCCAGTCAGGCCTGGAAAGCTAAATAAACACAGCTTTAATTTAGCTGCAGAAAGGTCAACTTTGTAACGTTATATTGTGCAATACTGTTAAAACAAACTCTGTCTTTCCGTCTGTCTGTCTATGTTAACTACGCGCCTACCCGCCAAACGTCCTGCTTTTCATTGAGATTAATCACATATTTAGCACATTTGTAATGATGACTGCAGGTAGAAGAGCTGTTCCAACATGTGTGTCTCTGAATCAGAAATTAGGACCGTGAATGTCTCGTTGTGCTGTCCTGCTTTGTAATCAGCTCAAACACATCGTGCGGTGCTAACACTTTTAACCACATTGACGTGAACTTCAGCATTAGTAACTTAAGCTTAGCTAACTCTGACTTACCCAGGACGGAGTGAAATATAGGACGGCTTTTCACTGCACAGGAAACCCAGCAAGCGTCTTTTGGGACTTTTTACTAAACTGTTAACAGCTGTGTTGTCGTGCTCCAGCTCAAGAAAAGAGTATGACCAAGCGGTCACTCACACATCTATGATATAGTTAGCAACGTTGTGTCGTGTTTACGCGATGTTAAGGTTGATAAAGGGACGAGGTATGAAGGCGGTACCATCCGGTCCCATGGTGTAATGGTTAGCACTCTGGACTCTTGAATCCAGCGATCCGAGTTCAAATCTCGGTGGGACCTCATCCTTTTCTTCCCTCGCCATGCAGCAACACATCATTACACCGTACTGTTTTACGTCTACAGTGCCTCTTCATCAAATTATCACAACATAATATCTCCATTCAGGGGGGGCTCAGGATGGAGCTCACTTTAACTACTTAATATACTGTAGGTCATTCCCTACAACCCATCACATTTGGCCATATATTTTGTACGAAAATGTGTTTAACTCGTGAGACAATATTTCCCTGTGTAATAGTGGAAAAGAAATATTTATGGAAAATTATACTGTGGCACAAATTAAAGAATTTAAAATAATAATTCACTCAATACCATTCAGGTTTATGCTGAAACAACTTTATTTCCACACATAAATGGCAGTATTAAATATACATATATATGTGTGTGTACAAATGGGCATATATATATATATATATATATATATAGATAGATAGATAGATAGATATATATATGTGTGTGTGTGTGTCTGTGTGTGTGTGTGTGTGTGTATATATGTATATATATATACATATATATATATATATATATATATATATATATATATATATATATATATGCTTAAATTAAATATTTCTTCTGATCTTTATTGGAATGTTCCTCAAATTTCTTTACAAATGTCCATAACAGAACCACCACTCTTACAGAGCCCTGTCACACACATCTGTTTTCTAACCACAACTGTGTCCAATTCCCCATTCATCAGTGTACAATGCTGCATCCACACTGGGACTTTTGTATTCCTAGTACATTGTGCATGGATCCAAACACCAAAATATATTTGCTGCTACCTCATTTTCAAACATAAGACTTGCTTAGTATTCCAGTGGAAAGTGAAAAGGTGCTGGTACTGCTGCCTGCCAGTGTGAATACAGCATGGTACGTGTTTAATGGGAAAACTATTTCATCACATTTCTGTGAATTGGCAGTAGATAGAATTTGTGCATTTGAAAAAAATGCTGTACAATAACACAAATCATTAGAAATAATAAAACTGCCAAGTTATATTACATAGCAAAGTGAACACTATAACAATAAAGAAATGACAAATCTGTGAAGTTGTCTCCTTCCCATATTGACTGAAATAGTGTTAATATGTGATAGAAAAAACACGTATTCTTAACAATTTACACAATAACTTGGCACAGTAATGTTGTGTAGGCAAATGCTAAATTGAACACAAACGTTTTAAAATGAAATTCTAAATGTGCATATCTTTTCATCTTTGTTTTCATTTTAAATTATAAGTGTATTAAAGTGTATTAAAGCATCATATCAGATTAAGATTTCTCATCATAATACAATGAAATTAATGTCATAACAGAAAGTGAAAAATGTAGCATATTAAATGAGTAACATTTTTCCCACCAATCATAACAAATTTGGTGGGACTATTTGTGAAAATTCAATGTGCACACACTCCTTACATACACAATTTCACACAACATAAAGTGGTGTTTCTAAATCTATTGTATGTGGGCTATTTTTTGGCCCAAATCCCTCAGTGATCCCCCTGTATAACGCCCTGTGTTCACAATGGCATGAGTAAAGAGAACGACTGATATTAATTTCTTTTGCGGATGATTACTGCAGCACTCTACAGCTCCATTCTGCAGTAATTTTCCTGTACTCAAAGCTCTGCTCACAGTTCGAGTTAGAAGAGTTGTAACCCTAAATATTCAGGAAATCCGTTCGCTCCAGAAAGTAAAACAGTTTGAATCAGAAGAGGTTAAAAAAAAAGCTTCACACTACATCCATGTGTAGCTGTCATGTAATCAGGACCTTACACTATGGAGACATTTCATGATTACATATTACCTTTTTTCTCCTACTCAACTACAGGAGCTGTGTCTATTTGCCATATTAGGAAATTAAACATTTGGGAAACTGAATATCTGTGTAAGTATACATTGTGATCAACTTTAACAAACTTGTTTTACAGAAATAATGTGGGGTTAAGGCGTTTCTTCACTTCAGTGTTCAGCCTTCACATTTAAGAGTGTTCTTATTAGTTTTCTTGCCCATTTTAAGTAGTTTGCTGATGAAAAATGAGATTTAGGTTGATTATTTACAGTCCATAGTTCATTGACCTTACGAACATCATTGACAATATAAAGAATTAATTAACGATTTGATACATTTAAACGTGATTTAAAGGTAACTGAACCACACTGAATCATATGAACTCTACTAGATGGCAATTGAGATGACAGCCATTGCTACTCTGCTATGCTGGGTAGTGTAAGCAAGACTTAAACTGGATTAATGTTAGTGTTATCATTTTTTCTTCATAATGACTGGATTTTCAATAGTGTCTCAAGCAGTCACGAGGAATAACAAACTGAATAACCAGATGTCAGTTCATAAACTTTAATAATACATGTTCAAAACTTTCTGGCCATTCTGTGTGTCCTCTGAGTTTATATCCTATTTCTGTTACATGTCAAAAAGCGACAATTATATCATCTTTCTTAGATAAAAGCATGTAAAAGAAGATAAAGATCACATCAGTGGGCTCCGACATTCATTGGTCACAGTGGTGTATGGGTAATTCAGAAGGCAACACATTACATAAACACACAATTCTGCATTTGTGATATCAAAATGGATGATTTGCATTATAAAAACCAGAACAAAGAAACAAACAATAACATGAGTGGACTTCATTTCATCAACAGAACACAGAACAAAAAAATACTGATATACTAGGATTACAAGATGACACTATATAAAATTATATAAATGATTTTTTCCAAAAAGTGGAGCAGTTACTGTAAAAATGTGTAAGTGTGCATGTGTGATCATCACATGCTTTTTAACTGCTTTTCATATCTTATACAAACCATACATTCACTGCCCAATCAGTTAATAGTTACTTTGACCATTTTTTAACCCTCTGTTTTTCTGTGTCTACGTGTAAATGAGTGTGTGTGTGTTTGGCACCTAAACCATCACCTTCGTGTTTTCACCAGTCAGATGTCGGTGGTCTCCAACTTGTTGAGCGTGTCCACGTCCCCGTTGCTACATGTCTTGCTTTTCTGCCCGTTGACTTTCTGCTGCATCTTGGCCAGAAAGTAACTTTTTTCATGGTGTTCGACAGGCACAGTGGCAGGCTGCTCCAAGCTGATGGTGGCACGGCTGGTTTCAGTAATGGACGAGGTGGTGTGGGAGTTAAAGTGGTTGTTGGAAATAGGGGTGTCTCCCCAGCCGGTCATACCCCAGGCAGACTTCCACTGAGCCCATTTTCTCTGCAGTGCTGTCTGGGCCTGGATGTCAACAAAGATAGTCAAGTAAGACTTGACTAGAGGTTTACATTGCCTGGGTCATAAGAGCTGACCAGGTCTCTGTTCGTTTTTAGCAGTTTGTGGTATCTTTAAAACATGAAATATGATGTTGTAATGTACCTCAGCATTGCAGAAACAGAATATAATCGCCACCAGGAGTCCCTGCAAAGTAACAAGACATTGATTAAGTAAAATCACTTTTATCTAAAAAAACTTGGACCAAAGTTTTAGTTGGAAGAGCAACTGAATGTCCATTTTCCAAAAGCAATACATTCAAATTCAGTGGCTCTATCATGTTTTCAAGTGTAATGAAAATTGTAAAAAAATAGCTGATATTATTGAAAATGGAGTGATTTAAGTGGTATTTCATACCATGATCCTTCACATCAAACAAAATCAGTTTGGTAAAATCTTGTAAATTGAGCTGTATCCATGAGGAAAATTAGCATAAAATGTGTTATAGTTAACTTCACAGCAGGTCTGTAGCAGTAGTTGAATGAGTGTCTGTGGTGAGTATCAGAATTAGCATTTTGTTTAAGTCTAATGTGCAGTTCATTGTTGACTACCTGGAAGTGGGAGAAGATATTTATAAAGAAGTCAAAAATGGCCCGGCTGATACGTCCCTCTGGCCTCCAGGGGAAAAGGATGAACTGGACGCCCAGCAGAGGGATAAGGATGAGAGTGGCTCTCACTGCCTTCATGTAGGCTGTGGACTCAGCGCAGTGGGTCTCTTTCAGTTTAGTGATCAGGACCCGGACAATGTTCAAGAGAAAGAACAAGTTCACCTACATAGATTGAATACATAGATTAAAGTGGAAAAGAAGGGAGAGACAGAGATAAAAAAAACTATTAATGTCACTAATTTATAATATTGATTTGTACATTCACTAAACCTGAAAGCATTATTATTATTATTAAGAGTTTATGGATGTTAACCTCTTTCTCTATTACTCTGCATGGCATTTCAATTTCTGAGTTTTTGTTGTCATTTTAAAATAAGAAAATCCTTTATTGATACTAATGTTGTTACTGCAGCACAAAGACAGATATAAGTATAGATAAATAGAGAGCTTAAAACAAAATGAAATAAAATAGAAAATGTCATTTCAGTATATAAAATAAAATTAAGAATAGAATAAAATAGAAACTACACAAGAACATAACTATTAACAGATATACAACAGATATGTTACACTAATGTAGAATTTCCATGTCTAAAACATAATGTTACATGTTGAATTTGAAGGCAGCGTAAGTATTCATCATTACAAAGTTACCAAATCAAATGAAAGTACTGCAAGTTCACAATTTTTCAAATGTCAGAGATGTATCAACATCATAACTGTTTGGTAATCCAGTCTGCCTTCTGTTATCCGTATTTGAACCTGTAGATCAGTTTTGAATCAATTGTGAAGAACAATCTGTGGTTAATAATTTCAAAGTAACCTTAAGTGATGTAAGTAATGTAAGTAATCAAAACCTTATATTTGAATATGTATGTAATATACTTTTATCAATTACTCACCAGCAGTGCAGCTTGAATGGGCCCATGAATGATATAGAGTAGGTGTGTGTGTGCGCTGATCCAACACCTGAAACAAACACAGAGAGCCAGAAAAACACCTTTCTGGTGAGCCTTCATGTGCACAGAGACATAAAAAGCCTAGGGGATTAATAAGACCCCAAATCAGTCATCGTTAGTACTGAACTCAGCAGAGGGCCCGCACAAATACGACTTCATCTGGCAAACCAGTGTCTATCAAATCCCAACCTGAAAGTGATCACACAGAGCAGAAAAGGGTGTCTGGTCTGTAGTTACCTTACAATAGAGTGCATACTGTAATATTTCTGGGTTTAAAATTCGGTTACAATAATGATACGCTCATCATTATAAGAGGTTTCTATTGTACAACTTACTTGTCGTTAAAGAAGAGGCCACGAGCTACAGCGTACGTGATGGCAGGAATGATGGGAAAACCTTTGCCAAAGAGAGAGAAACACAGGCAGAAACATCAAACTGACACCTTCAGTCACTACAGAGGATTCTGCAACTAGGTAACAAGATCCACCTACCATGGGACAAACATGTTAAAGAAAATATCAGTCACAACAGAGCATTTTTTCCAGAGGCTTTAAACTATTCCTTTAAGTAACGTTAAGTGACTTACTAAACTCAAATGGCTACACAGATTTTCAGTTGAAGAAAGCTTAAGGCAGGATGTTTTCAGCTACTGTCGTGATTAAAAAGCACAAGCAGGACATGTAGCACATGTTCCTACATCATTACAGGCAGACTATACAGCACAGATATAAAAACATACGTGCCTCAGAGATACATTACAAAACCCATTACTAATACATAAGAGCTGAATGAAATGCTGAAATGAAATGAAAAGCCTGTCAATCTACATCCAGTCTTATATTCCTGTGTTGACTTAAGGTGGGGAATGTACTGTACCATGACCAGAGCAGTTATATTGTAAGAAAAGGTAGCATATCCTCATGCACTATAATGCTTTTTTTTGTATCTGTAGATATTGTTTGACCCTTCAGGGCCATTTGCCCAGTGAAATATTAGACATATAAATTGTTTGACACAAATACAACCACAAGATGGAAGAAGCTTGTACTGAAACACAAACGGGAATAGTTTGGAAATATCAGATCCTCCTGACTCACCCCACCCCAGGACGTAGTACCAGAAAAGCTGCTGTTGCCCAACAAAGACGGCCACTATGATGAGCGTGTGGAGGTAGATGCCTTCACACAGCATCCAGAAGTAGTTAGAAGTAGACATATACTGAGTCAGCACAGCCAGGACCTTACAACTCACCTGCCAGACAGGAAATGGTAAGACTTCACTCCAAATGTGTCATGACCCCATGAATTAGAAGCACATTTTAACTAATTAAGAATGTAATTAAAAACAATAATACACACACAATTTGAGAACACCGTCAAGGAGGATATGACTTTGTTTAACATGGAGAAATTAGGCAAGTGAACTGAAATTCAGTAGTGTAATGAGATGAGATATAAATTCAGTGGCTCACTGGGTTGCTGGCATTTATGGCTTGGTTATTTCCTGCATTAAGTGAGAGCCACATTATAGTAACAATGGAGTTCAAGATGAAGGAGAGGAACATGTTCTTGTGGAGGGAGATTCTCTGGCAGCTAAGACTCCTGTAAGAGAGGCATGAACAGAGATGGAAGGGGTGGTATATTAGTTGAAGTTTCTTTGGATTTTTAAAGACTTCTACAAACATTTTGTAATTGAAACTGCAACAGCTAAGAGTTTGTGCCACAATTCAATATCAATCACAATCTAACAATACCATTTTTTAACTTTTCACCCCAGAATTATATTTAGTAGACTGGAAAGCTGGAAAAGTAGTTTGCAACTCATACTGTCACTGAAATAGGAAGGAAAAGGTAAGACTGTAGAAATGTCATATCAGAAATGAGAAAGTGCACGACTCACTTGAAGTAGGAGAAGATGATCAGACAGATCATCAGGGAGACAATAGACAGGCCATGGCCCACCATGGCTAGGTAGTACAGACTGATGGCAAACTGCAGGGACAAAATGGTTGATTTATGATTGAGTTCAACAAGAAAGGATTCACAGTACATGTACACTTAAATCAGAACTCCACAGAGACATGTTCTTTTGTGTTAGATGTTGAGTCTGGAAGATGTAAAGTGGAAGACTGAAATTAAAATGTACAGTAACCTGCACATATAGTTTCAAAGTATTATTCAAGTATTTTAATATGGTGTTTCCAAATGTGATATAACCTATAACCCTAACTCTGATTTTATAGAAGAAAATACAAACACTGTAACACACTTCATTACAATTTATTTACAAAATGCTCCTTGATTAGCCCGACATAGTGAGGATGTGTTACACCTTATTTCTTCTGCACTGACACTACCCAGCTACAGGAATCTGATTCCACTCACTGAACTTTAGCTAAGCATGGTGGGCCCTTCTTGTTAGTTGTTGTTTTGTTCAAAATGTGTCATAAACACTTCTGGTATCTGAAGTCAGTTCAGCTTACATTTCATGCCAAAAAAAGGATGCACTTTTGTATTGTTGTGTTACCTCTTTTACCTTTTTTACCTCACAGTTCACATTGTAGGGTTTAATGCAAATTGACTTAGACATTAGCCTGTCATCCAGGAACATTCAGCAAATGAGGCTGCACCTACCTGCACTTAAAGAGATTAAATTCTGATGGTTATGATGCTCCAGATCACTTGAAAGAGGACGAAAGCCTTGTTTTTGGTTATATTCCAATAAATGACATTACTCTAATTTGATCAAAGGACCCAAACTAAGTGTGTTTTTAACATACGTAAACCTTTAAAGTCATCTCATACACTGTAGTTTCAGTGCATTGTGTGTTACCTTGAGTTTGTCTTTGGTGTGGGCCTGACACTGGGTGTAATTAGTCCACACTCTGTTGCTCTCTGGGTGGTGAAACCACTGGCCATCAGGATTACACACTTTAGTAACCTTCTCTGTTGAAGACAGCATTATAATTTACACAATCAAATTTTCATCATCAGTTTGATTAAGATGGGTTTAAGTGCTAAATAGACAATGATAAGCTCACTGTAAAGTCAAACTATGATTAGTTTCCGTGTTTGTGCACTGGTGTCTCTGACCGTTAGTTTCACTTTTTGCAATTATGCAAATAATTTAGCAGTTAACACTTGTTAATGTAAAAGTACATCGATTTAAACAATAAAAGAACAAACAAATGTGCCTGCGTATGTGTGTGTTAAACCCTCACCTGCTGGGTCAAAGTCGTGGAAGTATTCAGGACACATCTGCATCACAGTCCCTGGAGCTGAATCCCCCCAGCACAGCCAGCCGTCCCATGTACGGTTACAGTAAGCACCTACAGAGGGCAGTGAGACACAAAGCTTTAGAGATGTCTGAGTCCCTCTAGCTCCAACGGCACACATGCCATAGCTTTTTAAATGAGACTTTTATAGTCCTTGCTACGAGTGCAGCCTTTAGATATAGCTGACCTGCAATCCTAAACAGGTGGAGGGCTACAAATATAGAGATGAAAAAGACCCCTGTGTAACTTTCCTCTACCTCCAGTTTCAAAGAGAAGTGTACACAAGTGAGGCACCTAACCCTCTTCATGCTTCAAAAGACCTTCTTCACAGTAAATTCTTTATTGTACTGTGTCTCCATACCTAGTGCAAAGTGATAATATCATAACAAGTACTGTATGTCTTGCAGTGTTTTTTGTTGAAGTTTGAGTTTGTACAGGTGGTGCTGTTTGCTCTCTGTTTAGCCACTGAGGCTGCTCTATCTCTGTTCATGTTCATCACTCGGTTCGGTCTTCTGTTTAAATCAAATAAAGCATAAAAGGGGTCACTTATGTAAGACAAGATTCTTCCAAGGAAAATGTTTCAGCCACTGCATATTTTGAATAGCAAAAGCAAAAGTTCCTATATCATATAAAATATGAAATGTTTCTCAATGATAATGTCTTTTACTATACTGTACCGACACCGCTTAAACTACATGGCTACATCACTTTACACCTTCTTTAAATTATGAATTTAAATGATGAGGGCAGCAGTTAATATTTAATGAGGGAAAGCATTTAATGTTGTCAGAAGAAGAAGGCGTCTGGAGTAAGTACTTCTTTCTCTGCTCCTTTATTAAATAAGGGTATTGTGGATTATGTTATTTTGAGCAACATATCGATACTTATTTTCATCTTAGTAAACCTTTAAGAGCACAGATTATGCCACAGTAGTCCACTCATACTGTACATTAACCATGAAAAGAAATAAAAGGTTTGGATCAAATTTCAGCAAACATTTGAGAAAGTCAAATCTGAAGTCCCTTGTATTATTATCATCACTCAGCACATAAAATATGACATCTGTGTAATGAGTCTGCGCTGTCAGTGTCTCACACCAACAGAGAATTATAAATGTTGGAAAGTTTTTAAATTTGTAATAAACTGCCTGGAAGGATGAATCATAGAAATCTATTCAACATAAAATGGTGTGTTACTCTTATCTAAACTACATGTCTCGCTGCAGCTGGCCCGCACAAAGCTTGTCAACAATAGACGGAAACCTGACGGCACTAGGTTGTACTGTGGCATGTTGGGAAATGGAGCGCAAAATAACATTTCAAAGGCTGCACTGAGTACTGGACAGGAGTAACAGGCACTATGCAAGAGACAAAGGGCAAGTTTCCTTTCTTTCAGACTCACTTCCTTTCAGTCTTTCTGTCTTAGTGTGTCACACACTGGAAACTGTTATACAACTAATAATGCACATATTCATATAAATGTGCATGTTATAAAAAGTTATCAGCATAGGTTATATTCAATAGGCTTTATAGTTTTTTTTTCATCCAGTCTCCTTTATGTGTTATTTAGGTACTGACCTGTTAATATTCACATATCAGGAACAATGATCTGTGAAAAGCTGATCGTATTAATTCACATTGTGTATAAACAAATCATGTGGAACTGCAATTGTGGTGAATTGTATCATTTGACATTGGTAGTTGCTTCATGTGTATCTTTAATGTATTGCACTCCCGTACCATTTACTGACCCATGCTGCTAATGTTGCTGAAATGTTAACCATTAATGAGATTAATTATTGCGGTGGGCAGTATCTTAATTATTCAGTAAAACATTTATTAGCCATATTATATAAGCCATATTTTTCTTCCTTTTTCAGATCTTCATTTTAGCAGTAGCACTATAGTAAGCACCCGTGGAAGCAATGGTAAGGCCATCTAGTCACAAATGGATCTGTTTTAAAAATTTGGTTTTTACTTGTTATATAACTAATTCGATTTATGGAAGGAGTGATTTCATTAAAACTGTTTCAGGACTGCAACCTTGAGGCAAAATGTGACAAATATTTATCTGCCATCTGGCAGAAATGAAATGTGTTAATACTGTTAAGTTGTTCCAGGACAGTTAACAGCTCAACTGTGAATAAACAGAACAATAGGTGTAGTCGTATCACCTTCTTCTGTACGTTGTGGATCATGGATTATCTTCAGGTAACACTCAAACTGAGCAGCCAGGATCTGGTGTCGAGACATTCCTAGTACGGTGGATATGTCGCTGAAATTATCCTGCTGCACCTCCACAGCCTCCTCAACAGTCACCATGGACCCCACATCTTCAGACCGGGTCACCTGAATAAAGATTCATACTGTTTATTAGAGTCAGAAGAAAATAGCTGTCATTTTCTCTCATTTCAATCACTTGGACCCATTATGCAGAATCTGTGTGCTGATGTGACAGATCTTTTTTTGTTTAAATATATCAAAAACTAAAGACATGATAATCTCACCAAAACACACAGAAAGTCTTCCACCAGAGATCCATTGCACATGTATTGACCCAGCGAATACTTGGGAGCTGTGTTTGATGGCAGATTGAGATTCAGCGAAAATACAGAGTGTGAAAATGACTCTTTAACGTCTCTTCTGTCTACGTGAAACAAAACTCATTTAAAGTAGCTCAGAGAATATTGACAATGTTTTATTCTTCTTCTTTAAAAAATATTTGGAAAAGACTTTTCCATTTACAGATTGTGTGACCCCTTCGACAGAGATCCCTTGTACAGTTTAATACTGAACAAGTACACAGAAAGCATATAAGATTATCAGGGATCCCACATGTCCTTTATGACCACTTTAAACGCCTGCCATCAGGAATGTGTGTTAGATTAACTATATAAAACAAATAAAAGAAGGTGTGGTTTTATTCAAGAGGCCATTAGACTTGTGAGCAGCCAAAGTGAATTGTCAACATTCTTAGTGTGCATATTTCTGGTGTCAAGTGTCGTTGTGTGTATGTGGTTAGTAATTGGTTAATATTTGCATAGGATGAAAAAGAGAGGGCTGCACACACACAGACATGCACACATCATCACACTTACCTCTGTGCATAGTGCTACTGCAACCACCAGTGAGAGTGTTAATGTCCTCCACATGTTTCTAAAAGAGAAAGAAGAACAAGGACAGAGCACTTCTTAGACATATTTACCTCAGACTCACAAAATCAGAAGCAGCTTTATTGTTATTAAAATAACAGCAGCTCAAATGTAAAAAATAAACATAATTAAAACACAACTTAAGAGTGCAGAGGAGTGGTGAGAGTGCAAACAGTGCATGGGATAAATCTAATTATCTGCATGGTAACATGTAAAATGACAATTCTAACATGTTGATGCTAAACAGGTTTAATGTTTACCATGTTCACCATTTGAGTTTAGCAAGTTGGCATGCTAACATGTGCAAGGACTAAATACAAAGTACAGCAGAGGATGATGGGAATGTCATCAATAAAGCAGGTATTTGGTCATAAACCAAAGAGTTTGACTAATTAAAAGTCTGACCTAAGGATGGCACTAGATAAAAAGTCAGAATATCACCAACCTTATCACAATTCATCATTCTCAGCTTATTACAAGTGGTGGACAACCAACAGTAAAGTCCCTGATGTATCTATGAGGGGCCCCGCAGTGAAGTCCGCTGTAATTTAAATTCACATACTTTGTGTGAGTGAGAACAAGCATTCTTGAGTATGTTTATTTACAGTTTGTTGATTTTCTCATCTATCAAGACAGGAAGTTCATGCCCCACGAGTCATTCCCCTCTGCTGTCCACTCAGGGAACAGAAACAGATGTGTGTTTATTATTATTTTTGGGCAAAAGGGCAGCAAGTTCCCTTTAGTGTTTCCTCTTTAATGAGACAAACAAGGGTAAGATAAATATTCAGCTTACGGAGGCATTAGAGACTAGGGATAGGGAAAATAATAGATTTTAAGATGCATCACGATGCTTTGTTGAATCAATGCATTAAAGTCTGCAATCAATTATTACTGCAGTTTTCAACAGACTGCCATTTCCGTTCCATTTTCCTTCAGTGGGTTTTTCCTCCTGAATTTATTTAAGAAAACAAACATGGCTGAGCTCCCAGAGGGGCAGTGCAGCAACAGCAGCCCGCCAACTAGCAGAGGAGGAGCCGGGGGAGCAGGACAAGCCCCAGCAGCAGTACACCATGTTTACATTCAAGACTGCACGACCTCGGCAGAGCAGCAGGAAGTGACAAAAGAAATAAATCCACCACCGGCTTATTGAAAGCAGATGTTTGGGCACACTTGTTTGTATTGATTGGAAAAATAAACCATATATAGAAATACCAAGTTGAGAAGCATCGCAATGCATTGGTATGCACTGAGAATCATTTAATAATCAAATCTTGAGCCTCTAAAACAAATCCTGAGGTGACTGACGAGTTCCACCTCTATTAGAGAGTGAGGAGTCTCTGAAAACAAATACAGGCGATGAAAAGTGTCCTTTCCAGAGAAATCGGTCTGCAGTCTGCTGAAGGCAACTAAGAAGTTATATACCACAATCTAATAACAATGATAACAGCAATTTAAAAAAATTATATATCAATTAATTAATAAATTGTTATTTACAGGACCTTTAAGTGGTTAGATATTAACTGCAGGGAAAATGTTGTGTTTATATATCTGTGAAATGTAAGTGGAGTACACCAGCCAGTTTATATGTTAGAAGCAGATCTAATTCATGCCAAGAAGCTCTTCTTTGAGGCCGAAGTAACATTTTGACAGTTAAAAATACAGGAAAACAGGATTCACAGACAGTGCAAATTGATATGGTAGTAGTGCAAACTGGAGTCAACTTATAAACTGGTAAAAGTGGTTAAAAGTGGTTAAACTTGGTTAAAGTGGTTAAATTGGTTAAAGCGGTTAATGTGAATACTCTTATGTCCTGTAAAGTGCATGTTACTGCCGGAGCCCCGGTCCTCCCTTTGTTCTCTCCAGTCTTGCAGGTTCCTCACTGATTCTGGTTGTGGTCCATCTGTCTGAGGTTCACTGGCCTGGTGGGGACATGATCTGTGTCTGTGTTGTGGAGAGAAGGTCGAGTGGCCCAGAGCTCCATATGAGGACATCTAGAGATGCACCTGGACTCACGGACTCATTTCCATTACCTCTGATACCTTCACACATGGACTAAACCCATGAACCTCAGTATATTGATGATGATGTTCTCTGTACATGTGGCATCTATTGCACGTCTGTCCGTCCCAGGGAGAGGGATCCCTCATCTGTGGCTCTTCCTCAGGTTTCTTCTTTTTCCCATAAAGGGTTTTTTGAAGTTTTTCCTGACTCGGTTCGAGGGTCTAAGGACAGAGGGTGTCACAACTGTACAGATTGTAAAGCCCTCTGAGGCAAACGATGTTTGTGATTTTGGGCTTTAAATAAATAAATTTGATTTTGATTTGAAATAAAGATGGAGTGATAAAGGGGAAAGAAACATGGGAAATGTGCATCATGTGTGCAAGGGTTTTGGGAACCAGTGCTTTGAAATGTAAAAAACATTCTTCACCCTTTGTTAGGACTTCCTTTTTTCTTTCAACCTCTATTCACATAGAGCAAGGAATGCAGAAAGCATGTGAGTGTCATCTTGTTGTTGAGTATAAAAGAAAAATACGTCACCCAGATTTAACCGAAACAGAGCATTTTAATAAATCATGGTGAGCATTTTAAGCATAATTTTATTCATGTTCAGTGAATTTGTGTAATGTCCCATCCCTAAATGGAGAAATCTGCAAAGCCTGTAAAAAATACCTCCTTTGACTCACACCAGGACACAAAGGTAATAATTAAAAACATTAAAACATTGGCAGCAGGTAACTTCTTATTGTGGAATCATTTAATATTCATGAGTCACTAACCTGTCAGTTATTGTCTGCATTGCCCCATGCTTTAATGATGGAAAGGTACAGAGTGTTGCACAGATTTTGTTCATTTCTGTGCCTAGCTATGCCAAAGATATATTCAACAACTGTAAACAACTCTGTCCTATTTAAGAAACAGAAAAACAGTGCCTAGTTTGTATAAAAAATAAATTGTATAATAAAATAAGTACTGAACAATTAAGTGGCTGGCTTTGCACACTTCTGTAATTGAGCAAACCCAAAGTAGGTAAGCAGTTTGCCAGCTAACATGATGATTAGGTGTCTCCATAATCCCTGACAGGAGGCAATCACGCAGGTGTGTGACAGATTCAGGACTCTGAATCTGTCACACCTATACAGAATCAAAATCTCTGATGTCAATAAAGTCTGCTGAATCCACAGATTCACAGATAGCAGATTAAAAAGTTATTGGTCTAAGCAAAAAGGTGAATTTCCTGCTCTTTCATAGCTGAAGCAGCCATGGCACACAAAGTACTGCCTGGTTCCTTTTGATGAAAACACACTGATAATTGGACAAACTGGGCAAACAAACATGTAATTATGATTGTATTGTTGGTGTGGCAATTGTATGTCATTGAAACTACAGACAGAATTACACAGTGTTGGTAACAAAGAGTTTGTCTGTACTGTGGCCATCCATTCAGCATATACCCCGATAAAAACAATTAATTACCAGGAAGAAGTAACCAGTGTCTGTGTCAGAGATTCAGCAAGTTTTTGGTGCTGTTACTGGTCACTCGATAATATTCATTCAATATTTAGAACCGTTAAAAAACCCAATAACCTTTAGAATTAGTGTTTGTTGAATTCCATTCAAAGATACCAACTACACAGACTAAATTAAAATGTATAAAAGGACACAAAGGGGAAACATTTGAAACATTGTAAAGTTAATGTTAAAGCACACACATAAAACATATTTAAAGGTCTGAATATTTACATGGCTTGATATTGTCAACTGCAGGATTTTTTAAATGTTTCTTTTAATCTTTTTGTTGTTTTTTTTTATATGATCTTTAAATCACCACACCACAGTCAAACACTTTGGCAGCCTTCTGTAATTTGAAACACAGAGCAAAAACATCACAAAGGTTTTTTTATTTTACTGCCAATGTTCGAACGGATAGGAACATAAGAAATGAGACCTTGACTGACATTCTTGGTTGCAGTCTATTGACTGATTTGTGAGTAAATGATGCAGAGCATGTTTTCCAGTGTGCAACACTGTTTTAAAGACACAATATGTAGATATCTTTGTGTATAAATTATGAAGTCACTGTTGTCTGTATGCCTAATTTAGATTCTGTTACTTTGAGTGTAAGACATCTACAATGTTGGCAAAGCCTAGCGCTCATCCATCCAAACTCCATTAAGAAAACAAGCATTTTAAAAGTTTAAGTATGATTTCAGACTTTTTACAAATCTGCATCACGATGTAGTTACTTCAGCATCCTTTGATCCAACTAGAATACCAGAAAAATCTCTTCATTTTGGGATCATATACCTCAGTTTGAGTTTTTGTAGGTGATAACCATAAAGAGACACACTCCAAACACCCACAAACAGATATTTTTAAATGTACTTCAATGCCTTTCTGCCTTTCTTCATGTCTTCTGTTATGTACACAGTTGCATCTTGCAATGCATTGTTCCTGTTCATACTGTAAATCCAAGGACACACACTGACACATTGTAATACCTTGGCAGTACTCACTGTATGCCATTATCACCAATGAACACTGTGTACAATCTACCTGTGAACTGTAGCCGAATAGTTTAGTTTCTCTTTGTTTTCCAGTGACAATACAAACTAAAAGGTTGCTGCATTTGTTCTTTTGTTCATTTGTTGCAGAAACACTCACAAAGACTACAGCAAAATGAAAACATGTCTTGAAAACTGTTCTAAATAGGGTAATATTTTATCTTTAAATGTCAATAAATTAAAGCGCACTTTAAATAAACTACATCTATGCATATGTTTGTGCACGTTGATTTGTAGGGCTCTCTGTGTACATGACAAAGTGTGTGTGATCTGTGTCTAAACTCTTTCTTTTGTTGTGTTTAGCTGTATGTCAGTGTTTTTGGCTGGAAAGCAAATGTAAAAATCTGTCACTGATTGTGTAAGCGAGTGATGGCGTTACAGGGCTAGTCAGCCGAGCGTTGGAGTTTCCTGATGTTACTTTTTAAAGTGATTAAATGGGAACATTACATCAAAGCTACATACACTATTAGTACTAACTAACACTGGTATTACAGGTGCATAGTGCCAATTTAACGATTACCGGGAAGAGACGAACAAGAAGTCTTGAATGGGATTGATTAGGCCTGCAGACGAGAGGCAAATGCACAGAAGGAACATCTACCAGCAGTGGTGTGATGGCGGCGTATATCAGAAATTCTCATAAATTATAAACGGAGCTGCCAAGTCTCACACTTGGCATATCAACCACTTCACAGGGCTCCTTGTATGTCTTTGCTGATTATCCCAAATAAGTAAATATATTCCACAGCCACAGAAAAGTACATGCTATTAGCGGCATATGAGTTGATGAAGTGGATCAGATGGTTGATCGCACAATGTTTTGTTCTCTTTGATGATTTTCTTTTCATGGTGGTGAAAAAACAGTCAAGCAGAGAGCAGAGTAGGAGAGAAAAAGGAGTCAGCTGTCCAGAGAGTGAGATAAATAATAAATAAAGTTAAATAATCCAAGTAACAACCACTCTGAACAATTAAAATAGGTTCAAAACAAAGATCTTAAGACATGAGTGGAAAGCTTTGTTCTTGTGACTGCATTAATCATGTGTGGTATGTCATGTCATGTGGTACAGAAACTTGCAGATGGACATTTAATATCCAGGAACTGACATTATAGACACGACCGCTGACTATGTCTGTGACAACCTGGCCACAATAAAGCACACTAACCATACAGGGTTCAGCCATGTACGAGGTTTTGACCCAGTCTTGTTTTCATCCCCTGGATAAACTACTTTTTGTGTTCAGACATTCTCTCCTGTGGGGGGGGGGGACTGAACAAAAGAGGGGACTCAGGTCAAACAAACACACACACACACTCACACATCTACCACGTTTTCTGTTTTTCTCCTGTCTCAGGTTTCCTCTTGTTTTCCTCTCATTGCTGTCCTTTGGCAGTCTTTTCCTCTTAGCCTGCCATTGCTTCTCTGTTTTTTCTCTCCGGCACAGTTATCAGCCAACATTTATCAAAGCCAGTTTCTCAGTCATCCTAACTCCACCAGCCCTTTTGACTTTGACTTAAATCCATGTCCTGTTGGTCAGCTCAAGAGGGAGAGGGAGCTGTGTGAAGTCAGCCACTGGTTACTGCACCACTTTAGATAAACTAACCAACAATGTTAAAGTAATGCTGTGTTCTACAGAATATCTCATTTAGAAGTGAAAGTAACAACGTGCCACAAATAGGCAAGGAAAGACAGTATGTCCTGAGACAAAAACTAGAATTCATTGTCTCACATTCTCACTATCAGTTATCATAGTGTCTGTATGAATTCGGCCAATAATAATCTAAGTAAGCATGTATCATTGTTGGTGTCTATGTTAGGCTATAAATCACCTGATAGCTCAGTGTATTCCTTTAAAGGAGTTCTCTCCAGCGTGATGTTTAGATGGCCTGAGAGCAGTCAAACTGGAACGCATGGTTTGCTTTTCTGGTAACAGCTGTAGAAACAACACTGAGCCATGATTACACCATGTGTATGAGATGTAAACATATCAGAACACAGAGGACAGTCATAAGCTCTTGGTGGCTTTAATTATAAAAAAAATGTTAACAGGAGTGTCACCCTTTAAACACCCACATCAGACCATGTAATGCCAGATATCTGTGTGTTACCATCATTTGTCATTGCTGACAGGTGCTGAAACCAACAGTGGAGGTAAGAGAGGAGGTGGAGGAGCTGCAGCGGGGTCTCTTGGTAACCAAAGTGTTCAAGGTAAGTGATGTTTCAAATGAATGTGTCTTTTATATACCACACACACTCAACAGTGACAAAGAAGAAAAAGTCCTTTGGCTTGTGATGTGATTGACCTAAATGGCAACTTCACAAGGGTTTAAGGCAAAGAAGTAGAATTCTAACAAAATCCTATCTATGTAATGGAAGACAGAGGGTTAATATATTTGTGCATATCTGTGCATCCTGTCTGGTATCACTTGTATCTGGTGCAGTGGATTTTACCCATTATGACTGTTACATTTCTGCACAAAAGAGATAATGACAGAACAAACTGTTTTAGATCACTGAAACATTCCTACTGTGAAAGAAAAAAATGAAATTTTATGAGGGGTTACAGTGAATTTTCTATTTAAAGACCCTTTTCTTACATGTAATCTTTAAAACGTAGTTGTCTTTCTTCTTCTTTTAGAGAATGGCTTGCACTCCCCATGCTTAAACCTCACTGTTAGAGCAATGCTGCTCTCATGGGGCCATGCTTTATCAGATGGGATTGTGGGAAATCCAAATATTGTTGTCTTGCTACACCAGATTTAGGTTTATTGGCCCTTGCACCCAGTAAAATGGGCTGCAAATGCTGCTGTGATGTAAAACAGATTATGTCCTGACCCTAGAGGTCATTGTTGCCTGAGGTAAAGAATGAGCATCAATAATTTAAAGGAAGTCCTTCACTACTAAAAGTGAAGTATTATTGCATGTCTTGCCTTGGCAGCAAAGTAAATGTAGGGGAAATTAACGTGCCTTAAAAAACACAGTAATTGGATGCAATTGCTTTTGGGAAGTTTTGCACTTAATCTGAGAAAATACAGACACACGGATAGAACATATGCTCAAAAGAGAACTGAACAAAAGCCTGGACTAAAAGCCTAAATGACTGGAATTCTTCTGTTGCTCTCAATAACAAAAGAGAAAATATAATTTTATGATCAATTTATGTAGTTTTTAAGACAGCCTAAACAAATATGGCTCAAAGGAGCAATCACGGGGTGCTGTGCTGCAGATGTGTGTTTCACAGAGATAAGATAAAATACCAGAAACACAACACCATGGCAAAAATACACAGTCGATTACTCCAGAGCAGACAAAGAATGAGAAACAGTGGGCTTCACCGTCATTTACATGCCATAATTAGTCTCTTCGGAACTGCTTGTGGTGATGTAGTGAATAGATTGGTAATTTATAACCACAAGGCAGTTATTATCATATGGTAAGCAGCTTTTGGCGACAGAAGGATAAAAACATTTCAGTCCTCTGCAGACCTAATACCACAAATTAGGACTGTACCCTGAAGGTTTTCAATTTAAAGAAGACTTATAAAACCAGCAATTACTCACATTTGAGAATCTACAGCCAAAATTGTTTGCATTATTGCTTAAAAAAGGTTGAAGATAAATGGATGAGTAATCGTTTACTAAAAGTAAGTGATTATGATGACAATTCAACTAACCTCTACCATCTGCAATACATATGGTAGACTGCCGCTTCTCATACTTTTATACTTCTTATATACTTAAACTTTTATAGATGATGGTCTAATGTTTCCAATACCTACTTAGTTCAGTCAGAGTTACTTCCTTTAAATAAGCTGCTCTTGTTGATTTAGGTTATTCAGATCCCTCTCTTGTAGTTATCTATGGACTATGGAAGTGTTCATCTCATGGTGCGTATCTGTGTGCACCTATTCAGACATTATCCTACATTTGTATTTCAGCAGGGGGGTAATCCAGAGGACCACAGAGAAGCACTACAAACTCCAAGAGTGTATGTGTATGTATGCCTGTATATGTGAGGGAAGGCAGAGGAAGGATGAAGGTTGAGAAGGACACTATTATCTTCCCCTGCCATCCTGCAACCACTTCCTACCCTCTCTCCCCACTCCACTTTTAAAAAGCTCCACAGGTTTAAAAATAAGCCATTGTTGCACATATACAAAGGGCCATGAAGAGACATGCAAAGTGAGGGGACACTGCCAACATAGCACCCTTTTAATATGAAAGACATTCAAGTTTGTATGACATAATTAAGTCAAAATTCTTAAATCTGATGTAGGGCTGCAACAAATCACTATTTTCATTATCATAAATATTATGTATCATATTTAGCCTTATTAATTAATCATGTCCATGAGGTGATCTTTTTTTGTCCAACCAACATCAAAACTAAATCAAAACTAAAAGATATGTGGGTTACTTTACCATCTTTTAAAATTGCTTGAATGATTATTTGATTAATTATATGTCAATCAACTAATCATTTCATTACCTTAATCACTGCAACTCCAATCTTCACTGAAACCGAAATTTCCTAAAACTGTTTTGACCACTAAAGAAGATCAAACTTAAATGAAACAAGCACAAACCTTTCCAAATTGAACAAAACTGCACATGTAAAGATATATGGACAAAACTGTCTCGAAGGCTTTCAGAATTTGGCCTTCACATTTTTTCTGAACAATACAAACAACGGCAACAGCATGAAAAACAAGTGGTGCCATCATCAATTTCAGTTATACTGCCATATTTATAAAAGTAGACATTTTGATTTGTCATAGAAGCAAAAAGACAGGTCAAACTAATGACATTAATGTCTGCTCCATTTCATTTAGGTATCTAAGAAACCCAGATATGCAGCATACACAATACCAGGAGCCTACTGGAACACCGAAATAGAATTCAGACATGTTATCAGTAACCTTTTTGTACAACCCTAGCTCTAGATTTCTAGATCTGCATTAATTTTGTTAATATCTTTAGCTTAACCTGTACTGACTGGTATTACGTGATCCAACAGAGGGCAGAGTTTTATGGTTTCAATATGCCTGAAACAAAGTAGGTTATACCACATGTTGTCTAAAGACTAAAGATGTCATGATTATGGGATTGTATGTATTAAGAAACAGCAAAAATTGTGGGATGGATCACACCAATTTCAATGTCAGAAGCGTGATATCAGAGGCTGACAAGCACTTGTTTTATCCATACTAAGGCCTTAAGCAAACAATTTCTTGTTTGCATATCTAGCAGACAGCATCATAAGCATTCATTTGGATTTATGTGTCTGCCCCAACGATGAATACAAACTCAATAATTAGTCTCCTGTTAGGTCTGGTTTGTTCTGCGACAACACCTAAAAACATTTAATAATATTATTTAATAATATTAATTGGCTCTTTAGCTTGCTCAGCTAGATGTTTGACTTTTTCACCAGCAAGGTTTTTACTAAAATGACACCTGCACATACTATAAATGTGCTGTGGTTAAAATGTACCTTTGACCTTCAAAGTTGGGTAATGATTTTCTGTAAATTCCTCACCAGGGATGTCATATTTCACAATATACACATTCATTGTCGATTCAATTGCAATATTGAAAATATGGAATAATGCCTCTTTTAGGGCAGCTCTTTTGAAATTCAACATGCATAAAAGGATGTAACACTGTGAGAGCCAAAAACCAGTCAACATACAAGATCGTGTTATGTAATGACCACAAGGAGGTTCAATTACAGTTCAAACAGGCTACTGGAACCTGCAGGCAGAAAGTAACTTAATAAGAAGGGGTGCACTGTGCCTTCAAAGAACAAATGTTTTGAATGGAGTCTCCCAGTTTCACATTAAAGTGATGTACATGTCTGGAACACACAAAAATAGTGTTACCCGTTTTCTACTATTACCTCCTGCAAATACCTCCTGTCCCCAGTGTTAAAGTCCAGTATTTCTGTTAGGTTCCTTAGGTTTTTTGGTAAGTGGGCACTTAACATTGTCTAATTCTACAAATCACCTACGCAAGCACACCAGCAGCACCAGCAGCACAGGGATTTACAGCAGTCGAGCTGTGCATGTATGAGTGATTATGGACTTGGTTATTTTCCCATAGCTGGACCCAGAAATAGCTCCTCCAGCTTGGAGCTATGCCATGCGGTGTCTTTTTGTATTTTTTGTCCCTGTGGCTATAAAAGCAGCACTGTCAGTGCAGAACAGAGAATAGAGCCACGATGGTCAAACCATGATACATTCCACATTTCCTTAACTCTTTTTATCCAACCAAACACAAGCTCTCCCACCAGACAGCTGACTGCTGATGCCTGTAGGTTACAATGAGAGAAAAGAGGATCAAGGATCGGCACCAATACAACAGTAACCATGCCAGCCTCAGCATTCTCCCCCACTTATCAATCAGTGTGGGAGCAGCACACCCTGACACAGTTCTCAGATATGGTCAGCATGACATCACTTTTCTTTTTTCCTCTCATCTCATTTACCAGAAGTCTTTCTGTAGTTTCCTCCTGAGAAAAAGCAAACTACATCAAGCTCTGTCATTACCCAGCTTTCTTAATTTGTTGAAAAAATGGGATGGATGGAATTCCAAATTTTCCTCAAAGAGCAACACAACATACTTTTATAGCTGTAAGTGAAACATAGACTGAGTTTGTGTTGTTTGTGAGTACTAATGTCACAAAGCATTTTATTATAATTGTGGCCTAAAATCCTCAATTTCAACAACTGGAATTCCACTGAAGCCCTATCATTTCCTATATTGTAAAATTATAGGAAATAATGGCCACTGTAACTACAACCTCTGCACCTATTAGCATGCAACCCCAACGTGTCACTTATCTCCATCCGAGCCTAAAATAAGCACATATTTTTTCAGGTAGTTGGTTGGGGGGGTTGGCTTGTTGGCTTGTTTGTGTTATGAAAGGGGGGATGACTGGAGAACTGGGTGGGGGTCGGGACCAAAGTAGCAGCCAAAACACCTATTAATACACTGATAGCTGCCTGGCAAGAGCAGGCTGTTCCAGTCAAAGACACGCTGGGACACTGGAGGGGTAGGGGTGACAGTTTCCCACGGGCAGATGCGTGGTCTGACTGTAGAGTCCAGGAATCATTCTGAAGTATTCATAAGTCAAGTAAGGAGCTAGTCTGAGATCAATGTCTTGGGTGTCACGATTACAACTTGGCAACACTGGGGGAGGGGGTAATGGGTATTACTGAAGACACTACACTGAAATGGAGCCAGTTATAGATAGAAACACACAAAGCACACATAGAAATAGCCTCAGCTGGTGAAATAAATAAGTACCACGCTGAGGAGCTTATTAAAATGATAGTAGTCACTCTCACTTTATTATTGAGAGTGACAACTAAGCAATAAGAAGTTAACAACAATAGATAACATAGTATATAGGTCTCATTTTCTTCTTAAGTGGATCAGGCACAGCAAGAGACATGAAATTACTTTTACAAAGAGAGCAACTCCTGTAGGACTGCAGGAAGCACTGGTGGCTGCTAATGCACATGTAAAAGTAAATGGAAATCAACCAGAGGAAATGCAAATTCTCTCAGAAAACAACAAAGTACTTTTCAGCACATGCAGCCTGCTCAGAGCAGCTTTTTCAATCTCTACATCCATGTACCCTGCATTGTTTTACTTTATGCTGGTGCTTTAGAAGTAGACTGAATCAAACATGCATAAGTCCTAAGATAGATGTCTTTAAGCTTAGATTGTACATTATTTTTAACAGTTTAAATTAAAGCTGAAACCCTCAGTCATCAATATTTAGGTTTCATTCATTACTATGTACAGAACTATTGCTCCTCAGATTCTGTAAAATCTCAAATACTCCAACATAATTGCTTTAAAAAGCTGCTGGAATAGAGACTGAATATTGCTTGACTTCATCTCAAAACTCTGCTGATGACAGGAAATGATATCAGCTTCCAGTAAATGATTAAATCACTGCAATATTCCCTGACTTTACTGTCACATGTCATTCATTTTTCACTCTCTGTTGACTTACTGTACGCTCCCTTATGTTGACTAAAGACTCATCAGCCATCTGTTATGTTTCACTTTAGTGGAGACAATCACAATGACACTCCATTTGAGTCCATTCTGTTTCTCTTTCTATTTCTATTTCTATTTCTATTCACATGGTACTTAGAACTGCAACTGTAGAAGCAGGCAAGAAGCCAGCTGAGGGTGTGACCTTCCCTCAACCTGCATTCGCACTCAGTGATATACTTTTACAATCTAGTACTGTTATATTCCGTGGATATTGCCAGCTGTGGAAAGTGACTAAGTACAATTACTCAAGTACTGTACTTAAGTAAATTTTTAAATACTTAATAATAACAATAAAATTTATTAACAATAAAAAAATACAGAAGATAAAAATTCATATAGAGATAAACACTTTTTTGAAAACCTCATCGGAGTAGGTAAGCCATTCCCGAGGTTGGTGGCCTGGAATGCTAAAGCCCAATAGCCCTCAGCTACTAGTCGGCTCTGGGAACGACAGGTAAGCCACTATCAGCCGATCTAAGAGGACGCCTTTGGTCATAAAGCGTTAGTAAATCCTTAATATAAAGATAGGCCTGGTCATGTAAAACCTTAAAGGTCAGCAATAAAATGTTAAAGTCAATACGAAAATAAATGGGAAGCCAATGCAGGGAGACTAGGATTGAAGTTGTATGGTCCCATATACATTGTGCCAGTAATCCTAGAGGCAGCATTTTGAACCAATTTAAAGCAATAAAGGGGCAATGAAGAGGAGCAACATGCCTTTATAGGCATGGACAAATCTATGTAAATCCTCTATGGATGAGAAGAATATTTTTTTAAAGACACTTAAGTTAGGAGAAACATGACTGAACATCTGTTTTTACTTTGTGATTAAAACAAAGGCTAGTGTCAAATAAAACACCTAAATTTCTTTCAGATAGTTGACTGCAGACTATCTGACAAAAGTTGTGCGGCAAATGAAATAATTTCCGTTTTGTCTTTGTTAAGTTTGAGGATTTTTTGAGAAGTCCAGCAATTGATATCAGAAAGGAAAGTTGTATGTCAGGATAGACTGCAATGATTAGTGGATTGTCACGGAACATATAATTGGGTGTCATCAACGTAACAGCGATATCACACATACGATCCATGTTTATTAATGGTCTTATTTTCACTAATATACTTGTACTTTGAGTGTGTTCATGTTATATTACTTTATAGTTCTATCTCTCACTATCTCTAAGTAGGAAATATTGTACTTTGTACTCCAGTTAATTTATCTTACAGATTAAATTACTATCTTTTTTGAGATTAAGATTTTACAAACAAAACACATGATTCATTTTTATAATATCATAGTTATAAATTAAACTATCCAATTAGAACAAACCACCACCTGTAACATCAAAATACTAGTAAACGTTAATGCTTCAGAAAAAATGGTCAAATTGTCCAATATGTTTGACTTTTCTTTTGAGTACATTTTGCTGTTAACACTTTTACTTCAATCACCTCTTGAATGTTAGACTTTTACTTGTACTTGAGTTTTTTTACCTGCTGGTTTTGACACTTTTTATAAATATGAGTACCTCTCCCACCACTTAACACTGGTACTTTAAGAACTTTTAGTTACTTTACAGTGACCTTAATATGAGTGGTAAGCTGTCCTAGAATATTACTGTAGTCTTCTTATGGAAATTTAGATTCTATCTGTGGTGCTCTATTGTGAATTTATAAAATCTCACAGTACTTTATGTTATGCTGCTCTTTGTTCTGTACACATAATTTACAATCCTCATAATGTTCCTAAAGTCACTTAACTTTTCTTGTGATATAAGAATGAAGTTATTTTATATTAGCATTGCATTATTCCTGTCATTATTACACTGACTGTAAAACTGCATTACAGTCTGAGTTGCACCCACCACAAATCAAATGAAAGCACATAAAAACCCTGCAGTCAGTGAGGGCTGGACAGTCCGAGTGTCTGCAGGCTGGCTGCTGACTGAGCAGAGCTGATGCTTACCTTTTCTGTGAGAGAGCTGTCACACTGTCTTTTCCTCCAAAAATCCCCATGCCTGCATGATCCGAGGGAAGAAGGATCTCATTCTGCCCTGTCAACACTGACCTACCCCGACCACTCAGCTGCACTGGTCAAGTTAGGCACGGGAGCAAATACAGCTTTTCCTGCTGTTTCTTTCAAAATTAAAGCCCCACAGGGAAACAACACGGAAACTTTTGTTTGCTGTAATAATAAGGCAGCAAAGCTAATCTCAAACACAATTTAACAGTATTATTCCATAATTTATCAATCCATTTATACTGTAATATAGTTCATTTTCTGACAGATTTGAAGCTTTTATTTTGACGACAAGCACAAACTTCCGCTCTCACCCTTCTCCTCTGTGGTGGTCTGACTCTGAGACAGACTACAATTAAAAGGATTGTAATACAGCAGTTTAATATTTTGACACTTGAGCTCAGGCATTGTTAGAAAAAAACATTTACTGCAGACAATAAATCAAGAAGAGCCTTAACATGTTGGATAGATGTGTGTTTAATTTCTTTTATTCAACTTTATCTAACGGCGAAACAATCCCAATCAAGCCACGTTTAAAGACACAATATTCGCAAACTGCGCAAGAAGATTGGCAAAAATACGAAAAAGCTGCCTCTATGTACCTTCAGTTTCATTAAACACTGCTGCTTTCTGAAAATTGTAATGTAATGAAAGACATTACAGCTTATAAAACACCCAGGGGAAATGTACTACTATTTCAGTATTTAGTAAGCTGTCAATGCGTCGATTGAAGAGAAAACACTGATACATATATATGTATATAAAAATACTGATTGGTAATTTCCTGGAAGTACACCACCGCCATCTGCTGTTTGTGGCAGCTGGACCGAAACACTACAGTAAATCAGAAATAGGGGAATATAACAGGAACGAATAATATCATCCATCCATTTTCCAAACCCGCTTATCCTGAGAACACACAGGGTCGCAGGGGTGCTGGAGCCTGTCCCAGCTATCTTTGGGCGAGAATAATATCATTAACATTATAAATAAGAAGTTTAATACTTGATCTTAGGATTCTAATTTTCCTAAATGATTTCAGCCTCCACCTCCACAGGTAGTCCACACCGCCTTTAGGTGCTGTGGGGAAAGCAGCTGACATGTGTCACGTACACAGATGATAACATGAATTATAGTTGTAACTTTTCTGTTTATTGTAACTGTGCCATTCTCTTCAATGCAGTCATATAAACAGGCCACATAGCCACAGCGCACAGTGGCATCAAGTCATTTGTTGTCATTTTAATATTTTTACATCACTTGGAGTGGAGGATCGTAGAGTCAAGTGAGCATCTGGTGCAAAAAGTATATTGTGCTTTGTAATTTCCGGCTGTGTGCAATGGAGATTTATATGCTTAACCATATTTGATATTATCCAAATATGACACATTTTTAAAGTCTGCATTAGACCACAGATGCTCACACCATTTTATCATACTTCATGAGCATGAACACTAAACTGAAAAATATTACCATGCCAGCAAAACTACAGTGACATTTGGCTAGTGAAGTAATATGTCAGTAGCCCATAGCAGTACAGATAATAAAATGTAGGTTATTTAAATCATCAAAATAACCACATTGACAGTCTGGACTCACATTTAAAGTTTAAAGTGTTGTTATTGGTGGAAAGCTGCATTTGAGCCATAGTTTACTCTTTCTAGAGAGGCTGTCTGAATCCAGCTCATTGCATTAAACCCAAATAGGCCTGTGAGAAATGACCTCTGACTAACATCTCTTCTATGTTTTACATTTTTATATGTTTTACAATACGGACCCTTTTTGTGCTTTTTGTGCTGATCTGCTGTGATTACGTCACAAGGTTTGCTGGTGGCAAAATCACCTCACAGTATTAATAACCTGCTAAAAGTGAAATGCTGCCGTGTGTTTGGAGCCAAACTGAGGGAGTGAAGGCTCTAAAGTTTTATCACGTACCAGCTGCCACTGTCAGTCAAAAAGTCACTGTGGTTAGACGTGCTAAGACAAAAGGATCACGAGCCTCCCATACTTCACACCAGTAATGAATAACAATAAATGAAGTATTGTTTGTAGCTGTGAATAACACAGGACAGTACAAACATGCACCAACATGTTTACTGTCCGCCCATTGGTCCATCATGTCGCAGCTCTGGTCCAATCACAGCTCAGGAGGCCAGCCGCTGGTGCCCCACCTTGTTTCGGTCACATGACCTGAGCTGACGAAGATGGTGGAAGTTTCTGTTTCCTTGAAGTGAAGCCGCGACTGAAACCTGAACATCCCGCCGACTCAAGGCTGGGACTCCTCTACAGGCTCACCGCTTTGGTCTGACAGCCCCCCCACACTCGGACCCGGGTAAGCGACAGGAGCCAATATCTGGGCCTCTCACCGGCGGTGTTTGGTTTTTTACAGGCGGGTGGACTTTGGGATTAGCAGCCAGCCATGATGATGACACGAGCATGTAGGCTAACAACGAGCCCGGCTGTGATGGCAGGAAGCTCTCTGACATTCAACACGTACTCAGCAACTCTTGCGACCACCCCGACACTGTAAACACACACACAGACAGTCTTCGTGTTTCGTCTTTATGTCAGCTCACCAGGACACACTGTTCCTCTCTGTAGAGCTAACTGGTTTAGCGTTAGCTCGTTATCCAGCCCTTAGTTGGATTAAATTATGTACCAACATTTGTTCTCCGAGCATACCAGAGAGGGGCTGAGGAGGGACAGTGGTCACAAATCGGTCACCGTGGTCAACAAGTAAAGCACATGCTGGTCAGCACACTTGGAAATAAAGTGAGTAGAGTTGTTTTCTCTCAGCTGGTTCGAGATCACACATGGAGAGAAACGCCAGACACTTAAAATGTGTAGTTTGCTGTTGTTTCTGGGTGACAAACTGCAAATCTTTTAGAAAACATTAAAAATCAGTCCTGAGAACGGCTTACAATTCGTTTTATACAGCAAACCGCAAAACAGTAACATCTGAGACCAAGAATAAATGATAAAGTCTGTTTCTTCACTGTGAGTCAGTTGTAACAAATATTTCGCTCCTGTAAGCACAGTGACTGAACAGCCAGCACTCAGTTCCCACTGTCTCCTGCCAGCAGCTGTTATAACTGTATCAGTCTGGACACTTGTGGTCCAAGGCAGAGGAGAAAAAGATAAGACAGGAGGGAAAGAATGCTTTGTTTTGTTTTGTGACAAAAGTTTTTAGTCATCTGCAACTTAACAAGGTCGATTGTGTCAGTTTGTGTCCTCATCTGAAACTGTTGTCCTCCACAGGCAGTATTAAATGCTTAGTGCTGCTTACTGAACCAGTCAGTGTTCTTAGATAGTCCTCCTTTTTATGGGAATATGTTTTGACTATTAATAATCCTTCACAATATCTCCAACATCTCCTGACTTGAATGACACAAGTCACAGTTGGGATACAGACATACAGACAATACAGAGATCTAAATCAGTAATTAAATTTTAGGACACATAACAAAAAACAACTTTTGAAAGACTTGAACGGTTTTACATTTGACATAAAGGAAGTAACACACAGGACTCTCAAGTGTTGCTTACTTTAAGCATAGTAACAGAGGAGCCTGTTTGTCCCATTATCTTGTAAACACTCTGAGCTGGTCATCAGAAGGTATATTCTGGTGATATGCACCATTATGAGCATTTATTTTAGGTGTAAACAGTTCTTCTCCATCAGTTAACAGGGAAGAGAATTCATATTTAGTTCTTATTTATATAAGCTATAAGAGAACATACTCAGGCCTATAACCAGTGCTGCAGTTTGAGCTTAAATTCAATTTACAACGTCTCATAGAATTACCAAACACAATTAACTGGTCTGTCAATGATGTTTTTCTCAGCTGGTTTAAAAAGTCAGAGTCAGGGCAGGTCGTTGTAGAGTTTAATATTCAACGAATATCCTCTACAAAATGCAGCTGGTCTCTTCGCGAAGCTGCAAAGTCAGCAGTTGCACTGAATTATTGACAGAGACTAAAGCAGTAGCCAAAAGGAAAGTTTACCCAGGAGTTCCTCACTTTCTCCTGCCCCGCCATGTGCATACTGGAGGAGACAGACTGAGGAACATGCATTATTCAGTAACGCATCAAGGTAACGGCCCAGATTCTAGAAAAGATCATAGGACCTGATTCTTTTGCCAGTGTTTCCTCTTCCTCACTCTCTCTTTGGTTGGCACATTTGTCTGTTCTACAGCTTAGTTCATTTCATGTCTGTTGACATGTCTGTGTTTTTATGCAAACATTATATGACTACTTCTTTTAAAGGGAAAAATATCCCAAAAACCCATCATTGCTGGTGTCAGTGTTTTCTTGTAATGCAATTTCCATTACAGATTCAGTAGATATTGTGAAAATGTTTCATTGATCTGAAGTTGAAAGCATAAACATCAGGTGTTGGTGTCAGTCCCTTGAGGCTCATTTCTAGAGACAGAGAGCCAGTTTACAATAATATATCTATAATTATAGTTATGAATGTATGTTCTTCTCAGTGTTTAGCCCACCAGAATGCCAAAGTCATGGTCCTTTTATCATGGGGTTGCTAAGAGGCATCCTAGAAAATTGCAGTAGATGACTTGTTTCGAGAGAAAATGGTTTGCCTCCCTGTGGTGAGCTGTTGTACCAAGATGATGATGTATGAATGAGCATAAGCTTGTCAGTTGTTGACAGTTGTCGAGGTACCTTTGTGGGTGTAATTGGGCCTCACACTCAGATCATAAATGGATTATTTAGTACACAGTTTGAAGTTGAAGATACTAGAATGGTGGCAGGCCTGACCTTTGTTCTTTTTTGGTCCTTTTATTGCCATCCATGTTGGTGCAATGTCTGTTTGTTTCACATGACAATCTGACAAGTAATTTTTAACAGAATGGCAAGCTTGCCAGTCTGTTCCCTTATTGCTGCTTTGAATGCAAATGTCAGGAGGTGAACAGTTGATAATTGTTTTAGTTTTAGTGTCGAGGATAGATTCCAGCAAGTGGAGACGATTTATAAATACAGCCTCTGCATCTGTTAAAACTCCAGATAAGCACTTTTAAATTGTATTATATTAATTTGGCAGATGGTTTCGTCCAAAGTGACTGTATGTGAATTTGACTTTCACAGAAAAAAAAGGATGTCATAATAAGTTGTAAATATGAGTTGTATTTCATGTAGCTACACCTAATGTTATGGAGGCTTGGTGAGCTATGTAATTTACTGTTTCTTCTGTTTTTCTGGTACTGTGAATAAAGGCAGGAAATCTGATTCATGCTTCAAGCAAAAACAGATTAAAGTGTCTGCACAGTCAAATAATATGAATACACAAAACAAGTGCACACATGTGAAGTGCACATGAGGTAATTTAGAAGCCACAGGAAGACTATAATTGTATGTCATTCATTTTGGCAGCAGTAGGAGATATTTTATTGATCATGATGTGCTTGTTGCCTCCTGAAAGTCTGCCTTGTCAGCCTCTAATAGTGACTGTGTGGTTGATGGCTACGCTGTCATTATTATGTGTCTGAATGTTGAACCTTAATTGATAATGTAATGATAATACAGAATATAAAACTGATTGTTAGTAGAATAAATAAAGTTGAAATTTCATTGTGCTCGGAGTAATGATATTGTTGATATATTAATTAAATAACAAGCTTCGGGGTGAATAGGGGCTTAGGTAGAGTTCTTCTATGTTAACGTGTTAGAAGTATATTTTTATATTTTTAGTACTTCATATTTTTGGCTAAATATACTTGATCTAGATGAGCTCATCTGTATGCTGCAAACGTGCAGCAGTGGGAAAGTGATTTGTCACCACCCTAATGATGTGTTGTCTGTGCTGCAGGCCTTCATCTCAGCCCTATGTCATGGCCAGTGGAGCCACTTCCAACACTTCCAATGGTTACCCTATGAAGGCACAGCTGCAAATCATTGGTAAGTCTTCAGTTTTAATCAAAATGAGGTTCGAGGGAATGTTGTTTCTAATGCAGGTTAGGTTAAGTGGCAACTATAAATTGCCTGTAGGTATGAATGTGAGTGTGAGTGGTTGTCTGTCCTTCAATGTCAGCCCTGCGACTGACTGGTGTCCAGTCCAGGGTGTACCCCACCTCTCGCCCAAAAGAGATGGGACAGGCTCCAGCACCCCTGCGACCCTGTGTGTGCTCAGGATGAGCAGGTTTAGAAAATAGATGGATGGATGGATGGATGGATGTTTCTAATGTCGTTTTTCTGCCAATTTTATCATGTTTTTCCCATTTTACCTTCAACATTAGGCTACTGTCCAAAAGTGATAATTACAGGTCTTTTTATGTGAAGCAAGGAAAAGCACAAGTCTAAATAAAAGAATTCTGTTGAATTGTTTGTATATTGTATATTTTGTATTGTGCATAATGGCTCATTGTCACTCTGTCAAAATTTACTGGGATACATGAAAAGAACAGAGCCATCGGTCATGTTACTGATAACCCCTGTGCTTTTCTACCATGACAAGTCAAAATGTCTGCAGATAAAGGTCTATTGTGAGCCTTACCAGCTAAAAACATTTGGCACAAATAGTATTTCCCTGTTCCTGAAATTTCATTTTATTTTATTATTTTACTTTGTCTCTTTCGGTCTACACTACTACATGGTTCCTTCTCCTGATCTTCCTGTTTCAGTGTTGTCAGCAAAACTAAAGGAGAACAAGAAAAACTGGTTTGGTCCCAGTCCGTATGTGGAAGTGACAGTCGACGGCCAGTCCAAGAAAACAGAGAAATGCACCAACACCCACAGCCCCAAATGGAAGCAGCCGCTCACTGTGTGAGTCAGATTTTTGCCGTTATAATCAGACCCATATGACATTTGATCACATTTATAATAATCAGAACTTTACCGTTCTCTTGCTGCTCATAAAAAAGATTTCACTCCAGCCAGTTTTATGTTAGATTGTAATTAAAATTCAAATATTCTGTGTGCTGCCTGCATGCTGGGATTAGCAACATAAGACACCGAGTGAATTCTAATGTCTGAATGTTCACAAGAAACATGTTAGAGGCAATTTACACACCTATGGTAAACATCATGCCATAATTATTATTCACTCTAATGCACTAAATGTCACTTATCTGGTATTCAAGGCGGCTCAGACAACCTGAACTGTTATTTACAAAAGATTCTTATGTCAGGTTTGACTCTCAGCAAAGATTTAATGTGTGCACACGTTCACGTTTATCTTTTATCTCCAAGTTTTTTAAAGGGACTATCAACATGTTTTAAAATCCTGGTATACTTCCTGTTGAATAACAGACTGTTCACATAACTTAAACTACTGTCCTTTGATAGAGTGCAAGAACCATGAAAATTTTTATGGAAAAGTATCAGCAGTGTTATTAGTAATAGTAGTTTTTTGTTGCTCATCGGGAATGTTGTAGTTCTTCACAATTGTTGAAATGCTTATCAAGAAAACATACAAAAGCATACAGCACATAGTAATCTGTGCTGCTGGGTGAGGTACAGCTAGACTCAAATGTACAAGGCTGGTAATGGTGTTCATGAAATTAATAATACTCAGAGTTTAAATCAAGTGATGAAAGCAGTGAAAAATTACTGCTGACTGTATTTGTTATTGTACATCATATTTTCCTTAGAAAGATATCCAAACCTTTAAGAGTTTCTCCAAAGTATACCAAAATAGACTTCCTTTTAATTGTATAAAATTGCTGGTGTAACATCTGCTCTTCTATGCCTGCAGCAGTTTTCTTCCTCGATGAGTCACCAGGACTTGGTTTTTAAGGAAGGCTTGTCTGTAGTGTCAGTTCAAGATAACTGTGTATGTACACTTTAAAGAAAAGATATGCTATCTCTAAGTGGTTGGCACTTTTAAGGAAAATGCCACACAGTAATGAGAGACTGTGTACCCTTCATTTACAGGAATCCTGTTTCTAAACATGTATACTCTACATTTAGTGCACTCACACCACTTGACTTCCTGCAGTCCAACATATTCACACATCAAATGTCCTTTTTAATTTTAGCCTGTCTAGAATCTTCTGCTGTGCCCAGTGAGCTTCTTAATATAAAGTTCTCCTACAGTTTCATTTGGACACATGGGGCGTTATTACGTAACGTTTACTATGGGATGTAATCTGACCTGAGCTTATGTGGCCACAAATCGTTTTTCCTGGGCGCTGAGACTGCTCACTAAACAGCTGTCATAGTGATGGTTATAGACACTCATTGTCCCCAAATAGCTTCTGAACTTTATTGTCTGTGGGTCGCTTTCACGACAAGACAAAGGTTTCACTGCTCACACGGCCACAGTGGCTTATGTATCGCACCACTACCACTACTAACAACCAGCTGCTTTCACTTTTTTACTTGTGAAATTTAGTTTTTGAAAATAGTATTGGTGAAGTCCTGATAGTAAGACCCTGGAGGGCTTTCTGAAATCAAATACTCAGTGTACAACAGCAAGGCACTGCTCTGTCTGTCATCTAAAAGTGTCAATGCATTGCACGAATCAGCTGACGTGTTTGTTTCAACAGCATTGTGACTCCATTCAGCAAACTGGTCTTTCGTGTGTGGAGCCACCAGACCCTGAAGTCAGACGTGTTGCTAGGCATGGCCACACTGGATGTCAGTGACACACTCAAGTCTAATGACATGAAAAGTGAGTGTATGACACACACACACAGCTGCTCTACATATTATTTTTCCTTTCTGGCCCATACTTAATTTCACTGTTTCTTTCACAACAATGAGCAAACTCCTTCAGCATGTCTCATTGTCCATGTAACTGACATACACACTTGGTATTATGTGTAGAGAGACATAATAAGGCACCAACACTTCAAAAACTATATTTGTTTAACTGCAGTCTGCAGTGTAGATAGAAGATTTATGTCCTGTGTCCAAAATATATATTTATGACTAAATGGTTTCACAAATATTCCTCTTTCACCTTTGTTTATGCTATTAAGCTACATTTAGAATCTGTGTCATCTATATGCAAGCCTTCTTAATGAATGTGTTCTTCACAAAAAATAGCTAGATTCTAAATCCTCTTGGATGCCTATGGGCTAGTCTATGTGATGTAGTCTAGTGGGTTTGTTGTGAGAGGTGAGTCTCTACAGGTGTGTGAGAGAAGTACCAGCAGCATGTTACTTATCATTAGTGATAATTATGTTACTGTAGTAAGCCATTAAGTGTCTGGACAAGCTCAAACTGCAGAGCCATAGTCACTGAAAGGCTGCATGTTGTGTTCACTGCCGCAGAAAAAAAATTAAAATGTGTTTGTTAGTGCAAAGTTACTACAACTTCTCCCGCAATCGTCACAGCAGAGTTATGTGAAAGGCTAGTTACCAGCTACGAGCCAGGCTAAAGTGAATTAAAAACAGATGTCTCCCAATTACAAATTGCAGCCACCAATCTGGAAAGGTAACATGAGTTTCTGAAAGTAGAGCTTCTGTTTTTTTCAGTTGTTATGGCCAACTACGATGCTGATTCAAGCTGCTGTCGCAGCTGCCAGAAACATAAAATGTGTCACTTCCTGCTGCTCTATAATCAACTGTGCCACAGCAGCCAAACAAAATGAAGAAGTTAAAAAGATTAATTTTGATGAAACAGTTGGAGATTGCATCTGTCAAAAATCAGGCAACCTAAAATACAGAAGGTGTTTTATGGTATATATGGTGTAATAGGTTTGTGCTTTATCAAACTGAAAACTCAATCTGATTCTTAACATTTTGTATTTTTGTTGTCCTAATGTAGTCTCTGAGGTGGTGCAGACCTTACAGCTTTGTGCAGACAGAGACCAGTTAGATGTGGTGGGAGACCTGTCTGTCTGCCTGGACGGCATGACTGTCGACCCCGAGATGTTTGCCACAGCTGAAGCCAACCATCACAGTGAGTCACAGAGGGGCCACAAACTGAACATGGTTTACATCAAAAGCATTCAGGCCTGTTTGAATTGTTTCAAGTTTAAGTTTATTTGTTATTTCAGCTATAAAACATACAGTTGAGACAGTTATTCCTCTGCACTTGCCAGGAACACAGGAAATGAGCTAGTTTATAAATGGTTCAAACTGTCAGTATTATGTCTTAGTTTTTTGGAGTTTAAGGATGTTGAATAAGCAAACAAAACCCATGAGATACAAGATTTCCTTGTTTTATTTGACTGTTCTTGTTATGTGTAAACAGAAACTCTCATTTCTGCTTCGTTTATGTTGTGTTTTTACACAAGGTACATCTAATGGAGAATCACAACCAAATGGGGATCATGCTGTAAGGTACAGTATCTAATCCCATCTTCAGTTGAGTTTATCGGCACATTTTAAGTTTTTTTTTTTTTATTTTAAGCTGTTTTTTTCTTCTTTTATTTATCTCCGTCGACCCTCCCTCCTCACAGGCGGAGTCGAGACAGCTCTCCGACTGTGGACGTGGTAGAGCACAGGTCCTCTCCCAGTGGCCGGAGGACAGTGAACAGCACAGGTTCTCCCTCAGTTACAACAGGGGGCTCAAGACCTCTCCGACCACCCAGACCCTCCAGACCTCCTCCTCCAACCCCCCGCAGACCCACCTCTTCACCAGGTCAGACATTTACTAAAGGAAGATCCTGTTTCTGATCTGTTCTGGACACTTTTTCAACCAGAGGAGAAACAAAGGTCAAGTACTCCTCTTCAAACGCTGACTATGTGCTCTGTCAAAATCTAATCAATGTCAAACATTTACCTTACTGTTAAATTGGTGGTTATGCCAACACTCAAGTCACACACACAGTTGTGTGTTACACAATTGCCATTTTTTATACAACTTGTTTACTTTAAAGTGAGCCATATTCACATTGACACTGCACTGAAGAACAGCTCAATAATGTTATGATAATCTAAATGTATCAGTGTTACATGTGTAGAGAAGAGAAGACTTTGCCAACTCAAGATACAGATCCAGTCTTGATTAACTCCTTGATTCTTAGTGATGTCTGACAGTTCTGATGATGTGTCCTCAGCATCTTCCAGCAACGGCTCTGCACCAACTGATGGCAGTGATGGTCAGTCAGGTTCTGACACACCTGTGCGAACACTGGATTCAGGACCTTCATCTGCTCTGGATTCAAGTCTATCGGCAGGCATGGACAGGAACTCAACATCAGCTTCTGGAGTGGCGGCAACCAGACAGCCAACCAGCAGTATCAGCCCTGCTGTCACTCCCAGGGTCCCCGCTATCAACGCCGGACCGCTGCCCCCTGGGTTAGCTCACATTTCCTACATGTTGTAGAGGAAGGGGGGTTCTAGTTAAATAATCATCTTAATTTGGCACAAATGCCACAAAGTATTATCTGCAAGATAGAGTCTATCAAAGTCTGAGATAATATTTACTCCAACAAAAATACAGCAATGAGACAATGTTCAGTGAGAATTTATTGATCCCCAGATCTTCATATGGATAAATGTGATGTGCACAAGGATGTTTGAGTATGAGTACAAGAATAAATAGGATTACTAATAGTTTTGTTTAGATTTCACATCAAACCCTCACTGAAATCCATAAGAAGAAATATTAAAAACACAAATCAGCTATATGTGGACACGTGAGGGTATAGAAATGTTTTCAGACTCGAAGCATATCATTATTAATAGAAAAGGATGACATTACCAGTGTATTTGCACATGCATTATATTTGAGTTTGTCGGTTTGTTGTGACTGACTCACTCAGTTATCATCACAGTCTTTTTCTTTCATTCTCTTGCCTTGTCTCATTCAAACAGTAAATCCTTTAATGCCACCTTCCTTTAGGGTCATTGTGGCAGTTGGTGACTGTCATTGGCTATTTGCTGCTTTTTGTAGTTGACTCATGTTGTGATGGCTGTTTTCTATTGATACGTAAGCTAAATGGCTGGAGCTGAGAACCAATACACAATATCCTCAGTTTTATTGCTGTTTTATCTAGGTGGGAGCAGAGGGTGGATCAGAACGGCAGGGTGTATTTCGTCGATCACGTGGAAAAGAGAACAACATGGGAACGCCCTGAACCACTTCCCCCAGGGTAAAAACTTCTTTCTTTTTGACCTTTCTCTTCTTAGTAGTTTGGTCACTACATGCTCTGTCATGCAGTTTTAAGATGATTATGTCACTGATTATGTCATTTACATGTATTGTTAATTACAGCTGCTGCTGTCCACTGTTCCTGTTTTATACTCTGCTTGCATGAGCAGTCTACCTGTAGTCACTTTATTTCAATTGTCTTCCCTCATGTAATTTTTTTTGTGTTTGTTTTAAGCTGGGAGCGTCGTGTCGACCAGATGGGAAGGGTCTACTTTGTTGATCACACCACGCGAACCACCACGTGGCAGCGTCCCACAATGGAGACAGTGCGTAACTACGAGCAGTGGCAGCACCAGCGCAGCCAGTTACAGGGTGCCATGCAGCAATTCAACCAGAGGTTCATATTCGGGGTGAGACTTCCTCTTTGCTATGTGATACTGTGCGATGATGTGGGTGTTAATAAAGCTTACTTGTAAGAGCTTCTGTTTGTACAGTGTCTATGAAAACAGAAGTGAGTCACCTTCATGAGTTTAAGAAATTGAATGTTTTTACTGAAAGTCTGTTATGCAAGCTAGAAATGTTGAAATGTGATAGTACAATACATTTACTGTTACCAATGCACACTGTGAACCAGTTACTGTTAATAGGCACACTATGCAGTACCATGCTAATATTTGCCAAATTAATGTTAATGACAAATACTACTGATTTTCAGACAACAAACCTTAAAGATACTTTGATTAAAGCTGATATTTGTCTTTACACGTGACTCTTCCCTGTATTGTTACAGTAACTCACTGTCTCTGTTTCACTGTGTATCAGATCCCAAATACAAGCTCTGTACTTAAAGTTGGTGCTTGTGGATTCCTGTGAATGATTCTGAGTCTCTGCTTTGTAGGCACAAGACCAGGTCTCAGCTGCTCAAAATAAGGAGTATGATCCTCTCGGGCCGCTGCCACATGGATGGGGTAAGATTGTAAAGACTAAGATTAAAATACAAAGGTCTCTGATAATTTAACCTGTGACAATAAACATTCTCTATAATTTCATATCAGAGGATTTTTTCCAGTGTATTAATGTGTTTTAAAATACATAACTATTAAGAATAAGTAGCTTTCAGTAATGAGCTAAACTCAAAGTTGTAGCTGGATTCCCTTTAGACAAGGTGCCCTACTTGCCCACTTGTGGAAGAAAACCTTCTGTAATTATGAAAACATCCCATTTGGCTGATACTACAGTGGTACCTATTGATGTCTGTCATTGGACTCCTTTTTATTGTTGAGGATCATTATTTTAAGCTGTATACATTTTATACATCTTTATCTTTCGTTATGGCAGACACATTCATAACAACGTTCAACACAGGAGCACGTACCTTATTACAAATAAAGTAGTTGGTGTCACGTTTTACCTCAAATGGTAAAATTCAACAAACATGCAGTATGATGGGAAGCATTGTATTTTCATACAGAAAGTAGATGACTTTCTAGCCTTTGCTGTACGCATACACATGAAGACTATTATAGGTGGGCTGAGAAAAGTTATAGAATCATCCAAACCTCCAAACTCTCAAAACTATTTAAGTTAAAGGACTTTTAAAAGAAGTGGGTATGTGGAATTTCCACTTGAGGGCATGTAAATGAAATATTGTAATGGATTGTTTCTGTGTCTTTTCAGAGAAGAGAACGGACACGAATGGCAGAGTTTATTTTGTACACCACCCTACACGGTCAACCCAGTGGGAGGATCCACGAACACAGGGGTTAGTGTGTTTGTTTGCATATTATCCTGCCGTCTTTTCAAATTACCTGCATATCACAAGAACATTTACATTCATTATATTTGTATATATTTAATAATTGGTTTGCTGGATCTTTTAAGGTTCTCCTGAAATAACCCATATTTAAATATTAACCTCATTTCATTTTTAGGTTGCTGAATGAAAAGCCACTTCCAGAGGGCTGGGAGATGAGGTTCACTGTAGATGGTATTCCCTACTTTGTAGACCATAACAGGAGAACGACCACCTACATCGACCCTCGCACTGGGAAATCCTCACTGTATGTCCTCCACCATTGTTTTCTTCTTCCTCATTATTCAGACCCAAGAATCACAAAAAATTACATTGGTACTTGAAGAGGCATCAGGGCATCTGTCATCTTCATTATCCATTGGTCAATAATTCTAGCACCTCTTTAAACTGCTGCTTTTGGAAGGATCAGACACAAGCAAACTAGCAAGCTAGAGCAGATAGTCATCTGCTACTGAAGAAGCTGTGTGTATTTGAAAGACTAATGATACAGCTGTGTAAACTTTAGTTTTAGTTTTCCAGAATAAGAGTGTTACTACTACTAAACAGAAGTAGCAAAAAGCCTTCTCTTAGTACCATTATATTTGATAAGAAATATGTTTACTAGTTTCAAAAGACAGTTTGAGAAAAAATTAAATCATTTACAGGTCAAACCAGATGAAGCAGGTTTAGAGGTATTGTGTAAATAAACAATACATAAAAAGTTACATTTTGACAGTGTGTCTCTAAATAACCGGGATGATTGAATGAATGTCATGGATTACGCATGGAATAGTCTTTTTTAGGTGCTTGATAGAAACAGAATAAAACATACACTCAGAGCTCCTTATGTAACTATTATACCTTGAACACACGTTGCCACGAGTCTTTCAATCACATTCTGGCCTTTTTAGTCTTTCCAGTTCTTCTGCATGCCTGAAATTTATGAGTGATGTGTGTATCCTGAGAAAGGAGTGCTTATGCTATGATGTTGTGAATTAACTCACAATCTCATGAAGCTGTGATGAAGACAAACTATTTACCTGATTCTTATAGGAGTGATATTTTTTCAAATTTCCATCTACCATTGTTAGTATAACAATTTAGCTCATATTTGACACTTGTGTTAATGAACACACAACACCTCCACCAGGTAGCTACCAGGTAACTCTTTTCTACCAGGTAGTTTCAGTGGATTGAGTTGCTTTTCTCTGGGATCCCTCTCTACTTTTAGAAATGGTGATGCATTATCTTGATGACTGATGCGTCTGCTAGTCTCTTGCTTTCATTCTGTCATTCTCACTAATGTAACACCTATGGTGATTCATGATAATAACTTGTGAGCATAACAGATGCAATTACTATGGTTTGGTTCTATTGGTGAGAAAACCAGTTTTGTTTGAATTATATTATCATATTTACACCCCTGCAAAGACTAGCATACTCTAATAGTTTTTGGAATTATATCAGCAACAGGTGAACATAGTGCATGGAAACAGTAAGAAATATGAGCCTCATATAAAATACATGGGTGGTTTGGGATAAGAAAAGTTCTAAGAAAAATCTAATAAGCTTTAAGATATTTAAACCTATTTCCCCCACAGTGAAAATGGACCTCAGATCACGTATGTTCGAGACTTCAAAGCCAAAGTACAGTACTTCAGATTCTGGTGCCAGGTAAGAGTCACAAATGTATACAGCTTCAAAGAATTATTAGTTATTCTTAAGGAAAATTCTCCTTTTGAGCATGTTCTTTCCCAGCTGTATCAATCAGTAAAAGTACCATAAGCCTCACTAGAATATTTCAATTTAGACCTTATTTAGAAGAACCCATTTTATGTTTGAGAACTTAGCAATCATGTGCCATTTGAGAATGACATACTTTCACTGATTGGCACCCCTTCAACCACAAAGCAAGAACTGAGTAGAAAGGTTGCTTGCTAGGTAGAAAGGAGTCTTGCCATACATTAACTCAGTCCAGTCCCATCATGGTGCCTGTCCGCTGCCACGGTGCCGAATGGGTCTGATAAAATCTTGGTTGCTATCTGTGCCAGACTGTATTTCTGTACTTTGAGGCTTGTCAGTGAGATGTATGATAAATGCTTTGTGAATCAGAGCAAAATGATAAACAAGCTTTAGCCATAGCACAGGTCTTTAAGACCCCTCAGTTTTAATTCAGTTGTCAGTAACAAATAATCTGAGATGTTGTCATGTCACAACTGAAAACTTTTTTCATTTTCTCTAGCAACTGTCAATGCCTCAACACATCAAGATCACAGTATCCAGAAAAACCCTCTTTGAGGACTCCTTCCAGCAGGTAGTGATACACCTGAGCTATGCTGTAACACAGAGCACACAGGACTCTGGGAATATGTGCTTTTACATTCTGAACATTGTTTTGCTGATGTGCCTCACCTATGCTACCTTCATTGTCTTGGTTACTGCATGGTAATTTAATCAGTGTAATCACTTACAAAATCTAATCAACAGTGGGGTCCCTGCTGGTCTTTAAAAGAGTAAAAACACTGAATTAAAGAAATGAATGAAATGATGACAGGGTATATGCATGTAACTGCAGATAATAAAGACTTTTGAGAATTTTGGTATGTATGTGTATGTATGTTTGTATATGTGTTTGTGTGTGTGTGTGTATATATGTACATAAAATACAAAATACATAATATCCAATATCCATACTCCATCTGTTTTAGATAATGAGCTTCAATGCTCAAGATCTGCGAAGGAGATTATGGATCATTTTCCCTGGAGAAGAAGGCCTTGACTACGGAGGTGTGGCCAGGTAAGATAGCAAATGGCTGAACATAAATGTGTTTCATATATGCTGTTGTTGTTGTAGTTGTTACATCAATTACTCCTTCTCACAATTATTTGGACATTTTGCAACCTGTCTTGCCAGTGATTGTGATCTATTAAAATATGGATGATTTTCTTCTGAAATGAGTTCCTACTCTTGGCTGACATAGACTGACACAGATTGATGTTGTAGTTCTTTATGTTTGTGTTTATGATTGCTGTTGATGCATATGCAGTATTTGTTGTATAATTTTACCCAATTTATGTAAATCTACACTAAATGAATGTTCTCTACTGTTTAATGTATAAGTAAGTAGTTAGCTTGGTTAATTAAGTAGTGCTCTCCTTTTCTGTGGTCTCTTTTCTTCCAGGGAGTGGTTTTTCCTGTTATCCCATGAGGTTTTGAACCCCATGTACTGCCTGTTTGAATATGCTGGTAAAGATAACTACTGTCTCCAGATCAACCCTGCCTCCTACATCAACCCTGACCACCTGAAGTATTTCAAGTTCATTGGACGCTTCATCGCCATGGTTGGTCATTTTTGAGTGCACTGGTTTAAATTAATTACTATGATGAGAGGGATCATTCTAGAGTAGTTTAAGGGTTTTGTACCCTACAAAGAAGTATTTTCAGAAGAAAATGCAATCAAACAACAATTAAGCAGTGTGTGTTTATCTCCCTCAGGCTCTTTTCCATGGTAAGTTCATCGACACTGGTTTCTCGCTGCCATTTTACAAACGCATCCTGAATAAGCCGTTGGCCCTCAAAGACCTGGAGTCAATAGACCCCGAGTTCTACAACTCCCTCATGTGGATCAAGTGAGTACATAGAGCCGTGTGGATGACAGTTTTAGAGAAGTGGTAACCTACAACAGCAAGTAAAACATTCTCCATAATTCTTATTATAGTTCATCATGAAAGACTTAAAGGTAATATATATGTGTCCTGTATAACATAGTTGCCAAAATGGTTTTGTATGTCATTCTAGATTGAAATACACCTAGAATGACATAGATACCAGACTAGTTTTTATGATCTCTAAATGTTAATCTAGTGTTTGCAGACGATGTAATTTAGGACAGAGATGTTCATGAGTCCCAGTGGCCTTTTGCTAATATCCAAAGAAAGTATTTTCCTGTATTGAACTATCACTATATTTAAGTAAAAAAAAGGAAAAAGGAGAAGAGTATCAAGTGGATCATAACATGCGACCTATCTATCCATCTATCTATCTATCTATCTATCTATCTATCTATCTATCTATCTATCTATCTATCTATCTATCTATCTATCTCTATCTATCTATCTATCTATCTATCTATCTATCTATCTATCTATCTATCTATCTATCTGATTAAGCAAAAGTGATAAGAAATAATCAGTTGCATTGTATATTTTTTATATAATAATAAGGAGAAAACCTTATTTGTATAGTACTTTTCAAAAGTGCTTTGCATGCTAGAGACAGGATTAAAACATTAGACTGAGGGAAATTAAAAAAGACACTTAATGAAAATGGAATAAAACACCAAACAATAAATATAAGAACACCACTAATGATAAGAATACAGTTAAGACATGTTGGAAATAAAAATAAAATATTTCCCTGATTTTTCAAACTTTAGATTTTACTGTAATTTAGTAGAGTAGCAACATCTCAAGGTCAGGAAAGTTTCTGCAAACAAATGAAGCAGCTTTTGTATTTTTGTTTGTATCTGTATTCATCATTGGCAGTGAGTCCAAGTTGAATCTGAACTCTACAAAAATTCATTGCAAGCTTGGTTGAAGTATTATTTCAGACCTGAGTTCTCATCTCTGCTGGCAGAGATTGGCAGATTATAGTTATATGTAGAGCACCACAAAACAAATTATACTATAGGTCCTGTAACAACTCTTAAAATGTTTGCGGCTTGTTTAATTTTGATTAATATGCTGTAAGTCTGCCAAGTCCATCAAACACCCGGTGTTTTTGTGCTATATGAATGTGTGACGTACATTGTTGTAAGTTGCTGTCCGTGCTGCTCTGTAGGGATAACAACATTGAGGAGTGTGGGCTGGAGATGTTCTTCTCTGTTGACAAAGAGATCCTGGGGGAAATTTCCACTCATGAGCTGAAACCAGGAGGAGGGGACATCCAAGTCACTGAGGAAAACAAGGAGGAGTACATTAGGTAGGTTTGTGTAGATGTGATTCAGTCATTTTCATTCAGGTTTTTTGTTTCAGTACAGAGCAATTGATGCATAAGATTATACAGTGTGTCAGGTCGGTTTTACTTATTCTGAAAAGGAAGCACACAATGAGCCTCTGTGTCACTGGAGTTTTAGTGTCTTTGAATTTGATGTGGTGGTTTGTAATAACGTGTGTGTGTGTGTGTGTGCGCGCGCGCGCTTCCATCTCTCTTCGCAGGCTGGTAGCAGAGTGGAGGCTTTCCAGAGGAGTGGAAGAGCAGACACAGGCTTTCTTTGAAGGCTTCAATGAAGTCCTCCCCCAGCAGTACCTACAATACTTTGATGCTAAAGAACTTGAGGTATAGATAAACAGGAAGATCTATCATTTACATGTTAAGTGCTGAAAAGAGACTGGTCTGACATCTGGATTTAATGTACAATGCTGTAAATTGAATTTGCAATTTGCTGCTTTCACTTCAATTGTTTTTCTAAACAGATAAAATGATTATTTTAAAGTAAATAACTTGTGTGTGTTACAGGTGATGCTGTGTGGTATGCAGGAGATCGACCTTGCAGACTGGCAAAGGAACACCATCTACAGACACTACGCACGAAGTAGCAAACAGATCATCTGGTTTTGGCAGGTCAGTGTGCACCAGAATTCAATTCACACATAATTTTCCTTGTGACATTCAAGTGTTTTAACTAGCATGCTACTTTTTTCCTGCAGTTCATAAAGGAGATGGACAATGAGAAGAGGATGAGGTTACTGCAGTTTGTCACCGGTACCTGTCGCCTGCCTGTAGGAGGCTTCGCTGACTTAATGGGTAATAAGTGCAGCAATCTAACCATTTAAGTTGGCATTAATATGTCTTTTTGTCTTCTGTCAAAATGAAAAATGTGTAAAATAAATGTAAAATGAATCAAATTTCTTTTGATACTTTTGACAGTAATGTCACTTTTGAACAAAGCAGATGTGAGCTTATATTTGTTGAGCTAATAATAAGTAAGCAAGTAATTAGTAAGTAAGCCTCTCCTACTCCTACTGATTTGTACTTCATTTTACAGGAAGCAATGGTCCCCAGAAGTTCTGTATTGAGAAGGTGGGAAAAGAAAACTGGCTTCCAAGAAGTCACACGTGGTGAGTTCATACAAACTACTATAAAACCGAAGATTTACTTTGCGTGGATCAAATCCTAAGCTCATGTTTTAGTTTGGTTCGTTTGCTTAGTGTTACTTGTTATAAGTGACATAATCCCAACTGGAAAGACTTCTTAGCTCAAGGATTTATGGGTATTGTAAGTTCATGGATCAAATCATAATCTAATATCAGACAAAAGATCAGCACAGTGTACTGATATCTCCTGGCAATTTAATAAAGCAATTTAAGTTATAATCTAACAGAGATCTTGGTCAGACATGGTCCAATGGCTATCACAAAGCAGAACAAGCAATATATACAAACAAACACATTAATTACTCAGGTGGTTGTGATCTGCATGATTGAGAGTCAGTCATTTCTCAGACTGGACCAATCAGAGCAGAGACAGACAACATTTTCTGATACTCCAATAGAAGGGACAAAGCAGACATCTATAGAAAGGGCAAAAATAAAGAATAAAATCAAAATAAGTTGTCAAGATGAAATACAGTACATTTGTTATTTTACTTTCCCAGCTTCAACAGACTGGACTTGCCACCCTACAAGAGCTATGAGCAACTGAAGGAGAAGCTGATGTTTGCCATCGAGGAGACAGAGGGCTTCGGACAGGAGTAAGAGACACCAGGAGAAGTTTAATTAGCGTGTGCAAGAATCTGAAGGAATAAAGACCACCAGTGTTCAAATCAGGGAGCCTTTTTAGAAAAGACAGGTGTTTGGTGTGTTTGTGCTCATGCATGCATGCACACACCTGGATGGTACTTCTATGGGTGCATGTGCGAGAGTGTTGCCTGCATGTTGTAGCAGAGGAGCTGGGATTTGTCTCTACTATGTAAACGGCCCTTGCAGCTGGCCTGCCATTGCTCTTTGGTATGTGGAAAATGTTATATTCTTTTAAACCAAAATACAGAAGCTGCTCCTGTCTCTGAAAACAAATTATGCATGGGATCCTGAAAACTCGCCCTCAATGACATCCAACTGCAATAGTTTTTCTTCCACATTTGTGATCTTATGATGGTACGCAACAAGGTGGTCTTGGGGTTAAAGTCAAAATCTCAAACAGAAGAGTCACTGGTTCTTCTTATTTAGTTGCTCTGCATTAAAACATCTAGTAAATGTCACAAGTGGTACATTTTAAGGCAAGACAGAGAGGGTGTGCTTTCTCTAAAACAGGGTTAAGTCTTACCAAAAAGACTTTGTTGCTCGAAGATAGTTTGTTGTTTGCATTAGTTTAATCTACTTTTATCATCCATAATACTGTTATTCCTCATAATACCCTCAAATCTCCCACACTTTCTTCTGAATCTTTACGTGTGACTAAAGTAGATACTAACACATGACAAGACGAGATGGTAGCTTTAAATTCAATAAATTTCATAAGGAATGCTCCAAATTAACGCTTAAATAACAGACAATCTTGGTGTCACAAAGAGATGTGGGAGACATGCTTAATTTAAGTAACAAGATGGAGGCTGTTCTGTGTTTCTGCTTCTATAGTATTTAATCTGTGAATCACTTAATGATTGTGAAAAGTGTTGTAACCTCCATTATTGCTAGTGGTGGGACGTGGAAGATTTCAACACAAATTAAACTGACCCTAGTTTTATAGGGCCAGAGTCTGTACGCTGTGATGCAAAATGGGACCTCTTGGACTAGAGTATTCTGGGAGAATTTTAAGTTATTCATCTTAATATTAGTTTCAAATATATTTTACACCTTTATTTTATTCATGGGATGGTGTCATTAAAAAAAAAAAATCTGAAGGGGAATAACGTATTAGTTTATTCAGTACTTAAAATGTACTTGACTTAATGTGTCAGAATGTTTAAAAATTCAAAACACAAGTTAAAAACACCAAATTCAAGTCACACCAAATCCCTTTTTTTAGTTTAAGTAAAATCTCAAATGACATTTTGAATGCATACATTGCAGACTCCAAAAATAATTGCATGTAGCTCCTCATACACATGTAGCATTGAAACGTGTGACAGAGCTTTTACTTTACTTTAACTCTTTTCTTGCTTCTTAGAAAACTATAAAATGAATAAGAAAAATAAACAAAGTCTTTATTTTCAGGGAAAAAATCCAGTGCAGTATATAAAACTTTTGTCTTCCTTTTTCACTTAATGTTCATAACAGTCAAAATTCCTCATGTCATTTTCAGTTTTACACACAAAGATTCTGTTTCAGAATTAATTTCTGAAACACACAGTGCAGTGTTTCCTCTACCATTACAGGTCAAGTTAGTCGATGAAATTGCTCTCTGTATGGGCAGCATTGTGGTGTAGTGGTTAGCACTGTCGCCTCACAGCAAGAGGGTCCTGGGTTGGTCCTCAATCTCTGGCTGACGCAGCCTTCTGTGTGAAGTCTGCATGTTCTCCCTGTGCCTGTATGGGTTCTCTCTGGGTACTCCAGCTTCCTCCCACAATCCAAAGACATGCAGGTTAGGTTAATTGGCAACTTCAAATTGCCCCATGGTATGTGGTTGTCTGTTTGTCTATCTATGTCTACCCCCCTCCCCTGTAAACCTAGTGGAAACACTAGTGAGTTCATATGTGCAGTTCTGTTTTCATTTTTCAAGATGTGATTTTTTTTTTTCTTGTAAAGATTGGTGTCAAAAACAAATTCTTCACCAATGTTCAATCCAATATTCAGTGTGTAAAACTAATGTTTGGTTTGGTTTGACATTACACAACACCTGATCAACAGTAACAAAGTTAAAGAAGATGTTTAATCTCATTGATCTATATGACATAAAAACACCAGATAGTGTGGTTGTTTATTTTGAGTGTCTTTTTAAATCAGTTAATTGCACACTGAAAGGGCGTGGTTACTGAGGAACGTTGGATTCAGGTGCACCGCACTTTTTTCCCCCAACTCTGTTTTTACAGCATGTGAGGCAGCCACTCCTGGTCGTTAGTAACTCTAGGCTCTTTGGTTCCATAGATGAGGTGAGGTGATCCTTTGTGTTTGTCAGTAGCTTTCAGGTAGCCTTATTTCCACCGTCATGCATTAGGTGTCCTTTTAGCAACTTGATGCCCTCAGAGATTGGTCATGTGAGCCCTATGGTGAAATATATAATCTGGACACGGCTCTTGTTGATCCTGCTGTGGAGAAATAACCAGACCAAGAGGAGTTATTTTGAAGAAACTGCTCCAGTGTAGAAAAGCTAGACTTGAGCTGATGGCTAATTGTGACTTCAGCTGGGATCACAACTACTGAGACAGTCAGTGTAATATAATGAATGTATTATGATAAACGTTGATTGGTAAAGTTGCCTATTTACTACCCCGATGCAGAGTGTTGTTTTAATCTTGTCCTGGGTCGATCACATTAAATCCCAGCATCATAATAGTTAAACAAATATGTAAATATCATAATTCACCTTTATTTTGCTGTTGCTGTTCTCCAGAATTTCCCATGTACAACTAAGCCACTGTCAATTTCCTGTATATGAAAACAAGTTGTAAATGGTGTCTATAACAAATTTTCTTTTTTAAAAGAAAGGTTTTAATAAGAGGTTTATGGTAACACTATATTTTCTTTTTCCCTGTTTAATTTCTGATGTACATGAGAAATGTAATATAGAAATTGCCACCTTAATAAATTAAATAAAAATGTGTGTGTTTTTGGGTGAATGTAAGAAACCATGACAACATGAGGGACATTGTTTATGGGTTTCAGTCTCTAAGGGCTCTAAGGTCCTGAGAGCAGGTCCAACAGTCTAATCCTGAGATCAACCCTGAGACTGAAAACTCGGAGTAGAGTACAGCGCGACAAAAAGGCCATCATTAATTGAGCTCCGATACTACGATTCACCATTTCAACTGGTGAGGAAAAACATCCTACGTCACCCCGCTGGAGTTTGAAGTTTTGATATGTTCTAATGGAGAGCATGAGCAGTTGTTCAGGAAAAAACGCAATACAGCAGCAAAGGAGAGACTTGCTGTCTGAGTTAGTGCCTAAGTATGAATACAGTACTCATTTAACATTTAAGCATGCTTTTAATATCACAGTTGAATAAGTGATGGAATGTCTAAATAAAATATTTTCATTCAGGTGCCTTCATGGGTTCAAAGTGTTTGCAGCAGGTGAAAAATATAAAAACACAGTTCAGAGGCAGATTTAGAGGCAGCTCTACAAACAGTTGTTTTCCACATGTTCACATGTTCTGCGTCCTCAGTGTTATAAAGGAAGTATTTGGACAGAATAAACCTTTAAAACATAAAATGCAACATGACATTACAGTACATTGTGACATCACACTGCACTATGACATTACAATACATTGTGATATCATAATGCACTATGACATCACACTACATTATGAGATCATAATGCACTGACATATTGCACATTATAACATCAAAATTGCACTATGACATCACACTACATTATGAAATCATACTGCACAATTACATCACATTACATTATGACATCTTATTCACAGGGTATCTCAGTGTGGTGCATGCAGTCCTTGGGGTGCATGAGCTGGCTTGAGGGGGTGCACAAAATTAAATGTTTCTTAAGAAATGCCACTGGAAATAATTACACCATTACACTTCCATTACATTTTTCCCTTGAGCACCACCTAGAGGCAGCTCTGCACCACACTTTGAAAAACCCTGTGGGAAATGTGATGTCATAGTGCATTATGGTATTATAGACTAGTATGATGCTAAGTTAGTGATAAGTTTGAGTTTTAATGGCACATCTGGACTGAACTTATGCCTTCCTGATGCTGGATTCATCATCAGTTTCTTTCTTCACTGGGCAGATTTCCATGTCCCTCCACAGTGTTTTCTTGGCATAGAGCCCTTAACAATGAAAATAATGAATAAAATCAATGGCACATCTGTATGTCCATCTAACGGGCCTATCCAGCTCCCTCCCTTACAACATTACCATTGAGGGCAAGGTTTCCACAGCTTCTAATATTATTTAACTTACTGTGTCTCACTTCAGAATTCTCTGGATGTTGACATGCTATCACAGCCTCTCCTACATTCCCACTTATAGCTTCTTTTCATGCACTTTTTGATGTGGGTTGGAGGCAACAGAAACAGCAGCACATCTTTTTTTATACACTCAGCAAATTCTATAAGTCATTGAAAAAGAAACTGTAATAGTTCATGAACACTTTGAGATATCAACCTGAAATTTGACACGTGTTCAGGAGTTTCACTAATCTCATTCAGTCACTTCCTTTTCTGCAGACTGTTCATTGATTCAGTCATTTCCACTGCCAAACTGTATCACCTCTGTATGTGTGGTTAGTGTTGTATTGTGTCCGTTTTCTCAGCAGTTGCAGTTATAAATGTTTTATACGTAAAGGTTGTTGTCCTGTTGTCTCTAACTTACTCGTGGTGACTTTATGCTTGCTATACCTCAATTTTTTCTGCAGTTTATTATAAAATTAAGTTGATTCTTTCTCAAAGTTCATTTGTGGGTTAAGACAGTCTTGACTGATTATCAAGAACAACTGTTTATTTGTGTTACAAGGCAGACTGTGATAATATCACGAAGAATTCAAATTTAAAGTGATTCCATTTAGTAAGTAAACACTATACTTCCCAAACTAAAGTAATATTCCCCTACAAATAAGCCCTTTGACATGAATAGCAATTTTTAATTATAATTTATAGAGTTGATACTATGCCTCAACAGACTACACACTTGGGTCTGTTAATGTCTGCGTGAGCCCCTTTGTGGAGCTGATGGATTGTGGGATTACTACTTCATACTCAGATTCACCTGTTAACATGTCTGGATATGGTCTTTTTCTTGTGCTCCCACTAGGTACTCTAAGAAGAGTCACCAACTAAAGTAAACAAAGACAGCCGAAGGAAAGCGGGTACACCAGCAAATTGAAAGTCAAACCTATCATATATAACAGTGAAAGAGTATTGAAGGGAGAAGGTTTAATAAAAATTCAATAACATTTTTATGGACACAAAAATACTTTGTGACATAAGTAATATATACATGGATGACATATTAAAGGAAAAACCAACATTAAGTGTAAAAAAGCCACCACGGGCACCTTTCATTTATATATATATATATATATATATATATATATATATATATATATATATATATATATATATATATATATATATATACATATATATATATATATATACAACCTATAGTTATTTAGTGGTATCATGATCAACATCTCTTTAGTAAGAGAGACCTGAGTAGAGCAGATGAAAAAAAAAACAAAGCCAGATATAAGTAAAGGACATACACCATCAGAGACAGTCACAGACACACATCACTACAACAGATCTGTAGATTCATGTTTACATTTTATCATTTGGTGTTCTGATGATGGAGGTGGAGAACATTGTCTTACTCGTTGGTCCAAGATTGTTTATATGTGTTGAGTTTTTCAGTGAGCACCAGTGCACAAAAGCACTGATGTTTCTTCACTTGTTTATTCAGGTTTTTCCTTTAATTTGTCCCCCTTCTGTGTGTGTGTGTGTGTGTGTGTGTGTAGATAGAAAATGAAAATTAGGGAAAGTAGTGCCATTGCTTTCAGCATAATGAGATTTTAAATAGGCTTGTGTACAAAAGAACATGGAAACAGTCATTTTGGCAATATAGGTCTAGCAGGTAATTCAGAGTAAAATAAATAAAAGCAGTGTGTATAAGTTATATAACGTTTTAATTTAAAACAAATAATGAAGCAATTTCCCAGAATCTGATTGTTTTTTTAAATAATTGATAACTGAGTTTGTTTGGTCCATGTCCAGGAAATGTTCTTACAAAGATGATGTTCGAAACTACAAACATGGCTGCTGCAAACAGTTTTGGTCATTGCTCTGAATCTGCTCTAGTGCCTCGCCACCATGTTTCATCCCATCATCCTCCTCTTCTCTTTCTGTATGCCCTTCAAGAGTGGTGATAGATATTGCAGCTTGACAACCTTCATCAGCCCTTGCCTCTCCCTCCTCTTCCTCCTCTTCTTCCTCCTCCTCCTCCTCCTCCTCCTCCTCCTCCTCCTCCCTGTGTGCCTCCACCCGCTCCTGGCTGCTCTTTGAGCTGTCATCCTCCTCTCCGTCATCTCCTGCGGTCCCTGGCCTTTTTGCTCTTCTCATGAATCTGCTGCTTCTCCCGCCATCCTCTTCATCATTCTCCTCTGCCCTTGACACTCCTACCTCGTCTCCCTCTGACTCTCCCGTCCCTCCTTTAGTTCCCGTCCCGTTCACTGCTGCAGGACATTTGTGATCTCTGTAATAGCTCTGTCTGGTGAATCCCTTGTTGCAGGTGGAGCATCTGAAGCGGTAGTTATCTGTGTGGGACTGCTGATGCTCGAGCATGTGAGCCCTACGGCTGAACGCCTTCTGACAAAACAGACACTTGTACGGTTTGATACCTGGAAGAGAGAGGAGTTTATAACAATAAATAATAATAAAATAATAAAAATAGGATATACTCAGTTTCAGTTTATGTACATATGTATTGTTTTAACAAACCATTCTTGGATTTGAAGCTGCTTTATTCATATCACATTTAATCACTTGGTTTTGCACACATACCCTTAGGATTTTGCAGTTAACTCTCAGGCATGTCATTTATCCAACGCCAATACTTTCACATCTGTGTCGCCACCAACGTCTAATCTAGTCAGTCTGTATTCTGACTTTTTATATAAATCCTGTGGTAAAGTAAGTTTCATTAATTCCATGACTTATCAGAACATCACAAACAGTATCATGTTTGGTTAAAGGCATAACAAATAGGATTTTCCTTGATAACGGTGTATAGGTTAATAATAACAATCATGACTTATGGCACAAAGAAATGTGTGGCAGTGTCTGTGTCTGCAGAAATCCTGCCATCTGCCTGTATTTTCTATTTCCTCACTGTGCTTGGGACATTCTGGACATCAACCTTTAAGCAGCGGTGGGGAGCCCCCACTCACTAACAGCCCCCACTCACTAACAGCACCCACTCACTAACAGCACACACTCACTAACTGCACCCACTCACTAACTGCACCCACTCACTAACAGCACACACTCACTAACAGCCCCCACTCACTAACAGCACCCACTCACTTCTTATTCCTAACAGCACCCACTCACTAACAGCCCCAGTCACTAACAGCCCCCAGTCACTAACAGCCCCCAGTCACTAACAGCACCCACTCACTAACAGCACCCAGTCACTAACAGCCCCCACTCACTAACAGCACCCACTCACTAACAGCACCCACTCACTCAACAGCACCCACTCACTAACAGCCCCAGTCACTAACAGCCCCCAGTCACTAACAGCCCCCAGTCACTAACAGCCCCCAGTCACTAACAGCCCCCAGTCACTAACAGCACCCACTCACTAACAGCACCCAGTCACTAACAGCCCCCAGTCACTAACAGCACCCACTCACTAACAGCACCCACTCACTAACAGCCCCCACTCACTAACAGCCCCCACTCACTAACAGCACCCACTCACTAACAGCCCCCACTCACCCCCACTAACAGCACACAAAACACAGCGACCAGCTGCCAGATCGTAAGCCGGTGAGAACCAGAAGCTAGGGAGGACGGGCCAACTTCAAACAGCGACCGACAAATCCTACCCATCATGCCTTCAAATAAAAATGTGTGTTGGTGTTATTCACTCACCAGAATGTGACAGAATGTGGGCCTTGAGTTTGTCTGGTCTGTTGAATTCTTTGGTGCAGCCTACATGTGTCCTGATGAAAAACACAAAAGTTAGCATAAACCTGAATAGCTTTAAAAAAAAAAAAATTATGCCAGTCTGAGAGGAATGAAAGGAAAGAATCAAAAGAATAGAAAGAGAAAAATGAAAGAAGGCTCAATAAAAGAATTAATCAAGTAGGGAAGGAAGGAATAATGACTTAATATACAGAGTTTAGATGACATTACTCTAATTGTTGATGGAGCTGCTACAACATTAGCGTAGCCTTGATCAATCTGAACTTTATTCAGAAAACCCGTGCACACAGCTGGTGTTATCATTGGGCTAATGTAGCTCTGGTGACATTGCCAAACCTTCTTGGTGAAAACTAAACAAACAGCATCTGATAAAGCTGGATAACAACAACTTTACTGAAAAGCTTTCAACATGAGGCTTATCGGTCATGTTCAGTCTTGTGTGTGCCTCTGATTTGGCCTTGACTCACCAGCCACAGGTGTCATTGTTAACAAGCATTTTCTGAATGTTACATACAGGACCTTTAGATAAGAGTAAATTATTTAAGAGACTTCATTTAATAGGGTTTTTCAGTTGTTGAACCTCACCTGAAGGGACACTTGTATTTCTTGAATGGTTCATGGATGAGCATGTGTCGCTTCACTTTGTCCTTCCTGTTGAACGTCGCCTCACAGAGGGAGCATTTGTATGGCTTTTCACCTAGAAAGTTAAAACAGCGTCACACTCGCATCTTTACAGAACTGCTTTGTTGGCCTGAGCAGGGACAGCCAACATGGTTAGGCAACACTAAGAATAGTAGTAAATATCTTCCACAGAGAATCTCCAGCGGTAAGACAGCAAAAACACTTAAGACTCTGGCTTAACTACTAGACAAATGTCAGAGACCACTGCTTTATGAAAGCCTGTCAGACCTGAGTGAATACGTGTGTGCAGTTTGAGGTAGTGCTCTGTTTTGAAGGCCTTCTTGCAGATCTGACACTTGAACCTCCCTCCAACGCCATGAGTGGGGAGGTGGCGTCTGAAGTACCTTTCACACGGGAAAACCTGACGGCCAGACAGTGGACAGATCAGACACTGCACCAAGGTCTTAAAATGTGATATGAAAAACATTTCCCAAAAATGTCAAACTAATGAACTACACATGTTAAGGCCAAGATGTTAAGCATGGTAGACTTGTGAGCAGTACAGTAATAGTGCTTAATGTGAGGACAGCTTTGCAGATTCCAAAGGTGAATAGTTTGTATGTGTTCACATTATTAGTGTGCAGTACCTTTTGACAGTGTGGGCAGGGAAAGTTGTGTGAGGCGGTCAGTAGATGCTGTTCCAGTGCCTCTTGGGTAGAATATCTGCTTTGACACTTCACACACCTGAGGTGAAATACAAGAAAAAAGTGTTGGTAAATGTCAGGAGTAAGAATGATGTACCAACTAACTACAGTAGCATACTAGTCATACCAGAAAGCAAAACGATAGAGTAAGCTGAGAAAAAGAACTACAGCCTGGGGGTGGTTGGTCAGATTTTTTAAATTAGTTTGCATAACTTAAAAATGTAGAGGCACAAAAAAAGAAAACAGAAGAAAAAACAACCCTTGATAATCAATCAAGACTGTCTATAACCCATAAATTAACCTTGAGAAAGAATCAACTTTAACTTAAAATAAACCACAGAAACATAAAACACATCATACTCAACTTAATTTACAGATGCAACAGATACTATGTTTTTAGGACACTTTACTCAAACCGGGGTAAATTATGCATTTCTTGGGGACTATTTTCAGTTGCGGACTAATACACAATACAGCTCAATTTGGTGTTCTATTCAGTATTTATGGCAGTGGAAGAGTGACTGACTAAATTATAGTACCCATGTTCATGTAATGAAGGAACATGGCACCAATGCAGCTGACTTGGTGATGCAAGTGTTATTCCCTCTGTTTATTTAATGACCTGTAGATTGCAGTTTCCTTGCGCGTGTTCTGTTGTGGGCAGAAGCAGTGGGAGTACTGGTGGACTCCCAGTTCAAACAGCGAGGGGAACACCTTGCTGCAGAGGTGACAGCGGTAGGTCAGCTGCTCCTGGTGCGTCCTAATATGCTCCAGGAATTGATCCAACTTCTGGAAGGTCTGGGAGCAGGACTTCAATACGCACTTATAAACCTGCAGAAAAGCGGGCGTGGTTATTAATCTTGTCATAAATAATAAGCAGAACAGTTTATTTTATATACCATTTACTACATCGCCTTCCTGCCCAGCAGTTTCTCATGCATATCCTTTAATGTATTTTTTGCATAAGTGTTTCCCACCTGCAGCTTTTTATTATGAATATGAATGAATGAAACATGCAGAGGCCAGAAATTATTATGTACTGGTGGGAGACATCATGAGGTCTTCTGATAGATGATGAGACCAGTTAGAAAAAGAGTAAGAAAATATTAATGTTGGAAGAAAAATAATCTGAAGTTGGTAGTGTCTTGTAATAAAAAAGACTGCTATAAAGCATCTGATTCTGAAGTTACCCAAAACCCTTAAATGTACCACACAGACAAACTTTTCAAACCAGTCCATGCAGTACCTGCAGCACCAAGTGTAGGAGGATAGTGTATTAATCAAGTCAGGTTTTTGGAATTTGATTTATTTAATTTAATGAACTTGATAAACTTTGGTAAAATGGTTAGGTGCAAAATGGGTTGAAGAGGTAACATTTTCATTGTAACTGTGTCTGTCTAACAAAGAACGAACATGAAAGTACAAGACTTCTTCAGCCACGCATAAGCGCCAGACAGTCCCCACATATACTGTCCTCTGTACTCACCTGCTCCCCTTTGTGCTGGGTCAGGTGGGACTTGAGCTGGAAGTAGGTCTTGAACTTGCTTGCACAGAACTGGCACTGGTAGGAGCTGTCAATCACAACTATCTGTTTGGTCTGAGCTTGGCACTGTTGGCTCTGGTTGGACGGCACCTGCATCTGTACCTGCGGATGTCCGTTCTGGACGGCTTCCCCTCGGCTGCCCTCTGGATCAGACTGAGCCTCAGTTGCACTCTCCTCCAACTCCCCTGGAGCTTCTGTAATCAAGCATTGTATTAACTGTGGCTGGGACAATAAAATCTGATGCTAGATCAGTGGCTGATCGGATCAGGTCTGCTAGTACAACAAGTACAAGTAACCTATAACTCACTAAAACACAGAGATGTGGTCATAATGTAGGATTTATTGCAGGCGACTGTACTGATGCTGATGGTGCACATGGTATTTTCTTTACTTGCTGCCCAAGCTGTTGATTTAAGTTGGCATGAGCTGCGTTTGCCATTTAAAGAAAAGAATGGTGAGGAAGAAACACCCACCTAACTCAGCTGCAGTTGTATTAACACTGTAGTCACAATGTCATCAACACAATTTACAGTGAATACCTGAATATTTGGATGTGTCAGGATGGTGAGAATACCTGTTTGAGCTGCTTCTTCTTCTGATTGTGTCTGACTGTTCTGCTGCTGTGACCCCTCCTCCTCCGGTTCACCTTCCTGCTGCTGCTGCTCCCCGCCCCCCTCCTCCTCATTGGATGACACCGGTACCACCTTTACTGTGATTGGTAATCTTGACACCGTGCTGGCCACACCCATTGGCCACACCTTAGATAAAGACAGAGGTTAATTAATTAAGCTTAAAATTACTGTATAACAATGCTAAACTACAGATTCATTTACGTTTCAAAATTGGTCAAATTAAACTTTAGTGAGTTGATAGTTTGTTAAACTCTTTCCCCTAAGAGTGATTGTTCAGTTAGGGTTTAGCGCTGTAACTGTGCACGGCAGCTCTGTCAATGTTTAGATTTCTCCACATGTTCAAACAGTGAGCATGGGGCTTTGAATTATCTGATAGAGCTCACACTAACTTAATTAGCTTACTAACTGCACCTGATAAAATCCTTTTAGTTCACAAATTACACATTTTTGGACTAGCATTGCCTAGAATATGAGGTGTACTGTTATTTGTTTGTTAGAATGTCTATGCTTAACTTAATCCATCATTTTATGCAAATAACATCAACCAAACTCTTTGTGATGACTCATGTAGATGTTTTTGTGTGGAGAGTTCAGACTTTTGAAGATTTATATCAAAAGTGATATCAAAAATCTATTATATCACAAAACTATTTAGAACCTTGTGTGTCTGCATGTGTTTCTTCACGTTGGACTTTTGGGCAAATGCTCGGCCACAGACGATGCACTGAAACGGCTTCTCTCCTGTGTGACTGTAAAAAGGAAAGAGACAGTCATAACTGGAAGGGAACTGAGTCTAAAGTTTATTGTTAGACAGGTAGAGTCTGTAATGTTGGCCAGTAACTCACCTTCTTATGTGCTGCTGAAGATCAAAGTTCTTTGAGAAGATTTTGTCACAGAAATTACACTTCAGTTTTGGACCTTTTCCTTTCAGCTGCTCTGCTCAGGAGTGAAATTCAGTGAATGAATATTTATCATCATATTTAACTTAATTTAATTTAACATCATCATACATTCCTATCCAGGGTTATTGGGTTGTCGTGTGCAGTTTAATTAATGAATAACTTAGCATATATGTTTTATTACTGATTACTACTTGTTAAATTTGAATGGATTTGTATGTATGAATAAGTTACCCTTAGTGGTGAATATCGCTGTGCCTCTAGCACCTAGTGTCTATAATCTAAATGTTAATCATAGAATTTTCCTTTGTGGTGATTTGGTTGTTTGGTATGGGTCAAATATAAGGAGTTTGTGAAACAGCAGAAAATATCATCTGTAAATGTCTTTTTGTCAAAAACATTTTGAAACTAGCAGGTCATAATGTTCTTTGATATTTTTCTTCGCATACCTGTGGCTCCATCTGAGCCTTTTTTGCTACTCCTCGGGCGTTTGGGAATGATGACCTTTTCAAAGTCACCCAGCTCTGTCAGGTTGGTGGTGATGCTGCAGATCTTTGTTTTGGTGCCCTGCTTCCCGGGGCTGTAGACAGGTGGGGTGGTGAAAGACTGGCTCTCCACACACTGACTGGGCACCTGATAGAGACACATGGGCTCAGTGCTTTGTCTTGGACTGCTTCTGTTCATATGACTCAATGTCCTACCTCATCATGTATTTTAGTATTTTGTACCTCATTCATTTGGAGTTTTCTTTAAAATCCTTTGTTTATCTATTACAAACAGAAATATTTGACTTTTTTTCTCATACATTAGAAGGCCTGGAACTGAACGGTGTATAACATATTTAATACTGAGATGGTAACCAAACAGCGAGAATTACTCACTTGTACAGGGTGGAAAGGCTGCAGACCCAGGGTGTGGATCTCTGCACCAACACTGCTGGCCATGTGGGGCAGCGTGCTGTACACCTGGACCACTGAGTTGCTGTGGCTTGCTGGCACTTGTGAAGAGAGCGGCTGCTGGGCAGGCTGTCCGGTTGGCAGGGGGTGGGCCGGTGTCTGGGCGGAGGGCAGGGGGTGGGAGGACTGCTGCTGCTGCTGTTGATGATGATGATGATGGTGGTGGTGGTGATGGTGCTGCAGGTAAGATACCCCAGCTGTGTGCATGCTCAGATTACTCTGAAATACAAAAAAGAAACAGATACATTTTTAATAGTGCAGCAAAACCATAGTATTTCATATATACTTTATTCTAAGAATGACTGCTGTCCCAAATTTTGCTCTGAATCATCTCAAGCTTTTAGTGATTTTGGTCATTTTAATTAGAAAGCATGACACAGTTTCTGGCAAGGATGTGATGCTTTATATGGTTAGAACATACAAAAATTACAGGAGGCGTAACATCTACTGCGTATTGTGCTGAATTACCTGTATAGGTGTCTGCATGGTAGCCATGGGCTGGTCGATGGAGGTGAAGGCTGAGATAGCCGACATGAGAACATCGTCACTGACCAGCACGTTGCCTTGGACCAGAGTGTGTGTCAAAGGGGAGGGAGGGACAGTGATGTAGGTGGATACCTAATGTGTAAGTGAGGGGAAATACACAAACATACTGTAGTTGCATTTGAGGTCTTGGTTCAGAAAAAACACACAGAAGTGAGAAAGCATGCAAGAGAGTGTAAAAACTGCATCATGAAAACTGAATCACCTACATTACGATCTGATTTTCCATTAAACTGAGACTGATCAAACACACACCAACTGCTCTCACCTGTCTGTTGGCAGGAGTCTGTGGTCCAGAGCTGATTGAGGGGACAGGTGTATAGGCATTGGTGGAGGCCAAGGACACTGTGGACAGAGAAGGGGCGCTAGAATGGCACTGCTCCCTCTTGTGTGTCATGAAGGCTGGCAGAGAGTTGAACTGTTTCTTACACTTCCCACACAGGAACACGTCCTCATCATCTGTAGGAAGGACAAACATGGAGCTTTGAATCAAACGCAGCAAAGGAGAGAGAGAATAACAGGCCTACAGTGCTGTACAGCGCAGTCATAAGTCCCAGCATTTTCATACAAATTAATGTAATTTGTTTTTATGTATTGTTATACTATATGTTATACTGCAAATTAATAAAATGTAGAAGTTGTCAGTCTGTACTCCATTCTATTATGTTTACTGATCTTTTACAGCTAGTTTCAAATGATGATATAATGATGCATTTCACTTCTTAGGCAGTGGCAAAAGTTGTATGTTTGGAATAAACATGCATCATCTGCATCATCAAAGATGGACAGTGCAAAAATAATACAGCAGTAAGAATTTAGTAACGGAATCACTCCTACTTTTAGCCCCAAAGAGCATACAGAGGCTGCCACACACATGAATTCTACTATATTTTAAAGTGTTGGTGAAATCACTGACTCCTGGCTGCACCTGATGTTCAGCACTTACTGTTTGACTGGCCTCATGTTGCAAAACCATCCACTCACCAGTGACATGAAAAAGAGCAAATTTCAAATACAAGTGTTTTCTGATTCATCACTTGAAAATGATTTTAACAGTTAAGGAACAATATGTATAATCAGAGTTTAACACACTCTCGCCTAACAATCCATCAGACACCCACTACACTGAACCCTGCAGGTAATGAACCCACATGGCGACCTGCCAATGTTACTCTTAGACTGGGCCTGATGGGCCACATCGGTACAAGCTCTGCCACCATGAGCTCACCTGTAATTTCCCCTCACAAGCCTGGCAGCTGGAGGTAGGCCTGATCCTCCTTAGAGGTCTTTAAATCCATCCTCTGATATTGTTACTCAGATGTGACAGGTTTGCCTTATGAGACCCTTTAAAGACCTGTTACCCTTGGCAACACAGCTCCCAGGGAGAGATGTTCCACCAAAATAAGGTTGCAACTATAATCTTGTATAGCCACAGGTATAATATAATAAGTAACACAAGCACATGCTAATAAAAGAGAGATGGACTGAAAGTAAATGCTGCTAGTGGACAAGCATGAAGAGACTGAACATAGGTTTAGTTACAATCCAATAATAACCATAATAAATAAATGAATCCAAATGTAAGTATGTCAAACATAAACCTTTAAGGGAAAAGAGCAAAAGTGCTATTTCATACACAAAATGTTATATGTATAATAAGTTATTGTTTAAGTTGACATTTACTGCCTAAATTCATCTTGAGATGAGATTCTTCAGGAACTGGGTCACCTCTGTTGTCCAGTGGTTAAACTAGAGAATAACATTGCCTACCTTGTACCTTCACCTATTCAAAGTAAGCATGATCCAATTTCTTAAAGTCATATTTTTGAATTGAAGTGATACAGATCAAGCAAAGATATGGTTCTGAGTGTAGCTTTTTATTCCTGTGTTGCTTTGTAATGACTCAGCTGTCATTTCCTGTAGTTGCCGTGCGTACCCATAGACTGGATAGTGGACGTCCCAGAGACATTCTGGTTGTTTGGGTCAGGAACTCCGCCTTGGCCATCCAGCAGAGACTGGACCGCCAACACCGTCTGGTTGTCCATGCCTAAAAAGAGGGAGATGAAGAGGTAGGAGGAGAAACCTGTTATAGCTGAACACGTATTAGGCAAGGATCTGTGTGCTCTCAGGGAAACTGAAGGACAATCTGCTCAACCTAAAACTGAAGAAGGAAGAAGTGGTGCGTGATCTTGTTTAAGATTAGCAGCTTTATACAGGCTTTTCAGCTCTACTTACTCTATAATAATCTCATAATATATGCTTAAACTCTTATCTATAAAAATTAATATTTGATACCTCAGGAAGCTAATACACAGATAGCATAAAGTCACTGTAAATTAACTCTGAGCAGCACAGATCCATTATTAGCCCTTCTAACACTACACCAGTAACACAGTATATTTTCATTAGAGGCCTGCTGCAAAAATGTAAAATGCAGTCAGAGTGGATCATCATATTATTGTCTGACTGTAGTATGATGTGATCGACTTCCATCCACAAAGTGTCCATGTCAGGACAATGATCTGTTTGTTTGTTTGTTTACACTCACTCCTTCCTCTATGGGATGTTTTGATTGTTATAACACACGCAGACACATTCACATCGTTTTACAGTGACTTTTCTGCACGTCGCCATGGTGCTGGTATATTGGCTTTATTTGAAATATATTCATTTTTATTGCTGCTGTACTTAGACGGTTATAAACAAATTATTCCTACCTTCAAGCACTTCAAATATTGCCTGCGCCATCTTGTAGCTCTGCTGCTGCGCGATAGTCGCTCGATTCTCAGTGGCTGCCGGTTCAGGTACGCTCCCTTCAACTCAAAGGTGAGCACAATGTCGACACTAAAACTAAGAGGTTGTGAAATATTTACCCAGTTAATGCTGACAGTGAACTGGCGGAGGGTAAAAAGTATGTATAAGCTGGAAGCACAGCTTATTTGTTTGTCTGAAGCCTTTAAAACACTATGATTTCGGTTTCTCGTTCGTGTGAATAACATTTTTCCATTTGCACTAAATTGAATTTGAATTTATTTTTTATAACGACATATCCAAACACATTCGTTTCAATTGGAAAAACCCTGAGCGGTGATGCGTGTAAGAAATGGTGTGTTCATTTCATGTAGGTTAATAAAACGTGTTTTTTTTCCCTTGTTACTTGAACGCACCTTCGCATCGATGACTCTGCGTTCGGCCCGTTAACAGACAGCCATCTGGACCAATGAGAGGCCGCCCCTCCCTTCCTGCGGAGAAAGAAGCTTCTCGACCAATGGCAACCGTCGCTTTTATGCACGTGCTGGTTTCGCGGCAAAAAAGATTTCGCGCGAAAACCGTCCGATCCTTGTTTAGATGCAGATCAGCTGGGATAATAACAACAATAACAGCGGAGAACGGGGTCGCTACGGCGCTTTTCTAGATGGGTCGGCCCCGCTGTGAACAACCAGAGGAGCGGCGGCCGCTTAGTTGAGGGATCCGCGTGTTGGTCACCGTTTTACTGCCTCACATTTCCAGTTTTGTCGGACTGCTTCCTGCGTGCCCCAACAAAACGAGGGGGTTGAAGAATTGCGGCTAATAACTTGCTAGCATGCTAATCTGCCCTATATTTCCCCACTCAGCTCAATCTCTTTATACCTCGCTGAAGAACTTTGTCTTTATTATACAAACTCTCAAAGAGGCTGCTGAGCTGTGGCGACTCCTTTAACTCTGTAGATATTTTATTTGGATAGCTCACTCCTTGAACGCCGCTGTAAAGTTTTAATAGCTGTTTAACTAAGCCCTGTCTTTTGGTGTGAGCACAGATAATTTCGTTTCACAGCCTCAAACGGGTCGTTTGTGAGCACCGGCGGCTTGTTTGCTCACTTGTTGGTTGTCTTTGTTGTCAGGACTCATGCTAGCTCGTTAGCAGTGTTGGTAGCTGTGTTGGGGGCAGTGTGTCCAGGCCTCTCGGCTCTACTGTACTGACAGCACGGATGAAAACAAAAGATTAGCCCGCTCCTCTGCTAGCTCGCTAACAGCAGCATTTGTGTGTGTTTATTGAGTATTTAAGCCTCGTTGTTTTGGGAGCCATCTGAGCCTCGGGGCGCAGAGTTGCTGTGCATTTAGCAATATTGTTTTATTTGCCAAATTTCCTGTCTGGCAGAACATCCTGTCTTGCTGTTTCACTCTCTGCCTGAAATAGTTTTCAACAACTGGCTTGCACTAGTTATCTTATTATTGTACATTGTTCACTGTGGTATATTTGTAGAGGCTTGATCATAAACTAAAAAGTGGACAGTAGAGAAAGATTAACCCCTTTAAGAAATGTTCAGGCTGCCTGTAAACACCTGCAGTCCAGACTCTCACAAGGTTTCACCATTGTTCCTTAAATCCACGTAGGCGTTGATACCTTATCAAACTGCCTCATCTCAGTTGGTGACCCCCCCCTCAGCCCCCCTGATCTCCCGCAGAGACAACACTGCAATGTCAGAGGCTCTGATAACAGGGCAGACATCGGAGGATCTGTTGGCCGACTTTGAGACCCTGCTGAACTCTGGGAGCATTGAACTGGGCGAGGACCACCAGATAGTGATCATCACCAGCCCCAGCAATGAGGGGCTCCACCCGACCGCCGCCCCCTCCAGCACGGGGGAGATCCTGCTGTTTGCCACTCCTCAGGGCCCTGCTGATGTGGGGATCCAGGACAAGAGACGGCCGGCTCTGGGAAGACCTCCGGTGAGGAACTCAGTTTAGAGGAAGTGAAGGAGTGATACAGGAAGCCGTTTGCTGAGGAGTTGTCCTTTAAATATATATGTTCAAATGTTTACCTGAATGTGCTCCTGCCTGTAACAGAGCCTGTAAGGTTTCCTACCTGTTGCTTTAAGATGTTTTATTTAACATACTTTTCAGTAAGGTGTTTCTGTTCCACGTTTTCAATTTCATTTTCTCTTCTTAATACTTAATTAGTTAAATTGTAACAAGTAGTATATAATTATGATATTTTCTTGACAAGGCCTGTTTCTTTCCACAACCTTTTCTATTTGTTTAGGTAAAGAGGAAGTTGGACCTCGATAGTGACCATCAATATGTTAGCACCACTCGACCGTCCATGGGCCAAGCACCACCCTCCACACCTGCCCCTCCCAGAGGTACACAACCACACACACACACACACACACACACACACACACACACACACACACACACAGTAGTCACAGCTTATTCTGGTGATTGTTTTTCAGTGTTACCCAAAACTATGGTAACAGCAGCAGCAACACTCCAGCTGCACGTGAACGCTTCATTCATTCATCCACCCAGGCCATATATACTCTGACCTTTGCTACAGTTATTATCCAAAAAACAGCTTCTTTTATCAGCACAAACAGGGTCACATGGTTTATTTTGTTATTGATTAAACACTCTTGGCATAGCTACTTTCACTTAACTAAAAATCCACGTCAAACTGGGGTTGATGTACAGATATATATTTTGACATAGAGGTCAAAAATTAATTGTATTACTGGAAATGTTGTTTTAAAAACTTCTTTTGAAAACTTGCATGCAGTAAATACTGGAGCAGAACCATTAGTATGAATATAGTAATGAGATGGCTTAAAAAATGATAAACATTTTATACTTTATCCCAAAGTCTCCCTAGAAGCCACAGTGATAGTGGATCTGAAAAGTAGCTGTGATTGTTGTGAAACAGATTAAAAGCAGGTGGAATTCAGGGATTTTTTAAAAGGCGTTTGTGAACATCTAGCATTTGTTAGAATGTGCAGTATACCATGAAACAAAGTAATGTCTCATTTGAATGTGACTTTTAATCCTTTACACCCGATCATCCACCAACTATCCACTTCTTGGTCTTGACTAAGAACCCATCATTAAAAAATCCTCTGTGCCTCCCAGTTGCTACCATGGCATGTCACATGTCATCTTTCTTGGACAGTCTGGATTTTGCCCATTAATTTTAATTTGCCACTTCCTCCAGGCAAAACTCGTCTTTCAGCAAACAGGATGAGAAACTATAATTCTTCAGTCTGGAGAGATGAGATGCTCTTCTTGTTTCAGATACATCAGCCGAAGAACAATACAGTGTTATTTCACGAGGAAAGAAAATACCCAGTGTGATTAAAGATGAATTTTAAAACTATTTTCTTTTTTCCAGTTCCTCGCACCACAACGGAAAAGTCGCGGTATGACACTTCCTTGAACTTGACCACCAAGCGCTTCCTGAACCTGTTGTCCCAGTCAGCTGACGGTGTGGTGGATCTGAACTGGGCCTCGCAGGTCCTAGATGTCCAGAAGAGACGCATCTACGACATAACCAATGTCCTGGAGGGAATCCAGCTCATCTCCAAAAAGTCCAAGAACAACATCCAGTGGCTGTGAGTGTTAAAAAAAAAAAGCCTAGAATGTGTAAACAGACTGGTTAATACTGTTGTGAAGAGTATCATTAATGAATTAATATGACCACGTCCAGTTGGTGTATGAAATGTAAAAAAACTGCAACACTGTAACAAAAGTAGATAGAGTAAATGAGAAATCTGAAACACTTGAATCACAGCAATAAAATATTAAAGATTTGTGTGTTTGGAGTAAACCACTCAGTTTTGAGTTTTTCTCTGCCGTCTCCCTCTGAAGTGGTAATCGAGTGGATGCAACGTTGGTTTCCCGCCATAAGGAGTTGCAGAGGGAGATGTGTGACCTCACAGAGGCCGAGGAGCAGCTGGACGAACTCATTTCCAAATGCAACCTGCAGCTCAGACTGCTCACGGAAGACCCGCAGAACAAGAAATATCCTTTTGACCACTTTTCAGTCACCGAACTGAAACATTACAAACCAACAGTAGCTCTGATGGGGAGACTCACCAGACGTGAGAGGTAGTTTGTTCTCACGATGATGGACGTAAACTGAAGCAGCACCAGCAGAGCCTCACTGCACATCGTGGCCGTGCACAGTATATGTAAATTCAGTGCTAATGTCTTTGGTTTTTCCCACATGATGATTGTTTTCAAGTTATTCTCATGACGGAAAGGTCTCTGAACCAGTGCATGGATTGTCATGAAAAAGGTGGCTAGGACAGCTACCATTGTTAAAGTGCCCTGAACAAAGAACTTAATTCCCAACAGTCATGCACAGCAAAATTGCCCTGAAGAAAATAGATGTTAAAAAAAAGATGCATCCTCTGATAAGTGGGCATGATATGGTTGTAAAAAGACGTTTCAGTGTGTCATTTATACTGTAGATGCGATGGGGTCAGACATTCCAAATACTAATTACAAGTAGTCTGATTGATTAAATTGGTAGCTGCTCGGTGGCTTTCAGAGAAGGACTGTCATGTTAGTGCCGTTCTACTGTAATTTCTCTTCTTGTATTCATATATTTACTTGCTGTTCTTCCCGTTCCTCCTCACACAGAAGTAATTTGTTTAATTTGCCAGCTGGCATACACAGAAAAGCTTTTTTTTCAAGACATTATTGCAAAAGATCTTAGTCACCAGTTGCAGCTGTATTATATTTCTTAATTCTTGTGCTCATCACGTTGGGCTATGTGCGCTGCCAGGACTTAAAGAAGTCATTTGATTCTCCGGACCAGCTGGTCATGGTGATCAGAGCTCCGCCGGAGACCCAGATGCAAGTTTCAGAACCCAGCAAGGTACAGGCCCTGAATGTTACTCAGCTTTTTTGAGTCATATTTATTTTGAGGTTTTCACAGTGCTTGTATGTCCTCGTCTCTCAGGGTTACCAGGTGTCGCTGAAGAGCACGCGGGGTCCAATTGATGTCTTCCTATGTCCAGAAGACAGCTCTGGCGTCTGCAGCCCCGTGACAGGAAGTAGTCCTTCAAAACCCAGTGCTGACCCTCCAGTGGTCACGCCTCCCACACGACCCACAGACCAATCACAAGCCAGAACATCCACAGCCGTCCTGGAAGTGGGTTTATCATCGCCAGCATCCACGTCCTCCACAGTGACGGCGGCCTCCCAGCAGGACCCCTCATCACTGGCGTTAGGAGGTGACACAGGTGAGTGTTCACAAGTAAATAAATGTACGTTTATTGGAATTCCTCAATTCAAAAAACAAGAGCAACAAGAGAAGGAGCACATCTCGGCACACTGAAATTTGCAAGCTCCAAAGTATTTATTAATGGAATGTTACTCGCATATGAAACCTGTAGTAGCATTATTATTGATTACTGAGTGGAAATCGTCCTCAGTGTGTTGCTAGGAGACGCACAGTCAACTTATGTGGTGCACTACTGGCTGGAGCTCGTCACATTGTCTTGCTGTGGATAACTGTTGATGCCAGGCAGGTTTTCCCCCTCTGTTTTACAACATGCCCACATAGTAGTCCTTATATGCAGTTAGTCATTTAACATTTAACATCTGGGAGTGCACATCATGCTGTTAACGTTTCCTCTCAGAAACTAGTAGCCGAGCCAAGCTAACTTTACCACTGATTTCCACTCTCCATTACTTCTCATTCATATTATTTCAACACCAGTTCCTGCACACTCAGCGCTGTATTTATCCTACATTATACAAACGAGGTCCAGTTAGCATTAGCTGTTTTTTTTTAAATGTCTATGTGAAGATGGTGAGGCCTCCACACAGATAATCAAATTACAGCAGCATCGCCAGTCAGAGCTATAAATTCATGCACACTGGAGCACATGTGTATATAAGAAAAATCTGCAGAAAAATCATAAAACTTCAATATCTTTTTTAAAAAGACAGTAAAGAAAGTACAGATTTTCTAAAATATAGAATTCAGTTGTTCAGACTTTATTGTTTTCAGCTTTGACTCACCAACCAATGGGCTTCTCTTCCATTAGACTTAGACTTAGACTTAGACTTCACTTCCATTGTCGGCCTTCAGATGTTAGCTCTGTTGTCTAGTGCTCTCATTGTCAGCAGACAGATGTCCTGCCTGTTTACATCTGTTTTCACTTTTAAGCACCAATGTATCCACAAAAATAACAGATATGCTGATGTTAGTCTCTTCTGGCATTTAAACCAAAATATTAATATTTATCACTTGTTACCAATCTTTGCTGGCCCCACTTCACATGTTTATTACAGTTAAATTATCTTCCTAATGTGAAATGTTCATTTTATTTATTGTATTGTGTGACTTTAAGAAAATAATCTGTCACGATACCATTTGATTTGCAGTTATACGAAGCTGCTGTGTTGTCTCAGATATCACTTGGGTTTGTGCTAAAATATATCTCTCTGATAAAAATGAGTTTCCCCTCGATGTGTCCTGTCTAAATTTAAAGTTATAATCGTGAAGATTTAAATAAATGTCTGTGAAGTCACTTTCTGTTGCTGAATGGTGCATCACAGAGTTGACTGATAAAAGCCTGTAGCATTTCCAGTATTACACACTGGGTGAGATCTCTCAAAAGTGACACACAGGCTGTTAACAAGGATTTTAATGCAACAGACTCACTCTTCAACTCACCTGTGTGAAGCACCGTCCTGCTTTTTTCCAGTCTCTGCAAGTAAACAGTTACTATAGCCAAAGAAACAGCAAAAAGACTGACTGACACCTGCAATTGCAATTACATGTATCAGCACAAGTGCTGTGAAAGAGAACAAAATGAAGATCTTTGTGATTATAACTGAAATTTCAGGGAAGATCATTTTTCATATTTTTAGCTTTTTGTAGCTTGCTGTATCAAACATTATGAGAAGTAATACATGTAAGTGTCTCACAGACCATAAAGAATAATTAGATTTTAATAGAACTTAAAATGATATATTGTATTCTTGCTGTCCTCACTTTTACATGTAACATTTTTCTGTTGATGAATCAAGCTCTATAAACAGTCTTACAGTTCAACATTTTGGCCTATGTGAAAATAATCCATACATACATGACATTTACTGTCACAAACATAAACTGATGATGCTGTTTGAATGGTTGGTAAGTTATTGATCAGAATCCAGTAACAACAAGTGTCACTGTTTCCTGTGTTTCTGACATTTGACTTTCTATAACAGAATCACTTCTGGGAGGTGACCCGTTCTCCAGCCTTGGAGACATGCCTGATTTTGACCTCTCACCGCTCTCCTCTGCGGACTTCCTGAATGGAGATGGCTTCCCGCTCCCATTGGATGGTTTCATCAACCTGTCCCCCCCTCACAGTCATGACTACCACTTTGGACTGGAGGACAATGAAGGCATCAGTGAACTGTTTGATTGTGACTTTGGTGACCTATCGCAAGTTTTGGGGGACAGTTAGATGAAAAAGAGGAGAGGAATGTGGACTTGTTGGTTTAGCACCTTTCCTCTGTTCACTGGGGTTCCTTTATCAGAGGGCTGTATATTTTATGGACAAATCTTTGTCAAAAACCCAGACATAACATTTTAAATGTGGGGTTTGGGAAATGTTTTGTGTAGTAATTGCCTCTGATTCCCAAAATACCACCACAATTACAAAATTCCCCCAAATTATTAGCACTTCTCTTTGGCCATTTAAACATTTAGAGCTTTCGTATAGCTATTTAAATTATTTATGTAAATGTTATTTTGATGTTTTGTACCAAGTGAGGTTTTTGTTGCTGTTAATGTTGTATCCAAGTGGATTGTGCAGGTGTTCATGTGTGGCGTATGGACTCATTGGGCTGGTTTCCTTAACACCAATTAGCTTATATGCTCAACTCATAAGGCTGGTTTCTTAGACAGCTCAGTCCAAAGCGTTTTCTCCAAAAGGCTAAAGTTTGCATCCTACAGCTGTAGGCTGAAGATGCTTCAAGTATGAGCAGTGCAGAATAAGTGCTGAGCTGACCAAATGCATCTTACATGCAAAAGTGAAGGCTTCATCAATAATTAGTTTTGTCTAAAACACTGGAATCCTAAAAGACTAAATAAGTTGATCATAAATAGCTAAAGGTCCACTGATCGACATATTTCTGTGTAAAATGACCATGCTCACAAACAAGATGCTTTTGGGGAGTTTGACTCATCTTTCTTCAGTTGAATGGAAACAAAAAGTTGCCATGATATTTTGAATATTTATTTAGTTTTCTTCAAAACTCACTAGTCCTTTGGTCATTGAAAAGAAAACTGATTGCACCTTTGGGTGCTCATTTTAGACTGTCTAAATGACGGAGGTAGAGACTCCATATTGTGGCAAATAATGTGGTTTTTGAAGGAAAAATAAGCAATTGAAATCTGAAAGGTCAGCATATCTTCTGTTGGTGTGTAGGAAACCAGGTGATAGTCTGCTGCAGTTATGCTAACGAGTAAAAACTAATATTGAATGGGTTCTCTATTAGTTAGCTAGTTTAGCCATAGTCTCAGGTGTTGGGAGAAGAGAAAAGTCTTAAATCAATGTTTTTGATGCAAGCATGTTTGAGAGTGTACCTGTGTAGATGCATTTCATGTGTGTGGTGTAAGTTGATAATAGGTTTTACAGGTTTAGAAAATGCCTAAAGATGGTGCAGTTTTTTTTCTCTATTTTCATTCAACTGTTTCCGCCATGAGTGAGAAAAGGTCATCAGACGCCCGTAGACCAACGCTCCCCAAACTACCCCGACTGTTATAGTCATGTGTGGAAACTCCCAGCAGGTTCTGAGCCCTGACACAGAAAAGTTAGAAAAGTTCAGTAGATCCTCACAAACCACACACTCTTAGTAACATGTTTTCTAAAGGCAGTCATTGTTGTTTGTTTTTTGTCATGGTTGAATCAAAGCACAGCTGCATCTCTGCTTTTACTAATCTAATCAGTCTGAACTAAAAGAAGGGTTCAGTGTTGGTGATAGATGCTCAATGTGGATTCAACAGCAACATCCAGTCACTGCTCAGTATATGCACTTCACAGAGTTCAGAAAGTTAATGTTCATGCCTTAAATCAATGATCTCTATCAGTGAATGGAGGTGTTTGGGATCTCTTATCTCAGCCCCAAAGGGATCAATTCCTTCTTGTTTTTCTACAGTAGTCACAGCAGGCTCCATTTTCACATATTACTACATGCCTTGGTTCTTTAGAAACCAAATTGACGTTTTTTTCAGTTTAAATAAGAAGCAATAAGAAGTTTTCACATCATGTACTCAGAGTGTGAGATGACAAACTGTCCTGCTCTACATCATGTATTATTTTAGTTAGAAGTGTCTGTATCAACTTTTATTTTCTCCTTCCAAGATATGTAAGCTAACATATTTTTGCATTCCTGAAGTATTGGGTTTTAATATGTATGCAGGTGCATGTGTGTGGAAAAAATGTTATGTTGAATTTTGTATTTATTTAAAAGAGGGGTTTTAATAGAAAAGAAGGTACACAATTTTTCAGGAAGCAGGAAGTAACTTTACACCCAGAATTTTACTTATTAATTCCAAGCAAATTGTGCTTGATAAATGTGTCCTTTAGTGGTGAAAGAAGTGTTTTTTTTTTTTTTTTTAAATTAGCTTCTCATTAGCAGCCTGTTCATATTTTGCCATGTTTATTTCCCTGATAGAGAATATATATCCCTGTCTTACCTGTTGTGCATGTGTAACCTTTGCATTGGCTAATGATGCAAAAACTATTTTGCAAGAGAAAAGTATTCAGGAATACAGTACACTGAAGTGATACAGTGATGGTCAGACTCTGTCACATCAGCGTAGATAAGATATTTTGATGTTGCAGGCAACATTGCTAATCTGAGGTTGTACATGTATTATAGTGTAGCCTTTGGGTGCCTCAAACTGTCATGTGAATGTGTGAAAACAGTACAACTTCATCATCTCTTTCTTTTAATGTTTCCTTTGTCTTTAAGTCTGTGGAAACCTTAAAATCCAATGTATAATAGCATCTGACAAGTTTTCAACTGACAGTTGTGTAACAAGCCACGAAAATGTCTGGCTTCTTTTATAACCCTTAGAATGTATCATGTTTTTTGTCTGTCTTGGCCTTTAAACTTCCATCGGCAGCTGAACTGATCAACATTGGTTGTTGAATGTGAGCAGTTCATGTTGTGAACCTTTGTGAAATTTCATGTCATGTTTTGGTTTTCTGCAGGACAAATGCAGTGCCTTGTTGAGGTAAAATATTATTAATGAATATTGAAATCAGGAGTTCTGGTGAAAGAATGCAACGTTTTCAGGTGTTGTGTGTGAGGTGTTTGTGGTGTTTTGTTTGGAAAAAGTTCAAAATAACATTTGCATCAGGGTTGAAATCAAATCACTTTCAGCTAAAATTCAAAGAAGACGCTTCAAAAGCGTTATTGAGAATTGTTGGAATCAAAATATGTTAAGTCAGAGCTTTATTGAATTTGTCTTGAAATATATAACATTTGATCCAATTTATACAACACTACAAATATCTGCAAGATGTTCACTTTCAGACAAAGGTGTCTTTTCATGTGTACTGGACACAGTGACATTGTTGTGCTTTAACAGAAAATGAATTGACTCCAACCCTGATTCAGTCGCTGTTCAAAGTGCTTTTAAGGGAAACTTATCCAGCAACTTATCAATCAGTCACAGTTATTCTGTTCTTTGTTTTACAAATGTTATTTTTGTTGCTACATACTGGAGAAAAAAACAAGGTTTGTACTTAAATGCCCTTTTGTATCAAATTTGCTTTGACAAAAATAAAAAGTTAACTATTTTGATTGGACCCATTTGCACCATCCATACCTTGACACCACCAAAAATAAAACCCAAAATACTTCAACATCCAAACGTACACAGAATATCTGAAAGTAAATAAGTAAAAGCAGAACATATGCATAATATAACATGTATGGGGGTGTATGTGAGCTATTCAGTCTGAGTACGAATTAGAGGGAAGGTTTTGACCAATAACATTTCCCAGAGATGTTGGGCCTCTGCATGTGTTCATCAGTTTGTTCACAGTGTGCAATGCTGACTACTTTGGAATGTGAAGGTTGTAATTTCCTCAGTCACTTTCAAATAAATTAAAGGCCAGGTGATAATTCAAAATATAATAGGACATAATGCAATGAGACTCAGACATTCTGTATTACTTGCTTTATAAGCCTTAATGTAAAACTATTGACTGGACAAAACTAACATAACTCCTGAAACCCCGCAGGCCTTAAAGCTAAGTACTAGGTAGTAACTAAACCAAACATTACACTTGATGAGACCATGAGGTGTGTGTAATACACTGTATTGTTAGAGGTTGTTGTCTCCACCAAGACTGTTAATAAAATATTGTCTATTACTTGTGTGCCTCACTGTGGGCAGAAAACAAAAAGAAAAGTGGGAGAGTGAGATTTTTATCAGAAGGTGGTGCCTGCTTGTCATTCCTTTAGTTGTGTGTAACTCCTGTAGTCAGACCATGGACTTCATGCAACAGACAATACACATATGTGGTGAGTTTACTCTAGAAATCATGCTTAACTTGAAGCTTTTTCTTCTCCAGAGAAAGATGTCTCCTTCCTGTGGAGTTACTTTAACATTAAATGAAGTTTTGTTTGACAGTATTGATGTCATTTCCTTCAGTTAAATTTACCATTTAAGACTCAGTCGTTTCATTTCTGGTTTGGCAAGACACTTTCTAACAGACATTTATTAACCTGTTCCAGCTCAGACGTATCACATGCAAATTTTATTCAAACTTAAATTGCATGGGTTGATAGAGTCAAGATGAGTGACTCTACTCTATTACATTTACACTGATCACACTGTCAGGATATTCTTTAGAATCTGTATTATTGTTTTATTATTATTTTACCTCACAAGTATTTTAGTCACTAAGGTTCTAATGAATACACAGCTAGGTGGTACAGTTATGAATGTAAATAGCTTGGTTGCAAAGCAGAGTATGTGACAGAATGTCAGGATGGTCCAGCAAAGATACGTGACTGAGAGCCAGTGCAGGTTTTCCACATGTGAACTTCTTTATGACTTAAAGTTATAAACAATCATTTTGTTCAGTATTTTTTCTGGACTAAAGATTGTATTGTTTGGTGATGTGTTACCCACCAGCAGCCAGAAATCCTGCAATTCATCCAACACATATGGTGTTCAGATGAAACAGCTGGCTTTTTTAGCCTCGATCTCTGACACTCCCCTCTTCCCTTTTTCCAACTCCCCTTCTCTAGTTTTTTAGACCAATGTTGTTTCAATAATACATAATTTGTTTTTCCAGGCATTGAGGACGGCCACTGCCAACTGAAGTTTGTCAATTTTGAGGCTCATGAAAACCACATCTCTCATGAGACACAGGGGCTCAGCAAAAAGCACCTGGTGGTGCGCCGAGGGAAACCATTTAAAATCACTCTGCTGTTTCACAGCCGGTCCTGGAACCCTCACACTGAGAGACTGGTCCTGGAGGTTGGGCTAGGTATCAAACATAGAATTAGTTCTGCTCACATGTCACTTATGAAAGACATAATAATACACTCTTGCAAATTACAGTTATGTTCATAAGCAATACAAAGCTTGTGTGATCTAATTTGTTCAGGGGAGTTACAGCCATATATGGTTTTGACCAGTAGTTCAGTGGTAAGTCTATAGTAATGTTAGCAAATCTTTCACTGATATGATATATACTGATATTAGTGAGTCAATATGCTGACTTTATGACTTATTTCACTTACTTTATTGAACATTTTGGGAAATCATCTTCAGAGCTACAGTGAAGCAGCAAAGTTAAAGTGTCCAGCTGTTGTTTGCCATAGAACGCATCAATAAACTATCATTTTTTAAGTTTTTTAATTAATTAATTTGTGAGCTTTATAGATGAGACAGTTTCTGGTTTTCTAGTTTCTAGTTCTAGTCTAGGTTTTTAGTTTCTTCCATTTGTTATGCTATACTTGGATACCCATACCCTGGCTTGAGCACTGTGCTTAAATAGACATTAGAGTGGTAACAATCATTCAGGGCAAACAGGATGGAGGAACAAACAAAGACTACACTGTTATACATTTAACCTTAAGACGTGTAAGGCTATCTCCTTGTACAACAAGGAGGCTTGGTATTACAGATGTTTAGACTCTTTACCTTAAATGCCTACAGCCTTAAACTGAGATTATGTAACGGTTGCTCAACTTTCACCATTGTGGCCACAATTGACAATTGATAATGCAAGCTCTGATGTGGCAAAAGAAAAAGTGTAGCGGTACCAGTTAGAGTCAGCTGTCTCTGTAATGTCTGTTATGTTAACATAAGCGACCATAAGCTACTTTCCATACCAAACCAAGTAAGGCTGTAGCAGCAAAACTGAATTTTATTGAATTAAGCAATGTTGTGTCTTATGTTTTCTGAATTCAGTGTTTCATTTGTAAAAGGGTAGTGACATTATTTTTTTCACTCAACAGTTACACAGTTTCAGTTTAAACAAACTGCACGTGTTAACTTTCACCATACAGACACTCTGTCAACAAAGATCCCAGTCCAGTTCTCTGACAAGCAATCTAACATCCATGACTGGTCAGCCAAAATCTACCCAGGCAACATGCATCCTCATTCAGTCACCATCCACCTCTGCTCACCTGTTCTGTCCTCGGTGGCTCTGTATAACCTCCGGGTCCATATAGAGACCATGCAGAACAGAAGGAGTTACGCAGTGGGAACGTTTGTGCTGCTCTGCAACCCTTGGCTGAAAGGTGGGTCCATGTTGTATTACTTCCTTCCTGTTATTGTCTACAGTTGTTGCCATTATCTTGTTCTAGAAATCGTTCCACGCCACTGCTGTTGCTTTTCAGATGATCCAGTGTACATCCCACTGGACGATGAAATAGAAGAGTACGTTAAAAGTGATTATGGGTTGATGTACATGGGCACCCATCTAAACATTATCAGACGGCCCTGGTCCTTTGGTCAGGTATGCAACATCAACATGCAACTATTGTGAATGGATTGGGTATGTTTGCAGAATTATTTTTTTTTGCAGGTAAAAATACAGTATAGCTCTTTGTTTCTCCATGTGTGCAGTATGAGCCTGGGGTCCTAGAGGCATGTCTGACACTCCTGCAGGTCAGCCCCCAGCACCTCAATAACAAAAGGAAAGACTACATTCTACGAGCAGACCCCGTCTACCTCAGCAGGGTGGTCTGTGCAATGGTGAGAGACGACACTTAAAAGTACTACTTGTATGTGCTATATGTATGCATATGTATACACATGCACCTTCCTCATGCTAGATTTGTTTCTAATTAATTGAAGAACAATTTTCAGTGAGGACTGAGCGAACAGTCGTAATGTCAGTAATGTGTGTGTCCAAGGTGAACTGTAATGATGACCTCGGTATTTTGGAGGGAAAATGGCAGGGCAACTACAAAGATGGTGTCAAGCCTACAGAATGGAGTGGCAGTGCTGATATTCTTCGCCGCTGGGTCTCGACGGGCTGCAGCCCGGTGCGGTATGGACAGTGCTGGGTCTTTGCATCCGTCCTCTGCACAGGTAATTTTATTCATTTGGACACAAAAGTGTATTTATGCCAAAACCATGGGTGACGTTTAATTGTTATTAAGCTATTTCTAGTGCAGACAATTTAATCTATATCTCATATCTCAAGGCAAAAAAAAAACAAAGTCATTGTAGGAATGTAACAACTGCAAGGAATGCAAAGGAATCACTAAATATTTTCAGTATAAGAATAATGTGAAACATATGCTATAGTCCTCACGGTCACAAAATCTCAATCCAATTGAATATCTACAGCAGACATATCAGAATGTATATTTGTATTGAACTCATTCATCCATTGGGCCTCAAGAGCCAGAGGCTACTTATAACTGAATGAAACCAGTAAATATGGTGCTATAGATGACTGCAAGTACTAATGTTTAGGCAGGTGAAGCTTAGCCCATCAGCAACACTTTTTGTCAAATACTTTGTGATTATAAATTCTACTGGATCTGGAAAAGCCTTCAAAAAACACCTTCATTTTACCCATTAAGATCAGTACCTTTCATATGTGGAATACTACTCATCCAGTGAAAACTGATAATATCATCAGAGTTATTTGAGCTTCTGGACTTTAGACTTGGAGTCATTATGGGACCCAGTGTTTTTGAAGCTTGTGAACTTGGGGACTACAGCTCAGGATGTGTTGGCATCTGCTGCTTGAGTGACCTTTTTTTTTTTTTAAATCTGTCTCTCACAAATCCCCCCACTCTAACAAATACCCACACCAATAAGTTTTACCAGGACAATGGCATATACTTATCCTTTTTTTCAAAATCTGGGTTCATTTTTACTGGATTTATTTCTGTTGGGGAGGTGGGGTGATTTTAATATTGTATGGTCAGTGATTTTAATCCTGTCCATTGCATATATGGGTAATTTTTCACTCCCACTCCAGCAATATTTAGAGTCACAATTAAAAAAAATCTAATCAAATTTATTTATTTAAAGCCCAAAATCACAAACATTGTTTGCCTCGGAGGGCTTTACAATCTGTACAGTTGTGACACCCTCTGTCCTTAGACCCTCGAACCGGGTCAGGAAAAACTTCAAAAAAGCCTTTATGGGAAAAAGAAGAAACCTGAGGAAGAGCCACAGATGAGGGATCCCTCTCCCTGGGACGGACAGACGTGCAATAGATGCCACATGTACAGAGAACATCATCAATCATATAAGGAATTATACATGATTAGTCCATGTGTGAAGGTATCACAGGTAATGGAAATCAGTCCATGTGAGTCCAGGTGCATCTCTAAATGTCCTCATATGGAGCTCTGGGCCACTCGACCTTCTCTCCACAACACAGACACAGATCATGTCCCCACCAGGCCAGTGAACCTCAGACAGATGGACCACAACCAGAATCAGTGAGGAACCTGCAAGACTGGAGAGAACAAAGAGGACCGGGGCTCCGGCAGTAACATGCACTTTACAGGACAATAAGAGTATTACACATTTAACCACTTTAACACTTTAACCAATTTAACCAATTTAACCACTTTAACCAGTTTAACCACTTTAACCAGTTTAACCACTTTAGCCACTCTTTTCCACAGTTGTTTTGCAAACTACCTGGTGCTCCTGTATTTCAAATCCTGTCCGGACCCAGTTTTTTTCTGTTTTTACTAGGCATAACATAACATTTCAGGGCTAAATTTGCCAGTCCACATGGTTGATAAAATCTCCTATTTTGACTTTTATTTTCCAGTGATGAGAGTGCTGGGGATTCCCTCCAGGGTGGTGACAGTTTTTAACGCAGCCCATGATGGTGATGGCAGTCTGAAAATTGAAGAAGTTTACTCAAGCACAGGGGAAAAGCTCAAACTGTCAAAGGACAGCCTTTGGTTAGTGTCTCTTGCTTTCAAACAATTAAGATGCAAGATCTCTTACCTGTTGTTCTACTTGTTTAGCTATCAGGATGATTAAACAATATACATTTAAAGACATGTTTTCCAGGAACACTTTAACGACATTGCCAAAACACCAAGCAAGGGAATATCTTTTTGAAGAATGATCCAACACGTTACTAAGACACTTAATGTTGACTTTTCCTTTAACTTTTCACTGGTCTGTATGTGCCCCTGTGCCTGTGCATCCTCCTGCAGGAATTTCCATGTGTGGGTGGAGTGCTGGATGAGGAGACCAGACCTTGGTGGAGGTTTTGATGGCTGGCAGGTTGTGGACCCAACCCCCCAGGAAAAGAGCGCAGGTGTAGCACCAAATGAGCTTCAGCACATTTGATTTAATATTTCTTTTCTTTCTGAATTTAATTTTCGAATTTGGACAGAAATCTTGAACATCTACCTTATTAGATTATCAAAACTGAATGCCACATCAGAGCTTGCTTCTTGAGTAAATGTCACAGAAATGAAGGAAAATAGGAAAATAATTGATAACTTATTTGTGAATGATAGCGAACTAGTATGTAACAATAAACACATCTCTGCAGGCATATTCTGCTGTGGCCCTTGCCCAGTAGTTGCTGTCCAGAGCCGAAGCCTTGGTGCTCCTTATGACACCTCATTCATCTATGCCTCGGTTGATGCTGACGTCATACGGCTGATTGTGCGTGATGGACTGATCGTGGGGAGGGAGCTGGACACTGAGTTAGTGGGACAGCTAATCTACACCAAGAGCATTGGTTCAGACAAACCACAGAATCTGACACAGACTTACAAGAGCAAGAAAGGTAAGGCAAGGTCCGCTGTCTGGTGAGACTTCAGAAAGAGAGATATACTGAATTAGAAAAACTGATCATCCTCTTTAAAATGCAGCCAATTTATCATTTGCCAAATATTTATAGACAGTTGCAGTCTTTTTCTCTCGTCTCTATTTTTGATTTTTGTTTTTTTTTTTTCATATTTTCTTTCCTTTTTAGTGGAGCATCTCGCAGGTACAAGAGGCACAGCGAAGGCCGGTCAGTGTTTGCATAACAAAGCATCTTCACCCTCCTTTAATCCTGCAAATACATACATGCATACACACAGTGTGTGCTTTTGAGCTGTTTTTATTTTTTACTATGAGGATAAATGTGTGGGGCATGATACACATTCTTGTTTTAGTCTATTTCACTTATCGACAGTTCACGGTAAGCACCAGAAAGGTGAAGTCTAATGGGAGGAGAAACAGTGCAGGACTGGGAAGACAAAAACAAAGACTGATTTGGTGACACTCTGGAGTTCATGTTAGACAGAAAACCATTCTACAATTTTCAGTTTGCTTCTTGTCATCTGATAAGTCTTGAATACATTCTTTGAGCCAAACCTTATTCCAAGTAAGCTCCACAATAGATAATTGGCAGTTCTCTTAATCATTCAATCAACTTGAACCACTCCAATATGTGGATGGACAAATTCTCCACTCAATGATTAGTCCCATTTTTAACTTGAAAAAAACATGTCAGCAAATTTCTCCCTAATTATCAAACCAGTTAATGAAGAATTCTAAGAAACAGAGATTATGGTTTTCCATGAATAGAACAGCATGGCCTACTCCATTTTATTTGTACAAAGCCTGATTTACTCACAGCAAGTAGTCTGTAGGAGCCTTTTTTTTCTCAGTTTACTTTGATAGTGTTGCTTTTTCATGCCAAACTCTCAACTCCTTTTACAGCAGAGCTTACTTCTATGTGTGCGGCTTTGCAGTCCAGTCCAGCAGTAGGTGGAGCAGGTAAGCCTTCCTACTACTAATACATGGTAGCTAAATAGACTGCATTTATATAGCACTTACCAGAAAAAGCACTTTACAGTATTGTCTCATAACAACTTTTTTTGCTCAAGAAGCTAGGGATTGAACTGACCACCAACCTGGGGTTTAATTGAGAGCCACACAAACACACACAGGTTTATTTGAAACAATGTCCACATGTCTCCTTTTCGTCCTCAGGAAGTAAGTCACCCAGTTTGAAGGTGTCCCTAACCATAGGTGGTGTGCCATTAGTAGGTAACAGCATCATTATGTGTGTCGTGGTCACAAACCAGTCAAGCAGTCCCAGGCTGCTGACGGAACACCTCAACGCTCAGCTGAAAAAATACAACAGCAGCCCACAGGGGACCTTTTGGCAAATATACAAAGAAGTATACATACAGCCACATGAAGGTAAGAAGCCTCCCTCTTCCATCACCATCCACCCATTAATGACTCACAGACAGTATGGATATGTACAATCCCAGGCACTATTTTTGGATTACTTTTCTATACATTTTATTGAATAGTGTTTCATTTTTAGTACAAATGACTCTATGGCCTTTGACTGCATGATAAATAAAATCCTAAGACAAACACAAAAGAATTATTATTCTGATCTCATTTGTTTTGTTTCTTTCATGTTAATTTTTTCCCATCCTTCACATTCTCTGCAGTTTTGAAGCGCCATCACACCATCCCTCCATCTGTGTATGAGTCGGCCCTGGTAGGTGATGACATTGTGAACTTAGCAGTTGTGATAAAGGATGTGAGGACCAAAGAAAGAGTCCTGGCTACAGAGGAGTTCAGCCTAAGCTCACCACAGATAACTATTGAGGTACAGCAGCTTGCAGCCTCTCTACTCTACAACTCCAAGTGTTCCAAATAAATGATGTTGTGTCGTCTTCCTTTATTTTTTCTTATTTATCTACACTTTGACCCCTTTTGAGTGTCATGTGTACAAGGTGAAGTTATTATTACACAGTCACCACATCTTATTACAGATGTGGTGACTGATAAATAACACAAGACTACATTTTAATATACGTTTACATTTTAGTCATGATAATCATTTATGTATCTCACACACATTTGCATGAAATAAACATGAAAGCAACTCTGTTGTAGAACAACACAAGGTATTTTTACTGTCAGAACAACTCATCTGTCTTCATTTCTCTCATTAGCCTCCTCAGTATATATCTTCCTGTTTTGACATATGGTATTTTTGTCTTTGAGTTTTTATCACCCTGAACCTGCAAAACAAGAACAAGAATGTCAAATAAAATCAGAAAAAGCAGATTTAAACCATTACGTACCTTACCTACATATACATTTTTTAAAAATCTTTTAAAAATGCTTTTAATGACCACTCAGCACAATGTGGGCTAAAATTGTAGTGCTGATATTAGATCTTATAAATTATCAAGTGAACTGAGGATTTCGTTGTCAGGTGTTTCATCATGTAACTGTGGCTTTTCCACAGATCGAAGGAGGGGACACTGTTCAGATGCAGAGGGAGCACACAGCCCAGGTGTCCTTCAGCAACATGTTTACCAAAATTCTCTATCAAGCTGTACTGACTGTGGAGGGATCAGGCCTGTTACAGGGCAAACGTGAAGCCAGGTAAGTCTCTTTATAGTTAGATGTCAATAAAAACAATACATAATCATTCTCAAGTGATATTTCTGGTTACGGCCTGCATGGCAACTGAGATGTTGTAAAAAAAAAAAAAAAAAAAAAAAAATGTTGCTATGGTCACATTCCAGTGGCGTTGCACACATCTCTCATTATGTTTGACCAAGGAAGGAAAAAAAAACAAAGTCTGAGGAATGTGGTCTGGGAATGCTGCTTCTTGACTGGCAAAGCAGGCCATGCAAAGGTTACAATATAAATATAATAGTTTATATTGAAAAAACCTTATGCAAAAAATAAATAAATAAAAGAATATATATAAAAGATTACTACAGCTAAATAATTGAAAGTACTATAAATGTAAAAAAAACATGCTTAAATTTTTTTGTAAATTTCTATGCAACATAGCACATTATATATTCTCCAAACTAAATTTTCACAATGCAGTCTACACACACCTGATTCTTTAAATATGTAGATAACCCAAGACTCAAACACTCTATTATTATTGCTACATTTTGCAAAGTAGCATCACAACATTTGTGAGAAGTGCAGTTTCATTATCGTTATTGCCAAACTTAATCTACCTCTCCCATTTCCTCTGTTTTTGCTCTTCCTATTTTTTTGGCTTTCTTTTTCTGGACAAACTTGGTTACTGATAGTTTAAGAAGTTTTAAATCCAGCTTTCCCTGGTTTATTCCTATTTTCTTTTTATTTCAGAGCCACGATGGCTCTTTTACTGGCACAATGAAGCAGAAGTTTCACCCTAGAGATGAATAAGCTAGCTAATTAGGGAGTTCAGCAGAAACATCTATTTAAGAGGTAATACATCACAATGGCAATACTGGAACAATGAAACTGCTTTGGCATTTGCTTTTTTGGCTTCAGAAAGTGCACAACATGAGTTCTGCTAGCCAGAAAAAATTCTGTACCTGGCAAAGGATTTGTTAAATAATTGGTGGTATTAATCAACACTCACTGCCCACACACACATAGATATATTATAATCTTTTTGGGCTGTAGGACGTTAACTAACTTGCCAATTGTCCCTCATATTCGTTGTCTAATATCAAAACAATGGCTCTCCAGACTGTTTAAAGCCTGCGCTGTTGATATTCTGTGTGCATCTCAGTTGGAGCAATTATTTGGAAACGTTTCTGTTTTCTCTTTCTCCCAGACTGGTTCTTCTGCAGCCAGGCCAGAAAATAGAGACAAAGGTGTCCATCATGGCCACTTCACCTGGCACTAAAATTCTAATGGCTACTTTCTCACACAACAACAGCATGAACGTAGTTTCCAGGAGCTTCCACAGAGTCTCTGTCATGGCTGCCATGAGTCCATCATCAGTTCTTCCACTTCAACAACAGCAACAACAACTTCAGTGATCGGAGAGTGGTATCTTGTCAGCCTTGTCAGTAAAGAGTCTAATCTTCTAGTCATTCATATCACAGGGACATTTAGCTTTCCTGCCAGTGGGTTGACACCTGTGATCTTGCCTTAAAACTGAAAGTTACAAGAGTAACTAAAGTAACAAATAAGACCCTATAACCGAAAGTAGTAGTAGTAGTACAATGATCAGATATCCTCGTCTTGTTAGCTAGACTTCCTGCCACAGAATACACTGTACAATCATTTTACAGGGTTTACGGGATTTGTAAATTAATTTTGACATTTAAAATTGGTTGATTGCCTTCTTACACCTTTGCCTTGTTTGTGCTGTGTTGCTGTGATTCGATTACACCACTAGGTGGCATCATTGTAGTATCCACTTGTATGTCTGATGTTTTCTCACACTGATTTTTTTAAACTATTGAGACCAAAAATATGAAAACATAATTTTCTTTTTATATTCAAATGTTTCTTCTGTGGTTGTTTTAATTATTTTTTATTTGGCACTTCCTGTGTTTGTGGTTATAATCTGGAAATGAGAGATTTAGTCTTGTAATAAACTGTAATAAAAGGAATTTACCTTAACTCAACATGTACTTAAAACACATCTCAAGTTTTTGTTCTCACACTTATTATATAATAATATATAATATTTATTTCATAAACACCATCAAATGAAGACAGAAGCCCCAGCATGCATTGACTGAGTGTTAAAACTGAAATACATACATATTTGATTAAATTGCTGTGTCTGTAATACATGTTAAGATAAGTCATGGCTCTTTTTTCTGATGATAATAAAAACAATACAAAGACAAAACAACTTGGTTAAAACTTGGGTTTTAATGAATACTATGTTAATGTTAAGGACCATCTTCATTAAGCTTACAATAATAATCACATTCTCATTATGGTCATGATTAAAAGAAGACAGTCAAGTCATTTTTATTCATATAGCTCAATATCACTAATCACAGTTTGCCAATCTGTACATGTGACACCTTCTGTCTATAGACTCTCGCCTTGAATGAGGACAAAAGAAAACAAAAAACTTTTACAGGGAAAAGATTATCAGATTATCTTTAACACACGGTCTCCCATGTCCTGTGTCTAAGTTTAAGTTTACTGCTGCTTTTCACATTTTCACAACTTATGAGTTGACTGAACAAGTTATGCTGCTTTGGTTTTACTCACTTTTTTAAGTTGAACTAGCTTAAAAATGTTTCACAGCGCAGATGTTTTTAATATGAGAGAGGCGTAATTTTTATTACAACATTTTCAGAATCATGGTTCTCCTGTAAGGTGGACAAATCATCATATAGACTGCAGAGCCATTTTGGCACAAGACACATTAAAAAAAGGAGCTAGTTTACTGTAAGCCATTCCTTCCTTTGTTCAGAAATAGCCCCATCAGCCTGTAAAACTATACTGAGTGAGCTCCAACAAGGGCACTTTACTGCCTGTCCTGCACTTTTCCCCTTCAATATAATGGGCTTATAAATGGAATAACACAGAGCATCTCAGGTCTGTATTGGGGCATTTAATTTTAGGTAGCACTGAGAGGTTCAGAGATGCTTTTCCAGAGACACTTTGTGTCTGTACTGAGGCAGCTTATAGGCAAGGATTGCTTTCACCTAAAGGATTCAGGGCTGACATGTGTGTACCGAACAGCTTGTGATCTCACCTCTGTGTCAGGGAGATTGAGGCAGAGGCGTTGGCAGACGGAGACGATAATCAGACTCCACGCTCACTGATTTTCAGACAAATTAAACGTCAGGGGAAAGCAGGGAGCGGGACTGCTGGGCTGCTTTGAAAAGCTGAGGCTATCATAAATTATTAATGGCTCCCCGTCACAGCCTCCCTCTCTTCATCCCTCACTCTTTTCAACCATCCTGTTCTTCATCCATCTCTCCCTCCTGGCTCCTCAATGCTGAGCGCACTTCTTCCTTACTTTGTTCTTCTTCCTCACTCTTCCTCTGTCCTTCCTCCCTTTCTATCTTTCCGCTTCCTCCTCATTTCCTTTTTCATCCCTCCTTCCTCCCTCCTTTCAGTCCATATCTGTCTTCCCTCCCTCTGTTCTCCCCCTCCTCCCTGCCTCCTTTTTGACTTCACTGATTTTCATCCCTCCCATCCAGCTGCTCTTCATTACCTCTTGTCTCCTTAATCTTGATCACTTTTTCCTTTTCTGCATATCCCTCCTTCCTTTGCTTTCCATCATCCCCTTTTCATCCCTCTCTTCTTCTCTTTAAACCTTCTTGCCTCATTGTTTTTCCTTCATCACTCCCCTCCTCCTCAACCTTTCATCCTCTGCCCTCTCATGGTTTTGTCTATCATTGCTTCCTTATTCCTCTCCCTCCCCCATCTGTCATTTATTTTGCCTTATATTGGAGCATAAAGACTGACCACCACACAGAACTGCCTTTTTTGTAAGAAATCAGCCAATAGCTAAAGTTAGCTTGACGCCTTTTCATTGGTTGTACTCAATAGTGAAAGTACTAAATATTTGACTTATCTTATTAGTAACAGCAGCAAGCATTTGGCTTGGTAAAAGTAAAAGGAAAGTCCAGAGCTGCTTGTGAACAGTTGGTAAAAGTCATGCATTCAAAATTTCATTAAAGTAAAAGTACAAATCAAAATGCTTAATTATCATCAAATATACTAATTATATTATATGAATTAAAGCAGCTTAAATAATATAATAAATTCCTTTGGTCATATTTGCTAAAACTGTCACTATGTAAGTTGCCCTCTGGCTCCACCTGCTGCCTCTAAGCCATTTGACAAGAATCCACCCCGCCCAGCTCAAACCAACCAATCAGAGTATCTGATGGAGCTTCAGTTCCTGCTCCTGCGCAGGCTGTGCTCCACTGTGCATGCACTAACTAGGAGCAGACATAATACTGGATAAACAACAAGTGAACAACCAAGCAATGAGAAAACAACAGTTTACAGGAAAGAAAAGTAAGCAGAAGAAGAGAGGAAGAAAAACAAATTTAAAGAAGAGAATTGGATCACGCGATGCTGTGGGGAGGGGTCTTGGAGATAGATACGCAGATGTCTTGTATGCTGGTGCACACCATAGAGCAAGGGGAAGGGAACTGGCATATATACCTGCTCTAATTTTCAAAATAAGAGCACTTTCTCCTAATCTTACTGACTGTCACTTTAAATTCTCATTAAGCAGAATGCTTAATGGATTATGATAGTAAGGTGAGGCTTATTTTAATTATTTTATATACTGCTGGGTAACTTGTGAGTTTACCCTTCAATAAGTCTTTTCATATTTTAAGTACAATTCTGGAGTAAGTGTTCTTAGTTACCTTCCACCACTTGTTTTAGATAAAATATTGGATAGTAAATATTTTAGATAATGTATGTTCCTGTGTGTGTGTTATTGGACAGTCCACACCACCAACAACCCAGAAGGGCTCAGAGAGTGAGATTAAGAGTGCAATCAAATCAGATGAACCTGAATTAATAAGTTTATGTGCATACATAACAGACACACACAAAAAAGGCATATGCCACTTTTGAAATAAACTTCAAAGAAACAAACGTGATGGGAGAATGTGCCAACTCACAAAGTAACTCTGACACCTAAGTATGCACATAAACTGGATAAATTTGAAACTGTGACTGCAATGCGATGTAAATTAAGAAATTGATACAATTGCGTAAATGTATGTAATGTACTAACATTTCTTTTTAAGCCTTTTTTCTAGCCATTAGCCATCATTCTATGCATGTAGTCTGTATCGACTGATATTAATTAGAGGTACAGTATTTCATTGACTATTTATAGGCAACTATTGGTGTTAAAATGGTGGGGCAAGAATCTTGATCATGTGTGCCAGATATTAAGTTGAGTGTCATTCATGAAGATAAATCGCTGTGGGGCGTACATATGCGCTGTCATTAATCACACATGTTTTTGGGCTTATGCACTTTGCGTGTTTTGTGAGGGCCCCGGTGCTGTTAGAGAACCTCCCAGATGCAATGTGATTGGTGAAATGACACTTTTTCTTCTTTGTCAGTATTCTCATTGACAGAGTGAAGCAGGCATAAGTAATGACATTTCAGAAGGATGTTTAAGGGCGTTTCTATACCCATGTATGGCTGACTGAAGAAGTGTAAATGAAGCCCACCAGATCCACAGTGACTGAGATTACTAAAACAGAATCAGGCATTCATGTTGCTTTATAAATCTGATGAAAAGAATACATACAGTGGGGCAAAAAAGTATTTAGTCAGCCACCAATTGTGCAAGTTCTCCCACTTAAAAAGATGAGAGAGGCCTGTAATTTTCATCATAGGTACACTTCAACTATGAGAGACAGAATGGGGGGAAAGAATCCAGGAAATCACATTGTAGGATTTTTAATGAATTAATTTGGTAAATTCCTCTGTAAAATAAGTATTTGGTCACCTACAAACAAGCAAGATTTCTGGCTCTCACAGACCTGTAACTTCTTCTTTAAGAGGCTCCTCTGTCCTCCACTCGTTACCTGTATTAATGGCACCTGTTTGAACTCGTTATCAGTATAAAAGACACCTGTCCACAACCTCAAACAGTCAGACTCCAAACTCCACTATGGCCAAGACCAAAGAGCTGTCAAAGGACACCAGAAACAAAATTGTAGACCTGCACCAGGCTGGGAAGACTGAATCTGCAATAGGTAAGCAGCTTGGTGTGAAGAAATCAACTGTGGGAGCAATTATTAGAAAATGGAAGACATACAAGACCACTGATAATCTCCCTCGATCTGGGGCTCCACGCAAGATCTCACCCCGTGGGGTCAAAATGATCACGAGAACGGTGAGCAAAAATCCCAGAACCACACGGGGGGACCTAGTGAATGACCTGCAGAGAGCTGGGACCAAAGTAACAAAGGCTACCATCAGTAACACACTACGCCGCCAGGGACTCAAATCCTGCAGTGCCAGACGTGTGTCCCCCTGCTTAAGCCAGTACATGTCCAGGCCCGTCTGAAGTTTGCTAGAGAGCATTTGGATGATCCAGAAGAGGATTAGGGAGAATGTCATATGGTCAGATGAAACCAAAATAGAACTTTTTGGTAAAAACTCAACTTGTCGTGTTTGGAGGAGAAAGAATGCTGAGTTGCATCCAAAGAACACCATACCTACTGTGAAGCATGGGGGACTTACAGAAAACGTCTGACCTCTGTCATTTCCAACAAAGGGTATATAACAAAGTATTGAGATGAACTTTTGTTATTGACCAAATACTTATTTTCCACCATAATTTGCAAATAAATTCTTTAAAAATTAGACAATGTGATTTTCTGGATTTTTTTTTTTCTCTCATTTTGTCTCTCATAGTTGAGGTATACCTATGATGAAAATTGGAGACCTCATCTTTTAAGTGGGTGAACTTTTGGTTTCTGGTTTAGTCAGCCACACAATTGGTGGCTGACTAAATACTTTTTTGCCCCACTGTATACACATTTTTATCAATGTGCATATACAGTTTTTGTTGTGACTACACAGAGTTTTATGCATCTGGCCCCAGCTGTCAGAAAGATTGTGATTCTGTTATATTTAGTCTTTCAAGTCAAGGCTGGTCAAGTCTGGGCACTGGATTAGTTAATCTGTGGTTTTGCAAAATTGCTAGATATTGATAGTCTTCTTAGTCTTAGCATTCTTGTCTGAGACACAGGTGCTGTCATGTCATGTCATAAAAGGAAAACTCCATACGTAATAACACCTAATGGTGTACAAGTTTGACTGTAAAAGCCTGGTGTTCATTTAGCTCTTACTGTTAGCTCAGTTACCCAAAATGACTACTGCACTTGCAGAAAAAAAATTTAACAAGACAGATTTTGCTGCCAGTCCAAAGTGAAGTGTGGCCACCTGAGAATTGTTTGGCCCCACTCCTGTTTTTGCATTAGTCACCTTTTGTCTCATCCTCTCTCCCCTTCCCTCCCTATGACCCATCCCTCCTTTTTTCTTGGTCCTCTTTTGCCTCCATTAATTTTCCTTAACAATAAATACTTTAACTGTTAACAAAATGATCAGTCACAATTTTGGAGTCACCCCCTCTGAATATCAGACTGAAGATGTAGCTGTCCAAAAATGATCTACCTTTATTTGGTCTCCTCAGATTAGTCAATAAAATAAAAAATGGTGTTAATGGTGACATGGGCAATCTGTGCTTTTCAGTTTCTTGCACCACCACAGTAGTCAAACTAATCCTGATGTGATAATATGTGCAACAAACCCATAGCTTTACAGTGAGCAGAACAGGCAGTGATTGTTTTCAGGGTAATTCATCAATTCACATTATTACTGTGGAAAGTAAGTATTGTATTACTGTTGCTAAACTGCCCCTCCCTCTGTAATACAGGCTGAGAGGCAGAAGTATGTAAACTTCCTGCTGCAAGTTGACAAGAGGGGGAGCAGTGAAGAAGCAGACTGATAGATAGACGTTTTGATAGATTCCACTGAACAGATGGAACAGCTGCAAAGCCCTGAAGTGGCCGTCCATCCTGAAACTCATGCGAGCAAACTGAGGCAGAATTTGTAATGGGTCTATTCACCAGATTTAGAGCTAGTACTTCAAAAACTGGTGGTAAAAAAACAATAACAAACACACAAACAAACAAAAAAACATTAATTCAAGACTCTACGGGGCAAAATGGACTTGTCCAAATGTTATTTGAAAGTACAGGCTTCCTCATTACAGCTGATAAAATATGAGGGGATTCTAGTCAAAATGCTCCGAGCTATCATGCAGGCAAGGAGGTAATTTTTCACAGTGTTGTAATGGTCTATAACTGCTTGTAATGCTCTCTGTCTTGTGCCTTCTTTCACACACACACAGACACAAACACACAAGCATGCACCTCAACCAGCAACCCCAGCGAGCTGCAATAAAGGCGGCTCTAATAATTATGATAATGAATCTAGCTTCTGTCTGCCGTCTATTGTCACCTGGTAATGAGTTTGTCCCAAAGGTCACTGCTGTAATAGCTCATTAGCAACGTTGGCTAATGCTGCTCTGTGATGTAGCCCACAATTGCCGGAGGTGCATTGGTCAGCCAGTCTATTTGTTTGCTGTAGCAGCTGAATCGCTGCTTGACTGGTCTGTCTTTCACCGTTGATCAGCATGGGTTTCATCACCGCTCAGGGACAATGTGGCTCTGTGTGTCTGTGTGTGAGTATGCACGAGTGCCTTTGTGTACGTCCATTTATTGCACATGTGCATGAATGTCTACACATCTATCCATGTGTGTAAGTGTGTATGGTCATGTGTGCATGTGCATGTGCGTTTGTATGTTCAGAATGTAATAATAATGTATAATAAATGTATACATTAATAACAATATATGTAAAAAAACAATATGACAATATTTCATAAAATACAGTGTTGAAGAAAATCTGTTTAAGGATGCAGGTTTTCAGACAATAAGAAGAAATGAAGAGACAAGAAAAAAATACATATAAATACATTTTCCGAAATCATCACAACATTTAAGAAAACTAGATGACATTACAATATGACACGTCATAAAACATATCTCAGAAACTCCACCATTTCCAAAAATACAAGGTTTCAGAAAATCTAACATTTCAGACAGCACGTTTAGGAAAGCACAGTTTTTTAGAAAATAAGACATTTTAGAAAACACAAAGCATTTCAGGAAACACAAGAGTATCATTTATATTACAGAAACATTTAACCTCTAAAGCACTGTTATGTTTTGAACTTCACGCCACCGTAATTGCTTTTTGTATCCCATGTGTGTATGTTGCTGAGTGCATAACTAAGAATGTAGGTGAGGTGTGTTCTGATATGACCAATACTCACTAAGCCAGCACTGCCTCATTAGCTCAGTGCAGATGGATGTCCCCGGTCACTGCATTTTCCCGTAGACAAACTCTTGCTATTGCTGCCTATGGGGCATCCTGATATAAATGAATTGGCCCCAGCAGGTTCTTGCACAGGCACTTGGCAGCCCACCGATAACACATTTTCTCTCTAATGCAGGCCTTATTTTTCAGCCTGGGACCATATGACAAATTCATCCTCATTCTGGGACCAAGGCCCATGAAAACGTATCGCTATTTTTACCACAGAAGCATAGGTCATTTTGAATTCCCTCATATTTTATGTACAGTGAACAGAAAATGGGGAGTTCAGTGAAACGTAATGAAATGTTAAAAATATATGTATCAACATAATCCTGTCAGATATAATACTTATAGTTCTGGCCTTCAAATGAATCATAGACTTACTGATGCTGGGATGCCGAAAGGGAAAACAAAATTCCAAAACGTATTGACTAACTTAACTTAACTAACTTTGTGTCAAAGAGAACAGTGTTAAAAGAATAAACAGTGTGTATTAGACATTATATTACTTCTGGTTTAGAAAGTGTCATTCTATCACCTGACATAGCACGGCTATTCATGTGTCAGTCATTCAGAATTTTATGACCCCTTTGGTGAAAATGTGTCAGAATATGCGAATACGAACAAGACAAAGAGTCTAGAGCCATGTCAGCTGGGCTAAAACCAGCAAGGTAACGGGGTCAAAGCTAACATGTCAATGATAAGTGAGTAATGTTTAGTCATACCTCAAAACATAACAAAACAAAACAAAATGTATATAGGATTACCAGGACAGTCTTCAATTCATCCTTGTCAACTGCCATCCACAGTCTTGTGCTTTGGACTCCATTTATTCTCCTCTACACTCATTAATGTTTCCAATCACTGTTTGCAGTATGCTACTGTCTCTGTATTTAGTCTGGAAACAAGAAGACAACAATTCTGCCTGGTCAAACAGGTAATTACAAAAAGACACAGTTTTATTTGTTTCTAGCATCCTTAAAAGTCTCTTCAGCAACCCAAACCAAAAAAAATATGCTAAAGTACAAATAGTTTGAGGAATACCAGGATGTTGAGGGCTTAAATGAAAATTAATTAATTTGAAAGTATGTGACGGAGTCCTTGGTCACCCAAAGTAAGCATTCAAGAATTTAGAAGATTTTAGGAAGAGTTTTTTTTTTTGTTGTTAAACGTTTTGTTGCCTCATTGTTGTCCACAGTCCGCCTCTGTGGCTGCTTTTCGGTTACCTTGTCTCAGTTCTATCAAGCCTCCCCAATCCTTTTTTCTTTTAATATTCTGTTTAAGTTTGAGTTTTTCTGCTTTTTCTGTTGTTTAGTCCAGTATAATCAGACTCTGGTTTGTTTGGCCCTTTGTATGATTCAGTTCATTTTAATGAAAACAGAGATAATTATGTGTTTAAATATGATGAAGTCCTTTATAATATGTCTACTTGTTGTGTTATGTGTGCTCAATATTAAAGTCACAAGCAAAAGTCACAAAAAAAACCTTATTATAGTGCCCATTAAAGTCAGGGAAAGTGGACTGCAGTCAGCCATTTTGCAACCAGAATATGTGTCACAGTTTAATGAGTCAGCCAGCCATTTTGGCTTCTGGAAACATGACTTAATCAGTCAATTAGAGCAGCAGTTGATTAATATAACTGGACTGAGAGCACCTTCAGCCAAGAGAGAAACGGGCTGCTGAATTAATAATCACCACCAGAGTACTGGAGCGCTGCTGCATGAGTTATAATCATCAAAGATGTAAGGGGAAATAAACTCAGATTTTAAATATTGCCCTGGCTCTCAGCTTCAGAGGATGATGATCCATGGGCAATTTTTCTGAATGAGTGAGAAGGAAAAAACTTCAAAGACGTTTACTTGCCCATTGAACAGTAATGGTACCTCAAGGGGCTATAGTGGCTGAAGTAATGAACATAAAAGTACTGACTATAATTCTTTACACTCTACTGCTTTCCTTTCAAAATACTGAGTAGCCCTCAAATGCAAGAAAACTGAATTGTATTTTTTAATTATCAATTAATGAGATACAGAGTAGCCTAATTTTTATTTCCCTTAAGCTCCTTTTGAACCGTCTTTAAACAAAGATATATTATCATTGAACTGCTTTGGAAAGTACTATTACACTATCAAAGCTGATCGATTACTAAAGCTTGCTCCAGCAAAGCAATGTTGAAAATTCAATACCTGAAATTTAATACCGGAACTTTAGTCCCAACTTTCATACCTTTCAAATAATAAGTTATTGCATATGGTGCTGAAATTGCATCCATTGCTCCACTATGTGAGCTGGTGTCATTTAAGGACCAGTGCTAAATGAATGATTTTCAGTCTACTGTGTATACTAATATCAACCAGAAAAACTTATCATCAAACCACACTATAATATGGTAATATTCTGCAGTCATACTGATGCTATTTGTTAAGCAAGCATTACACTGCATTCTTTACAACTACAGAAAAGATACTGTCTTACAAGTTAAAAGGGTAAAAACACACCTATTCATTTCTTCACTTCCCTCCTCAGGGTGCTTAAAGAGTAAATCTGAAAAAATAAATATACGTATGTGAAGGTGTGAATGTGAACAGTATGGTTGTTTCTCTGAAGGTGTCCCTGTATCATTTGCATCACATTCCCTCAGAGACCGGACCACATACATCAAGCAAACTGCATTTTTGTATATACCAGATATTGCCTCTTAATGCAGAAGCAATTTCAAAAGGCAAAAAAAGGCTTAAGGCTCCTATTGTCGGAAAAGTCTTAATCTTATTTTCCAAACCTGCAACCTTTAATGTCTACATAGATGTTTCTCTGTCACTTGCCATCACCATCAGAGCTGAACCGCCATTTCTTGATCAACAGCCTTTTATGTTTGCCTAAAGGTGGGCCTGCAATTTGCACTGTTTTGATCCACCGACAGGCAGTCCATATTGTGCATGCTGGCTCAGTCTTACACTGTCATGGTTTATTGGGGCACTTGGTAAAGAACTGAACAGAGCCATCATTAACATTATTAGTAACATCTATGCTTTGATACTACAACAAGTCAAAATGTCAAATCAAATTCAACAACTTACATTTTATAAAAAGTGCATTTAATTGGACAAATGGCCATGTCTCAGATATATCTGTTGACTAAAAAGTATAAAGGTTCTAACTTCAGTTTTCCAAAGGGCAGAACAATTTTTGCACTTACACAAAGTCTGCTGTATCCTTTCTGTTGATTTTTATCATGAGTCTGATCCTTTTATTTGTTTAGTTGTTGTAACCTAAATTTTAAACATTCTCACATCTTTCACATCTGTGCATTAAATGTTATGTAAATTCAGAGGTGATAATTAGTATTTTGTTTTGGAATAATTTAATTCATTCAATATCTGCTAATACGTTTTGTACTGTTTTTCATTATTGTGATTGTCAAGAATACTGCCGTGTTTATTAGAAAAACTATAACTAACTAATAAAATGAAAATACACTATGGCCCTCCACACAGTCATTTTTACTTTTTTAAAAAGTCCCCAGGACTGTGTAGGAGGAAAAATATTGTGTTTGATTAAAATTTCCCTCACCGTGCTGTTGCCCTTCTTACGACAGAACAATTTATGCCTTCAACCTGACCAGAGACGGCCCATGTGGGTGAGCAGTATATAGTATATTTTTTGTGACTTTGTAGTAAACAGGAAGTCTTGTTTACTTTTGTAAATCTTGTTAATACCTAAAATAAGATAAGATAAGATCAGATAAGATTTTATTGATCCCACAATGGGGAAATTTCACTGTTACAGCATCTCAAAAACAATAATTAAAGAGAGAGATTACAGACATTATAAACACAGAAACACAAAACAATATGTACAATAAATAGTAATAATAATAAGAAGAAACAGTATTTACATACACAGCCTCACCCAGTTAGATGTGCAGTGGTGAGGTATTATTGCACAGGTGTATATGGATATAAGTATTGCTGCACTGAGAGAGAGAGAATTTATTCCATCTGATCAGTGATTTTTAATTTGTTTCTTGAAGATTAAGGATGGTTTCACCTAAGTGGTTCCTGTTTTCATGATGTGGGAAAACTTACTATGGTACCTTTTATTCTTTTCTGCTTCCTTTTTGTCTGTTGAGTATTATACCAGGATCCATGAATGCCCATTTAATCCACAGTAAGGCCTTTTTCCATTCAATTCTAAGAAAAACAAGCATCCTCCACAACACTGGCTGTGCACAAGAACAGAAAAATTAATAAATTGCCAGAGAAAAACAGCAAGTTCTTTTTTGACATGGCAGCCATATTCCCAGAGGAAAGAGTTATGTATGCTGAACAGTAATAAGCACTGGATAATTCCACCATGAACGAAAAGAAGTGTAAAAAGTGTTTTCATCGCGGAGCCTTGGAACAACTCCAACCTCATCAGAGGGGCAAATTTATTTTGGAGTTTGAAATGCATTGGCTTTAATTTCACGCTGCACGCATTTCGATACCAGCAAGAGGGTGGAAAAAGAGAGGGACAGGGAGAGAGACAAAGAAAAAGAGAGAGAAAATATGAAGTTTAATTTTCTGCCAAAAGTCACCATACCAAAGAGAATTAAAGTCTATACACTTACAAACAAAGGAGGAAGAGAGGGAAATAAGATAAAGGGGCAGGAGGAATGGTTTATATCGAGGTTATGTAAATTCAGGGGAGACAAGTAGAATTTTGTTTTGGAAATAATTGAATTCATTCAGTGTTTGTCTTTAGCTTTGCGCAACTGATTGTCATGAAAGTGGTTCTTTGAAAATTCCCACATTTTATTTCTGGGAGCCAGAGTCAAAGAAGGGTTATGAGCACAAAGAAATGGCTGTGTTGATGCTATTATTGTTGTGAAGGCTCCTTGTGTGATGGAACTTCAGAAATTGAGAGAGGCATTTAAGAATATACTTTTGGTTGAAAATAAAATATTTATCTCCAAGTGTTTTTTCTCCATATATTTAACATTGGAACAGATTCATACAGAAAAGAACAATCCATGGTACAGTATATTATTTTGAGGCTGATGTAGAAAAACTTCTTTAGCTTCACTGATGGTGAAAACCCTCAGCTTTTATGACTGTGGCCTTCTGGTTCCTCACTTTTGGTCACTTTCAGCACAAAGCTACTTTGCTGGTAACACCCTGCATCCTTGGACAGGCCTGCTTGGTTTGTTGGAGAACTGCAGAGTGACTTAGCTCATAATATAATATGGTCTGTAAGGCTTTGGCTCATGTCAGTGGTGAGATGATGAAGCTTCTAAATAAAGAGAAACTGGGAGACTGATAAAACAGCACAATTTAGTGATGCAGTGCATTGTAGGTATGGTTTTATTAAGAAAACTCACCATTAGATGCCATTCGATTTTTAGCCATACTAGCTTGGTGGTTCGAGGGATGGCAATGCCAATCCACCACTTTGGTCTTGACCAGAATATCTTGAGAATGCTTGTATTATTGATGTTCCCCTTATTTTTCATCTACCGCCATCACTAGGTCAGAATTTTAATTGGTTGTAGTAGTGGTAGTGATCATGTATTATTATAATTGATTTTTTCTTTATTTCTCATGCAGATTACCATCTAATTGACACTTGTATGGTTATTACATGATTATAATGTGATGAAACAGCTTCTCTCTTTAGGGGTCCAGTCCACCTGATGAGGGAAGCTTTGACCTCAGGTGCTCTCCCTGTACACATCTATTTTCTGTCTCCATCACTAGCTGTGACTATTCCTCGTCGTTTGAGTGGACAACACAAGGTAGGTTGAGGAACACTGCTGCATCACATTGGCCATTTTGTCAGTCTGTCAGAAGCTTAGATGAGACTAGGTTTTTCATTGACAGAAAATAACTTTCTTTTTCCCGTCATGATTTAAATGTGCATGTCTCACCAACTTCAGTTAGCCAGCTGGAAGCAGAGAACATGAACAGTATCTTGGGACATAGAGTTACCATAGTTTTAAATGTTTTTTTCCATATGTTGTAATGTCTGAAAAGGCCCCGAGTGAACACTGTAAGCAGACTATTTGAGTAAGCTAATTAACTAAACAGCATTTGCATAGGACAGATTCTGTCCCAAGCTTTTTGATCCATATAGGCAGTTGGTCACTGTAACTGTGATCACAGTGGCATCCACTGCACATACAAAGCTAATGATCTTGCCAGTGACCTTATCAAAGTGGAATGGAAACAGACATAGTTAATAACTTGTGACCCATGCAGCTAAAATGTCTAATGAAGCTCCCACTCCACTGAAGAGAGAAAAAAATGGCAGCAGACATAAACATCAGATGCGTGTGAACCATTGAGCAGACTGCTTCTTTTTTGTGTTGACCTCACTTTATCCAGTGCATTCATGGATCCTCATACATTGTGGATTCTGACTTGCACACCTCATTCCAGTTCTTATTGTTTGCTTAAAGTTTATTATTGCTAAGTTTGACTGCATCTCCCTTTTTGGTTGTGGCTTGCAAGCTGGTCATGACAAACTGGGGGCTCTTTCTCAAACTGATACATGGAACAAACATAAATGTCATACAGTCTTTTTTCCACATGGTTTTACGTGATGTGTCCAACTCCTAAATAATATTTACAGTAGTAGCTGTCTGATCTCAAAACTCAGAGGAACTACAGTTCTTACAGATATTTCCCTCCAGTCTCTCTCCTGCTTCCTCGTTGTGTGTATGAAGCAGATTAAAAAAAAGTCCAGAGATATTCCCTCAAGCTGAAACACTGAACTCATGTGAATGCGTCTTTGTGTCAGCTCACGCTTGGACAAATCCCTTTCTAATCATGTCTATCTAGTGAGTTAACTGCAATTGCGCCACCTCTAAAATTCACACCATCCTTGTCATTTTAGGTTTGGATTCCTGGTGATAGCAAAATAAAGCAAACTTTGGTGGTGAAAGTTGCTTATTTTTGAATGTATATGTTTCTTTTTTGACAGCAGCTTTGTGTTCTAGCAGCAGCTCATTCATCACATGGGCTGAGCTGTTGATACATAATGTCATCATTTACTACCTCAGCTCACCCACTGTTGACACAAATGTAGAGGTATGACAAGTATTAGAATGGATGAGGGAGAAGATGGTATACTCTGTGCACGTGTGTGTGTATGGAAATGTCTCAAAAAAGATGGAATAAATTGGTAACAATACTGTTGGGCTCTACTGGTTCCAAACAGTTAGTTATTCCAGCGACTTACTTAGGCTTTTACGGAAAAAAGACTTCCTGATTTTTATGGTTACTTTTGGTTGCTATCACTGTGCATGACAGGAGTAAGTAGCGAATACCACCAACTGAGCAAACAGCTGTTTCTGCTCGAGTTCTTCAAAAGTAGGTACTAATTTTGGCAATGTCACATTAAATTCACATAAGAAACACTCTAACTCTCTAAATTTGGTAATTATTTCCCAGAGTACAACTTACCTAAAATCCTGATTGGAAAGCCTTTGGTACCCCAGAACTCTCTACAGCTCTGTCAGAATTATCTCTGCCTTAGTCTGAATTCAGCAGCCTCCTGCCTGCTTTACTGCCAAGAGCTGCTTCTATTTATGGAGCTGAGGAACTGCTACAAGGAACCTATGATACAACATGCATGACAATACCACACAGGCTATCATACAACAATACCACCTTTATGAGATTATTACACTGATAAGAAAAATAGTCTATTTGGGACAGAAAAAAAAAGTGTAGCAGCAGGTTTTTGTAACTCTTGTATGACTAAATGCTCACATCAGCCCTCAATCCCAATGTTTTTTATCTAATTCTAGACAGAGCCGATAAGCTTTTCAGTGCCCTAAAGATGGTGACTGTACAGTGATAGCTGAGTCACAGCTCTGCTGCTCTGTGTGGGAGATGCATGTACAAGGCAGATGTAAAAAGGCTGCAGAGGGCATGACTCTACACAAAACACACACACACACACACACACAGGAACAACACTAACAGCAAGAAAAAATGTTGCAGTAGTCTGACAGTTTCCTGTCTGAGGCATTATGAAAGCTTGGCCATGGGTAGATGTTCAAAATGCTTTTCAATAACTAAATCACAGATTTTCAGCCTGCCACCCCCAGAATAACAATGCCAGAGACTCGTAAACCCCACTATCACCAGGGGTGGTTGTAGCACAAATGTTTGTGTGCACACATGCTAATATCCTAACCAACCTAGCGTAATAACCATTAACACTGTATTTTACACCACAATTAAGTACTGTGGAAACTGCTTATGTGATTACATTTACAGTAATCAACACCTATATGGATCAAAAAGCTTGGGACAGAATCATTCCTATAAAAATGCTGTTTTGATCATTTCCTTGTGGTAATCAATTAGTATGCTTACAGTGTTAATTTGGAGTTTTTTCATACATGACAACATAAAACTAAAATCACAGTAATTTTTTAAATTTTCTTCACCTATATGGTATTTTGCCTTGCAGTAACCCTTCTGCTTCTGGTTGGCAGGCTGGTGTGGCATGCACATTGAAATCATGATGACAAAACGTAAGTCATTATCTCTCAGTGAAAAATGTGAAAAAGCTTGTGACAAACTGCTAAAAATGAGCCAATGAGTCCACCAAAAAAGAAACAGTCATGGATGCCAGTGATGAAAACAGAAAACCAATTTGCACAGGTTTTACTTTACCTTCGAAGTGTAGTTGGAAGACCTCTCTTTCTTAGGCTAATTCATATAATGCATTGATCTTATCCTTGTGCATTTTCATCTTGCAGTGACATATAAAGCCCATTCAGTTAGTCAAATATTCAAGACAACTATGCAAGCATTGCTAACCAGTCAGGGCCAGTCAGGTATTTAGCTACTTTAGACCCATGTTCCATGAGAAATACAAACACACCTCATCCCGCAGTTCATCCACAATCCAAGATTGTGTATAAACAGTAACCTAAATAACAGAACAGGCTAACCTTGTGTCACGACCATACTGCATACCACTGCACACTGTACACTGTACACAGCTTTACTTAACATGCTGGATCCCTTACGTAAATATGAAGACACTGGTGCCAGTGCTGCAGGATTAAAATGGAGAGACAAGAACTTAATGATTATCTGATGATGTTTGATTCTTTTTCATTAAGTGTACTTTCAAGTGCTTTCTAACTTTGCTGTTACTTTATAAGAAATTATGCATATCAGAGCAGCAGAAATACATGATTAGCCTGTTAACTTTGCAGCTACATTTCACTCTCCAGATAGCATCTGTGCCTTTAGCACTGACCGCAATCAGCCATGACGGAGCCAACCTATCACAGTGTAAATGCAGCTTATAATACAAGCAAATGCCTGGGTCTCCATCCTGACATTTAAAGGAGGAAAATGTAGACATCAGAACATTGTGCATCCGTCTCCACCACATGCTCATTTAAGAAATTAATATGTGCTACAAACTGTGTGATGACACAAGGACAATGATGGATGACTCCATAAACCAAGTCCAGCATGAAGAAACATGTTCTACATGCACAAATGAGAAAGCAATTATAGCAGAGATGATTTTCATATACACACAAATGACAACTCACCCCTCTTGGTCTTCTCCATCCAACATCCTCTGTCAGCCTCTGTTTCCCTTGCTATCAGTCACTTTATCAAATATTTGAACAGGAGGAGCTGCACTAGATATAATATGCATTGTACATGACACAGCAGGCTTAAAATCACAAACTTCTTTTTATGACAAGGTAACTCAAGTATTTCCTCTGAAATGTAAAATCTGCTAACTAATCATGAATCATTGCAAACCACCATAATTTGGAACTTTTTAACCATTCCAGTTGGAGAAGGAGTTTTTAATCACCAGCAGACAAGAAGTGTTTTGTTTCTACTGTGTTTTAGATTTTCCAGGAAAATAGCCCAGGGAACCCCAAGTGGTAATAGAATAGCATCTGTCTGTGAGTAGTCTTATTTACAAGGTCATAGAGGGTTTAAACCAACTTCCTTCAGTGAACATAAAAAAAACTATCCTGGGCTGAGGTGGAGAAGTTGGTGTCACTATAAAAATAACACGGCTTAGCAAATTAATAAGAATATATTGGACAAAGGCTGGTTAGGGTTTTCAAAAGAAGCTTTAATAAAGTTCTTACAAAAGCAGGCTTGGATTGTTTGTCATGGCTTGATTGCTGGATCGATGAATACATGACACAAGACAAAGACACACAGGATCATGCACGCTTGGATAAGGTCAACAATCTGGCAACAAGACAGGGGAAACGCAGACAATATATACACGAGGTAATGGGAGGAACAGGTGGAAACAATCAGAGCAGGGCAGACAATCACACAGGCAGGAAACACACAAGAGCAGGCAGGAAGTTAAGGGACCTGAAACGAGAGGGAAGATTAGTCTTTCAAAATAAAACAGACACACCAGGAACAGGAAACAGAAACATGACAGACATGGAAACTTAACAGACATGACGAGACATCACATATATGTTACACATGTGCTTTAAATGTCCACTGAAGAGATGAAAATTGTGTGAGCAGACTAAAACGTCAGATTCAACACAAAATTTTAAATGACCAGATTTTGCTACAACAACTGATTTATATGATATATGATTATTATGATGTGTTACTCTTATTTCTTTTAGGTTTGTTAACTTGTAGGGCTTTATTTTGTGAAAGAAAGGATTCAAGATCTTTATTCTCATGTGCACAATAGTTACATAAAAGCAATTGTTGCAATGAAATTCTTAAATGTCAAACCCCCCTGCAACAATGCTAAAAAAAATATGTATCAAGAAAATTTCACATTTAAAAAGAGAACCTAAGACCTAGCATATAAGATGCAATAATTCAAAATATAGTTATAGAATCTGCTGTAGGTCTCTCTTGCAAAAGAGCTCTTGATCTCAATTAGATGACCTGATTAAAAAACATGGTATGTAAAAATGAGGGAATAAACTGTGGAGGAATAATGTTGGTCCCTCCAAAACAGTTCTGTAAACTTGGCAAGCAATGAAGCTGTTCTGGAGGCTTGAGTGTTTTTACATTAATTTGTCACCTATCAGTAGTATATATGCACTCATTGGTGTATGGAGGTATAAATAAAATATATAAATGTTTTTAAATTTGGATGTAAACAATATAAACAGAGTTGTAAACATAAACAGGGATGTAAACAGGTAGCAACCAGTAAGTAATAGCAGAATGGGGGAAAGTGACATCAGTAATATTACAAAGGAGAAACAAGTAAACTGTAACCCTCCGCAAATTAATACATGAGACAAACATCATCAAGCTCATTTTTCAATTGTGTTTTCTACATTGTTTTTCGCCATTTGAGTTTTGACTGGCGCTCTTTTATTTGTGTCATCGTTTGCCTTTCTTCTTCTGCAATGTCATCCAGCTTGAGAATTGGTGCCATGAACCAGCTTCTGTCATTTGCATAATGGAAGTGGATGAAAACAAGAATTCATTCACAAATTCATTTCTGGAAATTCAGTTGAAAATGGCTAGACACTTGGATGGAAACCCAGCTATTGTTATGAAGACATAGAGTTTGGTGACATCCCATAATTTCCAGCATAGGTTAATCCAACTTCAACCTAACCAGGTCTAGGTCTAATTTGCCAGAGTATTTCAAAATACATTTTTACGGCAGTTACTGAGCATTTTTTAATGTACTTAAATAATTCTCATTTCAGGTTTATTGATTATTTTACTGTATATCTGTACAAGCCTGTTAGGTTCTAGTGACTTCTGAGATTTTTAAAATGTCTGTAGAGAAATTAATGGGAAATACGGCTCTTCAAAAGAAACTGAAGAGCTGTATTTCCCCTTCTTACTACTCGTGTTCCTCCTCGCCTCCCTTTTTCTTGTCATGGTGCAGGATACAGCAGCACCAATACAGAAAAAGTAGGATGTTCAGACCCTCACACACCCCAAATGTTGTGCTTACACACTGCTCCTATTCTCATTGTCAGAGTAGCAGTGAGCAGTAACTTCTCTCTGCTATAGATAGACAGCTATGACATGTTCATTCAAACAGCTCTTTCAATAGTAGCACCGGGATTCAAGTTATATTCATATAACCACACACACACACACACACACACACACACACACACTGCATAGATATTGTACCAAGGAACACATATTGCATGAAACCATGTAGAATGACATACACTGAAAGGTATATAACATATATATACTCCTCTCACCATTACAGAGACATAGAAATGCACATGCACACACTCTGCTGAAGACTGGGTTGCTATGGTAACATCAGTAGAGAGATGCATCTTGTTTGGTCACTGCCCTTTTGAAATGATCGTCCCTTGAGGCACTTTTCTGAGGAGACGAGGGTGCAGAGTAAACATATGGACTCTAAGGCATCCTTCATTCTGTTTCTGTGTTTGCTTATACATGCTATTAGGCATGTACCACACAAGGCAAAGGCACAATGACAAAAGCACTATTCTCAGGCTCTTACTCCAGTGAAACGTGTGACAAATAATTCTGTTGTGTTTTAATTTTAATAACTCACAGTTGAGCTACCTGGATTAAGGTCACTGTCTGATTGTAGCTGTCTGTGCAAATCAAGTCAGTTTTTATTTATGAAGCCAAGTATCACGAATCCCAGTTTGGAATGGAAGAAACTGAAGAGGGGAAGAAAACGGGAAGAAACAGCATGGATGAACATGTAATAGATGTCAAGTTAAGTGCAATAATTTGGAAGCATGTTACAGTCTCCTGTGGCCAAATGTTTTATTTTATAGAAGATTAAGAGTAGTGTGTGTGGAATCTGTGGATTTCATTAGAACAGAAGACAAAATATTGTGATTCTGATCAACACACACACACACACCAAAACCTAGAGCAAAACAAGGAATCATGTTGATGGTCTACATGAATTTTAGACCACTGGAGTCTGTTGAATGACTGTTTCCACTGAAGAATGTACTCTGTCTCTGTAATGATGAGGATGCATACAGTATTTGCTAACTGACACAGAACATATTAGCCAAAAACCCCAAAACAACACAGGCAACTTAGACAACAAAGCAGCCCAATATTCCTAGAATTATGTTCATATTTTACAGTTTCTCACTTAAAGATTCACATTCATGGTGACCAGAATTTAACTGTCTTCACATTGAATTGAGAAACTTTACTGTTCACAAGACCTTTGTGGTCAAGAAACAATGCTGCATGAATCACAAGTGGTGTTCAAAGCAGCTGTTTAGTGCCCACTGGTGAGGATCCTGAAGCTGCAATTTATGACAGGACATGCTTTCACAGACCACTACTGGTCTGATTAAAGCAAAGATAAAAAAAGATATAGGTTGCTTGGACTCTTTTAAAAGGTAATGGCATCAGGAATGTGAATATAATCAAAACTATTCATAGCTTGTACAGTAGTTTCTGTTTTAGGATAACACTGTTACACTGTTAGATATACAGGTAAGATGAGATGTGATGTGTAGAATTCTCATACATATGTTTGGTACGTTTAAACTAGTCTAGTCATGCTAGAGTTAAACTTTTGAGCACTTAAGTACCTGTGGTGTGAGTTGGTGAAAAGTTGAGTTTCAACTGGTGTTATTTGTGCATGCTTGACTGGTGCAAGTGATGTTGCTTTCTCTAAATCATTGTTAACCAGCTGAGCCTGGAAGGTCTACCTGCTAAGCTGCCGGATGAAGTACTGTGCACATGTTGAAACACAAGCTGTTGTTCATTTGAGCTGCATATAGTGTCATAAGTGTGTGTCATTTGTGCTAAAACTAATAGCAACAATGTTTAAGCTTAGATAGGCATTCTCTTCTGCTTTATACACTTGCCAGGCTCGCCATAATACATTGCAGGCATGACATTTTTGTATGTGAGCAGCAGACTCCAGGTGAAAGGTGTTGTATGTACATGCCATGTTTTTTTCAACAACCATGGTTGCACGCTTTTGTCCATTAATCCTGTCAGTTAATAAGTGTTACTCTCCAAGTTAATGATGAGATGAGATACGAGGATGCAGCACAAGTGGTCAGACGATCCGACACAGGGAAAATGGTACTGAGCTCACTGAAAACATGAATTGTGCATAAGGTGGTACAACTCAATATTAAGAGGGTGTTGCAGTGACTGGGCTGTATAGCTGGTAGGTCTATATGAATGCAAGCTGTGTGGGTGGTGATGCAGCGTAGTCGATAGGATTCATACTGGGCCTTCAGTATCACAGCATCAAACAGTCTCTTGAGCTCAAAGCTCCATCTTAACAGAGGTAATCATTTATCCTCTGTGGACACACACACACAGGCACACATACGTATTAGTCAATTCTCGCTCCCTCTGCTGACACCATCACAGATAGAGTGATGAAATGATTTTCTCCTCCAGTGCTTTTCAATTCACATTAGGGAATATTGCGCTCCTCTTTTAAAACGACTGCAGGTAAATCAAACTATATTGGGTCCACTGACAGCCAACCCTTGTCTCTTTATCAGTGTGATCTAGAGAGGCCATATATGCGCTACTTTTTAAGTGGAGAGTAATTTTTATTATATAGCCAATGCGAGGGGAATTTTTATGTTAAGCCTAAATTATAGTCATTTCGCAAGCTTTGCCTCTTTTTCTATTGATTTTTTCATAGCACAATAACAGAAACACTTCATAATATGACTGATGACGATTTGCTACTTATAAGCCATGTACAACACTGCAATATAATGTGTTAATGGATTCTGGATATGAAGAAAGAAATAGAGTCTGCAGCTAGTCATGCTATTTTTGTTTATCTCTCCAAAGTTTGCTCAGACCTGGAACTGGAACAACTTTGTTAGGAACAACTTACATAAACCCCCAACAAGGAACACGCACACACAAAGAGAAGAGATTTCTGTTAAAACTGGCTGCAGAGAAGCTGATCAACAAACAGCTATCTGAACAAGAACAAAGCACTACAAAGCAAATCAACACCCAATGCCAGCATAATGACATCTGGGAATTAAATCACTTTAGAGAGCTGCAGTCAGGTATTACCATCCCACACTAACTCCAAAAAGCACAACAAACTCAACAATTCAAATTAGATAGAATCAAAAGGTTTTTTCTCTTTCCACCTGGCAGACGATTGTTGTCCTGACAGCTGTTTTTAGTCGGAACACTAGCCAGCAATTTCTTTTACTGGCTCAGCTTTTGCCTGGTGATGAGCTCACTATTTCAAAATGCAGTTTGCTGTTAGTAACCACCAATAGAAAGTAGCCTTAAGTCGTCCCCTAAAGTAAGTGTCTGACCACTCTTTAAATAATGACACATTTTACTCAAGCAGTGTTTGGAGGAAGCAATTGTTGATCATCTGATATAGCACAAAATACTTAACACAAGCTTTGCAAACTGTTATCAGTGGAGAGATAATCATTTCCAAACAATGGAAAATTGGAGGCCCCTCCTTGAACCGCCACCTTACTGTGGTGGAGGGGTTTGTGTGCCCGAATGATCCTAGGAGCTATGTTGTCCGGGGAATTCATCCCCTGGTAGGGTCTCCCAAGGCAAACAGGTCCTAGGTGACGGGCCAGACTAAGAGCGAGTTCACATGCCCATCATGAACAGTAGACCCAACAAGGACCGTTACACGTCGCCCGGATTAGGCGTTACAGGGCCCCACCCTGGAGCCAGGCCTGGGGGGGTTGGGGCTTCTGGCAGGCGCCTGGTGGCCCGGTCTTTGCCCACGAGACCCGGCCGGGCTCAGCCCGAAATGGCGACGTGGGCCCGCCCTCCAATGTAGGCTCACCACCCGCAGGAAGGTCCATGAGGGGCCAGTGCAATGTATGCAATGTGGTTTGGGTAGCAGTCGTGGCGGGGGACCTCGATGACCCAATCCCTGGACCAAAACTCTGGCAATAGGGACATGGAATGTCACCTCACTGGGGGGGAAGGAGCCTGAGCTCGTGCGGGAGGTTGAGAGGTACCGGCTAGAGATAGTCGGGCTCACCTCCACGCATAGTTTGGGCTCTTGGACCCAGCTCCACTACTCTGGAGTTGCCCAGGGGTGAGCAGGCAGGCGAGCAGGTGTGGGCTTGCTTATAGCTCCCCAGCTCAGCCGCCATGTGTTGGAGTTCACCCCGGTGAACGAGAGAGGGTCGCTTCCCTGCGCCTTCAGGGTTGGGGATAGGTCTCTTGCTGTTGTTTGTGCCTACGGGCCGAACAACAGTACAGAGTACCCGGCCTTCTTGGAGTCCCTGGGAGGGGTACTTGATAGTGCTCCGACTGGGGACTCCATTGTTCTACTGGGGGACTTCAACACTCATGTGGGCAGCAACAGTGATACCTGGAGGGGTGTGATCGGGAGGAACGGCCTCCCCGATCTGAACCTGAGCGGTGTTCTGTTATTGGACTTCTGTGCTAGACACAGCTTGTCCATAACGAACACCATGTGCATTTCATCTGATCTCCGGCCATATGTCTTGGACACTCGGGTAAAGAGAGCTGGGCTGAGCTGTCAACCTGATCACCACCTGGTGGTGAGTTGGATCCGCTGGCACAGGAGGAAGTTGGACAGACCTGGCAGACTCAAACGTATGGTAAGGGTCTGTTGGGAACGTCTGACAGAGCCCTCTGTCGGGGAGGTCTTCAACTCCCACCTCTGGAAGAGCTTCTGAGGGAGGCTGGGGACATTGAGTCCGAGTGGACCATGTTCTCTGCCTGGAGGAAGTGGAGGAAGTCTGGGCATTTCTGCTCAGACTGCTGCCTCCGCGACCCGGTCCTGGATCAAGCGGATGAAGATGGATGGAAAATTGAGGGTCAAGTGGCCCGGGAACTGAAGGATGGACACCAGGCCCAGGCAGAGCAGGAGACCTCAGCTGGACCCTGCAGAGTATTCTGTGTCCAGATTCACAGAGGCAGCTCTGGTTGCATAAAGTCTTTTATATATTTCAATAAAAACGTTTTTTGTCATTATAGAAAATGTTTAAACAGATTTAGATTAATCAGACCTTTAAATCTCCTGTGATATTGTTTGAATATTGACCCCAAATTTGAGAGGCCCTGTATTTTATCTGTAAAAAAAAAGTCACCCTCAACAGCAAACAGAAACATTTTCAATATGGACACCCCAGATCAACCTGGGTTAGATTAGTGCAACAGAGAGGATTATTAAAAGAACTTTTGTTCAATGGGAGCAGAGCTTTATCAACACTGTGTCTAAACGACCTGTCAAAATACCAACCCTACTGATTTGCATCACGTCAGCTTTCATATTTATAGGAGTTGACAAAGAATTCAATGTAAACCTAGGCACAACCCCTGCAGTTTGCTTTATATTTGAATTTGACACCCACTTGTCTGAGGAATTGTTTACTTTATTTAATCTCGCACGCCTTTACCAGTTCATTCATGTTGGTAGATGGTCAGGTAGTGACAGGTTTCTTGTACTCAGTTTAACAGTACAGAAACTGAAAGGACAGGATGTAAGTGCTGCTGCTGCAGCATTGATATACACCAGATACAGAACATGCATGGCAGTCATTGATTATCACTGAAAAAGATTCAGGCTTCAAAACCCAGAACCTGAGGATGGAAATATAATTTATAATGTATTATATAATGTAACTCTAGTTAGTTTCACCAGACATTTACATAACATGCGTTTGTATGTGAGTGTTCTCTCCTCTTTACTCTAAATTTAGTTCCTTTATTCTCCCAACTGCTCAGTAGAGATCACATCGCTTGAGCAGTATATAAAAGAGAAGATAGAACTTTCATTTAATATGATCAAATCATACTGAGATAATTATTTGGATAGATTTTTCTGTCATAACAGAAAACACTTTCCCTATGCCATAGTCTCCATTTCATACATAAACAGGGAGTGATACGAATGATTTGGAGGCTTGGGCCCAGTAATTACCCATAGTTCTTTGTGGGATATCTGTTTGTCTGATAAGAGTTGGATTCATCTATCTCTCTTAAAAATGAGTTGGCTCTGAGAAATCATCATGGACTACCCTGGCATCGAATGATCTGGTGTAGTCAGGGGGTTGAGGTTTGTGTGTAAACTGGCTTTGCAGTTTTAGTTCCCAGAGACAGAGAATCCTCAGCCACACTGAGCACCATAACACTTTCTCAATCTCCTTTTTGTCTTTCTCTGTCTTTTGCTGTACCGTCTAGTTGTCCATCTGTTGCATATAACATTGCTGGTGATTGGGTGTGTCCCCCCACCAAATAAATGTTTAGAAAGTTTGAGTAAAGACTCAAAACTTTCAACATTCACAATTTCTGGTAATACTGTGTCCTTAACTGTTGTTGTTCTTGCCACCAGGATATAATTCTGAACAGTTTTGATAGAATTCAGCGAGGAGGAAGGACATGTTAAAAACAACAAAGCAACTGTCTATGTCCTATCCCATGACTGTTAGTTGGAAATGGGAAATGACCACTAGTCTCCTGTGTTAAAGTCTGAAGTTTTGTTGGGCATTTTAAGTCCAAAAGCCCATACTGTTACATGCCCAAAAAAATGACTGACAAAGTTAGACATTAGATGGTGAACTTGGTGGGGCATTTAACAGCTAAATAGCCAGACTTTCTTTCTCAGGAAGACCAAAACAGAGTTAAAAGAAGAATAATTATTTGACTTACTTTCATCAGGTGGACAGAAACGCTCCTCCAAATGAATGCTACTTTGGATGTGTAAACACATTTGTTTGCTAATTCTGTAACAAATTTTAAAGGTGATAATCTAACAATGTGTTAACAGCTTGTTCAGCTTTTTTTCAAGTGGCTGAACAGAAAATTCAGCTTCACTGCAAATCAGAAGGCACTGAAAAATAAAAATCTCATTCTCATCAACCCAAAATCCTTAATCTACAGGAAATCACCCCCCTCACTGACTGATGACCTGAGTGTGTTTTATTGCAGGTTTGACAACCCCACTTTCACACCCCTCACCTGCTCTACCACCTCTCAAACAACAACTTACACCCCCTGTCATCCCTTCCCATTGACCCCTCCCTGTGCTCTCAGCATCTCTAAAGAGGATGTGTGTCAGCTCTTTTAGAGACAGAGGATCAGGAGGGCACCCGGACCTGACAGGCTGTTTCCCTCCTGCCTGACAAGTCTGTGCTGACCAGCTGGTTCCCATCTTCATGCAGCTCCTCAGCAGATCACTAGAACTGTTTAAATTTCCCTCATACTTCTAACGCTCCATAATCATCCCAGTCCCCAAGCAACCCTCAGTCAAGAGATTGAATGACTAAAGACCCGTCGCCCTGATGTGTGTGTGGTCAGGAAATCCTTCCAAACAGGTCAGTGGGTGATGCAGTTACATCCTGCAGCTCCAAACTTTTTGTGGGTCACAAACTCACTGACAGACAGTGATATTTCCAGTATATTTCAGGAGGAGCTCCCTAACACAGTGTCTGCTGCGAAAGTGTTCAGGTTTCTGGTTCAACATGTACACCATAAGAAAGAAGGCCTCGTATAGGATGTACTTCCTGTGCCAGCTCAGGACGTTCAACCAGCTTAAACAGATGCTGATCTAATTTAACACTGCCATTATACAGATCATCATTCAGTTCTTGGATTGACCATCAAACAGGACAAGAAAAGACAGTAACGACTCCAGACAGAACCATCAGTGCCGACCTGCCCTCAGTTTAAGACTGATACATCTCCAGAGTCATAAAACGGGCAGGAAACATCACTGCAGATCCATCACACTTGGACAAAACCTGCTCCAATATCTCCCTTCTGGTAGGCACTACAGAGCTCTGTATGCCAAAACAAGCACACACATGAATAGTTTCTTTCCACAGGCTGTTGCTCTGATGAACAGTTAACAGCCGTCAGGGTGTCAGGAACAATCCCTGTGCAATAACGCTGTGACACAAGCATCCACTGGACCTGTAAATTATATTCTTATTGTTTAAATGCAGACCCTGTTTTTTAACATGTACACTACAGGCCAAAAGTTTGGAAACAAGATCAAATTTGTACAAAAAGGTGCATGTCAATGAAAGCAAAGTCTGATCATGCAGTAAATACATCCAAAAATACATTTAACTCATGCTTGTTTTTAAGAAAGGCATTGTGAAGTTGCTTTCAAATGTTTGGCCTTTATTGGCTTTGCTTCCAAACTTTTGGCCTCTAGTGTAAATGTCATCGCTGAAACACAAATCTCTGCATGCTGTGTCATACTGTGTATACTGTGTAACTGTGTACTGTCATATGTGTCATATCTCATGTATCTCATGAGTCAAAATCTTTGCGTGTACACTAACCTGGTCAATAGAGCTGATTTTTATTCTGATTTAAGTTTTTATCCAAAATTTTAAGTATAGGACATGCAACTTTAATATGGACATACTGCTGTTTGATATAGACTCTAATATAGATTCAATGAAAATTAAGTTGATAGCCTGAATTAGACTCCATACCTCTGTTTGTTTTAAATATAGGCATCCAAACGTTCCTCTTCACAGGGCTTGTTCATGGCAAATCCAGCACTGCAGTTGCCTGTTTGAGGGCCTGCTGTGTGAAGAGCTCAACGTGCTTTGGATTTTTAATTTTCCTCAAAGTTAAGAAAAAAGAAAAAAAAAAAAAACATCCTGAGACTTTATGAACACACAGACAACAAAGAGCTGTGAGACTTCAGTAAAATGGCTGAAATCACATTTCTTCTCTTCATATCCACAGAACACCACTTAAAAAAGAAACTGTAAGTAAAACAAAGCCATTTGGGGAATTTGCTCATTTACGTATTGCAGTAAAATTTGCTGTAAATGTATATATTTTTGTATATATTTATGTATATATTTTAATAATAATAATTTAAATTAATAGAGAGAGTATGTATCCATGGCAGCATGGAGAGGAAATAATGAAATATGCTGCAGCATTATGAGCAGCTCTTATTGAGGTGGGTATCAGAATTCATGTGGGAATGATACATTGGAGAGATTCATCTGCATTTAATGACTCTGTTAAGCATTTTCAAAACAAAGTAATTCATAGCAATACATCTGTTTTATTTTCAGGGTAGAAAGCTGTGAGACATTAAGGCAGGGAGCCAGAGAATAAAGAAAATCAGTGTACATAAAAGACAGGCAAGTTAAGAGAAAGAGAGATTGCCACCTTCAATTCTCTGCCCAGGGATAGAGAGATCGCTACCCTCCATTTCACAAGTCTGTCCCTGATGAGCTGGTTTAGTCGGTTCTGCTTAGAGGTGGGCCAGCCACAATTACTGGCAATCCACTTAACTGGTGACAGCTTCCCTAAACATGATAAATTACACTGGTGGGGCAGAAATAACATTCCAAACTTTTGTTTGATGAATTTGGTCTCTGTTTTGTTCAAAAACTTTGAAAGGTAATGAGCAAAGTCCCACTTCTCCCAAGGTTTTAATTGGTCATTTTGTTGCGATTGTTTTTTCTGTGGTGTGTGGGTCAGTGTTAGTGACACTGATCTATCTATCTATCTATCTATCTATCTATCTATCTATCTATCTATCTATCTATCTCTATCTATCTATCTATCTATCTATCTATCTATCTATCTATCTATCTATCTATCTATCTATCTATCTATCTAAGTAAGATTGTCCAACTGACAATAATCACTAGAAAATAAAAGAATACTTTGTATTTAAATTAAGAATATTAAGAGAATAAATAAAAAATGATAATGACACATGGTACACGTTACTGTTTTTAAATCATGTGTGTGTTTTTGTATTATATTTTAAGAGGTAGATAATCAAATGCAAAAATGCCATGTTAACATTTATGTCCTTGAGGGAGCATAATCAAGTTGTGTTTGACAGCCCAGGGTCAGGAAGTGCACATCTACAGTCTGAATTGAGTGTCTTCAATTGTACAGTTACTTTAAGATACATAGATGCACTGTTTGGACATGATGTGTCACTTCACAATAAATCTTGGAAATGTATTTTGGTCAGCCAAGTCTCTTTCCAGCTGTGAAAACAAGTGCTGACATGACTCGACCTCTCCGTTCTGTGTTATTTAGTATTGGAATACTTTTTATCTGCTATTTGGACACAAAATTAGTGAGTGAGTTAGCTTACATGGGTTAAGCTTAAAGTGACTATGACACAACATGAGACATTTCATTTTCAATGTGAGACCTGTTGGATATCCCGCCTGCACCTTCACATTAATTTGCTTGTTTGGACTACCTTCCCAGTTTTGACCCTTGCTTGCCTCATTACTCCATAAGCTTCTGTACCTCTAGTGTTTCCAAAACGGCAAATCAAATGTACAGGAAGCCAGTTTAATACTGCCTCAAACAATTCAGAGATCATGTCCAGAACACAACAACAAACAACATGTAATTCCACTCAGTAACAATCAGATTCTTCTAAAGCTAGCTGGTAGATGTCAATGGAGAGACTGCCACTCCCAGAATTCCTCAGTCTTCTTGGAAAACAAATGCGACTCTTGGCTCTCGGGATCCGTAATGTCACAGCAACACACCAACTAACATGTTCATGGTGGCAGTGAAGAACCAAGAAACGCTGAAGAACATCAGAAAACAGGCTTTGGCTGCTACGGCCTGGCAAAGTGAACGCTTTTACAACATGTTTATCTGGCAGCGGTGAATTTCTCTCTCTGAAACCTAAAGACTTCAGTAATACAAGTGTGCATTCATTACCAGCCGCAGATTTTACATTTCTAAACTTGAACCCTAGATATATAAAAAGACTGCATGCAGTTAATATATCAAGTCACAATCTTTGTTAAGTCTCTGTTTGAAAAAAGAGAACCCAGAAGCAGACCCGAAGCGGAGGGCGGTTTAAAGATGATTTAATCAGAATTAAACAAAAGGTAAGTCAAAAGGCGGTCTTCTTTTCTGGGACAGTAGATCGGTTCCCAAGAAGGACACAGGTGAGTTCGTGTTTTAAGTCATCCATCCAAGGGTCCTGCTCCGAAGCTCACTATCTGGCACTGGCACACACAATCCCAAACACTGCTGATCAGATTTTGATGCACATTGTCAATCCAGAATATTGTCACTCACCGTAGGTTCATGTCAGCTAGGGGAGGTCCAGGGGAAATGATGCATATCACAACTGCTCTACTGCGTTTTCAAAACTGGGTTAGTCTATTTTACCATAAAGAGTAGGTAGACTTGGGGTTATGTTGGAACTACTGTCCTTCCTCTCTTTAGCTCTCTCCTGTCTCTCTTTTATCTTTATCTTTTTATCTTTTATCTCAGAAAAAAACAAGCATTTTAAAAGTTGTTGGCTTGTGGTCTTGAGGATAGACATGACAAAGCATGAATTCACACCTTTACTAATCAGAATCATGATGTAATTGTTTCGATCCTTTAGGGCAGCCCTTTAATGAGCAGGCAGGGCATATCCTTTTGATCTGTTTATTGCAATTAGATTCACAATCCTTGCAAGGGGAGGACGGGGGAGGATACTGCTTGGCTCAAAAGAGAGAAGGGATCAGGGTCTTTTTTTATTCCAGGATCGCACCACTGTAGTAAGTGGAGCGCACTTACCTCAGTCCACAATTGGCACACACCACCACTGAAATTAAATTATGACGACTGAACTTGAATTGTGAGAACTGACTACGGAGCTATATAGAGAGCTGAATTTTCAGTAAGGATTAAATACAGGTTCAGAGAAATTGAATTCAAAAGCGTAATGTTGGGGCCTGTTTCATTTTCTGAAATTTCAGTTAGTTTTAAATTTATCGGGATTCAGCTCCAAACTGATAATTTAAGATTATGCTATTCAGATTCTATTTTCACTGCAATTATTCAAGTTAAACAATACAAATGATGGGATTCAAATGTATTTTAATGCAGTTATTTAAGTTGAGCAATTCAAATTCAAATATAAATCATTCAAATTCAGTTTCCAGGGCCATAGCTCAGCTTGGGAGGCAAGAGAGTCAGAGTCCAGAGAGAGGCAGGCGAGACGACTTCTGAGTCACACATTCACGTGCACACAAACACGCGCACAATTGCTTTCAATCCTCACTGTTATTCTTTCTCTTTCCTGTGCCCTCCACTGTGTCTCCTGTGCATATCTCCTTTCTGACACACACACAGAATCACTGACATTTGCACCACCCTTTCTCCCTCTCCCTTTCTTTCTCCTGCATGTTGGAACTACTGCGTGATCATGGAAGGCCTTAAACAGTTGACAGTCAGCAAGGCCTTTCCCTCCACCTTCACTCCGCCTCTCTCCACCTTCCTTTCTCCCCCATCTCATTTTGATGCATGACTGTATATTTGGCCTTTGTAGAGACAGCCTCACTCCTGGAGGATTACCACATATAGTGGAGCGCAAGAAGCACCACTGTGTAGTCTCTACTGGAATCAATTTACCCTGCCTCTCTCCACAGTAGAGCCAAGTCTATTTTAATATTTATCACTGAGCCAAGCAATTTATCACTGGTATCAACAATTTACAGGGTATCAACTGCTAGGGCAGGAACTTGAATTTGCACACTACCTACTGACCATTTTCAGTAGTAAGTGGAGCACTTACCTCAGAGACTGCTGCTCCAAACTGAGATCTATTCAGATTCAGGTTCACTGCAATAACTCTGATAATTCTATTCAGATTCTATTTTCACTGGTAGGCTATTTCTTTCTCTTTCCTGTTTAACTGGTATATTAGGTGTCTGACATGACCAAGCATTTACAGCAGGTATAGTCCCTGCTTTAGACATAAAGATTTAGCCTTTCTGTAACACAAATGTGCTGCAGCAAACTGTGTTTAAAGATCTATTCAAATATTTTGAGTGGTGTAGCTCTGATGTTTTTGAAAACAGATTTCTATTAGATTTTAACTTTATCTGTTAAGTTAAGAACACACCACGGAGAGGCAGAGAAAAATCAAGGCAACTCCGCAAAATGACACTGACATTTTGGGTGTAAGAATATAAAACATATTAAAACCTATATAGCAACACCGTGAACGAAGTGCTAATGCATTCCAGTGAGGAGAATTACATTCAACACATTTCAGTGTGATCGATCGCAGCCTGCATAGATATATTTGCACCAAATCTGTATGTAAAACTAATTCAGACATGTAAACCCCATTACAGAGCCCTCACACATCATTGCTTTCTTTTGTTGAGCTGTGCAAAATAACAGTATATAATTTAAAAACATTGCTCTGTAGTGCTGTATCCATGGAGATTAATTAGATTCATTGGGAGCTCTCTCGTTCTCCCTCTAGACCCTCTATGCTTGTGGAAAAAGGAAAGGAAAAGAGAGGGGGAGAAAGCAAGAATAAAGAAAAGAGAAAGTGTGAGAGACAGTCAGGCAGTTCAAACGACAGACAGGCAGAAAAGAAAGTAATGGTTGCCATGCGACAGCCATATAGAGTGGTGATGGCCATGGTAATGCTACCTGGCGTTCTGTTCAGTGATTTAATCAGCTCACTCAGCTAGCCATAAATCATCATCAGGCTGAGTTATAAAAGCTTAAAGGAGAAACACAGACAAACACCAGAATTCACTGTTGCTGAAGGAAAAAGCTTGTTGCTCTGACTTCTGTGTTTAAGGTTTTTTTTAATTCTTTTTTCAGAAAAGAACAATTACATGGTCCAGTGTGTGGTGAATGGTAGTCTTAAAGGTTTGAGTGCAATTTTAAGGCCAGTATAGAGACTTAAAATCATCTTTAAAGTCAAACTAAGAAAGTACATAAAAACATCAATATATGTATCCTTTGTTGTCATTTTGTGTACGTATTTGGTCTTATTTTACTTACTTAAAAAATTAAACAGAGAAAAATAAATAAATAAAATAAAAAGCTTGATCATTTTTTGGCTGGACCAGGGCCAGCTCAATAAATCTGAAAATCTGTCAATAAGTGAGTGATTGAATGAGCGAGCGAGTTTCCTCACTTGTTCCTGCTCTTTCAGAATAAATAGGCAGGAACGTTAGCTATACATTGTAACTCTATGAAAATAGAAACAGCCCTTTAAAGCTGGCACTAGTTGCTTTATCACTCACTTATACGGCCCAGAAGACTTTTAGTCTATGCCCACTTATTACAGGGGTCCAACTTGTGCGAAACTTGAACTGAAATAGAACAGTCGGCTCCCAACGAGCTTTTTCTTCTGCTAGTGTTATAAGTGAGCCACAGCTTCACCCATGAAACCTGGAATTATGGTTTGCGACAAATCAGGGCTGCCAACTCTCACACATTGACCGTGACATTTACACAGCTTACACATGGACAGATGTATATATGCCTTTACAAAATCATGAACGTGTTTGTACCTCAACACTGAAATCTGTAATTGAATTACCATCACTGTGGCAGTTTCAACAAAAAACAGAACATTATAATCTTCCTAAATGAAGAATTTGTGGCTGATAATTGAATGGAAAATGGTAAAACCTGCTGATGTGAGAAGTGGAGATGATGGTTACACACTGTGGTGGACAGTCCAGTGCAGAGCAGAGTAGGAAAGAAAAGCAGAGTAAGTCAGAAAATCAAGAGATATCCTGCAGAAACAAATGAAAGAGGGTAGTTAGTAGATAATTTGTAATAATTAGGTTAGCTAGCTTCTATTTTCTGAGTGGAAACTTACCACTGGCTATATGGGTTCCCCCAGGGACTCACTGTGGGAGACCCCAGGCTCACTGAGGGTCCTAGTTTATAGAAAAGCTCTGGTTTTGCACTCAACTATAATAAAGGTGAGTCTGATTAACCAGATGTGCACTTGCAAAACCAAAATGCCATAATGCAGCAAGTCAAATACTTTATTAAGGTTAGGTAAGGTAAGCCAAAACCATAATTATGGTATACTACAGAAATTAAATGTGCAGCAAATTCCCCCTCTCACAGTCCATAACATCAGTCTTTTTTTGCCTGTGGACCAGCTCCTGGCATATAGTGTCAGAAATTATAGGCTTTGTTCATGTTTCAGTTTCTCTAACACAATGATAGGAGCAACATTGGCAAACTGGATTATGGCTGTGATCAGAAATTAAAAACCCAACATAACGGCCATTTGGGTGGGCAACTAACTGGGCAAAAGGATGAGATACATTCCTTCAGCGCACCTCTGGGCACTGGTAGCCTGTGCCTGCCTCTGGTGTGTGCTTTACTGCATCAAACAAACTCCATGTGCTAAAATAAGATGTGTTACTGTAGCTCACTTTCACTATCAATTAGTTTTTATGAATAGACTTAAATTTACGTTAAAATAAATATTTTAAATGTTCTCATGCCTGCTTACAACTCATTCATAGCCTGTTATAAACCATTTGTTTATATGTAGTGTTTGTACACTGATTTTGAAAAGCTATCAAAATAGACATTTTCTAATTATGTTCTTCCAACATTTTATAGTAATTCAAGAATACATTCTGTAAATGTTAGATATAAGTGCTGTTTCAAAGCCTAGTTGACATTTCTCAGTAGCAGGTAACAAAGATCTTCTCAATCTATTGCCACTGTATTCAGCCTGGTGAACCTTTGCCTGTACATGCACGCAATGCCTGTGACCTCTTGACAGCTCACATAACAGTCATGTAAGCCACCCCTTCCTGTGACACTCAAGCCTCATATTTGGTACTTTGTCTCTACTCTTGTTGGCCTTAGTCGTAAATAAATCCAATAAGTCCAATCTATGTCAATAAATAATCTATGTCCTTCAACGTATAGTGGAAGGAGCTGCACCAACATCAGTAGTTTTTCTAACTGTGGGTATCTGCACTGTTAACTGTTAGCTGGGCTGGGTAACACTGGTGGGTTTAGTTCTAGATGCACAGAAATCGTCACCTCTGTATATAAAGTAGTGCCCTCCAACTTCCCTTTAACTACAGGACAGATGGCTTCTGTGTCAAGTAAGTTGTTTCAAGTAAGAAGGCAGCACACATAAACACACCTGCGGGTAGACTTGAACTGTAGGTCTTATCAGGTTGCCCCAGCTGTGTTGCCAGACGCTGGCCTCCACTCTCCGTCTGTCTGCTGGAGTTAAACTGGGGGTGTTTAAAATTAGATTTAACATCGATCATTTCCCTGGCCTGAATGGGGCCTGATGTCAGAGGCTGGCAGGGGCAATCCCTCACCTACCGTCCGTCTGCCTCACCTCAACACACCATCAGTCAAGCCCGGGAGAGACGGCAGGAGGAATGGGGGGAAGGAAAACAAGCAAAGGAAGGGGAATGAAGAGTCCGAGAAGGAGGAGAGGTAGGAAAGAGGGGAAAATAAAAAGGGATGAAAGGAGGTGGAGGAATGACAGGGAAAGAACAATAAAGGAAAGGAAGAGGTAAATAGAGAGGGAAGGAAAGAGGCTGACGAGAGGAAGGAAAGAGAGGCGTAAGGGAGGAAGGAGGAGTAATAGAGAGGAGAAGGAGAAGGTAAGTTGATAGGTAAAGGGGGGAGAAAAAGAAGAGATGTTGGAGAGAGATGGAAAACTGGAGAATGAAAGAAAGAAAGAAAAAGAAATGGAGGGAGGAAAATGTACATGTTTACAGTAAAGTCTTCATGCTCTCAATCTACCCACCAAGGTGATGGATTTAGCATGTTATATTTTATAAAATATGTTTTTTTTCCCCTTAAAACACCCAAGTACAGAGCAAAAGTATGTTCAGACAGAGTTAAAAAGACTTTCTTTAATTTATTATATCATCTCTGCCCCTGAATGGATAGCAGAGATCAGAGAGCAGTTATCGAGACTACAGGTTCCAGTGGTGTCATTTACATGACTTATTTGCATGGTAATTGTATTTTCATGCTACGTTTCCTTTTATGCAGTGTCATCACTGAGAAAGAGGAAGAAGGTGATCTGCATATTAACAAGTTTCGTGGTGGGTAATGGTGGCACAACGTTGGATAATAGAATAAGTATATAATCTAACTGTTCCTGGATTATCATCCCTGCGGTGTAGCTGTGTTTGAAGGATAGTTAAAGATGCTTTAGTCTGAGCAGGAGGGGGAAAGATAGTTAAACATGTGTTCAAGTTAATGTTACCTTGAACATTTGGATACTTTCTGGTGCACATTTTATTCTCTTACAATAAAGTAATCTTGGACATGCTCAGCTCCCAGAGCAGGATTTCTCCAAGCAGTCCAAAAAGCAGTCCCTACAGCACTGAGGCAATTTTCACCTGGTCCTCATGAAAGGCCTTCATTCCTTGAACCAAACAAAGATGGCATGTGTGAGAGCAGTTTAATGAATCGATGATGCTTGTTTTGGGTCATGGAATATAGACACATGGAGAAATGAGATAAAACTAAAGTAGCCTAAATGAGAGGGATTTTTCCTATTGGCAGTTAGAAAAATAGTGGGCATTTAAGTGCTAAACAGGCAGCTATCTACATCAAGTGATAAGCAAGACCTAAAAAGTGAATACTGGACTCACAATCACCAGGTGGCCAGAACCATCACTTGAAGTAAAGGCTAACTGTTTCAGCAGTTAACTGTTTTCCAAAATGTTTGCAATCATTTGGCGAGACATTTATAACAAGTTTATAAGGTGATAATATGTCAGTATTGTGGTTAGCTTATTCCCTTGTCCCAGAGTTGTCAAAAATTACATTTGCTTTAACAATGAAATCAAAGCAATCATAGCTCATTAATTAAGAAGCAGTTCGGAGCATAAATAGAGGGGTAAAACATTCTGTATTACAACCAGTAGTCCCATGATTATTACTTGTAAAGTGGTGACCATCCATTTAGGACAGCAAACTATGCAAACAAAAACAGACTTTGGGGCTTTGTATCGGGCCATTTCAGTCACATCTCTGCTGTATCAACCTGTCTGACCCTTTGCCAGTCAAGCAGTTCGCCCTCTTATGAAGCACACAATAAACTCTTTCCAAGCATGACATTCTCTCTGTAATGCCATCCATCCACCACACCCTAGTTATGGCCTAACAGCTATAATACCCACTCATTGGACTGTTACTACTGCCATCAGCATACTTGTTATGTTTGTGAGGCATGGCCTTACTAAAGGTGAGGAACATTGATTTTTATATGCCTGCTCCCAGCAAGGTTTGTAGCATCTTTAGCCTTGCTATCTGGCCTTGCATCCTTATAAGGAGAATATTTTTGAGTGAATACAGTAATAAAGCAGTTAAGGTCTTTCTGATAAACATTTGATCAGCAGTATGATAAACTGTTTCCCCTTCACAGAATAAAAAACCAATTGTGTTTCTGTTAAGTTAATTCCTGAAGTGGCTTTCTCATTACTGTCTTAATGGTTGCTCAATTAGAGTTTCCATCACTTTGAATTGAAAGTGAATTAGTCCAATGCTGTAGTCTATGAACTGCAGTCAACACTTTGTAAAAAGGGGCCATTCGGGATGTGAAAATGGGTTTCACCTCAGGGATGAAATCATATGGCTGTTACGATAATAATGAGAGACTAGACAGTTTCATCCTCACACAGACCGAATGTTGAGGGAATAATGTGTCTGTGGACTAGGGATGGGCCATAAAACTTTTTAAACTAGATATAATACCAGTACTTTTTGTTTTCTGATACTGATCATGTCTTAAATATATATGTGATTTTTCAAAATAACGGTCTTTTTAGAAAATTAATAACAATGGTATTACTAAAAGAAAATATGAATTCAATTGAATTGTAAATACATGTAAAAACACAGGCCAGCAAAATATATCAGTTTTTTTTAGAGGAATCAATAGCAAATGAGTAGCTTGTGACTATGAAAGCATCAATCTTGCAATATCAGGATACAGTAACACAGTTTTGGAAACATTCATTTGTTTTATGTTTTCTGGGCCACTTTTGTTGTTTGGTGTATTTTTTTTTTACTGTACAATTAATAGTTATATATATGTTAGTTATGGAAATAAAAGCAATTTGATTTGATTGTACACACAAACAGGTAAGATTACTGAAAAATTTCAGATAACTTACTAGATGGACTTTCAAGTGACACCCACTACTGCAGGATGAGGCTCACTTTTCCAGGAAATAACAGTTTTCAGGGGAGCTCAAGTACCCATTTCATAAGATGGTCACAGCAAGTGTTTGTGTCCATCACCCAGAATCAAAGAGCAAAGGCTTTCTAGAGTCACCATTTTACAATGACATTCAACAATCAGGGCGAAATAGATAGTAGAGGAGCCACTCAATGGCCTCAATGAGCCTGCAATACAGCTACAATTTTCATCTTTGTGGATCTGCCACTGGCAATTTGTGCAACCCAACATCCTTTTTTGTTGTCATTTCAACAACCAGGCCTGTTAAACCCTGACAATCCCTTTTGTCTTTCTACTCTTTTAAAATAATCTTATAACTTTTCTCACAAGAAAATTGAACAGAAAAAGTACCAAGAAGAAAATATATAAATCTCATCCCCTTAGTTGCCCACATTCAGTGTTGATTAGACTGTTTTCTTTAATTCATACCCTGTGGGGTGGTTTCTCAACAGTGTCCATAATCCGTTCCAAAATCTCACTCGGTACCAGTGTATGGCATCAATGCAATGGAGCAGTCCTATGTGTTGTGATTTACCCTGATGATGGGTGCATTTTCTCCAAGCTTGAAACATGGCTCCAGGGATCATAATATCAATCAGTCGGGTCCACTGCCTTAGTCCACATTGAAATATCTGAATAACTATCAGATAAGATGACATTAAATTTGGTATAGACATCCATGGCGCTGGAGTACAAATGCTGAGTGATCCTCTGACTTTTTCTTTAGCGCTGCCAGCAAGTCAAATTTTCAGCAAGGCAAGCGTGGCTCCAGTGTCTTAGTCTTGTTGCCCTTTGTCTCGAGCAGGTTTAAGATAAAAGCTTTATGTAGACAAGAAATGACAAGAATCATGAAACATTAAGAGCAACCTTGTATGCCAGAATACCCTTCAATTCAATCATTAGTACCATGTCTCTCCATCACTTCTATCCAAACTAAGTTCATTTTCCCTTTTTTCCATCACTCGTCTTCCCTCTCGACCCCTCTGCGATATCCATCAATTCTTAACTGTTGAGGGACACACTCATTTCACAGGTCAATTAATTTTAATCAGAGTGTGTCAATTTAATCTGAGTTCAAACCGCTAGACGGACACTTTGTGAAAATCTCATTAACCTTCCCATTTCCAATCTGCTCATTTCATCAGCAGGGCAGAGCAATGACTCAGTCATTTCCAAACCCACGCTTTTTCTGTTAGTAAACAAACTCCTGAATTTGGAGAATGTCACAGGAAAAAAAAAAGCTATGAGTGGAGACATAATATCCTCCCACACCACAAATGACACTGACATTGACTTAGTGTCATCATGTAGGTATTTTAATAGCAATAAGACTGGCAAAAAAAAAAAAAAAATCAATAGTCGATCGATAGTGCAGAGGATTAAACAACAAGAATAAACAAGACCTAAATGTCTCCATCAAACCAACTAAGAGTGAAGGCTCTATACTACTATGCTACTATACTGTTCACACTGCAGATAAAAATGTGAGAGATATCTGATGTCTGCTTTACTGCTATGATGTTTACTGATTTCAGCTATGTCACTCTATATCAGACAGATTATTAAAACTCTGTGTCCAGCATGTAAAACAACTAGTCAATTAGCCAGCAGGTAAACAGCAAGCTCATAACTATAATTACTATTTGGGGAGAAGCTAACTACAAGAGATACTTCAGAGTGTTTGCAAAGTTAGCATTTACTAAAAGAAGATTCTTTGCTTCAGTGAGGACAAAAAAACAGGAACATTAAAGCTGCACTCATCGATATCTCTACATAAACAGTCAATCAGATTACTTTGTCTGTTGTGAAAAGTGTCACTAGTAGTGCCAAACCAATAGAGAATTATCACCAGACTCATCAAATCCCCCCAGCTCTATGAAGCAGTTTATCTTTCTTACAGCTCTGGGTCATCTTCAGGTCTTCACACTGGACAGGGTGACTGCTGCTAACTGGTTATCAATAGTTCTCTTTATCACCATCTTTGTCAGAGAAATAGTTATCACTGAGAGCAAATGTGGCAGGTCTGTTACCATCTCCACTCAAAGTATACTGTAAGGTTGTTTTGCCCCTCTTTGTAGTATTAGCAATATTAACACTAATGCTGTTGCTGAGAAAAGTGGTTAACTTTGGCAGTTTTGCAAAAATCATTTTTGCTTTTCTCCTGCCTTCTGCCACTTTTTAAGCACAACAGGGGTAGCTTTGCTTCATTTTCAGTCAATCGAACGAAGAGTTATTTTTCTACAAAAGTGTCTTCCTGAATCATTTCCACAGATGCGCATTAAGATCATGGAACAGTCCAATGTGATCTACATACTCAATCTCAATCTAGTCTGAAATACTTAATCTCAATCCAATTTAGTCTGTCTGTTCAGACAGACTAGCATTTGGATTATTAGAAAGATGTAGTTAATTACTAAAAAGTAAAACAAAAAGCTTATGAGGTGTTTTATGGGGCCCTTGGTAGGGCCCAAGGCAATTGCCTTGCAAGTTGGCAAGTTGGCTTCTGAGCTCATTGTTCTAGTTTTGTGGTCTGCAACTTCACATTTTCAGTTCACTCTCATTACTCTCATAATCTGCATTTCCATTTTCAGCAAAAAGCTATGATAGATTTTTTTTAAAATATACTTTAGATATTAATATCTGGATTAATATCTGGATTTTCACAGCTCAACCAAGATGACACATTTTATTCATAGGTTCTAAAGCTCAAAGAGAGTAAGTGGTCATAAAATTAAATTCCCTCAGACTTACACCAAGCAAACAAGCAACTAGAGACTATAAGGATTATGTGGGGTTTGTCACTGAACATTCTTTTTATCATCTCGGTTAGATCTTTTGTTGAAGTGTCATCATTTTTCTCTCTGAGTGACACATATAAACTAATGAATACTTTTAAATTGAGCATACTAGACTACTGTACTGAGTTCTGAATCAACTGTAGCTGATTTACAACTTTTTTGGGCCAGGATCAGAATTAGGAGACATGTTACACTTATGTTAAAATCCTTACACTGGTTGCCCATCAGTTTCTGTGTTGATTTTAAATTTCTTTTTATTTACTTCACCCTTCGGTGCATCGGCTTATATGTATGCCTCACATGCTGACAGTGTTTAAACCAGTGCGGCCCTTACTGGTTTAAACACTCTAAGCATGTCCGCAGGTCCTCTAGCACAAGTCTACTAGTTGTTCCAAAATGCAGGAATAAAACTGTTGATGAGGCAGCTTTGAGCTTTTATGCTCTGAGCTGAAAGAGTCTGCCTGAGGATCTCAGAACAGCTGGAAGGGCTAAATTCCTAAAACACAAACAAACCTATCTTTTCATCCTGGTTTTTGATTAAGAATGGTTTATAGAGAGATATTTCCCTCAGGAGTTAATTGAGACCAAAAAAGAACTAAGAAGATGATGAATTTTGAACTTACACTACTGGATTTGATTAAAACCTTGATTTGAGTACTGACATGAATAAGATTCATCATTTTAAATTTTTAATTTCTTTTTACCACCACCAATAAAAAAAGATCGCAGTGATGATCACTGTAGTTTACAGAAACCAAGGTCTTCTTGTGACAGTTCAGATCATTAAATTCCTATTGTAGAATGTAAACTGCTGATTATACTCCACCAGTGTCTCTCTAAGTGACTAAAAAAATACATTTATTAAACTGTTGTACGACAGCTGCATTTTAAAAGTCTAATAATCACTATATCTTAATATTCAAAACTGACTCCAACAAATTGTTTTTATTTTATAAAAATAAAGAGCAATTAGAGCAGAGCAGATGTGCATAATTAGTTCTTAATCATTATCAGATTTACAGATGATACAGTATAGATATATATGGTCCAATGCTGTGCATTTAGATATCACACTATATCACTATACTGCATCACTATTTTGCAGCTTTCCCTTCGTAGTTAATTAAATTTACAGTAGACTAGAGAATGAAAGTCTGTGACACCACTGAGGAATACTGTTGATACATGGTGTATCTTTATGCACAAATATTACATCTCTTCAGTGGAGGTTACACACACTTCATTAAGCTTGACTCTCATTGCGACTTCAGCTTGGTGCTTTTTATTTTAGAGGTTTCAATGTGCTTGACAGACCAAATCAAGTGCACCCGACCACCATGGTCAAGTATATTTTATTTGGACTTGGTGTCATGGAGTGCTGATAAGATGCAAGCTCATTTGCATGTGAGGCCAAGACACCCTTCAGAAACCACAGAGCCGCTACAGCCAACACTGGTCTTTTATCTTTATTTCTATCTCCTTTACTCTCCTTTTCTCTTTCTTCACAAGACCACACGTCTGCCAGGCACAAAAGAATAATAGGAACACCCTGCAAAAAAATGACAAGGTTGGCAAGAGATTTTACCGGCTATCAAAGCTTATCAGCCTCATTTTAAGAGACTTTCAGTCAACTTAATCTGCTGCAGGTCTCCAGTATAAAGCAAATTGTTTCAGGACATTTCCTTCAGAAAAGAGAAACTATCATTTTTTTGTTCAGAGACGCTATGATTATTCTCTGGAAGAGGTCATTTGAAGTGAAACTAGTGGAATTCAAGAAAATGATCAACAGTATGGTTGCAGAAAAATACCCTGAAGTAAGGATGATAATTCTAGCTACAAAATACAAGCCCTTGCCAAGCTTGTAATTTTAACAGTTCATGAATATGAGGAGAAGAACACACACAAATACACACAGGAATGCGCACACACACACACACAAACACACACACACACACGGTCTCCTGCTCTCTTTATCTCTCTCTCTTTCTCATAAATGCACTCTCTGGCCTCTTTAGTATTCTGATGTGGTTCGTGATTCTCTGTCAACATTTGACTTCACAGGCGGTGGGGATCAGATTCATACAGAGAGAGGCCAACCGCCTGTGGCTTGCCACTGCAGAGGACTGTAGGTAGGGATTACATTGACAGAGAGACGGACTGACAGAGTGACATACAGACGGACACACACTCTCCTGACACCTGGAGTTAAAGGGCATTAAGTAATCCATGACCTTAAATGATGTGCATTGTCAGCTACAAAAGTAAAAACTGCAAAAAGTTCAGTTGAACTGAAGCACAAGGTTTTGACCCCATATCCAGTCACCTTTAATGGTGGCCTTTAACTGTCACAAAACATCAAAATCAGATTGTCACAAAAGAGACAAATAAGCTCGCTAATTACAGCAGAGGCCTTTATCAAAGCCCCTGCGGATATATTATGGTCATTCTGTGGTAGGAGGCAGAAACAATTTTACTTGTAGCCCCTTTAACATTCATCTCACATCCAGTTTGCTTCTGGATATGATTCAGCTGGAGTACATTTACGCCTGACATTAAAATGCGACTGCGGTATACACAGCAAAATTGGATTTCTCTTTCCCTCGCCTAAATGCAGATTGTGTCCTTTACGTCCTTCAAACCTGACAGTAAACATCTCATCTTGCTTGTTGCTCACCCACAAGTATCTCATAGTTGACAAGTATTTTACTTTTGACAGTTTGATTGTTTTTAGGTTTTTTTTTTGTATTTTTCTTTGCCTTGGCTTTATGTGCATTGGTGTTGCTTTACATTAAGTATTTAGGGCTGTGACTGGGAAGTGGAGGTGACATCCTACACATGCACACACACCTCGCTCAGACAAATGCATTTAAACATGCTGGTGCAGTATTATCCTGGTAATAGTAAAGCTAAAAGCAGAAGACGTTGTAACCAAATGCTCAATATGGTTAACATACTTACATGCTGCACATTTACTAATGGTTCAGCGTTCTACCAGAGGGTGAGGAGGACTGAAGGGCACACTTTGCTTTCCCCACATCTGCCTTCCTGGAGTACAGCTCTTCAGTGTGGTGTTGTGGTTATACCCTGTGGAGATATACCCAAACCCTGTGTTTTTCCCACTTCTTACCATCAGCCTGGAGCTGTTACCTCAGTGGTCATGCTGACCTAACTTATAAAGAATTAAGGCTGGAGACGGTAAGATGTTTGAATAAGTACAACTTTCACTGCCCTCCCCTTCTCTCCTCTGAATTAGTCGCTCTGACCAATTCTCTATTTTTAGCTTTGTACTCTTCATTCTTCATATTATTGTGTGCGCTTGTCTGTCATGTAAGCTGGTGTTGACACAGGCGGGATGAGCAGTTTCCTCATTGCTTGGTTGTTTGGTGGTTGTTTATCCGCCACTGAGTCAGTCTGCTCTGAGTTAACAGATTTTACAGGGAGGGGGCTGCTGCAGCGTGTGCATGAGCAGGGATTGACTGCTGTCTGTCAGATACTCCCCCTGGTTCTGATTGGTGGTTTTGCAAACGGCCTTATTGGCAGCAGGAGGAGTGTTTTTTCATAGATTATCTTTCTTATGTACCACTGTTGACATTGTGACTGCTTTAGTAAATATCACTTTTTTGTTAGGGTTGGTTTGGGAAACATGTAATAGTGTTTTTTTTTTTTGCTTACAGGTAGATGAGAAGACAATTACCTTTTTATCTATTATCTTAGCATGCAGACTGGAAGCAGAGGGGGCTCTAAATGATCCACCTAGCAGCATTTTATATTACCATTTAGTATCTCAGTTGTTTAATCCACACACAAACAGAACATATTAATTAGTATGAACTGATTAAACCAGTTCATGACCAATTTATAATTGAGCACATTGATGCTATTGTTCCCTTGCAGACATCAACTTAGTTTCTTATGTTGTTTCTTGACTTAAATTATTCACCATAGTGCTTGACTGAGATTTTTTTTTTTTTTTTTTTTAATTATTTTTTGGGCATTTTTGCTTTTCTTGGACACTTTTAATGAAGAGGCAGAGAGGAAAGGGTGGGGGAGGGGTGTGACATGTAACTAAGGTCACTAGATGGAGCAATCTGGAGAAGCTGTGGTTATACAGCATGATAACCATTCATCTATCAAATCACTGCTGAGCTCTGGTACCTGTGAACTGTGAATGTGACTGAGGATAAATTGTCCCTGGACTCACCTGGACAGAAATGTGTTACAGTTTCTTTTCACCTTCAAAGAAAGCTTTGCTCTCGCTAAATGGCAAAATTACTGCTTGAACCTGAAACTTAGATTTAATGTTTTTTTAATTCCTGCTATCCAATTTTTTTTTTTCCAATTCTTTACTGTGGAAATATTATGAGGAAGGGAATGCGTTTGTTGCATTTGTTGCATTTGTGTTAAGGATATAAGCAATGCATTGTGGTAATACTGATTGTAAACATAGCTTTTGTTTGTTTGCAAGGAAACCCCACTGGGGCCTCTTTAAGTGTAGTTTTGAGTGAATGCAGCGATTTTAAAGATGTAAAAATAAAGTAATACCAGGGATTGTGTATCCTGTGTGAGTTATTAATTGCTCCATAATATTTACAGTTTTATTTAAAAAGTTTCAGCATACATTTGAATATTTCCATAAACTGATCCATTATCTCTACCAACTTATTCTGCACAGGACTGGAGCCCATCCTAACTCACATTGACCAGGAGGTGGAATACAGACTGTCAAGGTGAGAACATGCAAGCTCCACAAACAAGGGAATCATTTGGCTGGATTTGCACCCATGTCCTTCTTGCTGGGAGGTGACGATGCTAACTGCCACACCACTGTACCACATGTGAACAGTTTCCTGTGCTCTTTATACACCAGTGCTTTTAGCCACGCTGGCAACATGGCATTAAGAATGGGAATGTTGCTTAATTGTGTGGCCTTCTGATTGAGCCCAGGCTGAAAAGGCTTGCAAATATTTAATGGATTGCCATGAACTTTAATGTTTAAATGTCCATGTCTCCTTCAGGTTGAACTGTAATAACATTCCCTTTCCTTTAAATCTGCAATAGCTTTTTAGGGACAGCAGAAACAATACAATACAACATTGGCATCACCTTTTAGGTTGATATGGGGAACCTGTTTGCAAAGAGCAGCTTACATCAGGATTATTTGATCAGATATATTTCTATAATAATTATGTATATAATAATTCCTATCAAATAATTATTAATTGGCCTAGGTCATGTCAAGTCACTTTTGTTTATAGCCCAAGTTGTTCCACTGAATTGTATCATCTGTGTCTATCAATAAGACAATTTTATATTGTCTGTTTGCCACTAGAGGCATATCTAGTATTTCAAAGGTGATTAAATATACACACAGCAATAAACGTTGTTGTTTTGTCTACATGAAGGCGCTGTCTCATTCACTAGTGAATTCCAAGCTATTCAAGACCAAATACATTGTGATGCACTAAAATAGAAGCTCCCTGGTTTTGGTGGCTTTGTGACTTTAAATTGGGTTTCCACTTACTATACACTGGGGTTAGTAGATTAATTAATTTAATTAGTTTCCATGTCTTTAAGGAGCTGCTAATCCACCTAAAACACTTTCATCAGTATCAGTTTCATTGGAGAGTTTTTGTATCACATCTTGTTCAAAATTCAGTTTCAGAAGCTTCTCCACCCCACTGAGAACAGTGTGTGTGTGTGTGTGTGTGTGTGTGTGTGTATGTGCATGCATCTTTTTTGCGCAGGCTGTTCCTATTAGCTACCACTGCCACTATCATCCAAAGGCGTGGGCCACCACCACAGCACACTGCAGCCATCATATTCATAATGGAGATAAAAATTAATTTGCTTTCCCCTCCTCTATCTCTGCCTGCCTCTCTCAACTTCCTCTATCTCTTGTTCTCCCTCCCTCCCTCTCCCCCTCCTACACTGTTCCTACATACATTTAGTGTGTGTCCCTCTATTTTTTGTCTCTCTACTACAGCAGGCCAGGCAACAACCTCTGTCTCTGTCGGGTTTGTGTACCTGGCAGTGGACGAAAGCTATCTGACACTTTCTGGCTTGTGAGCTTGTTCTTGCTTGAGCTGCTGTTAACAAGGAAGGGCAGAATTTACATTTGGTATCATCAAATGATACAGTGCTAGCATTGGCCACCTGACACTTTTTTTCTTCAGACTCCCACGTCATGACTTCTGAGTCACCTCTCAGTCATCTCCTGCTCCTGTACCTACATTAGTCCCTAAACTTAGACAGGATCCAAATGCTACACTTGACCGCTGAGTCGACCACAGGTGGCTGATGAAAGCCTTTCTTACCATATAGAAGTACAGCCAAATAAAATAGTTGTTCTACCAAAAAATAAAAATTGCTTAGACAAACAAATTGTGCCTCTGAAATTCATCAGGATGGTAAACAGACATTATATATTACAAATGCATTATTCAAATGCTGTATTAATTCCCCTGTTGTGTAAGGTTGTGTGTAAAGATGAAATGCAATTATTGATTTGCATTTAAAATCAAAATGTTATTCTTGATATATTAAAATGCATATGTGGTAGTAAAGCTTTAAGAAAAAATATTGATAACTAACTAACTTAAAAATGTAGCATTTGGCTTTTTAAATTTTTTTTTTTATTTATTTCTCAGGACTGTAGGCCTCACAGATCACATTTTGACTGACATGTCCATTCTCTTCATGTCCATTCAATATTTATATATTTTTTGGTTTTAACCTGTTTTTTTTCTGGTTTAATTGTCAAAAGCAGTTTACAGAAACGTTTCTTCAATTAATCACTTCATAAAAAGACTTGTTTCCTCAACCTGGCTTTACAGCTGATGTTTGAAGAAAAAATAATGAAAAAATCTCATTTAAGTCTCAGTTACAGCTGCCCCCTTGTCTTTACCCCTGTGTTGTCCACTCAGCTGATGGCATGTGGTTTCCCCTTTGTATGAATATACTGTCTAATTGGAATGGGGAATTGTTTTGAACCTTCATAGACAAATGGTCATTCAAGAAGTATAGGCATAAAAAACTATTTGACCACCACAGTGAGGTGGAGGTTTCAAACTGGCAGTATATTTTGTATATTTGTATGTACAGTATATTTCATCCATCCATCATCAGGTCTTCTCCATCACAGTCAATGCAAACTATGTCAGTGCAGGGATCCTCCCTCTCCACTAACTTATGGAGTCAAGCACCACCTTTGATTTTAGATGGTCTTTTCTCCCTTGTAATAAATAATGTTTTCTCTTACTTTACGCATTTTTCCTGGATCAAATGGTTGCCTAGCGAGGAGGGTGATACAGACTTGACAGGAAGGCTTCCTGCTTGTCAATCCACCGAATTCCATTTATACCTTATGTCCAAAGCAACTTATTAGCTCTTCACTGTTGAAGGAAAGTAGATAAGTACTTTATCTTGATATGTGTGTGAGGTGAGGTTGGTGACTTTGATGGACACTGTTGATGTTATGCATAACTCAAATCATCTTTCCAGGAGAGAAAATCATTTGATTGCACTGCTTGACTTAGCGAGGGAAAATGATAAGGGTAATCGGTCCTCATCATAATCTCTCTCTCTCTCTCACTTTTAATAATAGCAATCCCACTCTGAATTTTGAGCACACTTATGTTGGCCTCCACAGCAAGATACAATCACACTGACCTCATGTGATTTAATGCAATCAGCTCTCACAGCTTGTGTGAAATTGCATTGTTCTGTTTCAAAGGAAATGGGGTATGATTCACTGGAAACGATCCTACAGAGTTGCCCCAGAATAATTCTGCATGGAAGTGATGAGGCAATGTCATTAAGCAGACAGTTGTGTATGAAAGGCTTCTGGCTCCCTCAGGGATTGTGGAATGTGTTAATCATTTTGTAGAACAAAAAGGATTTGTAATAATGGAGGCTTCAAGTCAGCTGCAACAGGGGAGAGGAGAGAGAAGGTTGCTGTTTTTTTATTTAGCATGTTGTATGAAAATATGGTATTGGGCTGTGGTTGTTGCTGTCATTTCTGATGAGAAGGAGTTTATTTTGTCCCATACTTACCGTAATGTTAATAAATGAAAATGAATGAAATAAACTCAGTAGTGTCTACAGCTGAGTGTGACAATGCATGTGCCGATGTATTTTGCTGCCAACACCACTACTACAACCTGCTCCTGCAGAATGAGATTCTGAAGGAGACATTCACTCATCCAGGAGGCAGTACTGGTGGGGATCCAGGATCTTGCCTTCTTATACCTAGACTGCTGCAACTGGCTCCTGGCTTATGTGACTGCTTTTGCCCTCCGACCTCTGCAGCTCATCCAGAATCCAGCAGCGCAGAATCTCCCACATGTCACTGCTCCTCTGGACCCTGCACTGGCTACTGGTGGCTTTATCTTTAAGGCAGGCCTGGAGTTTCAGGAGCTTGATCAGTTTTGTCTGGCTCCATTGATAAATATAATTGGGTGTCATCAGCATAACAATGGAAATCTGATAAGTATGATCTGAACCAGTTTAATGCAGACCCTTTAATGCCAAGCAGCTTTTTCCATTCTCAGCAACAGAATGTGATGGTCAACTGTATCAAAGGCAGCACTGAAGGTCTAACAGGACAAGTACAGAGAGAAGCCCTTTTTCTGATGCTGTCAACAGGTCATTAGTGACTTTCACAAGTGCTGTTTCTGTGCTATGGTGAGCTCTAAATCTTGAGTGAAAATCTTCAAAAAGACTATTGCTGTGGAGATAATTACATAACTGGCTGGCAACGGCTTTCTCTAGGATCTTAGACAAAAAATGGGAGGTTGGATATTGGTCTATAATTGGCTAACACATCTGCATCAAGTGTAGGTTTTTTGATCAATGGTTTAATTACAGCTACTTTAAAAGACTTGGTACAAAGCCTGACACCAGAGACAGATTAATAATATGCAGCAGCGATGTGCCAATAAATGGGAAAACTGGACTGTTCTATGCAAATTAAACAGTAAGTCATGACAGTGTGACAGTGAGTCAGCATGTGCGATACCTAAAACTTAAGTAGCTAAATGGAATTCATTTTATTTTGTTTACTTTACTGCTTTTCCTACTGTGACATGCCAAAATGTCTTCTGTGAAAAAATGATACGTGATTTACAGTAAATAACACTGTATGTTTCATTTACATCAAACAAAATGGGGAATTTCCTTTCTGCCCTTTACCATTTAACTCAATGATTGCTTAGAATAAAGGACCACGCATGCTTCGATGTTTCACTATATTTGTAGTCTTTTACTATTCACGCTCATCATTACAGATTTCATGTGTACTGTATAGTAGCTCACGTCCATCTGTCAGCAACCAAATATTAAATTATAAGCCTGGTGCTACACAAAAGTTGTGATTAATACACACCATCTTGTGATAACACATCAACACTGTTTTTTTTTATTATGAGTGCATAATTTTGGAAATATTGGCTTTGATATCTGATCTAATTAACCTCATTAATTATGCATTGAGCATTATCACACTATATATGAGATGTGCACAATTAAGGGTGGTTGTAGAAATACCTAAATTTAGGATTTTTTTCCAAAAATTACATGTCGATCTGATAAAAAGAGTTGTCTCTCATTTGCCCAAACAAGGGTTTATATTCATTTGAAACTGCCTTTGTGTCTCTATCCTTGGGATTTCCATATAAATGTCTCATTCACCCCTCTTGCTCCTTTTTATTCTCATTCATCCTGTGTTTCTCTCTTTCCCTTTATCAAGTGCTTTTTCCCTCGTGTTTGCTGGGACTTAAGGCTTGACTGCTTGGCAGTGGCCTTCCTTTTAAATGTTGTTTCTATTGCTCGACTGTCACAGATCACTGGTCAGAGACTGGAGTGGCCATGGAGGCTTCTACACCATGCACCACTCATACATTTCCCAATGATGCTCATTGAAAAGGTGATTTTCTGCCTGTCTGGAACAATAAACCAGCTTGGCATATAAAGCTCTCCTGGAATGAATACAGCAAAATTGAGCCCTTACGACCAGGATTTCATGTGCAAGGTCCGATGAGGAAACAGTCATGTCTAATTTTACTAGTATTGTTAAGGAGCTTTATTTAAGGATAGGTGAATGAGCTGTAAGGATTCTGTTACGGGAAGACATATTTTTGTTAGCATTTATTTCTTTGAGCAAAACATGCTGTCTGACAATAGCATTTATTTGAACTGTAGACACATAACAAGGTTTGAAAATATACATAAACATATGTGCATAGTAGGTCCATATAAAGAGTCAGTGTGAAAGCAATATTTCTGAAATGTGATATTGTAGAGCTATATGTCTTCACCAGTGCAGGGAGTAGTCAAAATACCATAAAATACTGTATAATTAATTATTAATTTTCCCATGTAAAGGTCCTACAGATCTATGAACATCCCTTGAGAAAATATACTTGTGAAGAAACACGTGGCACAAATAGTATGAATCCCTTTGATAGTCTGAGGACCCATCTGTCTTACCTATAGGTATCCCGCTCTTAATGTTTGTCAGGGATCATTAGTAACAAGAGAAACATCTGGACACATCTGTTCGACCTGGTGTTGGGACTTGATCCACTGATATGCGACCTGTGTAACACTGAGTTATTGCTGTATAAAAATGTGAGTTTTTTTTATTGTCCATGCATCCTGTGAGGTAAAACTGGACTTAATTTATGTTTGCAGTCTACCTCACTACAAATTCTGAATAAATAAAAATGTTTATTTGTTCACAAATATTTCAGGATCAGTAAGTCAGATATCTTGTTGAATCATCTCTATGCATATAAGCTTTAAACAAAAGTTATACTTTCTTAAATTGTAGACATATATGGAGAACGTTATTAAGTGGATTCACGTTTTTTCCAGCTTTACATACATGTGTTAAATTAAATAATGATGGTTGTTTGTAATCGTGTCATAGGCAACAGTCTACGTTTACGACAACATCTTCTTACGACAGCGGCCAGAGTCGTTTTACGGCAAGCATGTGTGTGTGAAGCTTGTCGTTAGCTGCAGACACAGCTGGTGAAGTGTACGCTGTCATTTATCGCCTCAGTTTAAACAAAACAAGTCTACATTCAGGTTTTTTAACCTTGGAAAATGGATGTTGGAGAGCTCCTGAGCTACCAGGTACAATTTATTTTTTGCTTATTAATGTTAGGGAACTGTGACAGGGCTAATCATACACCATTCATTGGATCGTATTCAGTAGCATTGCTAACAGTTACTGATGGACCTCAACAAGCAGGCTGTAGTTTAGTTACTTTTCTTTGTTGTGCTTGATTGCGTTGGTTGGTTAATCGTCAGTGAATTGCAGTTGTAAGTTAGTCTTGTGCAGCTCTGTATGAAATTTATTCATTATTTATGAATGAATAAGCAGGTAGCTAGCTGAGCAGGTTGCTAACTGTGTGGCTGCAATGAATGAGGAGACTTATTTTAATTTCCCAAACTAGACAGACATTCATTTATCGGTGCACTTACTCAAGGGACATTGTTTTATCAAAATTAATTGAGGTTTGTTGGGTTTATTACAAGTTAACGTTATTAGACCTACACACTTTACGTCACATGAAGAAATGCATTTTTTTTACCAGTCGCTAGTATGCATTTATCATTCAGTACACGAGTGACTTTCTTAATTAACACATTATTTCTGTAGAAACACACATTTTGTATGAATTCTAACTGCTAGTTTCAGCTTGTTTTGCTTTCTCACAGTAGCTAATGACACTGGAACAACTGCTGCTGTTACTTGTCATTGGAGTTAAATAACACAATATTTTAGTAGAATCTCACCTTTTTACATGAGTTCAATCAGCTTGTTTTACTTTCTCAAAGCATGTCTTCATATTTGAACAGCTTCTGCTTTGCGGAAATACTTTATATTAACCAAAGAAGGCGGTGTTGCGTTTTTTTGAGTTTCTATAGCAGTGCTTGCCGTGTTCTGTCTACTGGTGTATGTCGAAATACATTGTTATAGTCAACATAATGTGGGATATATCAAGGCATTTTATTACTTATCTGTAATAAATTCTTATGGCAAAATACCTTTCTGATTTTAAGTTCCACATCATTTTACATGAAACCCTAGTCATTTTAAGACCGTATAACATTGTACTGTTAATACAACCTTAATGCTGTATATACTTTTCCAAACAGAACAAATTCCTGTTTGCATCATTCCATATGACCATCTTCTTTCATCTTGCAGCCTGATAGAGGAGCAAAGCGTCCCAGGGAGGAGGATGGAGGTGCAGCAGGAGGAGAGGAGGACTCCAGAGGAGGGAAGCAGCAGAAAGGGCTGGGGGCCAGGGAGTTGGCCAGATACCGGGAAACAGGAGGAGGACTTGAAGGCGGAGGAGATATGAGGGAGATGGAAGATCTGACAGGGGACAAGAAGAAGATCCTGGAGAAACTGATGGACCAGGATGAAGATGAACCTGAGGTAAGTGAAATTATTTACATAGTTATTACAGAATTGTTACATTTGATTTTTACTCTGTCATGTTTTTTAAAAAATGATCATATTTAAAGCTCATAAATTTTTTTTTAGATTATGTGTCAGGAGGGCACTTATTGCCATTTCCATAAACAGCAGTTATGCTTTTATTTTAGTATGTATTTGCTGGTGTTGTTGCTGTTGTTTCACTGAAGATTTTGTTGACACTGTCTGCTTGAGACAGACAAAAATTAAGTTTAGACATCATTAGTGAGTAATACACCATATCTGTAGATGCCATTCAGCTCTGGGCTACTGCACTCTGATGTACCACATCGACCATCCTTTAAGAACAGATATGAGCTTAGTAACGTGAGCTTAAGGTTTAAAAAGTCTCTTTCTTAAGATGGCATGACAAAAGTGTGGGTTTTATTTCAATTCTCAGAAGGTGCGAGGTTTGTTAAAACCTAAGTGTCCATAGTTCAGAGAAAACGCAGGATGTCTTGCAACACTGCAGTCATATTTCTGTTACTGTTGTTGATCTGCATTACTTTGTTCCTCTGATAATTTGTACTCTCTATGCTGTAAATCCCATGCTACTGTGGTTGTCTGTATTGTATATGTAAAAGTAACATATTTCTACATTTTTGAATGTCTTCAGTGTTTTTGAGGGGGGAGGGCAAGGGAAAGTGGTAAAGAAACACCAGTGTCATCCAAAAAATGCAAATGTGAAGTCATTTCTAAGAAATTAAGATTTTAATCTAGGGCCAATATTAAATTCACTTCAGCTGCATATACATTCAATTTCAGAATCGATTGTCAGCCAAGGTTAGTCAAGGTTAGTCACCTGTGTCTACTCTTATTTACAAGTTGGAAGATTAGACCTGGAGCACTTGCACAGTGAAAAAGCAGGTAAAACAAACCCATGAGAAGTGTGACTGCTGGAGCCTATCTTAGGCTATCTTGGGCAACTGGACACCAGTCAGTCACAGAGCTCAGACAGACAGACAGACATGGTATTCCCAAGGCGGTCTCCCATCCAAGTACTAACCAGGCCCGACCCTGCTTAGCTCCCGAGATCGGATGAGATCAGGGGTGTTCAGGATGGTATGGCTGTAAGCTCAAAAACCTTCCCATTCCAGTGAAATGCACTCACATTCCCTCTGGTTACACAAATCGTCCGGCTACTCTGCTCCACTCACATGATTAGGGAGACTGTTGTCATTTTGTTATTGCAGCAGTTTCCATAAGAAGGCTTTTTTTCTTTTTCTGTTTTCCATTTTTTTTATCTTTTCCTCCCCTCTTCTTCCTTTATATACAAATCAAACAGACAGAGCCAGTGGATGAGAGTTCAGTGAAGAAAATGATCCTGACCTTTGAGAAAAGGTCGTACAAGAATCAAGAACTGAGGATTAAATTTCCAGACAACCCAGAAAAGTAAGCCCATTACTGACAGTTAAGTGTTTTGCTGTCTTGCCTGTCTTGGTCATATGTGACGATTTCATTAAAACTAATTTTAATCACTGACATAGTGTGTATGAACTGAGACAAATGTCACTGTGGCTTGTTAAAGCTTGTTACAGTTTCTTTTAAATGCTTGAATTTGTACCATGCCCCTCACTAGACAGCAGTCTAGAACTTAAATTGATGACAGCATATCGCGATTACTAATTACAGAATTCCTTTATTGCACTTTGAGATTACTGTTGACATAAAATGGCAATATGCTAAGAATTTTTTTTTTGCTCGTTAAACCAGGTTCATGGAGTCGGAGCTTGATCTGAACGACATTATCCAAGAAATGCACGTGATCGCGACAATGCCAGACCTCTACCACCTGCTGGTGGAGCTTAATGCTGTCCACTCACTCCTGGGTCTCCTGAGTCATGAAAACACTGATATCCTTTGACATATAGATTGATTCAGACTTGCTGTCCAGTTTGATTCATTCATCCTATAAATAGAATTTGGTATTTAACATTGGTCTAGAAATAAGTCTCGCGATATTCTTGTGTAGTCAAAGCTTATTCCTCTGTGCAGTAGCTCCAAGCGCACCCAATCTCCAGCTGAAAATAGTCCTGAACAAATGTATTTTTTTACTCAGTAAAGGTTCCAGTAAAGTTTGCTAAATTAATAGTGTCATCTTTATGAAAATACTGAATCTTTCATAAAAATGAAAGTGAATGCTTTGTCCCCCAACTTTAAAGATTTTCGTCCTCAGGAGGAACAAATAAGCTTATGCATAGGAGACCCACGGATAGGGGAGTCAGAGATTTGGGAAACTGACTAAACTGACTGGTTTTTGTCTTTTTAAAGGTTTTGTTGACAATGTGAAAACTTGAATATCACTATCCAGTCAGTTTTTATATAATGATGTACTTAGCTCTTTCATTTAAACTATGTAATGTATCTGGAAATACAGGGAGCTGTGTGAAGTCTAGGAATTTACCTTAAATTATGTCACTTGAGTAAGTGTCAGTCAGGGCTGAAAACTACAAACTACTACTTTAAAATGAAAATGGGAGTTACAAAGAAGTGAGTTTACCTGACCTCTGTAGGCCTCTCTTAATCTCCGCTTAAACAAGAGGCTCCAGGCTACAATAACCATTTCTAGCAACACACTGGAATAACTGACAGAACCATCAATCATTGAGCATCGTCCAGAAGACTGCTGCATAGATTCTGATCCTTTTTTGTTTTTCTTAATGGCAGCTTGTGAGTCTGACGGTGTTATAGGAATGTAGTGCCAAATTAGTGAAATACTCTTTCAACACAAGCTTATTGTCCTTAGCCTGAACCACATGTGGCCATAGCAGTGGTGGACCTGCTGCAGGAGCTGACAGATATCGACACACTCCACGAGAGCGAGGAAGGTGCTGAGGTACTCATAGATGCTCTGGTGAGTTCAGGATTTACAGCAGTCTTTGATGATATTGATGAAGCAGCACTTTGTGGAGTCAATACTTAAGTTTCTGCGCTCTGGAATCCAAATCCAGATCGATTAACAGCGTTTATGAATCAAAACAAAGTTGGCTTTTACTGACTCAAAGTTGTGCAGACATTGTGATTTATTGTCTGTTTGGACCAAGCTCTTAGCACGATGCAGCTTCAGACTAGTATCTGTCTACATTTGATATATTGCTTGATATTAATACTATGTAGGGCTTTTTTCTACCTCTAGAAGATATACTAACAGACCATTAAATATGTTGAAATAAGAAAAAATCTAACATCATACAAATAGTTTTTTTTCCTGCTACTTGTTTTTTAAAACAATAGTAACAATGGAGGAAATGTGCTATCACTGTCATGGTTAGATTATTATAAATGTAAGTTTTTTGCATTCTTTTGAGTTGTTGTGGCATTAACATAAATTTAAGATTGAATTTACAAAGTGAGAAGAACTTGTGTGACTTGAGTGAAGGGAAAAAAGGTTTAATTTCTTACGTGTTTAATGTCACCTATGTAATTATAGCATCTTCTCTCGCACTCTTTTAAGTTATCCAAAGCTTCTCTTTGTCACCCTCCAGCTTTGTTGGCGTCAGTTCTATGTTAACATCTTTGTTTCTCCATCTCTCTGTATATTAAGCCCTCTCTCCCTCATTTTTGTCACTGAGCCTGTCGTGATGTCAATGAACCAGGGAAGATTTTTGATGCCCCATTATGTGTGCTGACATTTATAGCGACACAGAGAAAGGTCAAACTACAATAATGTACTGATATACCTTTAATAGAGGAAAGAACTTTGTGTCCGTGATCCTACATGGCCGTCACTATGACAATTCATCAAAAATCTGGTGGTTTGAATGTGCCAAGTTGTGTGGCATTCTTAAGGAATACTGGTAGTTGTGTCTGAGACTGACTACATATTTTACTCTTTCATTTAATAGTTCAGTGAAGGAGACACTACAATGAGGCACACAGTGAGATTTATGGATCTGAACTTTTATGACTCCACTGTCATGAGACACATTATTAACCAGTAACCACAGCTAATAACCAGTGCTTGGCTTCTTTTAAGGCCAAGCAGAGCGTTTTCAGAGCTGAGAAAAACGACATTTTAGAGGTGCACTTATGACCTGGACTGACCAACACAGAAAAGAAGAGGCATAGTTTAATGCTGTGTAGGCAGTTATTTGGCACCAAAGCATAGCACCATAGCTTCTTTTTGCCACAGTAAAAAAAAAACGAACGATACAAAAAAAAAAATCTATAGTTGGATTGTTTAACCTACAGGTGTTTGAGGATGCAAACACAACTCTGCATGTCATCCGACACTGTTATGGAAAAAAAATGAATACAATTGTCCATAATTAGAATTTTCATTTTCCACATTAGCATAATATATTTTTGGTTGAAATGGTGCAATGTGCTAAACAAGATGTAAAGTCTTAAGAATATATTCCTCTGTGGAATGTTGAAGACTCACAAGCTTTTTCCTTCTAGCCGGCTGGTTAGTATCTGACAAGAACAATTGAAGAGACAATTGGATGAATGTCAAAGACAAGGCAGTGTGTGTGAATTGGCTTGTGATGTTAAAGTGGGCGAGACAGTAGCTCAGGTGGCTTTGCAACGCTCATAGGATAAAGGCATAATATAAATGCAGTCCATTTACTATGCAGTGGAGCGCCCATAAAACACGTACTTCTTTACAGCTACCAAGGGAAACGGTTTCAGTGCAGCAAGGGTTGGTTGAATACATTTGTCTCTCTTCTTTGCTATAATGCTTCCAGCTCCCCTGTCCTTGTTGCCAGAAGGCCAGGTGGTATCCTTGATAAGATGAATCAAAATGATCCACAACTGTCTCTGGTGGTTCATAAATCTTTGTCGACTGTTCGTCTTCTTTCATCTGTAATAGTACTTTTTATCCAGCCAGTCGGCACTCTGTGAGCTCTGTTTGGTTACGATTCTCCAATTTTACTTGACTGATAACACTTGGACATGTTCAGAGAAGCTCAGACAGAAAGCAAATTTCTTCTGCCAAGAATGAGGCCTCTACATTTTTTTCTTTTCGTGAAATGAATTTGCCAGTTTTTTGTTTTTTCTTTTTTCTTTTTAAAACGTCACATCATGCTGCAAAATATAAAGGTAAGGATTCAGTTGCCAGATTTCCTACATGGTGGAAAGTTTTGAGGTGTTCTGTTCTGTGTCAAAATGATAATGAAGTAATAAGGTTATGCATATTTTTCCAAACAGTAATCCTAATATTACACTATATGAAAACCAGAAATGTGTTTTTGGGCTGATCAGTGTCATGTGAATGTCATTTTGATAATGAAAGCGTTTTGTAAGTGCAGCCATTTGCAGTTCCCATCTTAAGCTCTTTAGTTAAATGTAAAGAATAATACAGCTGACCTAGTTTCCCACTAAATTCCATTTTTTAGAAATGAAAATTATGTGAAGAAAGCTCTGAAAGGGTTTATAGCACATATAGAGGAATGAAGAGTTTTGTCCCTGATGAACTTGTATTTGGAAGCATAAATGAACTTTACCTTGATCTTTCTGTCTCTGTAGTTGGAGGGTCAGGTGGTGGCCTTGCTGGTGCAGAATATGGAGCGGCTGGATGAACAGGTGAAGGAGGAGGCTGATGGCATCTATAATACACTGGGTAAGGATACGTAAACCAAGGCCTCAACAATGACGGCTTAGTCACTGTTTATCCTAAAGCAAACTCCCATCAACATAAACACTTGTGTTTAGTACTTATTTGTAAGCAAAGTAGTTCCATATTTGATTACTGCAACCAGTTTTATCTAGTTTGGCTAGACTGAGATAGTACAGTATATGGATTGTTCACAGTATATTCTCAGCAATTAGATTTGTATAAATCCATCCATCCATCCATCCATCCATTTTCATTCGCCTGGGTCGCGGAGGCAGCAGTCTGAGCAGAGATGCCCAGACTTCCCTCACCCCAGACACTTCCTCCAGCTCTTCCGGGGGACTCCCGAGGCGTTCCCAGGCCAGCTGAGAGACAGTCTCTCCAGCGTGTCCTGGGTCTTCCCCGGGGCCTTCCTCCCGGTGGGACACGCCTGGAACACCTCCCTAGGGAGGCGTCCAGGGGGCATCCGAATCAGATGCCCAAGCCACCTCAGCTGACTCCTCTCGATGTGAAGGAGCAGTGGCTCTACTCCGAGCTCCCGCCGAGTGACCGAGCTTCTTCACCTTGACCCTATCTCTAAGGGAGGCGCCCAGCCACCCTGCGGAGGAAACTCATTTCGGCCGCTTGTATCCGCGATCTTGTCCTTTCGGTCATTACCCAAAGTTCATGACCATAGGTGAGGTGGGAGCATAGATTGACCGGTAAATCGAGAGCTTCACCTTTTGACTCAGCTCCTTCTTCACCACGACGGTCTGGTACACCGACTGCATAACTGCGGATGCTGTACCAATCCGCATGTCAATCTCACGCTCCATCTTTCCCTCCCTCACAAGCCCAACATGGTCCGATAGGACTCCTTCTTCAGCCTGACAGCATCCCTTACTTCCGGTGTCCACCACCGGGTTCGAAAGGGGTTATTCTGAATAACTAGCTTGTTACACAATAATAAGCCCATGTCATGTCATAAATATCTGGTTTATTTAACTGTGTGTACAAAATGTGTGGTGTTGTCACAGAACCTTCTGATATGCATGGAAGGATCTGATATTGATATGAAAATCCTGCCCAGTTCCACTTTGCACTCTTTTGGATAAGGAAAGTTTTTAAGCACATGCTTTGAACAAACTTGAACAACTTTTGTTATGATAGATCATTGTTGTGTAAATATACGTTAGAAAATCACTTAATACTAACACATTGTGATCAGTCAGTTACTATGAATATCATAACGGTAACATGGCCACCTGATCCCAGCGCAGTGCAGTAGAACTGATCTAATTAGTGCTGCTGTATAAATATCAGCTGATGTTTGTCAGACTGCTGTGGAAGAGAGTGCCTCATTTTCGTCCAGCTATGGTAGTCCCACACTGTGCCTTTTTCACAGGCACAAGTTGATCACAAGCAGCAGATTTTAACTAACATGATGATGAGACACATTTGCTTCTTCCGTTGTAGATGGAATTTAAAATAATAGTGTTGTAGCACTTACTGAAATGTAGTGAAGGGAATTCCGGCTCATTTAGAGAACCGGTTCTTTTGGCTCGGCTCACTAAAAAGAGCCGGCTCTTTCGGCTCCCAAGTGGCTCTTCAGATTTTTTTTGTTGCTTAAATTAATTTATTACCAACAATAATGTAAAATTATGCACAAAATGAATTACTAATGTAAAAAAAAACATGCATTATGTTTTTTATTTATATATGTTTATTATATAGATATGCCTTTATTTATTCACTCTACAGAGTGCTCCAAAAATAAATTATAAAATATTTACAATTGAACTTTTTTTAAAACTTTTAGCTTTTTTCTACTAAACAAATTTAAAGTGAAACAACACAGAATCACTGGCTCGATAAGAGATTTTAATCTTGCACACTCTACACTCTGCCATTGTATTATCAATAGAATTGAAATGGGTCCAGATTTTACTCCTTTTCCTGCTGTCACTCATTTTCTTAACTTTACCTTTCCAGCGCGTTTGTGTCGTCTCTCCTTGTGGCCCATTGGCCCCTTGCTGTCTTTCTCTCATCTCCCTGGCTCTCCCCCTCCTGTTGTCCTGTTTGTGTGTGTGCTGTGTGTGTGCTGTGTGTGTGTAACTGCTGCCCCTCCCCCCTCTGCTTAGCGCAGGCACAGAGACGACACCACACATATTGACCAATCATGTGCGGCTTGAAGAGAAAAAAAAGGGAGAAAAAAACCAAAACAAAGCAGCTCCCAATCAGGAGCCGGTTCACTTCAAAGAGCCGGCTCTAAGAGCCGGATCGTTCACGACAAACACATCACTACTGAAATGCATATGGTCAATAGGACAAGGGAGTCATTAACTAATCTACATACATACATCCCAGCAGCAAAACAAGTGTGAGGTGCTCCTATGAGCAATGTTACCACTGAACAGCTAGACTGAAAGATGCTTCCAGTGGCTGCAGAGCTTTGCTTCATTGGTATTCAAAACGTGTGGGACAAATATCTGGCAGAAATGTGGGACAAATTTTGCTCCACACCGTCGGTGCTGTATAGACCTGTTCTCTATGGTTCTATACTTCACGACAAAAAACAGATGAAGACAGGAGCTCAATGACATCTGAATATTTGAAGCAAGAATAATTAATCACCTGTGTATTGTTTCGTGCTGAAACATGACAAGTGCCTTCCAGAGAGAGGTATGCCTTTAAGGTGTGTATGAGCCAGTGTTAGAGCTTTGGGCAGTACAGTGACAGGGAGCCCTCCCGGACTTGGGTTTGACATCACACAGAGGGCGTAGACTAACTTTTTTTGTATTCTTTAAGCTGTAACAGCGTGTCCCCCTGCTGCCAAGTGTTGTAGACTTGTCAAGTGTCCTAGAAGCTGTCAATGACTCATTTAAATGTTTTAGCAAAATCAGAAGCGCACGCGCTTATGCTACGCACACACACACACACACACACACACTTACCTTTTTTTTTTTCGTGAGTTGAGAACTCCTTTTGAAAGTCAGTCATACAAGTTGTTGAGAGTCAGAATCAGGTTTGTGGCATAGATCTGAAAACATTAAATGCATACACAAGGTCTGTGGAGGTCTAGGTGAGAGCATGGGCTAACAGATATTTTGAGAAGTCATGGTCTCTGTATTTAGCCTCACATGAATCAGACTTTTCTGCCTCTCAGCTCTTTTTGTGTTGAATGAGTCCACTGAGATGATTTTTTTCTTTGTTGCCAGATTGAGGCCGAGTGTCAGGAGGGCTGTTTAGGTGTGTGTATTTGGCTCTGTGTGCGAGTGTGGGTTATACCGAGGGAGGAGTGCTTTTGCATCTTCTATTGAAGTTTCTGCGTGTGTGTCTTTCTGTTTGTGTGTGTGTGTGTGTTTATCAAGGGACCTCTCCAAGCTTGAATAAGCCTTTTGTCTGCCTTGGCTGCTCTCTGCTCTGAGCCTGCTGTCCTCCAGGATGCTGTCTGTCTGCTCTGTTTGAATCACTGATAAAGGCCCTTCCTCTCTCCCTCAGCACTCTTCCTCCCCTCTGTTTCTTTCCCTCAACATTTCTCTATCATCTGCAGCCCCTCTCTCCAGATGTTGCTGTTGTTTTTGTCTTTTTATCCTCTCTCCTCCTCTCGCTGTCTCTCTGCCCTACGTTTGTTTGTATGTTCTTGTCACAATCCCTAATTTCCTCCTTCCCTCACTTCTTCTGTCCCTCATTCCCTCAGCTTTCCATCCCCCATTCTTTACTTCCCACCCCTTTGTCTCCCCTCTGCTTCTCCTCTCCCTTTATTTGCCTCCCTTCCTTCCTCTTAGTTTCTCTCTTCTCCCTGCTTTCATCACCACCCCACAATCTCTTTCTCTCTGTCCCCTTCTGCTGCAGTCTGTTCTGATAGAGATATCATGTGGCGCAGACAGCTTTCTAATGATAATATTAGAAATAGCTGGAACAGAACCCGGACAAACCATCTATAAAAAATGACTTTCACAGTTCTTCTCCTCCAAAGTGTGTTTGCATAGCATCTGTTTATTTTAACTTGTGAGGGATGGATGGTTTTGGTATTGGCTATAAAGGCTTTACTAACGTAGTAGCATTTGCAGGGGCAGACACACCGACAAACAGAAAACAAGTGCGCCTAAAAAAGGCTTTTTCTTCATATTTCACTACTAATCTAGTAATTTTACTTTCCCCCTGGGTCACTGAGTGTGTGGAGTGATGTTGGCATGTGTCAAGTTGTCATGTGTACAAACTGTGTGATCCTATTGTACACGCTTAGTCTGACACATCTAACCAGTGCGTAATACTTCTTTGTATGGATGCATGAATCCAACTTTTTCTGTCCAGTTCCACAGCTCAGGTTAGAGAGAAACTGTATTTGATGTGGATGAGTCACATCTTGCCAATAGCCGGTCCACTTAATAAGACCAGCACTAGTGCTGATATTGATCCAACACTTTGGTATGAGGCAGACACCAAACCTAAAGGTTGAATTGTGATGTTTTATACTTTATGTCTCCCTCAGCTATCATAGAAAATATGGCAGAGTTCAGACCAGGCCTGTGCACCGAGGCAGCTCAGCAGGGACTCATGCAGTGGCTGCTCAAGAGAATCAAGGTAAAAATGTGGATACTGGCTACAGATATCTGTAGAGCTGCAACAATTAGGTAGTTAATCAGTGATTGACTGAAGGAAGACAAATTGTCAGCTTTTTCTAATTGATACGTTGTTTTTGAGTCAGTATCAATTGATTAAGTTATTATTGGACTGTTGGCTCAAACAGAACAAAATCTTTCATGATACACTTATAAAAAGTATGTTTTTTCCAGGATATTGCGTAAACTTATAAATGAATAATTAATACAGCAGCTGAAGTAATTTTACTGTTTAAAAACCTTACTTGTATGCACACAAGGAAATGTATGTTCAGTTAACCTGTCATGTAAACCATTTGGTCCACTACCAAATACAATTTAGTTGTAGAATCTCTGTTTACAGTTAAAAATACCAAAACATGTTGTTGTAGAATATATGGTGATTGTCTAATACTTTTAAAAGAGTTTCTCAAAAGAAGTACTATTTTGAATTGGATCTCTTTCCCTCTCCCTCTCAGGCAAAAATGCCGTTTGATGCTAACAAGCTGTACTGCTCTGAAATCCTGGCTATCCTGCTGCAGAACAATGACAGTAAGTGCGTTTCAATAAATGGTTTCTGGCTTCCAGATGATTTTGCTTTTACAGTTCTGCCACCTCTCAGTTTTCTTTGCAATCTCTACTTTTTCTTATTTCCTCACTCCTTTCTTTGTCTTTTTATCCTTTCCTTTTTTCTACTCATGTTTACTTATTCTTCTTCCTCAGCCTAACCACTGTCTGTTCTTTGCCTCCTACCTCTTCCTTTCACGTCTCTTTTATGTGTCCAATCCATCTCTGTCTTTCTGTTACTTTCTGTTGTACTGACTCTCAATGTACAGTGGGGCAAAAAAGTATTTAGTCAAGCCACCAATTGTGCAAGTTCTCCCACTTAAAAAGATGAGAGAGGCCTGTAATTTTCATCATAGGTACACTTCAACTATGAGAGACAGAATGGGGGGAAAGAATCCCATTGGGGAAAATCACAGGAAATCACATTGTAGGATTTTTAATTAATTCATTGGTAAATTCCTCGGTAAAATAAGTATTTGGTCACCTACAAACAAGCAAGATTTCTGGCTCTCACAGACCTGTAACTTCTTCTTTAAGAGGCTCCTCTGTCCTCCACTCGTTACCTGTATTAATGGCACCTGTTTGAACTCGTTATCAGTATAAAAGACACCTGTCCACAACCTCACAACTCCACTATGGCCAAGACCAAAGAGCTGTCAAAGGACACCAGAAACAAAATTGTAGACCTGCACCAGGCTGGGAAGACTGAATCTGCAATAGGTAAGCAGCTTGGTGTGAAGAAATCAACTGTGGGAGCAATTATTAGAAAATGGAAGACATACAAGACCACTGATAATCTCCCTCGATCTGGGGCTCCACGCAAGATCTCACCCCGTGGGGTCAAAATGATCAAGAGAACGGTGAGCAAAAATTCCCAGAACCACACAGGGGGGACCTAGTGAATGACCTGCAGAGAGCTGGGACCAAAGTAACAAAGGCTACCATCAGTAACACACTACGCCACCAGGGACTCAAATCCTGCAGTGCCAGACGTGTCCCCCTGCTTAAGCCAGTACATGTCCAGGCCCGTCTGAAGTTTGCTAGAGAGCATTTGGATGATCCAGAAGAGGATTGGGAGAATGTCATATGGTCAGATGAAACCAAAATAGAACTTTTTGGTAAAAACTCAACTTGTCGTGTTTGGAGGAGAAAGAATGCTGAGTTGCATCCAAAGAACACCATACCTACTGTGAAGCATGGGGGTGGAAACATCATGCTTTGGGGCTGTTTTTCTGCAAAGGGACCAGGACGACTGATCCGTGTAAAGGAAAGAATGAATGGGGCCATGTATCGTGAGATTTTGAGTGAAAACCTCCTTCCATCAGCAAGGGCATTGAAGATGAAATGTGGCTGGGTCTTTCAGCATGACAATGATCCCAAACACACCGCCCGGGCAACGAAGGAGTGGCTTTGTAAGAAGCATTTCAACGGTCCTGGAGTGGCCTAGCCAGTCTCCAGATCTCAACCCCATAGAAAATCTTTGGAGGGAGTTGAAAGTCCGTGTTGCCCAGCGACAGCCCCAAAACATCACTGCTCTAGAGGAGATCTGCATGGAGGAATGGGCCAAAATACCAGCAACAGTGTGTGAAAACCTTGTGAAGACTTACAGAAAATGTTTGACCTCTGTCATTGCCAACAAAGGGTATATAACAAAGTATTGAGATGAACTTTTGTTATTGACCAAATACTTATTTTCCACCATAATTTGCAAATAAATTCTTTAAAAATCAGACAATGTGATTTTCTGGATTTTTTTTTTCTCATTTTGTCTCTCATAGTTGAAGTGTACCTATGATGAAAATTACAGGCCTCTCATCATCTTTTAAGTGGGAGAACTTGCACAATTGGTGGCTGACTAAATACTTTTTTGCCCCACTGTATATTGTCCTTCTTTCCCCTCACTTTGTCATTTCCTCCCCGTTTTCTCTCTTAATTTCCTTTTTTTTCTGTCATTTTCTCCATCACTCTTTGATTTTATGTTACCTGTCATGTTTCCATTTGTCTCTTTTCTGTCTCTCTGTTATTATACCGCCTGCTCCTCATTCTGTCTTCTAATCTTACGTCTTTTCTTCCCCTGTCCTCGTCTATTTTCTGTGTTCTCCGCCCTTTCCTCCCTCACTAAAACCCTGTAAAGCCTCATATAGCCAAAGGACTATCAGGTCCTTGGACAGGTTCTCATTAATGGTACAAGCCATATTGATATTCAGTGGGAGTCATGTTTCATTTTTCACTCTTCTTCTCCTCTTCTCTCCTCTCCTCTTCACCATTGCTGTCTCCATTAATCCTCTCCTCTCCCTTCAAATACAAAATATAATTTAACAAAAAATGTTATTTTTCACATGAATGAATAGGGAACACATGATTGTTCCCTATTATAATATTGTCAGTGTTTTGAAGTAAGAATCAGCCAAATCACATGACTGCTATTAGGAAAATGACAATTTGGGAAAATCCTTGATGTGCTAATTTGAATGTAATTATCACTGTGCTGCCAATCTGACGGGTTTATATGTAAAAATACTTGCTGCTGGAAATGAGAAATGCATCTCATCTCTACTAATTAAGACCCAGTAGATTCACCATTTTCAAAGAAATTCCTTTGTTATGAACACTTCACAGCCTACAGAAAGTAACAAATGCAAAGCACAAAATATTGTTGTTGTTGTTTATGAGACTTCTGAGTGTTACGATTAAGACATTTGGCCGCCTTGTCGCCTTAAAAATCATTTAAATACTCAGACCTAGATGGAATAGCTTGTGTAAATATATATTTCTAGAAGCCTATTTTTCCTCATTCCCTCTCTCTGGAGGTCTGTTGTTGCAGATGTGTTAGTCACTATTTATGTTCATTGTATACCTTTGCAGCATTTCTGTCATTCCCTCCCTCCCTTTTACTTTCCATCATCTATCCACTTAAACATTTTTCTCAGACTGTTTTCTTTCCTCCCTTTCCTCCCTTAATGCCTGTTTTTGCAACCTTCTCAACTTAATTTCCCTGTTGTCCTGTTACACTATTTTTATCTCTAAATCTTACTCCCCTTCTATTCCTCTTTTCCACAGATACCAGAGAACTGTTGGGGGAAATGGATGGCATTGATGTCTTACTGCAGCAATTATCTGTAAGATTACGCATTTATTCTATATTTTTTATTTTGCCCTACCATTACCCTTTGTATTTACCAGTCATCCATGTGAGCCTCACAGGGGTAAAGCTCAGTAATTGCTAGAACATGAGCATCTCCAGACCCAAGATTTAACATGAGCAGTATACTGTGTGGTGGTGCTCTAACTGTAACCAAATGTTAACCCTATTTTCAGCCGTATGATTAACCCCAGCCATACAATCATCCATAGGCTAATTTTTAAATATATCAAAACTATTGTTCATTACCCACCTAGTTAATTCTAAAAATTTTCATTGACCAGCATTTTGGTAGTGGCTTTGACATTTTCTCCACCTGTCTCTCTGTTCTTTTCATAGTACAAACCTGGCCAATATTTAACAATCATGCCCGGGCTTCTTACCTCTCATCATTAGAGGAACTCATTTCCCGCATTCCCAAACTACTCTGATAACAAGCAAGTTTCTGAAGTCAGAAACTTGCTGTGTTTTGTAGAATTTCCTTTCAGTGTGAAAGCAGCATGCCTGCCTGGGTTTCTTTTCTAAATATTCCCAATTTCTGCTCTCCCATACTGCCTTCTATCTCAGGTGTTCAAACGTCACAACCCGTCCACAGCCGAGGAGCAGGAGATGATGGAGAACCTCTTTGATGGTCTTTGTTCCTGTCTAATGCTGCCGGCCAATCGGGACCGCTTCCTCAGAGGGGAAGGTCTTCAGCTAATGAATCTCATGCTTAGGTGAAGCAGCAGCACGCTATAAGAAATTACACCAACAACACTGGCTGCTCTAATGTCAAAGTATAAAATTTAGTCTTTTTAATGTCAAGATACTTCCACCCTCTGCCACACTCAGCTATTCAAACAAACAAGCAAAAACAGTTTTAAACAAACAAATGTTTACATTTAGTGATATTCACCAAAACACATTGTGTGTATCCTTGCCTGTTTTGGCGCATTACTGCATTACTGCATTTCGTTTTCATTTCATGCAACTTCTGCAACTTTCTCAAGTGCTACAATGAGGTACTTAATTTACAACATATGAAGTAAGTGCTTCAGTGCTAAAAAGTTCTTTAAGAAGAAGGTTTATGGTGTTGAGCCCAGCACAGAGCATATACTTGATATACAATCTGGTCCTCACAGAAGCTCAGTTTAGAGCCTTTTTTCCAGTGCTTTCTCTACTGTGAAATTTTGAACACTCATAGCATAACAAGGTGCGGCACTGCACAGAATAGCACTCTAAATAGCACTCTACTGCCTGGCAAGACTGCCAGTCCAATCAATCAACAGTTGGTGGAGTGCAACAAGGCAGAGATGCGACCTTAAAGAGTCATAAAGACACATTACACGCATTTATGAAACCTTCACGGACTCTGCACCTTGCGCTGATAATCACATCATTGGACACGTAGATTTAAGGCTTGGATCAATATCTCATTATTGGAATGCAAAACCCCTTTCTGTTAAATCATCCACCAGGGAAACAGAAAAAAACAGAAAAGGAGGAGGAGGAGAAAAAACAGAGCAAGAAATTACTTTAAGAAACTAATTGCAAATTTGTAAGAATTCCAAAGGATTTAATTTCTGATCCCTTTGATTCTACCTATTATTTGTAGTTCACAGAGTATAGACTAAAGCTTTGTTTGCAAAAAGATGAATGGTGAGCACAGATGGATTTATTCCTGTGTGTTCAAAAGCTCTTCTGCTGCAGATGGTGATACCACCACCACCACCACAACACTAGATGGCTGTGTCTTACATTATCAAGCCGTTTCTATGCATTAGTTATTTAGTTCATTAATTTTGCTTTGTGATAAAAAGCAATCAAGGTATAATTACATAACTAATGTTGTCATCATTCTCCAGTACCTCCAGTACCAGTACCATCTCCAGTACCATCGGAAACTTAAGCAGTCCAAGCTGACAATCACAGTTGTTTGCTGTCCCCATGCCCTCACATGTAGTTGCATTTTTCAGTGGGTGCATGTTAGCCAGGAAGTAGCTATAGAGCCTAAATGTGTAACGTGTGTTCCATAAGATAACTAATGTAGTCTTGTAGTTTTGTCTGATAATGTATACTTAATGTCATTTAAGCTTAAACATCAGATCATTTCAGATCACAAATTGCTCTGTCTTTGTTTTATTTTATTTCGAAATATTACTCTAGCCTATGAAAACAGTTAATATACTGTGTATATAATATATTGATAATGTCGTCTGTGCTTCTGGTTGGAGCTTTCTAAATAATCCTGATGATGTCATAATGATGTCATCAGATTTTCTTTTTAGATGATGCTTTTGACTAACATTTTGACAGCAATATTATATTAAAAACTGGTGATGCTTATTTTAGCTACAGATTTGAATGTTCACCAGTTAGTAAAACATGGTCTAAAGAAAGATGCAGTTGATTCATTAAGAAGTGATCTGAGATCTTGTTTTCAGCACAATGCAGCTGCAAAAAAAGAGAAAAAAGTGAGCAACAGAATATAACAAAATGCATCTCCACTTACTGAGACACATTTATTGATTCTCATCCAAAACTCCATTCAAAGTTCAAAACTTTCAGTTCCTACCAGGCCTCTACAGCTTTGTGTTAGATACAGGTCTTTCACCTGGTCTGGTGATGAATTCCTGGCACAGCTGAAGGTTTGTCAGACCACACACTGTATCCTAAAAGTGAAAGTAAAATACAATAAAAGTATGTAATGATTTTATATTGTTTAAACATTTTTCATTTGTAGCTCCCCTGCCCCTTAAGATAGATGAATAGTTAGAAAGATATTTTATTTCTCCTAAGGGGAAATTCTCTTTAATGGGGTGTTCATTTTCTGATCATATCTGAGAATGTTTTGGTCAGACTTTAGGGTGTACAGGCCGATCAAGTTAGTCAGCACAGGTAAAAAACTTGGCCCATCTTTGATTGATTCATCTCGAATTTTGAGTCTAATCATAAACCTGCTGCAGCTGTCATGCTGGCACCACCAGACACAGACAATTTGGGTTGACAATGGCATAGTTGAGTTAAGTCAGCTGTCTACCAGCTGAATTGCCTAGTTTCCCTTTGGAAAGTACACTGTATATCGCTCCCCTCTGGCCTCCCTAGTCGTCCATCATATATATTGTGTCTGTCTGGAGAACCAGACTCAACAGCCTGAAATATGTGTCCCTCCTCTGAGATAAACACTGTCATCTGTCATAGGTGGGAATGGAGGAAGTGACACTGTGACAGACAGCTACATTTCCTGAGAGAAGGCATGGGATGGTGGGAGTAGACAGAGTGGGAACCATTCCCCCTTATCATGCCAATGCTTTGATGATGGAAAACGGATGACTATCTGCATTACATTGTATTTGTTTGACAGGACACACATTTTTAAGATTACTATAGATTATTGTTTGACTTGATTGTTTTCATACCTTGAAACAGGTTTTCAGAATTCACATGGTAACAATTGCTTTCTAAAAGAAAATCTCATGATGACAATTATATTCTTTGTTGTATAGTTGAAGGTACACTCTTATCATAGCTCAACTGTGAGTTGTGGGTAAGAGAACATTTGAGGAATTTTCTTAGCTTTCAGGTGCTATAGGAAAAATCAGCAAATACATTTTTATTATTCACTAGATTCACATAATTCTGGTGGGCTGACAGTATCACCTACCAGTTCCCTCTAAACACAAAATGTCTACGTACACACAGAAAAAGATATAATTTTTGGAAATGTGCATCAGCATCGTTTATTCTCTCTTCTGCAGAGAAAAGAAAATGTCTCGAACCAGTGCTCTGAAGGTTCTGGACCATGGGATGATTGGACCCGAGGGAGCAGATAACTGCCATAAGTTTGTGGACATCCTGGGCTTGCGAACCATCTTTCCCCTTTTTATGAAAACCCCCAAGAAGATGAAGAAAACTGGTGCTTCAGAGAAAGAGCATGAAGGTCAGTTACTAATTAGAACAAAGCAACACAGACAAGGTTTCTTCACAGAGCTTGCAATCATCTGCAAAGATGTCACCCTGTTTTCACCTGTCATGATCTTGTGACCTGTTGGGCCAAGCAGTTTATGCTGTGGTGAGATACAGTATAGCACTATTTTTTTATTTAACACATCAGGAGCATGAGATATTTTAAGAAGAACATAAAGGGAATAAACTAATGGGAACTACTGGAGTGAAAGGATACCGATTGCCTGTGTGTTTAGGACCAGAAATGGTGCAGAATGTGATTAAGGGATAGCACAATGATTAATGACTGATTTTGCTGTATTTTGTAGATGGATAGATGCCCTGTACAGTTTTGTGCCACCTCATATGCTCTGGCTTGACTTCTCATTTGCTTGTACATGAAACAAAGTGATATGTGGGAACAAGGGTTAGGAGGATTCAAGCTTGAGGAAGTTGAGTTGCCTTTTTGTTTTGTATTGTTTTACATAAATCTCACAAACTGGCATTCTTAATTTGGGTCCAATTCTGGATATTTAAGTACAACTAAATATATCTATTTAAACTTATTTAAACTTATAATTATTCAGATTTTCATAAAAACAAACCCTTTTTAATAACCATTAACATTTTTTCTAATGCATTTTTATCCCATAAATATTATACATATTAATGCATATTATCTTTCTGTATAGTAGTTTTTATTGGTAGTGGTGTATCCTGCTGTTCCTGCATGGGACTCAGAATGCCTTCCATCACACAGCAAGGAAAATTATGAATTTATGTCATCTTGTGCAATTTAATCTCATTGTAATGGAATCAGATTTTAAACATAAATGCACTAAACCTCTGAAGGTTGGGGTATGTGATATGATCATATTAGATTGGTGTAATGTCTCCATAATCTGTCTTTTCAGAGAAATTGTTAGAATCTATGGCTCCAACGGGCATCTCAAGTAGTTTTCTTAGCCAAATATTATATCACACTATTTGCTAGTCTTTTTGTCGCCTTCCCTAGAGACACAAAAATAAACCCATAATAGCACGCAGTAGGTAGTGCCTTCGATTTCTTCTCCTCCCTTTTTTTATTTGGCAACGTAGTACAGATGCACGGAGGAGTTGGTCTCTAAAAATAATCCGACAGTTATTTGCAAAGATTACAAAGATAAGGTTCACACAGCAACACAACAAACATTTTTGAACACCTCAAAAGAAAGCACCTGAAACAGTGTGCAGACAGTCAAACAAAGAGGAGATCCCATCTGGTTGTGCATTGGCTACAACAATGCTGTCTGAGGCTACAGTGCCAAAACAAACAAGTCTAAAGAATGCATATCAGACACACATTAATAAGCGCTGAGAAGAGTTAACTGATACAGCGATATCTTGTGAATATATAAAATATGTATGAAGAAAATCACACATAGTAAAAAACAAGTAAAAGCAGAGCTTAAGTCACAGGATATGAAATATATTAAAATATAAAATAGAAAATCGGCGCATTACAAAACTGATAAACTGAACTGGATAAACTGAATAAACTCTATTCTAGAAAAGGACTTGGGCAGTCAGGACTGGATGGAAGTAGAACTTTGAAATAATTTCCAAAATAGTTTTAAAACCAGCATGAAAAAGAATCTTGAATAGTGGATAGTAGATAGTGATCCTGCTTGAAAAAAATGTGATATGGTGTTTTTGCCATATTTTCCACCCCTAGTAATTGGTTTATAATAACAATTATTATTTCAAATGTAGTATATTTTCATTTTTTGAATCGTTTAGTTGATAGCAATTTTAATCATAGCTGATCAGACAAAAATGCCATCAATATTTATTTAAAGTGTAAAATGAAACAGACGTTTAATATATATATATAGATATATAACTGGCACTGATGGTGTGGATGATAATTGAGAATGAAAGGGCTACTTTTCTGACATCCTTCTAATCACATATCTTTTTGCTTTTTTGTTATGTTGCTAACTATACCTATTGAAATCATTGCACTAATCACAACAGAGTAATTTATTTCTTCCATTGCTTCTAGTTTTCTGCAACGTATAGTCACCCGTTTCCTGCAGACACACTCAATCCTAATCTCCTCATGTATCACGGTTTGCTGCGTCTTCGGCCTGTCAGTTTACACTATCAATCCAATCTTGATTGATTTTCCTGCTTGCGCTCTCGAACCTCTCTTGTCTCAGAGTGAGAGGTAGGAAGTGCAAACAAGAGCCGGAGAGAGAAAATGTTGTCCATGTGATATAGGGTGAGAGAATAAAATAGTGAAGAAACAGAAGGAAAAGGAGGTAGAAACCCTGTCCATCCCTCTGCTCTTTGTTTGATTACATATGTCCAAAATGTGGAACCTCTCCTTCTTCTCTCTCTGTTTGTATTAATTAAGTTTGATTCTCCTGGTAGGGCTTCCAAGCCCGACAGAAGAGAACAAATTGTCTGCCATTGTGTCCCATGGAGTGGATGAATTAACCTCTGACCTCCTTGAGCAGCAGGAGGAAGAGCAGGGAAGATAACCCGTCCTAACAGTTAAACCTTTCCCCCCTGTGTGTTGAAGCCCCTGGCAAGGCAGAGACACACTTAAAAGACAGGCTTTAAAGAGAGATGTGGAAATCCAACCTGCAGGTTTTGGCAAGTAGCAAGTGCGATCTAGATTTGTTTGTATTTATCAACCAAAGCTGTATCTAGGGCCCCTGGAATGATGATAAATTACTTTTTTTTGAGAGTTAAAAATCAGTATGATGTTAGCCTTTTAACTCTGCAACTCCATTTCTCGACAGCTCCTGCTTCGAGTATGAATGTTTTTCGTGCTATGTTCAGCGTGAACGTAACAGTAACTTCTGATTTTTCCACATACGTCATAACATCATATTGTTTAAATGAGCATAAATAAAGACTACTTGGGGTTGAAGGTGGAAATAAAGCAGGTAGTCATTACCAATCGCTAAATAACCCTGCAGTGTAAGTATAACATGTAAATTTTTTAAAAAGAAATCTTCATACTCCATCTAAGACCACACTCAGAGCCACAAAACGAAGATTCAACCATTTGCAGATTCACATATTTCAGATGTTTATCAGCTGATGTATTTTATCTGGTAACAGTGCAAGAATTTATTATTTGTAATTCATAACCTAGAAAACTATGACATATATCCGCACATTGCGCTTAATACTCAATATACACATCTTTCACATCATATCACATTGCTTTAATGTGACAGTGTTATTTCTTACACCAAAGCCATGAAAACTATCTCAGACTTGTTTTTAAGACTGAATTACACACACCCTAAGAAGAATAGAAGGTTAGAATTAGAAACCATTATTTAAATACTATGATAAAAACTTCAGTCTCAAGGTTCAGTGAGTCATTGTTGAGTATATGTACATGTGTCGCCAATGTCAAGAATAAATCTTCACATTGGTTATCACAGCCTCAGTGGTCATGCAGAACAATAATAAAAAGGGACAATAATGTTGTATCAAACAGGATATAATGTTACATTATCAGGTGCCACAGTATTTCAAACTTGTGGCACAGCAGCCCAAACAGTAAATGACATGCAAACCACAAAAGTAACATTGTACCTCATTAGCAGCAACTTATAAAATTGAAGTGAAATTTAAATTTGTCAGAGGGCAATCACATTCATGCAAACCCATAAATGCTCACATACATACATGCCGATACAGACATGAATAGCCTGTACTATCTAACATTAAAATGGGAAGATTTGGGGAATAAGGTTTCCTCTTATGATCAACCATCTGTGCTTTCAGGTGAAGTGATATTTTGTTCAGTTGGACTATGTCAATAGTAATGGTGGTGCTAGAGAGCACAACGCATACATCATCCGGTGGATTAGTCTGTATTCAGTGAACGATTTTGACAATTAAATATGCACGTGCAAATGTGCACCATTTAATTTTGGAATGAGTTTTCCTTTTGTGATGAGAGTTTAAGCCTGTATAGGATTTCCCATCATGTCTGCATTGATTTGTCTAACAGCTATCGGCGTAATGAGATGCCTGTCATAATATAAGGCGTATTGACTGAACCTTCCTCCTTCTCAGTAAGACTACTAATTGAAAATGCTGTGAATCAAGTGGTTCTTCAGAATAACACAATAACACTGTAGATTAATTAATCAGCCGCTTCAAACAAAAGTAATTAGGAGGTAGGGACCTCTCTGTCCTTCCATTCTTAGTGCTCTCTCTTTCACATTCATTGCGTGGCTCTGTCTATCATGAACCGGGGTGCTAAGATTGATCCCCATGAAATCCTTTCTGAAACTGACACAGCCCAAATGACCAGGGATTGCCAGGCCATATTAGCATGAAGAACGGCATAATTAATAGAGACATTGTAAGTGGACGGTAAAAAAACGGAAAGGAAAAGATCCAAACAACAAATTACATTCTTCTCCTCATGAATATTCTTGTCACGACTCTGCTGTTCACCTTGTTTTTAAGGTCTCAGTTTATTGGTGTATGTACTCTGCCATTACCAATGAAATGAGATTGTATGATGGAAATTGGTGGCAGCCGGTTGTTATATTTATATGGCTAATGATGCGAGCGACTATCAGAGGGAACAGAAGTAAACAACTAATTTACATGGAGAGGCACAATAGTCATAGCTCCATCTCAGGCTTCGACTCAGAAAAGTGTTTATCTGTGTGTTCGCATGCATGTGAGTGTTTGCGTGGCAGTGAGAGAGCGCACAAGGGAGAGGTTCAGGGGGAGAATAGGGCCTTTGTAATTGATGTGTTTTGAATGCCATGCAAACACCTTCGAGCGTAGGAAATGCCCTTATAGTGACCTTTATTTTTCTAATGAATGCCCGAACTAGTGAAGCATGCAAGCAGAGAGAGATCTGTAGTTAAAAAAATGTCAGATTTTGTGGCTCTTTAGTTCTGTAAGAGAGATGCAGTGAGGAGATAAACATTGGAGAGCCTATTTGATGGAAGTGGAATGCTTTTATTAAAACATTTTTCCCCCCAAAATGATCGCAGTTTGATTACAAAGATAAAAGAGCCCTATACTTTATCACCAGTATCTATCCTCTGATATTAACTAATGGAGATTTAGAAAGCATGACTTCATACTGTCACAGAATATATATGACTCGATAAGTGTCTTTAATAGATAAACATGGTTATCTGAATTTAATGATGAAACTTACATTACTTATTTCAGTGAAAAGCAGGGAATCAAATGCAGCCTTTTGATCATATCCCCTCCCAGCACCAAGTGCCTTTGGCACAGATTGAGATCAGTAACATTTTACATGATACAAATTTGATTGTAATCTGTGTTGTCAGAGTCATGCTGTGTAATCCTATTATTAGTGTATTTCAGAGGGAGAGATTTGCTGTTAGATCCCTGTGTAAAGATGCATCTAATTAGCATCTTCATGTTTGGTCTTTCCTCTGGTGGGGATTTATTATGTTCCATCATTGTAAACTCACACTCTTAAGAAATATGCTCTGTTTTTTAGATGTATAGACTACTACTACACTACTTTCAGAAGTACAGAAAAAGTCCAACAGAAATTAAATGCCACTGTTTTGTCTGCTACAGCCTACATACCTGGCTATGATGGAGCATTCTGTCATAGGCAGAACAGATGGTCACAGTGAGCCAGACAGCAGCCTGTCCCCCAAATCAGAGCCACAGTCTACATTAGCTTTGCCCCAAACTGTCCTTCTTATATAACCTTAAAGATATAAGCATGTCTTTTCTTGTACCTGCCTGCTGAATGAATGAGCAACCAAAGAAACATTCGCTACAAAAAAGTGCACTGCAAATGTCATCTTACAGGCTAGATGGTTAATTAGCTGCTTAGCTACAGCACATAAAACAGCATATAAATGTTGAAATATAAGTGTCACTTTGGTCTGGTTAGATGCTACTGTGGTCCTTACACTCAAATACCACTGAAAGCATGCTGTCTGCAAAAGACGTGTGGGTGCAATAGGAATGATTGTACAGGACCTAAATTCAGTCTTTGGTTCCTCCGGTAAAAACAGACATTTGGTCTCTGAGTTCCTTGTGAATTTTTTGTTCCCTGGGGAAAGTTCTCAAAGTAGGTTTGCCCTGCAAGTAATACTTTCTGTGACTCAGGAACTACTGGGGTGCAGTTTGCTGTATTAAACATGGGGATATCTTTTGTGACCAACCTAAAAAAAGAGAGAAAGAGAGAATTGTTTAAATGTAGTTACATATGGGAGGAAAAAAACAACACTTTAGTCTAGAGTCTAGACTGTCTGGCATTTTCAGTCACGGCTTTTATTTTTGCATATTTCTTCAGTATTGATTTCAACACCCCCAGTCCAGTCTAGTCAAACACAATGACTCATGATTCTTTTTAAAGGTGGCTTATTCTCCAATGCTGGTGTGTTTTCAGTGTGTTTTGGTTTTCACCTGTGTTGACTTTACTTAACTACACTAAATGATACATTATGATTAATGTTTAAACAGACAATAGCATGTGCACCATGTACTGCTGATTAGTTCTCCTGTTTTCTTTTTCCATGCCCTCTGAGAGTTCAGAGCCAGAATTCATTTGTGCTCCTTCAGACAGTGAATGCAGTCGCTATAACCCCTGACAGACTAGCCTGTGATGCTGGGAGGCTGATTGCTCTCCCCAGGGCACAGATAGTCCAGGCCCAATCTGTCTCTCAGCGAAGCAACCACATATCTGTTTTCCTCTGTCGTTCAGAACTACACTTCACTTCCTTCAGCTGTCAATCAGTAAATGAATCCAGGCCACTCAGGGTTATTTGCATGTTAACATGGTACTGTGAATCCCCTGCGGTAAAGATGATGCAAACGGTGAAGGATCTGTGGAGAATAGAGTGAATGCTAGCATTTAGACTTATATAGTGTTATTTTAATGGAAAAATCCCTCTGTCAAAGGTGAACTGTGAATGACTGTAAATTAGTTCCAGGTCATAGGTGGGTTTTATGCATTTCCTTTTGGAGGTTCCATCTTCTACAACAGTCCTTCATTGTTGGCCATTATGCTGCGTCGTAGTTTAAATCATTATTACTTTGGTTCCTTGGAATATCTCTGTTCATGTGATTGGCTCTTGTTAAAGTATCACACACAACAGGAGGTTTGTGAACACCCTGTAGCTAGTGCATTACATGCATCAAAATGCTCTTTTTGAATCATACTTTATATTTCTTCTTCATGGCCCAGTGGTGTGTGTACTTCCTCCCCTCAGGTGTGCACAGCTGGTCCAAGTCCTCAAACTCATAAACCTTCTTTTTCCAGCTTTCTTGTCCAACACTCCAAGTTCATTGCAATGTTATTAGTGACCTTACATTCTTTATTCAAGGTGAGGTCATCTGCTCAGCTCTGCTGACAGCTAACCACACATAACATGCTCGTTTGACATTTGTAACTTAAACAAGTTCATCCTTCTTGAGCACATTTTGATAGTAAAGTCTTTATTACAGGATATTATTATATTTGTTGTAGATTTTGCTTGTGTCAAACAGATATGATGGACATTTTCATTGTTTTTTTTGTTCCTTGGTTTTGCACCTACATGTAAATGAAGTATTGATTGGACACCTTTCTAAATGCTCTTTCACTCAGCCTTGCCCTCCATCTTGTACCCACAATGTAATCCCATTTCCACCCCTTCACAAATCTCAAGTCAGCAGGCGCTGCTTAGTTTTAAAGTCTTTGGAGAGAACATTCCACAGCGAGCGATCAATAGCCGCCCAGGCAGGGCGTGGAGGTGGCGACATCAATTACCGCTCGGATCAAGTTGATAAAGTAGCGTCCTTTACGAAATGGCAGTTAGCCTCCTTGTCATTGTGTACAGGAAATAAGGTTGTCTGCTCAACCTACCTGATGTACAACCAGAGCACATGCTTTTAAGTACATGTAATTCCTGTCGTACCAATCAAGCAGTTAGTTTGTAAAACTGTGAGGTTTATTTACAGTTGGTGTGATCTTCTGAGATGATATTAAACAAAAACCCCTTCATTAACACATCCAAATCAAGGAGTTTATTTTAGCCAATATCCCATAAAATTCACTGTTCATTGGAACAGGTGAAAATGAAACCCTTTTGAAATGCATGTAAATACATTTTATGTATAAAATTCCTACCTTAAAGTAAACTAAATGAATTTAAAGCATCATTTTTACTGTTTCGGGGGTTCTGAGGGACCACAAAACGAGTCCACAGCAATGCTCGCAGTTCTGTGAAACTAATTATGCACAAAAGTGCTAAAATCAGCATGCTAACATGCTCACGGTGATAATGCTAACAACTGGGTGATTTGCAAGTGCTATGGTTACCATGGTATCCACCTTAGTTTTCAGTGTTAGTATGTTAACATACTAGCATTAAACAAAGTCAGTCAGTTTCATCCTCTGGTGAAACTTAATGGCGATCAATACAATACTTACATATATATATTCTGTGGAAATTTGAATATTTCATTCTGGGCCAAGGTGGCTGTTGCCATTCATAAGACCCTTTTAATATATACAGTATGACATGAAAACTTACTTTGAATTTACCTTGATAAAATGCTAAACCACTTAAAAAGCTTTTAAACTCTTGGGTGTCAATTTAGGATGCTGATTTTACTAGTTATATATTAGATTAGATTATTATTAAATGTTATAAAGATATACTAAAGATTGGGGCTTTAAATACATAATGGGTAAATATATTGAGTTATAAGATAAAGTATTGGGGGATTCAGTTTATTAGTGAGAGGAGTAAGTGAGGAGAACAGAAGAGTTTCAAGATTTTCAGATTAACGGTTCTTTCTTTCAGTTGAAGGATTCTGGCTCACAGATTCAGCAATAATTAGTAGAAATTGGATTTATTTCAGCTTTTGGCAGGAAATATTTTCTATCAGACCTTCTTTCTCAAGGAACTCAACTGCAGTTTGTTTTGGATTATGTTTCAGTGCATTTCCCTGCCTTTTTGTGCTGCCAATTGCATTGGTAATGTAGATGGATATCATTATGTTCTGAAAGATTTGACGTTGGCAGGTGTTATAGTAGCCTTTAGTTCACTCAGCCTTCAAGTCTTATGAGGAAGGACACTTCGGGTCGTAGGGGATTGCACAAAGGGAGCTGACAGAAAACACGACCCCTTTTAAAAAGCAGAAATGGGATTGATCCCTCTACTCTTGTTGCCTAGCAACTGCAAAACCTTGTTGAGAGAATATTGACCTTTTGTTGATAAAGTCCAATTACATTTTTTTCCCCACTCTGTATATCCAGATATTTTACAATGTCATTTTCTGTTCCCCCTATGTGTACTGTTCATTCAGTATTATAAAGATATATTTTACTATGACTGTCACCCACTGGTGCAGCCTGTGAGCAAGTAACAAGGCCACTCAATAGGACTTACTAGGTTTTGTTGCTGATTTAGTTAATTAACATTAATTAACATGTTTTTAGATCCCTCCTCTTGGTAAGTGGCCCCAGAGCTGCCACAGATAAATTTCTATCATTGTGAGCAATGTAATTTAGCTGAAGCCAAAACTGTTACGTATGTTCCAGCATGCCCTAAAATGAAAATTGATTTCTAAATTTCATTAACATTTTCTCCTCCTCTTGTTCTGTGCACTCTCTGTACAAGTATGCACGCTTAGCTGGCTGTGTGCTGTAATTGCAAATTATCAAGTGCTAATCGATGTGCTCTCACTGAAGGCTGTGGATGTGTGTGTGAATGAGCTTTAAAGTGATTTTTTTTGTTTGTTTGTTCACCATATTTTTCGACTGAAGAGCACAACGATAGCTCAAGTGTTAGCTAAAGCACATGCACCTTGTTGGACTGTGAGGCCAGTTTACTGAGAAAACACAAAAAGCTCCTTGATCAAGTGCTAACATGGAGGAGGCTGAATACTAATGATGCTCAATGTGTCTAAGAGAATTAGTGGTGTTAGGCACTTTCAGTGAGCATTAACAATAAGCAACAATAAGCATTTAACAAAACTAAAGTGTTATGAAATGTTTTAGAATTTAGTATTGTCTTGATGTGATATAACCCAGGAAGCTTTAGCTTTAATTCTCACTTTACTTTCCTCAGAGCACGTCTGCTCCATCATCGCCTCCATGCTGAGAAATCTCAAGTCTCAACAGAGAAGCAGACTCCTCAACAAGTTCACAGAGAATGACTGTGAGAAGGTTGGTTTTTGTCTGTTTTAATCCTTTGTTCTTCTCTTTCTTTCACAAATATGTTTTCTGGTATCTTCTGCTTCTGATTGCTAGCAGATTGCTTCATCAGTATGCTGAGGTATTTGTGTGTCTAACATTCATAAGCTTTGGTTATTGAATCAGAAAAGGTCCTACATTTTCTAAATTAAAACACCCTGAAAACATATCTTTTCAATCGGCTTTAGTTCAGTGGAACTGTTTTGGTTATTTCATGTAAGACAAGACATTTCTGAAGCGGGCTTTGCTTAGTTTTAAAAATATTTCTGTGTGCCAGTCAGCAACATTTGTGGGTTTGTTTGTATATGATGCCAGGCTGCTATCAATTAAATGCGACCTGTCCACACCCACACAATCCCGATGAAGCAGATTAGCTAAATAACTTTTAGTTTTAAACTCATAACAGATAGAATGTTTCTTTGAGTACGGATAATTTAGCTGTGAAAATGTTCTTTAATAATATCTAAGACTTGATTCTTTAGTGACAAAATTAAGATCATAGTGCTATATATTGTTCGTCATACTGTGTTAACCCATAATGCTTTAATTAATAACACTTTCTTGAAATGTATTACTTGATTTCCTTTATTAATGCTTTTAGAATCTTCATTAGTCATTGTTGATTTGAAAGTAAGGCCCTGTGTAGCTTTAATTATTTTGAATGTTAATATTTACTTCCAGGTAGCAGGATGGGAAGACAGTGAAGAGTTGATAGATTGCTTTAAATACTAATCATTGTATTTGGTCAGGGCTTAAGCTTTGAATACAAATTGCAAATGGTTGGTAAAGGAAAAAAAAGGTGGAGAGTGTTGCAACAGCCTGGAATTTCAAACTTCAATGTCACTCTCCTATTGTACATACTTCTCAAGGCCAATTACCTTGTATTACGGGGAACTGAAGACATGTATGGAGCTGGAACAAATCACCAGATAAAATGTGTGATAATGTCTGATAGTGTCTGAGTGCTACACTGTGTCTCGGTATTTATTATCAGAATGTTTTTTACAAGAAGGTCGAGGCAGAAATATTCAGGATAGATTCAGGTTCACTTTCAGGTCACTCAGTCAGACTTCAGTGACTGCACTAACCTGCGTCTGCTACATGTGACAGAAGTTTGAAATGTGTTTAGAATATCAAACCCAACACCTTAGCTGCAAGTATTTTTGCTGCTCCCACAACTCCCCTCACATATGCAAAACTGTCTTACATTCTGTGTGTTGCTCAGTTAAATGGGATGCAAGACTTTTGATGTAGAAACAGCCTGTCGAGCAAATCAAATGTCATCTTCACCACAAAGCCATCCGAGAGTCTTGTTTCCATCATCCACTTCCTCTGTTGTTTGTTCATTTTATGTGGTTGTGTACTATCTTGGAATATATGTAAAAACAATAAATTAGCATCTTAAAAATTATATATTTTTTTCTCTTTGTTTTCCACTTTATAAACCCTCTCTGTAACAGTCTAAGAGCTTGGCAGCAAACAGCTAAAATGAAATTGTTTATTATTATTTGAACAGGACTGAAGCATTGCTTCACAAACATACTAACATATAGGAAGTGAGCATTGCGTATTATTATGATGTTATTAAGTTCTAATATCACGTTTATCATTCAAAATCAAAATAATTTCTGCTATTAAATATTTATCGCAAATGGTATATTTACCCACAAAATGTTGTTTTGTTCTGTCTCCTTGTTGTGCTCTGTGCTTTTCCCCTCATATTTCTCTTACTTTGTTGTTGCTTTCTTGTATGCTGCATCTCTCACTTTCTCTCTGTCTGCCTCCATTTCATTTTCTCTCCAGGTTGATCGACTGATGGAGTTGCATTTTAAGTACCTGGAGGCTGTTCAACAGGCTGACAAGAGGATCGAAGGAGAGAAACATGTAAGCATTCCTCCTTTTCCTTCCATCCCTCCCTCCCATCCTCTCAATCTGTCCTCTGTGCTTTCTCTGCTGTCTCGTTTAAATAAAGCCAGTGTAATCATGCAGCTTGTTGGATAGATTTATTCACATTAAACATTGGGGTTTTCAGCTTTCCTTTGTTAACCTCAAAAGAAATGCCTGTAGATGAAGGACGAAGGTTGTGCAGTATGTTTTTGGCATTTTCAAGAATGTATGAACCCAACTAACCAGCAGTTTGAACAACTTTAACCCTGAACAGATTGTAACCCGAGATGTCCTTGTCCCTTCCAAAAAGCCAGTTACCATTAAGTTTAAATTTCACTTGAGTGAATTCATCCATATGTCAGTGCTAGACAACCTTACAACAGCTACTAATCCTAATAAACCTTTCATATTAATGAGTTGTAATGGCTTGGTCTGGTCCTGTAGTAGTAGTTGCTAATCAGTTTGACAAAAAGCCTGTTTGACAAAACTGCTAATTTTGTATTCTTCTGAGAGTAGTGAAGAGTATATAATTCAGTTTTGCAGAGGGTCTTCTTTATTGTGTTGTGTCACAGTGGGCTTCAGTCACAGAGACTGTGTGGGATATTTACTTTTACTAAAGAACTGGACCGAGGTTTTGCACCCTGTCCCTTGCAGTATTTTGCTTTAGGTTGTCCTTGTTTAGAGGAACAAAATATGCAGCAGACTTATCACCGCTGACCACTGTGACAGAGGAAAGAGTGTCTGAAATGTAATGTCTGGGAAAAGCATGTGTAAAATCTACCGCACTGTTTAATCTCGCACATACTGTAATTGAGAAGCTCTCACGTCAGTATTACAGCACAAGACGAAAGAGCAGCACTGCAACAGCCTCTTATTTTCACTCCACTTTACCTTTCTGATTCCTGTAGATTTCTCCTCCCTGTTTTTCCAGACTTTTAATGGCTTATAACACCTTCATTTACAAGCAGCTAGTAATTGTTAGTATTTAGTCTGCTTTGACATTTAATTTCCCACTGATTTTTCATAATTTATTCAGTCACTGATCTTTTTGGTTGAGCCGACAGCATCCAGTTCCTCAGACCAGACACTGATCTGTCAGTAATTTAATGAGTTGTCTTGGTCCACACTCTATCGTGTAGCAAAAAAAATGTTACATGGATTTTTTTTTTGTTGTTGTTGGGAAAAAAAGTTTTCAGGGCTTGTCCTGAATATAATCTTTCTAAAAATATGCTTTTTTTTTTTTAAAACCCCAAATCAACCCTCACGACAACTTTACATTTTACAGAAAAAACACCGACATCACATCACATTTATATATATATATATATATATATATATATATATATATATATATATATATTATCACTAACCAGATAAAACCACATTCAAATTGTATTGAAGATATTAAGATATCAAATTCCTTGTATAATAGGTTGGGCTGTGTGGTCAAAATGTTGTCTCTTTTTGGTAGATAAGATGTGCAGTTCCACACAGCATCGCATCCAAAGCTTTGAGGGAAGAGACCCAAAAAAAACCCAGTCACAATCCTGCTGATAACAATATGACAGTTTACAGAGGAATGGAAAGCTCGATAGCTGTGTTTGAGGGCCCTATTGAGATGCCTGCACGTGTGTGTGTGTGCACACGTCACTGTGTTGAGCTGTGGGCTAGACAGACCGATGGAGGGATACAGATAGAAGATAAGTGGCCAGGCAGGGGATAATGGCTTCAACAGAGAGAGAAAGAGCATACCGCCCTCAAAAAGGGAGAAAGACTTGAAAAAAGGCAGCTGGAGATACTGTAAATATCAGAGTAGGAAATATAGTTAAAAGAAGAGGAGTGGATGGTGAGAGACAGGAAAGGAAGAAATAGAAAAAGGAAGAGGGAAGGAATTTGAGCATGAGAGAGAATGATACGGGGAAGGGAGATGTGGGTGGAGACAGATAAGTGTAAGATTCCTATCTAAAGATGACAGAAGATTAATTTCTCAGACCGACATCGTGGTGGGATTGCCAAGAAAAGGCCAGACAGTTTGACATTTTCTCTCCCTCCCTCGCTTTTTCTCTCTCACCGTCTTTTTCTGTCACTCTCTCGTCTCTTCCTCTGGGATGGAAAAAGTATGACTTTGTGATACCCTGGTGATAAGAAACCTTGTCTGCGTGTGCCACTATCTTTGAAGCCACACTGTTAGCTTTCCCCAGTTCAGAGCTAAACTGTGGGCCAGACTGGCAGAATGTGATGTGATAAAATACCTATTTGTGGGACAGCAACAATTTTCTGTTCATTACAATGGAAAAGACAGAGCTCTGCTCAAAAAAGTTGTCATATTTTATTAGCGGTTTACCACCAGCGGCTCCACTCACAGGATTTCAGCACCATGTTGAACTTTCTCAGGCTGCTAGTATTGAAAGTTCAATAACACAGCTGCTCACATGGCTGCATGGCCATTACATGTATATCACAAACATATTTCAGTACAAAGCATTTCTGAACAATTGGGGCCGTAACAATGACAAGGCAAGACAAAAACCGTAACTATAAAACATTTTGTTGGATTGGTTAAAGGTACGCAGAATAATCTCATATTTAAAATAGGGTTTAATGCATATCGCTGCATTAGTATTGGAGAATACATGATACACATGATACTTGAACATTTATTAAATAATGAAGTCAGCCTATATGTAGTGGGAGCAGAATTCATGTTTATTAATAATTAAAGGCAGATTATCTAGTGTCCTCGGGCACCTTGAAGCAATGTGTCACTGCTTTATCAAATCTTTTTAAACTAGTGTTTATGTTCAATAGTATTTTGCATTGTCTTTAATTTTAATCTTCTTCTAGAAATGTTTCAAGTCATTTTTGTTTGTTTGTGGATACATATTGTTACGGTGTGGCGATTTCTTTTTTAATATGTGTCTGTCTAGTCCAGCGGATTGAGTAAAATGTTGTGGTTTCGTTCCTACTGGTGTAACTCTATATACTGAAAATACCAAGATGATACTGTAAGTCTGTCTGAATCAAAGCTTCCACCAAATGCCACATGCTATGTTAATGATAGTGATAAAGACACAACCCAGTTCTGTCCAGCACCTCATCTGAATTGGCTGCCGTCAGCAGCAGTGTTTTATCTTTCTCTGGCGTGCCTTTTGGTTTCCCCTAGTTAAGCCTGTTTTTAAGGGGCGGTAAGCAAAATGTTTTTCCTCTGCAACATATTATCCACAGATTTCTCAGGAGGATAGCAAAGAAAAAGCTGCTGCTGCTTTTTCTCTTCGTCTCCAGCCCAGTCCCTTTAATAAGCAGCTTATTTTCCTCCCACCTTGGTATCTCTCTTCTCTCGTCTCTTTCTAGCTTTCTGAGTCTCTCCTTTCCCTTAAAGCAGCTTTTCCAATCCTGCTACATTTTTTATTTTGGATTCCTTCTTCCCCCTTCTCCTTGGATTCTTACATTCCTCTTTTCCTATCTTTTACTCACTCCAACATTCATTACTCTTCTCCTCCGTCCTCTCTTAAGTATCTTGTTTTTTCTCTGTGTGGTCTCTCTTTCTGTTTGTTGCATCTTCCCTGCTTCATTTACTCGTTTGTTAACCACTCGGTTGTCTTTTTATTCACGCTTCATCCTCCATCACTATCTTGCTTCTTGTCATTCACATCGTCCCCTTCCCCCTCTCTCTTCTTTCTCCTCTTTCTTCTCTCTTTCTTCCACTCTTTTGCTTTCAACTGCTTTCTCCTTACTTTTGCCACCTCTTTTCCTCCCGAACCACTCTGCTCTCAGCTTGTTGGTAACACCTCTTGGAGATTGATGAAACTCAGCAAAACATGGCTGAGGCCGACCTCAATACTGTAAAATGCCTGAGTGCGCTTTCCTTGCACCTGAAAACCCAGTTACTCGTTGTGTTTGTGTGTGTCTTGGAGTGTGTGTGCCTTCTTTCCTGGGCTGTAGCAAGAGTGTACAACAGAAATGGGCTGGTTTCACATTGCTGACAGTAGATGTTTGCAAAGAAAGTCAGTGTTAAGTTAGAATTGGTTTTGCGCCTTGATGTGATGTACATTTTTTTATTAAATGTCTTCCAAGAATAAATGCTATCTCTCTTTCTCTCTCACTAGCTCTGTTTTGTTTGACACAGCTGATTTGTCTTTCTTCTATCATTGCTCTTCTCACATTTTTTTCTCATCTATCATTCCTTCAAAAATCACCAGTCATTTATTTATTTATTCATTCGTTGAGGATGGAGGAGAAATTTTGGTCCAAAACTTACTGCTCCTGAAGTGCAACCAGCACATTTGTGTTTGGACTGGTTAATCTCAACCTCAGAGCATATAAGTCCAGCTCATTTGGACAGGTTATTCGTTCTTAGATTCACCAACGATTACATCAAGATGCCTGAGATAGTCTCCTATGACTTGTGTTCTCATGCAACAAATTTGTAATGGCTTATTTTGACATTAGTAACCTTCTTTGCTACAGATATTGCTAAAGAAATATTACAAAATAAGTATGATAAAAATATAGGTTGTCCTCGTGACCTAACAAAGGTCAGGAATACATTGTGCTTTATTTATTTATTACTTTACAAACAGCATAGAGGCTTGTAGGGCTTCGGAGTCCAATATTGAATTCGCTTATCGACTTGGATTTGAATATTGAATCTGCCTAACAAATATAAATCCATTCAAGTGCCTTATTGAATCAATTTGGGCATTCAACATTTGAAGAAACTAAAGTTATAGATAATTACAACCCAAAAGATTCAGCTGAAATCTCTAGGGTGAGAAGACAGAATCAGCTTTGACTGGCAGTCTACAACTTGTTACTGTAATCTAAAAATCAGATAAGATAGAACTCAACTCATAACAAAAGACATTTTGGTGTCCAGGATGCTACATAGTACAATATTGTAAATGTTCAAAGCGGCAGAATGAGAGTTTAACTGGCAAAAAGCAACTCTTAAAATTAGCATGATGTGATCGGCTAGACCAGATTTACTGGTCCAGTCACAGTGGTGTTAAAAAGTGAGCTTCTTACCTCCCAGAATACCTCAGTTATCAGAGTCACCATTCATTATCCATCATAGTCTCAAAGAAACATTGCTCAGTACATTCATCTGCAGCACACCTCTATCCTCCCAGCATCTGCCCTCAGGCTGGTTCATATTACGTAAGACTCTTGAGGTTTTGCAACCAATGAAAATTACAAATGACAGCTTGTGGCTGCGACAATTAAGTCCACCTAACTAAATCTACTGCAGTCTAAACAGGCTTGCAATAAAGCCTACCTCCATGACAGTTGTTTACTGAATGTGAGAAATAACAATTCAACAGCACCATAAACTACAGCCTCCAGAACGACCATACAGTTAAATCAGTATCTGTAGGAAATAGTTTCAACAAGCACTGAATATATAGCTGCAACAGCCATAATGTAGGTAGACTTGTATCCCACTAAAATATTATATTTATGATATTATGCCATGGCGGCGGGTAAACACGCAGCGGCTTGGTACTCCGGGCTTTGTTTCTTTTTATTTATGTTTTAGTTATCTTTTTAGTTATTTTACAGTCACCTACAGCAGCAGCAGCTGAGTACAGTAGGGCCAAGCTGTTGGAGATTGGGGAGAGTGCGCACCTGCAAATGGGTGTTTCCAAGGCTGGATTATATACCACCAGAGATTCAGCGGACCACCGAGGCTTTCACGATCCCCTGTGTTGCCAAGGAGATGGAGGACGCATCGTAAACAAAAGCGAGGCAAGAGAGGTGGCCTGCGTGCTAGGCTACAAGCTAGTCCTGCAGCTGCACCAAGTGGAGCTCTTCCATGAAAAGAATCAACATCAGGAAAGCTGAAGGACCAGATAAGGTGTCTGGTCGCACTCTGAAATTGTGTGCAGGCCAACTGCCAGGAGTTGCAGCTTGCTACAGTTCAGTTCCGCCTTAAAAAAACCTCCATCATTGTGCCTGTGCCTAAAAAATCTGCTGCTGTCACCTGCCTAAATGACTCCCGCCCTGTCGCTCTAACTCATCTTCGGTGATCATGAAGTGCTTTGAGAGGATCATCCTAAAGCACATCAAAGACATCATCCCTGCTGGTCTGGATCAATATCAGTTCGCGCATACAGGGAGAACAGGTCGACAGAGGATGCAGTCTCCATTGCACTTCACACAGCCCTGACCCATCTGCAGCTTCCTAACACCTACGTGAGGATGCTATTTGTGGACTTCAGTTCAGCCTTCAACACAGTGATCCCGGACAAGCTGATACTGAAGCTCCAGTGGCACAGCTGATGACTGAGGACTGCCCTCATCGCTGTGCCACTGGATCAGGGACTTCCTCACCAACAGGCCTCAGGTGGTGAGAATCGGGGACAACACATCCTCTACACTGGTCCTGAGCACAGGCACACCACAGGGCTGCGTGCTCAGCCCAGCCCTCTTCACTCTCTTCACCAGTGACTGTTCTGCCATCCACTCCATGCCATCCACAAACACCATCGTAAAGTTTGCAGATGACACCACCATGTAGTGGGCCTCATATCGGACAATGATGAGACCCACTACAGAGAGGAGATCCAGCACCTTACTCAATGGTGCTCAAACAACAACCTTGTTCTGAACACCAGCAAGACCAAGGAGGTCATAGTGGACTACAGGAGGTCCAGGAGGACAGAGCACGCTCCTCTCCTCATCCACGGGGAAGCAGTTGAGCGTGTCAACAATATCAAGTTCCTGGGCATCCACATCACATCTGACCTGACATTGTCCATGGGCACAGCTCACCTGGTAAAAAAGGCTCAACAAAGACTCTTCTTCCTCAGGAAGCTGAAACGTGCTGGACTCTCCCCTCAGCTCCTGACAAACATCTACAGGGCCACAATAGAGAGCATCCTCTGCCTCAGTGCAACAGTGTGGTATGGCAGCTGCACTGCACAAGGACCGAAAAGACTTAGCCCAGGGTGGTGAAAACGGCACAGGGGATTGTGGGAAGTCCTCTTCCAGACCTGGACTCAATATACGCTGGCTGGATCCAGAAGAAGGCCCGATATATTGCTGCCCACCCTACCCACCCAGGCAATGGACTGTTTGTACCGCTTCCCTCTGGAAAGCGGTCCAGAAGCATAAAGACCGAAACTACCAGACTGAATCCATTTCCCCTATTGAGAACTTGAGCCAACTTGACTTAAACAGCTGACCCAGTCCCCTACTGTACGTTGCTGCTACAACTTTAAATCTTTAGACATTTATATACATATGACATATTTTTACATATATTTACGTTTAAAGCTGGAAGTCACCAATCTTAATTTCATTATGTGAATTATGTGAATTACCAATGTGAATTATGTGAATTACTTAATTTTATTATGTGACAATCAAGATTCTTGATTCTTGATTCTAAAACTCACGTTGATGTCACTGTGTCTCACAAATTCCCTCTTATTCACCTTCTTGCTCCCTGAGGCTGAAGGGCCAAAAACTTGGTCATATGGCTGCAAGGGGCAACATTGAGCCCATTCCACAGCAAAACGTATAATGCAGAGGAACGCTGGCTCTCAAGAGGAAAAGTACTCTCATGTGTCACTGAACGTAAAATGCAGACTTGTTTAGTGATATGGTGTGGATTGGTGTCTCGTGAGAAAGTCACCAGAGATTTTCATAACATGTTTACTAGTGTTTGCAATGAGTTGCAACAACTGGACATAGTCAGATACTCTAATACCTTGCTAAACCGTTTTTAGCAAGGTATTAGTTTTCCAAAAACGGCAGGGATGATATGCTAAAAGCATCAAACCACCAGGAAGGTCAGCTGGTCGAGCTTTCATGTCAAAGCATTGTGTTGAAAGCAAATATGTTTAAGAAATAAAATTGCACGTGTTGTAATTTAGTTTACATGTGGATCTTGGAATTGATGACCACGAAGAAATTTGGATCCTGAGGCTAATGCACTGCATTATGAGAAATGTTTTTAAACTGTATTTTTCATTTTTGTAAGAGAAAATACTTTTGGTTTTGCAAATGGACTTCCCCACCTACGACAAAGAGTAGCCAAAAGCCACTTCCTTGAGTATTTCTGAATGAAACAAATGAAGGAGGCTAGGTCGAGGTATTGGTGCAGACAAGTTCATCGTGCTTAACCAGAGACTCTAATTTCATGTGTAGTTTGAAACACCTTTTGTTTCAGTGTTTTTGCCATATTATGTCAGTTTGACCCAGCTGTCATCAGGACTGGGAAGCTACTTTTGACTAAGCATAGTGAAACTGTTTTCCACTGTTGAGTTTTCTAACGTTTGGACAGACGTCAGTTTAGTCTTAATGGCACTGGTTCTTAGTAGCAAATACCTCATCTCTCCTGGTAGCAGTGCTATAATGCTTTGCCCCACTTTGTGAACAAACTCTAAATTATGTACGCCTAAAGAATAGGGCTGCACTTTTTCTGGGGGATTATCATAACTTTAAATCAGCATGTTGTCTCACACTCTCACACCGTTCGAGTTTTTTCCTCAAAGTTTACCTCATTATCAACCTCTGTATCTCTTTTTTTAATGAGGATATCTAACCTCTCTCTTTCTGGTGTTTGCTTAAGCCTTATAAAGAGCATTACATCCTACAAGCACACACACTGATACACACACAGTCACAGTGGGTTTTTGCAAAGTGCTGACAAAGAAATCACTTTAATTCTGTGTCTAAGCATCCCAGCGGAAAAGAAAGCACAGGAATAACAAGCAGCCACACACACACACACAGTCTCAAACACAGAGCAAAGCAAACAGATTCTCTGAAAAACACAATCATACAAACTCTGATACACATACATTAAGCAACGGCGGATAAAGCTTCTTGTTCAAAGACACACACAGACACTATTTATACACATGTCATGCACAGTCAAAAACACTCTTACATGATTTCTAATATGAGCAGCACCGCTCACACTACGCACAGTCCTCTATAAATCATACACACCCCATCACACAAACACGCACACACAATGCGGCTGAGTTACAGTAAAGGGACCGAGACTGAAAATCACTGCTTATTACTTTGTCTGTACTATAGCCAGGCTGCCAGGCTCCCCTGAGGTTGCAGTAATTGACTTGTCCAATCCCTCCCTCCAACACGTTATTCTTTCTCCGCTTCTTCTGTCCAGTGTTTGCCAGAGGGACCGAGCTGCCGCACAAAAGATATTGGCCGCAATGTCAAAACTCACGAGTGGACAAAACTCTGCCACTGTAATGAATACTGCCACACTGCCTGCGTCGGCTTGGGTTTTAATATCCGAAATGTCCACTTCTGCTGCTCACAATAATGAATATTTAATGCATGCGTCATTGTTCAAAATCTTCCACTACCCATACAGATTCAAAAGTCTACCTTGATTCATTGTGTGTGTTGAATATCTGTTCTCTGTTCCATTGCAGTGGAGCTCTCTGGAGGGTGCAACAGTTGACTTGTCTAATACCTTATTGAAAACGTTTTTCTTTCTTTCTCTGCTTGAATCCACTTGTTGCTATAGAAGCTAAGTGGAATGAATTATTGTGGTTGTAAAGGGTTATAGAGGTAAATGTTCCTCTTTGACAGGTAGTTAGGTGACTTATAGTTGGAGCATTTTTAAGACTTTGATGGACATGAACTCCTCGTCAGTGGAAAAAATTGAGCAAATAATTGTTTTTGGGAATATCTGAAGCAGACATCAACTATGGCAGGGCCTGGATCACCCAATCATCACTTTGTTGTATTGTTGAGAACTCATTTGCCTTTCCTGGAACCTTCAAGCACATCTCACTGTCTTCTTCAGCATGTAAAGCTTGCTCAGTTGTCATGAAGATAGCTTAGTTGTCATCATGTGACCATGAACACCAGCTGGGACGGGGTCACAGTCATTGACCAAGAAATCAGATAACATCTAGGTTACTAGTTTCTTTCACTGCACACCTCTATGGGGATGAGATTATGAGCACAATGAAGCTGAAAACAAGATGTGCTGTCTTTGAGGTACACTGCACATTCATTTGGTTGAGTCAGGAATTGCATTTCAGGACTCGCTTTTTCTACCCCACCAACTGTCAGTTATGTTGATGAACCATCATTTGAGCACTTTGGGACAATCTAACAGTACTTTATTCAACATACCAGAGTGGTCATCATCTTAGCTGTCAGCCCTTTTAGCTCATTCAGTTAGCAGCAGCAAGGAAAACTTTATATCCTTCCACTTTTGCATGACATTTTCTACTATCTGCTAAGCTTGACAGTAATTTTCTCTCCTGGTTTGATCCTACATTGGTGATTAGACTTCTCTTGCCTTTACTTGTATTAAGAAGCCACCCTCTGAGACAAACATTAAAATTATACAGTATACTGAATATGAATTTTTATCTGTTTTACTGTATTTGGACAGATTCTGTCTCCTTTAGAGGTGGAGCTGACAGAGCACTTAAGACTATGTTAGTCCCTGCCAAGTTAATACTTAAAAGGAGTGTCTCCACCCTGAGCTGTCTTCTATTGCTTCTCTGGCATTTTGACAAACACATTTCCTGGGCAGATTCTTTGTGCCGTAAACCAAACAGTGTCTCTGACTGCAGGGTCACATAAACAAATGATGCTTGTCCAGTACTTGCATCCAAATCTTGATTCACAAAAAACATTCAGCATTCACAATAGTATTAGAAGTCACCAACAGTAATAAAGTAGTAAAGTAGACCTGTTTTATAGTAAATACCTTGGAAATTAGGAACATGAGTTTTTTCTAAATAAATGAAGGTTAACCTGGTGAATCTAGATGGAAGCTGTCCTTATGGTTTCACTGATTAAATCCTCAGTAACTCATCCTCATTCCTTTCTTTGTTCACCAATCTTTTATGTGCTGTGATGATACTTCTTTTACCTGGTCTCAGAATTTATTTCTGATTTCTGACTGATATTACAGTCAAGTATGTCGTATTTGCACTTATCTTGCCAGTATACGTATCATAGACCAAGATGCAGTCGCATTGTTTTATATGGTTGGGATAAAGTCTCATCCCTGCCAAGCTCATGCCTGTAATGGAAACATTTGGTTATACAGTAATTGAGTTGTCCGAGGCCTTCTCAGAAAGTGCCTCCAGCTCTACTTTGCAGTTGTGGCCATGTGCAGTAATGAGGCTGACAGAATATAGACTTCCTCTTTGAAACAATGGGATAATCTGCAAACACAAGGTGTGTCTTGCATATCTGTATATTTTCATGCTGTCTTTCATTCTCCCCCGGGGGTCACATGTATGTTTTGTGTCCTTTCTATTAGCCATTGTGCATTGTATCTTTGCTGCAGTTGGATTGTGCGATTTGTGTAACTTTGCCGCAAGCTACTGTGTTGGCTCAGAATAATGAGCATAGTTGTCCTGGAAACTGAGATAATCTTTTTTTCCTACAGGAAAGAGAGGAAACACAGTTTACATTCAAATTGCTTTGTTTCAAGTTTTTGCATCTTTAATGGTGCTGGTTGACAGCAACAAGGCCAAGCTTTGGGGCTATTTTACGATGCAATAACTCTCTGCTTTGTAACAAAACAGAATTTTTGGCCAGTGTTTTACCCAGAGGACAAAAAAAAAAATGTCCTACATTCAGTGGCTTTATTAAAGGTTCCTGTTTTAATTATCTGCATTGTTTTGCATCTTTAACAAGCCACAATTGACATTGTACAATAGGGCTTTGTTCTGAAGATGTATCTGTTTGCCGTTTTTCTCTCACGATGAAATAATTAAAGGATGACATCCTGCTTTCATAACGCAATGTCACAAAAATGGATATGTTGTTTTTGCGTTTCAGCTCTGCAACCTGCAGCTCAAATGGTTTCCCCAGAATAGTGTTTTACTGTAGTCCTCAGGAGTTGCCCTTTGATTGAGGGATGTTAATGAGCTGAACTTCACAGCTATAATTGGGTTTTACAGTGTAATTGATCTTTAAGGACAAGGCCTTTCGAAAGTTTTAATTTTCTCTGAGATTAAATCATTGGGATGTAAATGTCATGTGTGGTACCCTTTTAGCTCGACACTGAAAGCTATTTGTTTTCGTTAGGAATGGTTTGAAAAGTTGTCCTTTTTCTTGATTTACTGTGTTATATACTGTAAAGTCTGTGAAGATTCACAGTCATCCAGGTCATGGTCATTTCTAAGAGCTTGAACAGCCAGACATGTTTGAGGTTCATGTGTGACAGCAAACACTTAACACACCGTCTGTATTTTGTACCACTCTAATGGCTTACACTCCAGGCTCCCCTCTCCCCCTCAGGTCTGCTTCTTAATCTCTAATGATGATTAATGTGGGTTCTGTGCGTATTGGCAGCACTGTGTTATTGGCACACTGACAGGGTTGTTAAGATGGATAACTATGCAACTGTGTGTGCGTATGTGTGAGTGTGTGAGCGCCAGCAGCGGAGCCCCCACTTTTTGCAGCTAAGCCCTGAAATCAATTGATTTGTGTGTCTGTTCAATGGAGAAAATGGATTTGTGGAAAAAGCTGAAAAACAACACCAAAATTAAATGTAGTCTCTGGTTTTCTGTGCTTGTTGGCTCTGTTTTAAGTAAGTAGAGAACAATAGAACCCCCCTAAAAACAGTCAGTTGTGATATTCACCTTATCATACACAAAAAACATTTTTTTACCTTTTTGTGGGTATGTGCAGGAAATGGTTCGTCGGGGGGAGATCCTAGATGACACCATGGAGGACGAGTTCTACCTTCGCCGCTTGGATGCTGGACTATTTGTCCTCCAGCTGATCTGTTACATTATGGTGGAGATCAGCAACTCAGGGATATCACAGGTACACACACACATACCCGACTGGCTTGCCAAATGAGTTTTCTCTAATTAATTATTGTTAGGACATCTGATCAGACAAGCTATAAAAGCAGACAGGAGTCAGATGGTTTTTATGAGGATGCAGCCAAGTGGCTTATTCACTTCACCTCAAGTCTGGGTTTCACTGACATTTCAGACTGGACACCGAAACACTTTGTACCTGCTGCTTAAAATGCTGAAGTACATCCTGTATGTTTTTGATATCACTTTTTTTAAAATGTCCTTATAATAAACTAACAGTTGAGATGTCTGTTTGATATCTGCCATCCCTCCTAAGAGATATTTATGACATTAAAATCAAACTGACATTTGAATTGTTTTTGTGTAAGGAGAAAACAGCTTTTGGACAGGAAAACAGTATCCAAGCTTCAACCATCCAATTGGACATTTCCCCTGGCAGTGGTTGACTAACATTTGAGAGGAGACAGACAGTTAGTTAGCCTAGCTTATTAACATGAGCACTGATTGCCCCTAGGCATTACTTTCTACTCATGTTATTACCTGGAGTCACTGGCAGCTCCTGTATGCTCAGTGCTGTGTTTGTCCCACACTATGGAAAGGAGGGGGTTTTCTAGTATTAGCTGTCTCTCTTTTATGTGTCTAGACTCTCAAAACTCACATCAACAAGTCCTCCTGTAACCTCATTACACCGTACATTAACAGTGATTCAAATTACAATAAACAGTAATGTATGGAGTGTTCAAATCATAATTGGGACAAAGCAACAGCTATAAATGTTATCCCTTGTGTGTGTTAACTGACTGTTAACAGGCTGTTGTAATTGATATGACAAATGCGTCTGCCCACACAGATATTGCAACTATTAAATAACTGTATCAACATGTCAGTCAGTACTAAAAGTTCATCTCTCCTATAGAACACCAACGTAGTGAGCGCTGTCACAGCAGATAGATATATAATGAAAATGTTAGTAAATAAAATTTTGCAATTTACAATTTTTCAACAGCAAGAATGTATGTGTATGTGTGTGTGTGTATATATATATATATATATATATATATATATATATATATATATATATATATATATATTATTATTATTATTATTATGTGTAGGAAAAATAATTTCAATACAACTGTAAAACTGTAAAACCACAGCATGTCCCTGATCCTCCTTTTCTCTGCATTTAGCTGCAGCAGAGGGTCCATCAAATTCTCAACTTAAGAGGAGGATCTATCAAAGTAGTGCGCCACATCATGAGAGGTAAGTAACTTTATTTTCTACTTGATCGTCTTAAATAAAATTCAGCACAGCAAACAAATAGGCAGTATAGAGGAAAACATGGGGGGAAAAATTACCAATACATGCACTGTATTGGCTCCCTTGGTAAATTGATCATTTACATATTTTCTTTAACAGTATTAACCAATGGGAGTCTTGGACAATTTGGAGTGTTTATGAATACTTTATGAACTACCATCTGACTGCCCCAGTAAATAAATCTTTTGAGGGGCATTCTTCCAGTTTCAAAACTTCCTTAGTGTTTGCACCACTACAAGAGGGTTAATATCTTCAGCAACATGCCCGTACATACAGATTTTTACTTGCAGTGCTTTAAACCTGTTCATGCTGGAAAAGTTACCAGTGGTTAGTGGTTAGTGGTTAGTGGTTAGTGGTTAGCCCCACAGCAAGGGCTTTCTGGGTTCAAACCTAGCTGACTGGGGCATGTTCTCCCTGTGCCTCGGTGGGTTTTCCTCAGGTGCTCCGGCTTCCTCCCACAATCCAGTGACATGCAGCTTATGTTAACTGGCATGTCTAAATTCCCTGAAGGTGTGAGTGTGAGTGGTTATCTGTCTCTATATGACGGCCCTGTCCAGGGTGTATCCCGCCTTTCGCCCAATGTCAGCAGGGATAGGCTCCAGCAAACCCTGCGACTCATTATTATAATTATATAATTATAAGTGGTATAGTTAATGGATGGATGAATACTTTTGATTTTGTCTTCAAAAAGTTTTTACCATGCCAGGGTTAGTTGTTAAATCAGTATAACAACTCTCGTTCTGGTTATATAATGACTGGATGGCTTGTAGCAGTGGCCCCAGTGCCACATACTCTACTGTACTATAGAGACGTATACTATACTATAGTCAAAACACATTACCATCAATATTTTACTGCATTTTTTTCCATTTAAACTGAATGAAATAAGAAATTCTTGTTTTTTGCCCACCGGATATGGTTTCACCCCATTAACAAGTGTGAATCTATGAATCTGTGTGAGGTTGACCTGGCCCTGGCCCAAAACACAAATGCCCACTACTAAATGAAATACAGTAAAACAAGGTAAAAAAAAAAAAAAGCTATATTGTCTGAAACAATTCATATTACTTTCAGAGGGGAGTTTTACTGACACAATTTTTAAAATCCTGTTTCAGAGTGCTTCTCACGCTGGCAAGGATGCAAAATTTCAGGGGAAAGTGTTGGTATAATCACTGCTCTTTGGCTTTGGTTTTTGTTTGATAGCAAGCCCATCCCGTTGGCCTGCCAATGAGGTTGTGTTGGAATATAATAAAATACCATGAATAATGTCATTCTTCCTTATTCCTTTCATCAAAGGAAAAAGTCTTAACTAAACACATGTGACATCAAATGCAACTCGTCTTTTTTTTTTTTTAATTAATCTTTTAGTCAAGTTTTGTGCATTTTGTCCAGTACTTAACTACTTTGCATTTATACATTTGTACATTTACATGGCTTTAAAGTAAACGTTACTGGTCATAAAGTTCTCAACTTGTGGTCATTGGGAGACCTGAAGCATAGGAACAAAGAAGGAGTAAAACAAAATCCCGAAATGCATTCTAGTGCACAAACATATGTTGTAATTGAATAATATTGTCATTGTGAGATGAGCAGACACTGTCTGTCTGTCATTCATTCTTTTTCTCCTTGTTCCAAAGATTTCCTGTCCTTCCGTTTTTGTTTTCTGTTTGGTTTTCAAAGACCTAGCAGGTGTGTTATTTTCTTCCCGATGTGACATCCATCCCTCCTGTATCATTGTCGGGGAAAGCTTTAGGACAGGCCTCCGTTCACACACCCTCTGGCTCTCTGTGGCATGTAGCACTGTAGATAGAGCCATCCGTCACGCATGGCAGTGCCAGCAAGCATGGCACCTTCTCAGTCCTCTGTGTGTGTGTGTGTGAGAGGGTGAGAGAGAGAGAGAGAGAGGTGTGAGGGGGGGGCCTGGTGTGTTTTATCTTTATCTGTTAGGGTACATATGTGCCTTGCTTGTCCAGGTAGTGTCATCAGTATGGTTTTTCCTTATGTTTGTGTGTGCATGTAATGGTTTCCTTTAGCATGTCTACATATTTATGTTCTGCATACATGTTTGTGTTCATTTGCATGTTTTTTTTCACATCTTAACATTGAGAGAAGAGGTCGTGCAGGTGCAACATTTTGCATATTGTGTTCATTCGTGCCCTTCCATGAAAATGTCAGACTATATACATACCAATTTGCATGTTTTATGAACTTGTCCTTGCATGATCATGATGTGAATTATTTCTTTTATTTGTCATAAATGTTGTGTATGTGTTTGTATTTTCTGTTTTTCTTTATGACCTGTGTATGTGCACCTGAACTCTATGACGCCATCACAGTGCTGCATCTGTCTGCTTTAAAGCGCTGTGTAAGTGTGTGTGTGTGTGTGTGTGTGTGTGTGGCTAGTGGTATGTGCCCTCATTCATTCCATTAGGCGGCTCTGTGGAGCCCTCTCCCATTTCAAGTGCCCCGCCCGCTCAAAGTGAAACTGCAGAAAAAGGTTAAGTACATGCAGAGAGTGTCGCTGGCTGTGCCATCTTGACCTTAATGGCTTTAGCCCACTGAATGAGAAGCAGCTCTGCAGGAAGGAACTGCACTGGAAGGAAGAGCATTGATTTCACTAATGTTGTGGAAACTTGGTGTGAGGTTTTCCATTTAAGAAATTTTAGGTAGGTTGTCAGAGGTAGACTTAGCATAATCATAAATCCTGTTCATTGTCTCTTTGCATCGATAAAATATTTTTTCACCAATGGAGGTTTCTTGGTGTCAGATTGATTACAACTCTTCACCTCAACATTATTTAGCTGATGTAGCAGTCATGTTACATCCGCTGCTGCTGCTGCTGTAATGGACCTTTGAGAAACTACAACAAGTCTAGAGGACATTCAGGTGAAAAAGTACTTTTGGTGGACTGGCAGTCCGCAGCTCTGGGCAACACCTCAAGAACAGGTATAGGGATCTGCCCCAGTGAGAAGCTAGTTTTCTCTTTTCCCCTGCCTTTAAATCAGATTATGCTGGAACAGGGCTAGTTGGTATGACGTGTTGTCCGACCTTGTTGGAAAGAAAAAGTGTTTGTAGCTGTTCCAAATGGCCACACTGGAGGGCGGAGTGAAAACACAGCAGTCATACAGAGGTCAGGGATGGGATATGATTGAAATATGGGAATAAGGTGCACATTTTCAGACATTCTCCTCTGGAGGACATGCATCATGCAACATTTGGTTGTTCACATGAAAATATGTGTCAAGAATGAAAAAGTTTGAGAAATGAGTTCAAACCCTGGCTCCTCTTTGACCTCCACACAGCTATCCAAGCAGTGACTGAAGTAGGTTTGAACATCGGATTGTTGGTTTCAAGAAGTTACTGAAATTTTCAGATACAGCCCCAATTTGGACAGCAGAAAGGTGTATTTTGATATTTTGATTTAAATGGCCAAACAGTGTGTGTGTGTGTGTGTGTGTGTGTGTGTGTGTGTGTGTGTGTGTGTATATATATATATATATATATATATATATATATATATATATATATATATATATATATATATATATATATATATATATATATATATATATATAAATAATGTATCTATATGTATATGTACAGTATCTCACAAAAGTGAGTACACCCCTCACATTTTTGTAAATATTGTATTATATCTTTTCATGGGACAACACTGACGATATGACACTTTGATACAATGTAAAGTAGTCATTGTACAGCTTGTATAACCGTGTAAATATACTGTCTCTTCAAAATAACTCAACACACAGCCATTAATGTCTAAACCGCTGGCAACAAAAGTGAGTACACCCCTAAGTGAAAATGTCCAAATTGTGCCCAATTAGCCATTTTCCCTCCCCGGTGTCATGTGAGTCGTTAGTGTTACAAGGTCTCAGGTGTGAATGTGGAGCAGGTGTGTTAAATTTGGTGTTATTGCTCTCACACTCTCTCATACTGGTCACTGGAAGTTCAACATGGCACCTAATGGCAAAGAACTCTCTGAGGGTCTGAAAAAAAAGAATTGTTGCTCTACATAAAGATGGCCTAGGCTATAAGAAGATTGCCAACACCCTGAAACTGAGCTGCAGCACGGTGGCCAAGACCATACAGGCGGTTTAACAGGACAGGTTCCACTCAGAACAGGCCTCACCATGGTCGACCAAAGGAAGTTGAGTGCACGTGCTCAGCATCATATCCAGAGGTTGTCTTTTGAAAATAGATGAATGAGTGCTGCCAGCATTGCTGCAGAGGTTGAAGGGGTGGGGGGTCAGCCTGTCAGTGCTCACACCATACGCCGCACACTGCATCAAATTGGTCTGCATGGCTGTCGTCCCAGAAGGAAGCCTCTTCTAAAGATGATGCACAAGAAAGCCCGCAAACAGTTTGCTGAAGACAACCAGACTAAGGACATGGATTACTGGAACCATGTCCCATGGTCTGATGAGACCAAGATAAACTTATTGTGTGGCGGCAACCAGGTGAGGAGTACAAAGACAAGTGTGTCTTGCCTACAAGTCAAGCATGGTGGTGGGAGTGTCATGGTTTGGGGCTGCTGCATGAGTGCTGCCAGGCACTGGGGAGCTACAGTTCATTGAGGGAACCATGAATGCCAACATGTTACTGTAACATACTGAAACAGAGTATGATCCCCTCCCTTCGGAAACTAGGGCCGCAGGGCAGTATTCCAACATGATAACGACCCCAAACACACCTCCAAGACGACCACTGCTTTGCTAGAAGAAACTGAGGGTAAAGGTGCAAAGGTGCTGGACTGGCCAAGCATGTCTCCAGACCTAAACCCTATTGAGCATCTGTGGGGCATCCTCAAATGGAAGGAGGTGGAGGAGCACAAGGTCTCTAACATCAACCAGCTCCGTGATGTTGTCATGGAGGAGTGGAAGAGGATTCCAGTGGCAACCTGTGAAGCTCTAGTGCCAAAGAGAGTTAAGGCAATGCTGGAAAATAATGGTGGCCACATAAAATATTGACACTTTGGGCACAATTTGGACATTTTCACTTAGGGGTGTACTCACTTTTGTTGCCAGCAGTTTAGACATTAATGGCTGTGTGTTGAGTTATTTTGAGGGGACAGCAAATTTACACTGTTATACAAGCTGTACACTGACTACTTTACATTGTATCAAAGTGTCATATCTTCAGTGTTGTCCCATGAAAAGATAATACAATATTTACAAAAATGTGAGGGGTGTACTCACTTTTGTGAGATACTGTACATGTATGTGTGTGTGTGTATGTATGTATATATACACACTATATATATGTGTGTGTGTGTGTGTGTGTGTATATATATATATATATATATATACACATATAATAGAATGCAATATTTTAACTTTACTTTGAATAGCCTTTGAAAAAAATTTTTTCACAGCAGCTCTGCAGATAGATGGCTGGCTAAATGTCGCTGTACATATTAGCTTGTGATTTTTCTAAAGGTTTCCCTTTGATGGTTATATTTTAGAGTTGCAATGTGCATCAGATAACCCATAACCTTATAGACCTTGTGCTTCTGTATTTGTCTATTCCTTAAATCTTCACATATATAGACTCAGTTAATCTTCATGTTTTAGGTGCATAATACAACAGATGAAAAAGGCTTTGAATCGTTTTCAGTTAATCAACTAGTTTGCATTCATGACACTCTGCATGACAACTTCTGATATATTTGAAAGCAGTATGGTGGTAGGATTAACACACTACAGGATCATCTGTGGCAGCTGTCCTTTGTGTCAGCTGGATCAGACCAGTTTCACATTGGCATAGCAGTGTTTGAAATGAGTTGTGGTGTCTCAGCTGCAGCTGTAATCACACTGAGTTCTACAGTGTGTCCCCATCCTTGGCTGCTGCTGCAGAGACTGCTCCTGAAAATGATTCTCCTTGTACTCATGGTAGATCAGTCCCAGTCACTGACCTGAGTAATGGCGGTGTTCAGTACTGTATTGTCCTCTGCCGCGTTGCCGTGGTGACAGAAGGAGAGAGTACCAGCATGCCAAAGAAAAGGTTCTGCAGAGAGTTGAAGTGTCACCGAATCTCTGACCTTTCTGACTGTGTGGCTGACTGCACCGCCATTTATAGACATGGAGACACACACTCACACAGACATAGGCACAATGACAGTTTGGCAATGAAAGAGGCTGTAGGTATTCATGTTTTTGTTGAGTCGCTCTCCCCATGTCTCCTTACCTGCTTTTCTTAGTCAACCTTAAAATTCTGTCATTTTTTAGTTCAGTAACATCCCACACCTCGTGGATCACATTCAAATCCCCAGTTCTGCCATTCAGAGTTGCTGTGGAAGCTGCATATATCTGTTCCATTGTGTAAACCTTCACCCCCATACTCTCAGACAGTGGTCCAGCCGTACACTTTATTCCCAACTTTATGGCCTTTCTTAGCCCAGTTGTCCTCTGAATACCCAATGATGGAGTGACCTCTATATTCCAGAATGGATTATTGACACACTGTGTGTCTTCTGACCTGAACTGAAAACTTATATCTCAAGAAACTCTTCACGTAACATACTGTTCTGGTCTGCCTACCTTCCGCCTCTGCAGATATCTGATGTTCTCTCAGCTTAAATGTATACTTGCCTGAATTATTTACTCCTCAGTGATGCAGTGACAGCTATAGCTACTAGTTACTTTTCAGATTAAGATTTTATATTAAAAAATATGATAAGCTTATTAAATACAACATATAGTCAAAGATTAAAGTAAACCAGCGGGTCCCAAACCTTTTGGGCTGTAGCACTTTAAAGCAGTGTATAATTGCAGGCCCCTTGACGTTTCAGATGTTTCTCAGTTGTTCATGGTGCCACCAAAGAGTGCTTTGTATAACATTTCACAGAAAATAGGGCAAAGTCTTAAAAACATATTACAAATGGGTTACCAGAATTTAGCTTTCTTTTTCCCATAAATAATCTCAAAACCACTCAGGTTTATTTTGTGAGCCTCTGAAGAACCTCTGGACTAATATGAAGAGGTTAAAAGTAGCTACACTTTGACCAGCTATGACAGTAAAATGCCTCTTATGTATTGATGTATGTTTTGATGTAATAATACATCACTCATAGAAGATATTTTTCTGTAGATTTTGAATGTAGGACTTTTATTTGTATGACTTGTTTTCATGTAGAAACTTGGTAGAAATGTTGGTTTAGGAATTTGAAGCTTGTTGACAGCCGAGTACCGTAAAGAATAATATATATATATTTTAATAACTGTGCCATGCTGATGAATTTATATTTTTGTCTTTTACCAGCTATCATATAGGCAAGTAGTCTTCTTCCACAACATCTCTAAGTTACCTCCTGTGTCCCATGATGTCTGTCACTATCCTTTATATACTGTCTAATAACATAAAAACACCCCACCCTCATCAAAAAACAAAAATCTTCTTGGTGTCTTGCGGCCAGGTTTCTTTTCTTTCTAAACCCTGCGGGCTCTTGTCAGGAAAGCCCCCTTCATTCTCTTCTGTCTGCAGTGTCTCCCAGAGAAAACTAGTCTTTTTCATCTTTCTGTCTCGACATCCCTAGGTTTAATGGGTAATCCCTGCCTCAGAGGCTGGCTGAGAGACAGAGCAAATGTCTGGATTCCACCGGGGCTGCGGCAGCTGCAACTTTTTCCTTTTTGCGCATTAGACTCACAAATCGACTGTTGGATGGTCTCAAAGGCCTCGTGTAGGAGGCAGATGCACAAAATGCAGAAAACAGACAAACACTCAGAAACACACAATGAGGAGGAAGTACTGAGCAGTACACCTGGAGTAGTTATTGTTCATAGTCGCAGGACACAAGGTGGATTTCAGTATAGTTGCTGTGCTTGGCCCTCTCATGATATATAAGCATTCTTTCAAAGGACAGATCTTGTAGCTTAATGTAAGACAAACATGTTACAAAGATGATTTAGTTCTAGAGAGCTGCTAGAAATAAACGCTGTTCAGTAATAGTAATTCTTCAATACACTGTCTTAATAGCCATCAAAATGTTGCACTCATATTCACCGCCCCCTACAAGCACACTTAGCTCTTACCTCTTTATTAAGATCAATTAATTGAAGGTTATTATTATCTACTGTTGCAGTCTGAATACAATATCCAAAATCTTAATCTCTTATTTTCCTACTCACATTTATCTTTTGTTTAGTATTTTGGGTTGATCCTGTGAATTTCTGGCTCCAAGGATGTTCCCTGTAACCTCAAATGGCAAACAGCCACGCCTGTGCTGTCAAGTCAGCTAATCCTCCGACTTTTCTTTGTCTTTTGCAGAGTACGCTGAGAGCATTGGCGATGGGAAGAGTGATGAGTTCAAAGAGGCTGAGCGGAAGAGGATCATGGACCTTGTAGACAACTTCTAATCTCACTTTCTCTTCCTCACTCTTACACAAACACAAACAACATTGAAACCCCATTGTTCTGCCATGGGACTAATGGTGACTGTGAGGCAGATGTCTGTTTTCCGTAACATACTGTAACTAAACTCAGTGGGTATGTTTACATGCACAGCAATATTGCAGTTACCAGTCCGCTAAAAGCAATCCTTTGTTATTTACTTATTTTCATGTTTAAAAGAAAGGTACATTTTCAAATAATCTGGTTTACCTTTCCTGCATCTCTGACATCCAATCTGCTGAAAAACTAAACTCAAATGATCCGGAAAAGTAATGTCTAGTTTGTTACTATATTTTGTTCAAACTGATTAAATTCATCAAATAAACACAATCGTATGTGCAAACGAATTGGTTAAAGTGATTTAGGAATTGCTGTGCATCTAAACCTTCTCACAATAGAAACAGTAGGCATTGAGGAGCATAAAATTGAAGCTTGAATGAAAGACAGAGCGAACATGAGATGTACTTGGAGCTGCAGGGCTGTTTATTTTCTGTACAGTGGTGCCGAACACTGCGGGATAAATATGCACAGTTTGCAGAGATCTGCAAACTCAATATCTCTCCCTCGGCTCTCCCACTTTACCTGGTTTGTTTGTTTTGGATTTACGTGTAAAATATTTTCTAATAAAACATTTGGTAATAAAATCCTGATTGCATGTTTGGTTTGTTTGATTAATGTCACGGTTTAGTGAGTGAGATTGACACAGCTTGTTGATAACCGTCTCTGCACATGAATCTCATTATGCCTACGCTTGGTTACTGTTGCACAGAGGCACAGATGGAGACAACAAACCTATATCTGCAGCTTCCTTGGCAGAGAGAGAATCCTCACAGAAAGGCAGACCTACATCTTCTTTATTTGTCTGAACCCACCCACTGCTGGATCTCAGCAGCCTCCCGGAGATCTCAGCCCACTGGTGTTTTTCTTTGTGACGCTGTTCATACACATAAGTGTGGAGGTGTATTATGGTAGAGCTGTATACACAAACAAACCTACTGTTTTATTCTCCCTGTCCTGGGCACCAAATTTCAGTCTGTCTCTGCTGTCTTTAAGCTTATGAACCAAAAAAAAACCCAATTACTTGTGTATTTTGGGAGTGTAAGAAAGAAAATGGATCAGGAAATGGAAGAGGAAACTTGTAGTGAAGAGCTTACTCACTGTTTTATAGTCTTATATGAATTGTTATGCCAATGGTTCATAGCAAAGAGTAGTGTCACACAAACTGTACATAAAGGAAAAAAATGGTTAGCTAAATACATATTAGATTATTTGTTTTTGTTAGAGTACGGCCAGCTTCAACATGAAAATAAGTCTCACTGACGTCTGTCATGAATCGTGGTATTTCATTTTCCATTCTGTCATTTTGGAATGATGTTTCATCTGATTGGTTGATTCAACAGATTTGTTTAATCATCTGTATTACTGGCATCATTTGTACTTTTGCAAAGTATGTTGAGTTACCCACATTGTTATCTTGGTGGCTGATGATGTAACAACTTTGCGCTTTACCAGCTGCCCTGGCCACATATTAAACTGAACAAGTCTCGTAGAAGTTTGACAACTGAAAGAAGTCAGAAATAATGTTTAATAATGAAACTCTAAGTAATGATATCTGAGGTCAGAGGAGATGGAGACAACCAAGTACTGAGCATGTATTTTCTAGTATTTACATCTCAAAGCTAATATGAACACCTTTATGAGCAGGCAGCCCTGAACTATCTGTTATATGAACCACATGCATCCATTTGTATTAGTGTCTTGTCTATTGTGTATTTTTTTATTATTAATCACTCATTTTGTTTACCACACCCTCTCTGGATCCCTGACCGTAATCCTGGCAGGAAGCAACAGAGTTGGGAGAGGATGGGGGCCACTCACTGACAGCTGTCACATCTGTTGCCTTTCCTAAGTCTCTTTACGAACTCTAATATCGCTTAGTAACAAGATGGGTAGAACGGCAGGGCGTCGTTTGCATATTGTATTGGCAGTGGAGGCCCGGCCCCATGCATCTCTTATCAGTGATTATGACTGCAGCATGTTTAACAGCGGTTGTACAGCAATTTCACAGCCGAGGGGAAGGAGAATAATTGTATTTTCCGAATGACTGAGTGCAAACACTGTGCACCGCTGTGCTTTCAGGCTCTTCCCTCTTAGTAGGGACTGACTGGAGAAGGTATTCTTGTTACTGAGAGTAAGCACAGGGATTGATAAAGTGTGTTAAACAGGAGCTTTGAACTTAATGCTTTGGTGTATACAGGCCTCCTGCACCTGCTAAAGTCACTGTTTAGTTTGTTGTGTTACTGTCACAATTAAGCCTGAAACTTGTCAAGATTGTTACTATTTGCAACTATTCCATTGCAATTAAATTATTTGGGCATTTCTGCTGTTATAAAAGCTGGCATACAGGACCTCAGACCCTCAGTAAAAGTGAACATCCCAAGAAAACTTAAACAAAAAAAAGTGGCAAAACCTTGGGTCAAGTCGGCATCCCCTATCAGGACAGCTTGAAGCAGCATGATAAGGGGGGAAGATGGCACCCACCCGTGTCCACTGCCAGGTGAGATCACTGTATGTGACAGGTGTCTGTGCTAAACCCCACCAGCAGACTTGGAGCTGACATATTCAGCCATGAACATGCTCACACAGACAGCAGACACTCAGTCAGGGTAATGATGCTGACAGGGTGAGAGGCAGACCCAGACTGGCTTCCAACAGACTCTTCCTATATTAATGGCTACCTAAAGTAAAGGAGGAGACAGTGGAAGCTCTCAACTAGACACGCCTGAGTTGGTCGTATGGCAGTATCAAATGTTGGTGTTTAAATTTGGATTTCAAGATTTCTTGTAGGAAGGAGGTTGATTATGGAGGGAAAAGGAGGAAGGAAGGAAAACACTAAATCTAAATGTCATCGTTAGCTGGTCAGTGCCAATGTACAGGCAGTGTTTAGACCTGAAAGTGATTAAGAATTTTCCTGATATTCCTCAGCATCATTAACCTTGTCTTGTAGCCGTACAATTATACGAACAATTATGTTCTCACACATAAAGCTGCCATCACTCAAACTTGTGTGTTCAAAACAAAGCGAGTAATTGCTGCAGTAGTCCAACTGTCAGACTGCAGCAGCGGGCAGCAAAGGGCCTGAACTCAGCTGCTGTATGTGTTATCTCCACCAAATTGGCTACTCTCACTGCCTACATGTTATTGGACACTGCCAAAACACATTCATTTCCCTTGATTGTTTTATTGGGGCATAGCAAAATATTGGACCTAGCGGAGCCCCAGAGGTAAACTGACCACCAGTTGGTGATTAACATAAAGGAATCACAGTCTGCAATAGGACCAAAATATTTTAAGAGAAAATAGCAAGTATACTGTCACTTAGCCTTGAGAAAAGCACATGAACATCTGGAATAATAGCTTTTATTAAAGAATGATGTTATGGGAAAGATGCTTATCAATGGGACACATGGTATATAATTTGCCTAACAAGGTGGACAAAATACCTCCTTACTCTACTGTCCCGTTGTGGGAAAACTGTGAAGATCGATGAAGATTGTACAAGCACTTATATATTGTTCCATAAAGTTTAACAGCCCATATCATGGTGTGTCTTGTCACTGGAAATTTTATCTCCCACTGTTCAATATGTGACCAACGCTGAGGCTACATTTCAGCACCACGGACAGCAGCACACAGAGGCTACAGAGGCTGTTGGTAATATATAAAGAAACTTTTATAGCCCCCATTCAAAGCAGACCTCCCACTCTGAAGGGCAATTTTTGTTATATCTCAGCCCGGTTGGGGCAGTAGATTGGATACAACAGAGATTATCTGCATGGTATCAAAATCTGAAACAAAACTGTGTGTACAGAGGACCAGACCTGCAGACAGCAGGCATGGCAGAAAGAAGTCTGGTTGTGGACCGCCACAGCTCTGTTACACAAATAAACTTCCCAGCAAAAGCTCTTATTGGATTACAGATAAGATAAAGTAGCTAAAGGGCACAACTATAAATTGATAAGTGATAAATTCTCTATTTTTAAAGCCCCTGACTTCAAATAGTATTTCACTGTTTCTAACATTAAATGTTTATGCACTAACAATCAAAGTAAAAGAAAGACAAAGATTCAGGTATTCTGTATTAAGAGATTAACACTCATCTGATCTGCTTAATTTGATTGACGGTGACCAAATAATCCACCATTTGACATCAGATTCAGATTTTTTATTTGTACTTTTCATACAGAATTAATTCATGACATAAATCCTAGCTAACCTGTGCTCACACACAACACTTAGTTCAGCTCATGTTGAAGCACTCATGTCTGCCTGGCTGTAGAAAAACATGTTCATCCATTAATAATCTATCTATAAGTAAAACATAAATATAAAAATGCATTGTTTTTTAGTTATTTCTCACCGTTTGGTAAAAGCCTTCCTGATGGAAACATTGACCGTCGTAAAGTTGAATGTTAAATGTGTTTTTAATATCACTCCTCTCGTAAGTGATATTCCCCACTGCAGGCCGCGGCACTTCCCATTTGGGAGAATTCTCCCTCCGCCGCATATAGAGCGGGCTGAGCGGGAGCAGAGCTCAGTCAGTGTGCTGGCACAGAGGGAGCAGGCAGCGACTTGTCTTCGTTTCTCGCAGGTATCTCACTCCGCCAGCGCAAGTCACCTGGATTTAAAAGAAAAAAACTAAAGAAAAGAAAAGAGAAATCCAGCGACGTGCGCTGCAGCCGATGTGAAAGAGACAGAGAGGGAAGGAGAGCAGATAAAACAGAAGAGATGAGAGCGTTCAGGCTGCTGCTGGGGAGTTTACACTACCTGGGACTCTACATGCAACTTAGTGTCTCCACAAGGCAAGCTGGACACGGAGAGATAGAGAACCGCATCTCTGGGAACGGTAGGTGCGACAGCACAGCGCTGCTGGCTTTGTTCAGTGAGAGGACACGAGGAGGCTGCTGAGAGGAGACACAGGTGATCCATCTGCTCACATGCAGAGGAGGAATTCAACAAAGAGCAGCAGGCTGGGGATGATCATATGACAACTAATGCAAATGTGTCTTGTCTTTGATTGTGAGTGAGGACCCAAAGTGCTTATGTCTTTTTTTTCTTTCTTTCTGTGAGGCTTTAAATGAAAAAGAGTTTAGGTATGTGCAATGAATAGACCAAGCTTTCATCCAGTGAGTGCATGTCTGTACATATTACAGACCAACAAGCTTTGTACTTAAATTTGGATGTTCAGCTCATTTGCAGTCATACCTCTGGAGGGATTATTCATTAATGCAGTTGCTTTTTGTAATGAGTGAGGATTGTGTCCTTTTTTTATAGTTGGTATGTAACAGCCTGTGCTGTATGGCGAGCCTGCGCTCATGTCTGACAGGATTTTGTTTTCTCTGAGAGCTGCAGCTCTTCACCAGTGTTCTCATCCTCCTCTCCCCTCATCAGTGGGTGATTCATCCAGTCGGAGCAGAGGTCATGTCAGCTGGATGGCAGTTATTATTCTCTGTTAGTGCGCCTATAAAATCTTTAGTGAACAACCTTCCCCCAGATCTGCCTCCTTCGCTCTCCCCACGAGCTTCCCTAAATGGCCTCCACTTTGTTACGTCATGCAGACTAACACATGCAGCCTGTCACAGCTCTCTGGTTTGTTTCAGTAACTTTGGTCCGGCCTGCCAATCTCCACAGGTGTCACCCTGCCAGCTTGGCAGATGTGCAGGCAGCACGATGTTTGTGTCGGTTGCAAAATAAAGTAAGCAGAGGGAAACAGAAAATGAGCTGAGGTGATAGCCAGCAAGTCTGAATGCCTTAATACTCTTGAGGCACGGAGTCTTACAGTAGATCCATTACCAGCTTATCTTACTTCTGTAAACTGTGCCCTATTATCAGATGCCTCCCAACAGCTTAACCTGAGACCCAGCCTACACCCATGACTCAGTTTTCTTCCCACAGCCTCAGCTGCACTATGCAAAATTTGCATCTAAAGTACATCTAAATTACATCAAATCTCAAAGCAGGGTTGCAACACAGATAAGATTTATATTCCCCTTAACTGAGACAGTGATTTGTACAAATAAAATTATCTCGGCAGTTATCATCATGTCTGCGTTCATGAAAAGAAATTAATTAAAACTTTAGAAGAGAAGCGTGGCCTTGCGAGCTCAACACACAGCAACTAAAGAAAACATGAGCAATTAGAAAAAAAAAACACAAGCCAAGAAAGAGAACATCTTCTTCAACAATGCAAATACAGAAATGTGCTGCAAATACAGAAAACAAAAGTGTTTCCAGAAAAAACTGAAATGTGCAGGACAAGGCTTCAGTAGAACAGCAGCAGAAATAACACACACATGAAGGGATTAAACATGGACCCGACATCAAACAAGCATCAACAAGGCACGTCCAAGCCGTGTTCAGCACTTTTGGTGTCCTCTGGAAACACTGCTTTTGTTTTCTGCATTTTCTAAACACTGGGCATGTCTTGTCAAATTGATAAAGAAGTTTTCATAATTTGCTTGTGCTTTGTCTAATTGCATGTGTTTTCTTACGTTGATTTGAGCTCTCAGGGCCAGCGAGTTGATGTCTAATCCATTTTGTAAGCAGCAAGTGCATCATCCAGAGAAAGCAGACTTCAGTAACCTTGGATCTTGAAAAAATTATAAAAACAGCTTAAAGGAAGGGTTCGCAATTTTGAGAGATACTCACTTTTTGCGGAGAGTTATATAGGAAGATCGATACAGATACAGACTTGATCCCTGTACAGAGTCTGATACTTATATTGGCCTAAATATTAAAATATGTATCTGAGAAATTGAAGTCACAGGTGGAGGCTGTTTAATCTGGCACACCTATTTTCATGAGATGACGTAGTGTACAACTGGGAGAATGTAACTGCTGAAAAGCAGCATGTCGCAGGACTAGCAGACTGAGGTTGACAAAACAGTAAAGTTACGTACAGAAAGGATCTGCTGAGCTTTTGCTCACATTTCATGGTCTTCAGCGGTGGGTGGAGTTTACTTACTTGTCATGGCTCAGTTGTCATAACTTGATTTAAACATGGAACTTGGTCACAGCTGGTCATATATGAAGGCATTGTATCCTGTCTGTGTTTAAAGTGGTGTTTGACTCCCCTTCCCAACTTGTTTTCAGCGTTCAGTCTCTTCTCATCTCCGCCATATCAGCCATTTTATTCTTCCTCACAGCTGTCACATGTGCTGTCATATAAGACTCCAATCTTTCTTTCTGTCTTTATGTTGAATCAGCAGAGTGTTGAATGTGTTGAATGGACTGTGGGTCCTGTGACATGAAAACTCTGGTTACATGTTCTGACAGCCCAGCCACGTGGGGGAATGGGATGCTTCTGGTATCTGCTGATTGATTGGTGTCCCTCCTGATTCTCATCATCTGCTTTACCATAACATTCATGCATTATCATATCATTATACTGTATGCAATCCACTAAATCTATTGTCTTTTGCCATCCTTTGTAATAAAAAATCACAGCCTGGCCAGGTTTGGATAATTGAGCATGATGAACATGTACCCGTGTCATGTTAATGGATTTCTCTGCCTTTCTCCCTTTTAACCATTCCTCCTTTTGTTGCCATTTGGAACAATATGAGTAATATCTCATGGCAGGTTAGTGCATCCATAACGCAATGCATCAGAATCTGTTTCAAACTGAATAATGTGCTTGTGGGAAGAGATATTTTCAAACAGTGAATGTGTTTTTTTGTTTTTTTTTTATGGAAATGAGTGTGTGCAGATAGATTTGTTTTTGTTTTGTCCTGAGGGTAGAGTGAAAGAAAATAGGAGTGCAACAAGAGATTTAAAACTCTTGCAGATGTGAGTGCAGTACCAGATGCCTGTAGTGTAATTCCTAATTGAAATATTAAGTGGCCCTCCAGTGTAATAATTAATAAAACGTTTCAAACCTAGTGCACAAAAGGCAAGTATAGAGTTAAATCTAACAGGATTGTCAGATGAATTGTCAGTGTAATGATTTGCAGGATGGGAGAGATGAGAGTTCAGTAATGTAGACAAGGGTAAACCCCAACTGAACTCACTTCAACACCTTTTTTATTTGCAGAATAAATCTGACCACTTTTTTTTTTAGACTGACTGACATCCATAGTTATGAGGTGAATTCACTGTGTGGGCTACAGCACAGCAAGTAATATCAAATGAATGGCAAGAAGATGAGGTCAACTGTGGAAAAATGTGAAGCCCTCATTTGTTTTCTGAGAATATATTGTAAGTTTGGCTTGTAGTGGTGGTTTCTGAGTCTCATGGGTGTCATAATTTAGCCTCTTCTTCCGTCACTGGCTCTCTACCAGCTGGAGTAGAGAACAGTCGGGGGAAGGGGGGGGTAAGGGAAATGAAAGAAAAAAAAATGTTGGAAATCTTTGCTCGATTTTCATAATGTTCTGGTCTACATCCACCCAGACACAGCTTGAGTCACTGATACCTTTCAGTTAACTCCTAATTATGGTTATCCAGCAAGGCGATTATTCCAGCCAATCAATTGCCTTAATTAATCAGTGAAGGGAAAATGAGCTGCTGGGCCAATGAGATGCTAAAACTTTGCAAGAAAAACAAATGCAATGAGACAATAGGAGCAATGCTAACAGACATTTGGAAAACAGTGTTTTGTTAATGGTTCCATACAGTATTATTTGAATCATTCATCAACTTCATCAAGTTCAATGTCACACTTTGAAACATGTATTACTGTTACTTTAGGATCAATGTATAATAGTACAACATACAGAAAAAGATATCCATCCCTGTTAGCCTTCACTCAGGGCAAACCTTATATCTTCACCCTTTGTTGACCTCCATCACCAGACAAACCAGCCCCATTCTGACTGCCATTATTAGATTGGATTTGAACCATTTTTCCAATTCAACAGGTGAATCATTCACCGTTGGATGAAGACAGAATCACCATGGCTGCTACACCACCTTAAAAGGCTTCAAGCATCGCTGCTCCTCTACCCTATGAGTAAAAACTGAAGTCTGGCACAGATGCAATCACTGCCTGTGATGGTTAAGCCTCCTTTACAACCACTTTAAATGCCCTTGTGTGATGATAGGTGTATTGTATGATGAATATAGTGGAGGGAAAATAGGACTTCCACTAAAAGCAAACTGGAGCACTGAGGCAGTCATCACACCACTGTTAGACTATTAAAGATTTAACAGTGGCCAATGCAGTATCACTGGCAAATATTCAACAGCAGCTTGTGGGGTTTACTCGTGTCTTCTGCAGAATCAAAGACACCAAATGTCCCGGTCTGCTCCTCGCCTCCCACTCACTCATAGTTCAGTTCTCATGGCGGTGTATTGACATGACAGCGGGGTTCCATCCATCGTCTCACTAGTGAGTATAGCAGAGCTGTCATGAAAAACTCAGGTGAATGAACAGATATGTCACTGATTGCTTAGCACAAGACAGTCTATGTTGACTTTTTCTACATCTAACTGAAAAGCCAAATGTAGCATACATTATATGTCCTACGTCTATGTAAAAGGTTGATGAGCACAGAGACATTACAGATTGTAGGCCTACACCAAATAATGACAAAAAATAAAAATAGATTTGATCCATTTTTACACGATAACATTTAACTACTAGTAACCAGAAGTTAGCTTTCCTACCTAATGTACATTAACAATTGCCATATTGCAACTCCAATAACTCTTCATGGAAGACATTGTGACATGTTACAGCAAGGAAAGCACTCATCTAAGTCATTTTATTCATTTTATTCAGTACTAAGTAGTAATCTATATAATAAGATGACTGATGACTGAATTCCACTTAGATGCTTCAGTTTCAGGATCCTGGTATTATGCATGCTGGCTGACTGTCACACTGTCATGGCTAACTGGGACACAGTTATTAGTAACACCTGTGAATTTCCACCAATGACAAGTCAAAGTGTCTGCTGTAAAAAAGGCATGTGGATCTCAAACAGCTGTCTGCCTGCCCAGCTTACCATAGCCAATACCAGCCATCCAGTAATCTATTCCAACTAATGGAATAGATTACTGGGCCTTGGCCTGCAGATGTTCTGATAAAAAGTAAATCTGCCCTGAGTCCTCACTTATCACCACAAGTGTTTGTTGATGTATGTGACAATTAGGCAGTTAACTGATAAGCAATTTTCACAATTTATTTCACATTTAATTCAATTATTCATCATTTACCATCATTGTAAGTTGAATTTATTTAGGTTTTTTTGGTTGTTGGCCCTACAAAACAATCTCTCTTTATTCTCTGTCTGTCTGTCTGTCTGTCTGCAACTGTCAGTAAACACAAAGAGACATGAAGCGGAAGAAGAAGAAGAAGAAGAAGAGGGAGAGTGTCAGAACAAACAGGAAGGATGAGTGAGGGAGCACAGGAGAGAGAGAGACAGGCTGACAGTTTAAAAGCTTGTTGGTGCTCAGCGGTAGGTAGAGCCAATGTATTTAGGTCCTGACCTCAGTATATACTCTTCACTGAGAGGACAAGTGCTGGAGGGAACCCTGGGATAAACTACAGAGAGGAGAGAAATTATTACTGTAGCTGCACCGTACCGCCGCACAATGCACAGCTCGGTTGTCTCAGGACTTACGAATCAATCTTTTACATGTCCCCCTGGCTTTGTCAGCGCATTATTTCATTTCAAGGTTTACTCAAATTAATAGTCCATGACATTTTAATATAAAGAGGTGTTGACTGTGCTGTTCTTCACCATTCACTGGCACAATTCAACAGGGATTCAAGTTATATCTACTTGTAGATGGCTGTTGAATTTCAACATTTGCCACATGACCGTTGGAATCAGATATATGTTTTTGCATACTGAAATAAAATTTGACCTGAATTCACATGGACAGCCTATTTTATTGACAGAAATGTGTTCATAATACAGTATTTTATAAACCTGAAATGTATTTCATTTAGATATCTCAGAAGCTGAAAAAGATAAATCACATGGTGTTCTCTGATTCAGATCATATCATTTGGCATTTTAATCACACTCCCATCATCTCACTTTCCACAGCTTACCAAAAATAAACTGTTCATAAATTGATAAAGAGCACTGCAGATCCACACAAGTGTTTTCACTTATTCTGATTAGACCTGTGCTCAGGCTGAATTTGGGTTAGGAGCTGTGCTAGTTCGTGTGAGGCAGTTTAGAAATGATAAAGGTGTAAGTTGTCCCGCTTTAACCAGGTGCAAAAAGATAGTGAGGTAGATGTCAATCAGTCAAATACTTTTTGTAAAGACCCACACAGTCGTGAGAGGAGGTCTAATCAGATACAAGTAAAAACACCGGTGTGGTTGAACCATGAGTGAACATACCGCTCATTTTGGACTTTAAGAAAACATTAAACTGTTAAGTATCTGAGGGTTTTTCCTCTATTATAACATGGTTTATAGTACATTTTGGCCAAAGCTTTTGTGCTGAAGAGCAACTACACCCTCTGTTTCTGCCACTGCCTTCTCTGTCAATTTTATAGTATCTTTAAGTGCTTGGTGGAGACTTCCTGTGGCATCATGTCAGTTTGGAAAGAAAAGCTCATTCAAAACCTGATTAAGTAGTTTAAGTAATTTCCTCCTACAGAATACTGCCAGAAAATATACTAGCATAAAAGAGTGACCGAAAAAAGGGGATACTTGTAAAAAAAAAAAAGGACCCATAAATCCCACCAGATGAAAGATGTTCAAGGGCAGAAAGCTAAAATCCTGGTTGAAATACAGAAGCTCAGACAGGAATACATGTAGACAGCCAACGACATCAAAACCTTGTCGGCCTGACTGGAAATTGATATAAAGAACTTTTTTGCAAAGGATAGTCTTGTTGGAGCAGCAAATAACAAATGTGAAGTAAAGTCTGAGTGGCACGGAGGACAGAACGGCCAGCCTGGGGAGATCAGCCACCTTTCTGCTACACAAACACTCTAAACTATGTGAAGACAGAACGGGCTGAGACAAAACAACATTCAGATATTTGGTGCCCTGGACAGCCTAGAAAAATGTTTTGGTAGCATTTGTGACTGACCTTATCTACTCATCACTTCAGCTTAGAGATCCACAGTGGGAGAATGCACCTCTCGTTGAATGCTAAAACGAAGGATAATACAGCACCCATGAGAGGGATTATTGTCTGCTTTATTGATGATAGTTTTGTGTAAAAGAAAGGAAAGTGGAATTGCATACCAATAAGTGAGGTCCAGAAGAAATGGAAACTGGTGTGGGATGTAATTTAAAAACTGAAGGAAAAGAATATCAAGGCATGGTCTCTACACTCCGTCCAACTGAAACTATTTTTGGAATTGGGCATGGAAACATTCAACATGCTGACAGACGCAGTGCCCATGCTGAAGGAGATGAGGATTCATATTCGAGAGGATGAGACAGTGAAACTTCAGATGCAAGGCAGCAGGAGAATGGGAAGAATGAGGTTCCAAAGATGACAGACATACTGACCCTCATCCAAGTGATTTCTTTACTTAACTAAGTTATTTTATTAAAAGTCTATTTTTGTATGCCATATGAGGAAATATACTTGTTGTTATGAAGGTTATCACAATGCATAGAAATCTCAGTTTGAGGAGCAGTGTTTTTTTTTTCTTTCAGCCTAGAGGGATGTAATGATTACATGTTGGTATTTCCAGTACCATACCCCAAGAAAGAATTTATTTAAATATCATCCAAAATGTTAAATTGGGTAGGTTGAAAGACAATTAAGACCACCAAATCTAGGGAACTAAATAATGTTTTTTTTTTATTCTAATCTCTTTCATGTCAGTTAGGATCAGGTATATTTCTTTTGTGTGTCACAGCAAAAGTTGGATAGACTGTTGTGGCATTGAATATAGCCATAAATAACCCTATTACACTCAACATTGACTTGGACGGAATTTTGTCGGACAACAAATCGATTTCTGGATACTGGAGACTTAATGGAGGGATTCTTATGCTTCACAAACATGTAGGATAATTTCTAGAAAAATTAAGGTACAAAATAAATATCCAAAGAATCGCCATCTGAAATATATCTCCCCCTCTTTCAGCCTCTCTTGCCAGTAAAATGTCTGATAATGCTTCTGATCATGTCAGCTATTGTAATGACTCACTCTGTTCCTTAATCAGATGGCTCCCATTAAAACCAAAATAGTCTCATTCATACACTCAGATTCCAGGTACACTCTTGAACTCCACCAAATGACTCACAGAGAAAACTGGTTTAACTCTCATCACACTGTAGCCCCTCACTGCTCACACCTCATACATTCTGGCTCCACCAGCTCCAAGGCTCTCTATTCCACAGTTAACAAACCCAGTGACAACACTTCAAGATCCTTCACAGTTAACAAGTGCATCTCCTGCCTTTCATTTTTCTGAACAAAAATTGACACCTGAACAATCCCCCCTGTCTTAGTTCTCTGTGTCTCTGTGTCCCCAGTGGAGCTATCCAACCTTAATGGCAGGAAATGAGAATCTCCACCTGTGGTCTGGATCCCATTCCATCCAATCTTGTTGAAGACTGTTTCCCAGCTATCTCCTCACCTATTGCAGGAATCATTAACTCCTCCTTCAGCTCTGGTTCAGTCCTCCAAACACTCAAAGTGCTGCTGTCCCATGACCACGTCCTTCAGAACCTCCACTAGTTCCTTGTCCCACAACAAATCTAATCAATCAAGTACCCTACATAACCATAACCAGCTGCCCCGTACCTCACCAACCTTATTATTATTTATTTCCATGCAGAACTACGAGGATTTGGTGGTTAAGGCAGAAAAGAAGTTATTTGGGGGGTTTTCAGATCAAATGCTTTATCTTATCCATTAGTATATCTCTGTAGTATGATAGGTTTATGGTTGGTATAATAGTGGACAACAATGACTGGCTTCTGGTCTCTGATACAACCAGCGGATTTATCAGTCTAACCTTAAAAAATACAGGCTGCAGTTCAGATGTTGTACTGTTGATGCTGCTTGACAGTGGGGACCCAGACCTTCATTGTCCTCCATCATTCTTGCCTCCTCCTTACTTCCCTCGGCTGTCACTGCTCACTGTGTTGTGTGTAATAAACTCTATATCCGCTCCTCTCCCTTCCCCCTCGATCAGAACACTCTCTTCAAAATCGGCACAAACAAGCTGCGGGGTCAGCTGGCAGTCAAGGACTCTCCCTCTTTCTTTCTTTATAAGTGCCTTCTGCTGCGCTCGTCCTTCACTCGCTCGCAAAGCACTTCACTGGTGTGTGCATTTGTGTAAGTGCGTGTGGGGGGACATACTTTGGAGGAGAAATGATTGCGGGCAGCTTTGAGCATGGCGATCCAGAGCTACACTTTCTCTGAGGTGGCCCTCGATGACTGAAACTCATCTGCGGGAATCATCACCCAACGTGCGGTGTGTGTATGTGTGTGCGTGTGTGTGCGCAAGCGTGCATGTGAGTGAGGCTCTGCAGACTTTGTGTGAGAGATGATAAAGGCAGCTTTGAGACAGATGATCCAAACCATCACTTGCTGTATTTTGTGTGTGTGCGTGTGTGTGCTCAAAGAGATGGAGGGGGATAGAGTATTCCCTCTATTGCACTCAGCGTGATGATGTTGGGGGAAGTGCTTGGCTGCGAAGACTTGAAGAGAGAGCGTTGCTTATCTTCCATTAGACACATTACTGCCAACGTTGCCATCAAAGCGGAAATACACACACGCACATGTCTCTCAGATTTAGAGAGACACACACACACACTTCTCCTGGGGAGGCACTTGGCAGGATTCATCTGTTGGCAGTCTCTCTGAGGAAAGAAAGAGAAGGAGGATGAGGAAGGCAGGCGAAGAGGGAAACGTGATGTATCCGTGGTCCAGGATCAGTCATTTGCAGCCTGAAAGGACTCCTCAGCCACCAGCAGGCTGCCACATAATTTAGCAAAGTACCATTGTTCCCTGGAGAGTCTCTCTGATTTGTGATAGACTTTAAGTCACATGCTAGTGAGACATTTATTTATTTTTTCCAGCTCACCATGCCATCACAGTTCTGTGATGAAGTTTATTTATTTGTTTATTTATTTACTCCTATCCAGAAAGTAGCGGTATTTGTCTGTAACATAGTGCTATATATAGTGAATATCAAAAGGTGCTGGTGCTGTTGTGCAGTGTGACATCACACAACTTCGGCTCCCTGGAGGGAATCTCATGTAAATTAATCATGAAACAAAAAAAACTTACAGTAATGCATATTTGTTGCATTTTTCCACACGCTGCAAAAAGCTACCTCTGAGCTTTTTAATCACATTTAATGCAGCAATGCAATTACAAGCCTGCCTCGTCAGGCCATTGCAGTTAATTTATAATACACATGCTGCTAAATTTATGAAAACAATAATCCAAGTCAATTATACACAGACTAACATACACCAATCAGCTATGCTGTAATATTCATATTACAAGCTGCACTCTAAGCTGGAAGAGGTTGCTTATAACATTCTCTGTTATTGTAGCACGCATCTTCACACACACACACACACACACACACACACACCCTGACAGTTAGAATTGCAGACTACACTTTTAAATGAAACAATACCACAAAATAATGGTGGCTTAATTCTATCTTAATGTTAAAAGGATTGCTGTCACAGTAACAGAACACCAAAATCACCTCAGCCAAGAAGGGAAGAAACAGAGCAGCTTTTAATCTGTAAACTGCTTTTAATCTGTAAAATATTGCGCTTTTATTGATTGTTTTTATACCTCTGTAAAAGCATCTTTCAGTTTTTAGAAAAGCGCTATAAATTGTGTTAAGCAGACATGTCATTTTCCAGAATGATCCTTGTGACCATGTTAAATCATTTTGCTGTATTGTGACCTGAGTGTGTTGTTATGCCATCATGTTGTTTTGTTACCAAAAAAATAAGCAACATTTGAAAGTCAGTTATTCTGGCTGTAGCTGCCTTTGTATATGTGATTCATTAACTTCTAAATTTCCTTCAAAAGTCACTGGTCATGTATTACTATCAGTGTTTTGTGCACACACCATCTCTCCTGACGTACTGATTCCTCACAATGGCAACTTCCCCCAGACGACCACATGGTGTGCAGAAAGTGTATCCTTCATTCTGTGTGCAATAATGTTATATCCTTGTGTCAGTCCTTTAAAATCAACCCCTCACATAATCAGCAGACGGCCTCCCATGACTTCAACCATATGGGGGGAACAGACTTTGAAGATTGCTTTAATGTGTGCTTTTTACACTGCCTTTCATGTGGGCTGATATTGAAGCAAATATTTACATTTTGACACTTTTCTACAGCACTGTTTCAAGGATAGCACTGCAAGGTGACATTATTTATAAAACTCATTCAGTCAGTCATGCCTTCAGTTTGAAAGAGCCCACATTTTTTCTGAACCTCTTTTTATCCTGTCATCAACACCAATGAGCCCAGGCCAGGTCAAAATTTCCACAAATGCCAGAGATGTAATGCTAAATTGTGGAGTGTTTATAGAATGATCCACTATTATACACTGACTATTTCTAATTGATTCAGTAGTGCTGAATGACAATAAAGATATAATCTATGTAGCTATTTTCTACTTTAATTAAACATAGATAAATATATAGATTTGAAAAATTATTAAATGAAAAATATTTAGCTTCTTTGAAAACTGTGTGTCATTAAGTAAAATGTGCTGACAGAAATGTGTTGACAATTTTACATGATGGTTTCATGTTGGAATAACTCGAGTTGCAATGACAATCTTATTAGGTTAGACTTGATAACTTTTCTCAAACACTTCCAACCTTTCTGAGTTCTGAACAATCACATTATCATAAAGATCACAAAAGCACAGGGACAAATACACACAGGTTAAGTGTGCAGGTTGTGTTCTTTCTTACTAACTAACAGCGCTGTAATAAATGCAGTCAGCTGGCTTAATACAGTCAGAAAAGGTTCTTTTACACGCTCCAAATATTGCACCAGCATTGTTTGCATAAAGATCCTATCATGTCTGAATAAAGCCATAATGAACATTTAAAGGGCACTCAGGTCTGAATGACACAGCTTTAGACTTTAGGCTTTAGATGTGCAAATTTTTCAACTTGCAACTTGATCTAAAATGTCATTGTGTATCAGAACTCAACCTTAGCTGTAACTGCACAAGTACTGTAAGCAACTAAAAAATAAGCATACAAATCTATTAAAATCAAAACTAGTGAGTTTACAAATTAAACATGGCTCTAAAATGCTGTTGGACAAACATTTACAGCCATTAAACCGATAGAAGAACTGATTTTTAGTTCCTTTAATATTCTTGTCTGCTGCACACACAATCCAGTGAGTAGAAGCAAAACAAAAGCAAACAGCAATAAATGGCATTTTTGTAGGCCTCCCTTGTGAAGCACACACACGTGCACGCACATAGACACAGCAAGCTCAATTATGTGTGCTTCCCCCGGCCATTTTCAGACAGGGATATCCATTACGGCTCTACAGTGACCGGGCCTAATTACACCGCTGTGAAGAGCCTCTTTCCTGCACAGTAGGTGTGTATGTATACGGACACAGACATGGTGTGTGTATTTGTGTTCAATTGTAGCCTGTGAATGACTGTGCGTCCACTGGTTCGTTCTGCAATTACCCAAACTCGAGCCAAATTAACTGGCACACACATGTGTAGTCGTTCAAAGTATTGTTCACACACACACACACACACACACTGACACACTCACAGGAACACTTTGCTTGAATCCAATCATGCTCTTTCCTTCCTTTAGCCGGCTGCCAGTGATCCACATATTCTGTCTTTCATGTCCAAAGAATAGGCTCTTGGCCATCTCTCAGGCCCCGCATGCTATTTACAAAGGTCTGCTGAGCTGGACAGCTTGATACCTGTGGGCAGTGTAGAATGAAACATGTAAACATTCACACACACTAATACCCCTACACTCAGCTTGGTGCAGTAGAACGGCACAAAAGAAAATGGTATTTTCTCAGTGTGGTTTGTAACGGTTGGCTGCACTGCAGATGATAGCTGTGGTCCAGATAGACACTGAATCCTGCTGGTTAGACTTGTATTTAATGGGTGACCTTCACTTATATGTATTTCATCGATTGATCTATCAAATATTTGTTCAATTAATCAGTTAATTGTTTACTCTTAAAAGAGATATTCAGTTTACAATTTTGTAAAAAGAAAGGCAGTAAATTGTCACATTTCAGAAGCTTGAAACACTAAATGTTTGGCATTTTTCTTGTAAAACAACATTCAAAATTATTGATTCATTTTCTGTCAATGATTAATCATTGTAATAGAATAGCATTGGCTTCAACATTGAAATGGGAAAAAAGCAAATTCTTGAAATGTGTCCACCCTAAAAATCTGTAGAAAAATGTTTTGTGTGTTTATGACTATATATTTTCAAAGACTTTTTTAAGACTGGAAATAAGGGGAAAAAAGATAGCATGACTCAAATGGTAATCACCCAAAGCGTATTGTCTTAAATTTTCCCAAAATTATTATTTCAAAGAACCATTTTTTAAATTTTAAAATGATATTGAGGTAAATAAGCAATTAGGTGGATATTTTCCACAGCAGGTTTCTGTAAGACCCCACAGAGAGTGAGCAGCAAAGCATCCTAATGCTGAAGGGAAATTTCATATCTGAGACATGCTGAGGACATTCTGCCATGACAGAGAGGATGAGGCTACTCAGAGCTGTGCTTAACTGTCCCCCGGGTGGATTTCTGTTTGCATCTGGCTGTGCTGCTCAGAGAGGAACACTTTGGCCAGAGTGCTCAATACTGGAGCTACATAGCCCGAAAAAACGACTTGGTATCAGTGATGAGAGCATGCTGCATATCCAGCTGAATTTCTACTGGAGGGATACTTTAACCATGAAACTGCTCGGTGCTGAGGCTTTAACTCCAGACAAGAGATTAGGGATGAGAATATGATGCATATCAAATCACCTTTTGACTGGAAGCATGCTTCGCCTTGTTTCTTCTCCCAGGATTCCTGGCTTCGCTTGTTTTCGACTGCAGTGGCCATTGTGCCTTCAAAAAGCTGTAGGAGAAAACCAATGTGCATGAGAGATCTGGTTTTAACAAAAATGATGTCATTATATTCAACTACCATACCGCGTGTTGCTGCACTTGTAGCATTCTCCAACAGCGCCTGACGCTTCTGCAGAGCCATTGCACATTCCTTTATACAGTGTACTGACGCTTTAACCACCTATGGTTTAGTTACACCTGTCTAATTTACTCTAAAATATTTGCATCATCCTTTATTTCTCATCTCACCCCACACTTTATAAATCTCTTTGTGCTAGAATATACAGTAAATCATACCTACACATCTATTAAGTCTGCCATTATATGAAACCAATTTAATGAGCTGTCATAGTGCTTTGAAAATAGGCCCAAATAAAATGTCGCCCCAGCGGTCTTGTGACTCTCTGTGTCACACCGATACATCAGCTAAGATGACTCATAAATGTAGCTGTGCTCAGTGTAAGATGTGTGGAGGTGTGCTTGTTAAGTACTTACTTTGTAGATGTAGCGAATGCATTCATTAAGACTTGAATAGAACTGAGCCAGCAATGTTTCACTTTGCTTTTCCCACTATGTTAATTCACTGTGTTAATTCCACAACTGCATTCATACATACAACTTTAAACAAACCTCCAGGCAAGTCCAACTAACTTGATAGACATATTTTGGTAGTAATATTAATATTAAAATGTTCTAAAATTATTATATTACTCTAATCCCATCCCAGTTTACAGACCAATTACCAAGTTCAACTTTAAGCCACTCTTTGCACTGTAGCTTTACAGTGTGTGCACAGTTTTCCTTTCAGAGGGGATTCAGTACATTTCAGGTGTGTTTCCTCACAGTTTCACCTGGTTTAGTTGTGTTGGTTTGTTTAAAGTAAACCTGTCTGATTATCTGACCGTTCATGTTTGTGGCCTCGTTGGACTTCACTGAAGCGATGTCATCTTCTAAGATTTGTGCAATCACTTTGATGTTATTGCAACCTAAACCAGAATTAGCCTTCACATATGCACCACTTCCTCATTTTTTCTGGAGCTTTCTACCATATCACACATTTTACATTAGCAGATGGAGATTTCTCAGTTGTCATTAAACAAGAGATGACATCCAACACTCTGACTACTTATTCTGACTACTTCCTCTGATTGGGATACTTGATAATCTTTCTACAGGTGTTAGTTTCTAGATCATATCAAAAATCTAGATCAAAATGAAGTTTTCCCAATTCCCATTTCACCCATCCAATTTGGTGCATGTCTCACTAGATATTTAACACTAATGTAAACAGATCATTTGAAAATATCATTCTCTCTGGATTAAATGTTATACTGCTTGTAACAATGAGCCCCCGATAAGCTCTGATGTCTCGCTGTTGTCCTGAGCTGTACAATATGTCAAGCTAATTAGCTCAGCCAAATTGTAGCTGCAGAAAGACAAACACTCCGCAAATGAAATCTCCTACAAATGAAGCTAGCGTCGCTGCTGCAAATAGATTACAACCGAGGAGTTGTATTCCCAACGTCGCCTCTGATTAGCACCGCAAATATGCAGCTCAATCTGTTTTTAGAGTGTTGTTTCTGTCTGACAGTTCAGGCGCCTCATAGGAGGCCTGATGCGTCGTGTCCCTATTAGATGTGACACTTCTCGCGCCTGTTATTCTGTTTTAATCTGCTGTGTCAAAGTCATGCTCTCTTTGTTTTTTGTCTTTTCCTCAATCTCTTTTGGCCGTGTCTCACTCTTCTCTCCTCTTTTCTGCTTCCCTTATCACTCTCTGCTATCACGACGTGACACCTCCGCCAAAGAGAGGGACTCTTTGGCGGAGGTGTCACGTCGTGGCAGCACCAGAGGAGATGCAAAGATCTGGTAATGATGGAGGCCGGGCAGGCCCTTGTCTGTCACAGGCAGAGCTTTTTTCTTCCTTTTTTCACCTCTGATTAATCGAATTTGATTTACTTTTAAATTCTGGCATAGTTGTGGAAAGTAGGCCAGGTGACTCTTTTTCCCCGTCAGTTCCTCGTGCTGCTGTCTGGAGTCCTGAGGTGCTTTTTAGTTAGATTTTTTTCTTAATGTAATGAGCTGTACTGAACTGAGACTGCACAGTTATTTGAAAATGATGCCCCTCTCTCCCCAGTTCGTTCAACTAGTTTATCACACAAATTTGGTTTGAGAAAAGATTGTATTACGAAAAATGCATTATTTCGTATTTATATTGAATGAAAATCAAACAAAACAGCTCAGGCTATGAATCTGTGTTTAGCCATACTATCAGGATGCTGAATAAATTCAGTTTTGTTTTGTTGCTTTTACTCTCTGAGCAACAATAAATTACAGCCCTGCCAGACTACTAACAAGCTGCAGTGTTGTATTTACAGTCGCAGCACACGAAGTCACTGTACTCTGTCCTCCTCCTCCTACAGTATTTTACCTGCTCCAAACTGCTCTCTGATGAACAAAAACACCAACAATCCAGCCCCAAATGAGGTGTAAGTGTGAATGTTATCGGATTAGTTTCTTTAATTTTCCAAATGTAATAAGGCTGTGTTCATAGAGACAAACATACTGGGTAAAAAAAAACGCAGCCCCCTCATCCATTTGAATGAGACTGTTTTGTTGGCACAGTGGGTGTCCTGACGCAGATGGTCCCAGCAAAAAACCTGTATTTGTCATCCAGCAAAGTTCTTTTTCCACAAGGCAATACAATATAATCAAGCAAGGCACTACCGCATTATTACATTTGGCCAATCAATTATGTGCTAGCACACATTTCTGGAGATTTCTTTATGAGGTAACAGCACATTACTACCATTTACCTGGTGGTCTAAGCCAAATCAAACTGATAAACATCATGATGTGTCAGAGTGTGGAGGAAGTGTGGCCTGGGACAATGACTGCAAACTAAAAACTCAGTGGGTTGCATTGTAATTGATTCTCTCCTGATCATCCACTTCAAAATTAGTTTTATCTAATCGCTGAGGATGCTTAAAACAAAGACATGTCTCACTAAACTAGCAGGCCATTGAAAGGCCAAATCTCATCATGAAACACAGAGTCAGTAAGGTAGTGCACACCGGCACTATCTTACCCAGAACAGAGCTGGTGTTTGGCCCCATAGCTGCCAATGATCTTAATCTTTAACTTTAACTTTGGATAGGTTATTTTTGTTTTTCATTTTAATAGATATATTTCTTTACAGTTTGTTTTATACTGTTCCTCTCTTCCTGACTACAATACAAAATAATCTAATCCTTTTTAATAGTTAGTTCTGATTATATAGTTCATGCTGGATTGTTTTCTGGCAAAAAAAGTTGAGCCAGACTCTTTTGTTGCTGGCCAATGCTGTGCTGGTGTCTGTCTGACTGACATGCACATGTTTAATGATGTCAAGGTCACCAAACACGCCACATTTGGAAACAACAACAACTTTATCAGACATAAGCTACAGTTTTGTGAACATTTTTTGCATTGGTGGGTTCATAATAAGCACCCTGTGAGTCTGATTTGGTGAAAAATCAAGTGTTTCATATTCAAATCTCTTACAATGAATTCTGAACAACTATTAAGATCCAAGTCTTGCAGCTATAATTTGTTGTGCTTTTTCAAATGCCATTTCTGAAGAGTCATTCCAAAGTATGTGTGGCATTTTGTGTTTATTGGATGCTATAACATGGAGAAGGAGAGCGAAGACAGGACAGAGTGGGAGATGGCATTTAGCAAAGAGCCGATTTGAAGTCACTGTATAATTAGCTAATGGTACAGGATCCTTTGAGTCCAAATTAGTCTTAACTTCTGTTTGGACAACTGTAATGAGCTGAAGTTAAAGATCAACTAAGTCTTTCCAGACCCGTCACAGCTCCAGAATCATTACGTCAAATTGTTTTCTTCCACAGGATAAAAAGTGTCACATCACAGATATATCTAAATATATTTAGTGGCTATATTACTGAGAAAAGAAATCAGCAAACAGGAAGAAACAAGCATGTGTTTCATGTGTAAACAGCTTGTTTCAGGTATTTTCTTTTTTTCTTTTTTTTTGGGAAAAATCAGTAAATGAAAATACTTGAAATAAGTAAAACTGCATTGCAAGTAAATGACTCTCAGCACTATCAGATTTGTTTTAGCACAACTAAGCCTGTACTGCAGTATCGTGATCATTTTGTCTTGCAGTTGCCAACTTTGGTACTCTTTTACATTACTCCACTATGGAACAAGAAAACCTTGTTTTATAAATGATTTTACAGTGGTCTATTTATATACTGCTGGTCAGTGTTCTCAGTGATCCTCCTGGCATAGTAAATTTGTCTTTTCAGCCCCAGCCTCTGTGTTTAAATGAACTCTGTGAACATGTACAGGTTTGTATCTTGATATCTTAGCTTGCATCATTAGAATTAAAATTATATTATTACATTATAATAATACACTATAAGCTAAACATTAACATTAACTTACGCAACATTATGTATCACTCAATGTCAAAATGTTGTGTCATGGGCTTTTTTAAGATTTAAAACCCTTCTGATTTTCATTATGAAATAATCTAAATCGAAAGTAATGTATATTGGTCATTAATTATTTTCTGATAGTGTAGTAATCACTGTTTTACAATAATAAGAGCTGCAAAATAGAAAATGAATGTAGCACCAACTTTTGTGTGTGGGGTTCTTGTGTATTGGCAAAACTACAACACCACAGTTATTGATGATATTTATGATATGATAATATTTGCTCCCTCCCTGTGTCACAAAAATGACACAATTCTTGTATAAATAGCATCTTATAATAAGCTTATAGTCATAGAGTGTTTTTAAAATGTATCTAACCAGCAACTCCTAACAGGTGAGTTTAGAGTTGTTGAGATCAGCAGAGGTAGAAATGCATTTGTACGGTAAAAGTTAAAATGCTTTTACTAATAAGCCTAAAAGCTGGACCAAATATGGGCATACTGACATTTTTTGGCCGGTTAGCGCTGATTTCCTACTCTGAGATGCCTGATTGCCCAAATCCTCAGATTTTCCAGTGGAGCCACACGGGCTCAGTCAGCATGGGTGATTGCTGAGGATCTCCAACATGTCTGCCAGAGGTGTGACATGCAGAGAAAAACCTGGCCTCCTCCTACACAGACTCTCATACTGTCTGTGCTGCTATCTCTCCCGCCTTCCTCAGTGTGTAAAGTTCCCTTGTTGCTCTCCGTGTCTCTGTGTTTGATTGCATTCATTCTGTGATGAAGCTAAGCGGCAGTCTGTCCTGTAATCTCTGCCATTCATCAATGTCAGCCTTAATAGAGGAAGAGAAGGAAAGGAGTGAAAGGAAGCCCCGTTGGTAAACCTCCTGTGACTGACTATACATCTGCTGATGTATATGTGTGTGTCTGTGTGTGTGCGCAGATCTAACTTCTGACAATGTGCTTCCTCTCAAAAAACCTGTTTTTCGTTGCGTGTGTGCAGGAATATGTACTTCAATTTAGTAAGTGCTGGAAAGACAGCGTTAGAGTGCATGCAAAAAGCCAGTTCACTTGTTTATCTGTACTGTCAGCTCGCCCCAGGAGAGCCTCGCTCGCACAAGTTACCTGCAGGGGGGAGGTGGATGAGGAGGAAGAGCGAGGGAAAAGAAAGAATAGAGGAGGAGGAGGAGGAGGAGGGGTAGAAGGAAGTGTGATTTGTGTGGATGGGAATTTCACCACTCCCTGCCAGACAGGGAGGCTCAGTTCCAGCTGTCCTGTCTACCAACAAGCCCACTCACCTCCTCCTCCTCCTCCTCCTCCTCCTCCTCCTCCTTCTCTCCATTGCTGCCTGTATGCCTCCAGCATTGGACACAAAAGCTTTCTCAGCTCTGGCTTTTAACACTGTGGCAATAATGGGAGTCTCTTTTGGCTCTCTCCAAACAGAGATTTCAGTCAGACCAAACAGAGCATCAGTCACTTACAACGTCAGAGGAAGATGTAAAGTCTATCGCCGACATGATGCCCAATTCATCACATTTTAATATTCATAAATGTCCCCTCTGCAACTAAACTTGAACTGGTGATTCAAGCTATTACTGTTTGCCAAAAGCTTTTTTATCTGCAACTTTAAACACTCTCTGTCCTGTAGCTGTTTTCTGGGATAAAAAGTGAATAGTGCCCTTCATGAAACAAGTACAGGTCAACGTTTCATCTAATTTCTTTACTATCAGAATCTCATATATATATAGTATGTTGAAGAATACAGGGATTATCCAGTCAATGGGCCCCATACATTTTATAATCTCATCCTAAATAGGTCCATGAGGTCTGCTAGTAAATGTAGCAGTGTCTGTAGTCATTTTAATGAATACAATTTAAAAGTAGTATCATAGCTCTAATTAACTAGTATTGGACACGTTGAAAATCCTGTGATCATCATGTTTTCTGTAATATCACTTGTTTTTTCATCACAATCGGCACCTGAGTACCACCATAGCGGCATAAATGAAATTAAAGTACAATGGTATGTTTTACATGCAAAAGTAATTGCCTACAACCTGTCCTCTCTGGTGATGGTCCACAAATCACCTCATCAAGAAGATAATGCTTAGTTGTTGCCCTGGTTACCCAGTGTGGATAGAGACACTGTGGGGGGTCTTGTGTGAACAGACAGTCCTGAGTCTGTTTTTAGCAGAGAGTGGAGTTTTAATAGAACTACAAATTCTCATGAGACTGTAAAAGTAATCAGTGTATCAGTATCCAATACACCTGCTGGTTTGCAAGAGAACGGTACCAGTTCTATAAAATGTAACAGCGGATCTGTGGTGCATAATGGGGGCTTGGCCTTGCACATCATCAACATTGCAACATCAGTCCAGACTGATGGAACAGATAGATGCTCCCTTCAGATTGTTGTAAGCAGAGTCACCAGAGTAAGGCTGTTCAGTCTACTAGCTGTTCTGTATGACGAAGCAGATAAGAATCACTCATGGATCTTTATTTTGGCAGGCTGGCATAATCAGGAGAAAAATCATTGAGTGTGATCACTCGTCAGCTGGTTGTAGATTGTTTGTGTCATTTCAGGGAGGTTTATATTGGATATGCATTTACAAAATGAGTCAAAAGTGACAAATTTATTATTATATACATTACTGAGCTCAGCAGCTCTGAGCAGGCAGGCTGCAAATTCACTTTTGGCACCAAGATTGCAGAACGCTGCTGGATTAGCATCACTGGACCTCTCCTGTCACTGGGAGACTGGGATACCAGACTGGCGTAGCTGAGGAACTAAATTGCGCCCCAGGAAGTGACCAGTTACATTCTACGCTGTGCATCGACAGCAAAGTCGAGCCATAGTCTGTTTAATACTTGCTAGGAAATTTTGAAGATGATTTTTTTTCTAATAATTTCTTAGTAATTTCTTTAAAGATTTCTTGCTAAGAGCATCAAAAAGTGCTTTCACACGTCTAATTTATACTTGCTTGTAGATGTGCACATTTTTGTATGTTCTATGTTCTGTCTAAAATACTTTACGTTATGCGAACATTGCCTCAACATATCAGATTGAGCCATCATCTTGAATGTGCAAAACCAATTTGGGCAGATTCCTACTTAATATGACATTTTTTTAAAGTGGTAGGATGACAATATGTAAATGGTTTGCACAATAAGCTTCTGTATTTCTTCAATTGCGTTCATTGTCGTTCATAATGATACAATATCTCTTTTACTAGTGTCTCCCCAGTACACTTGTCTCCTCTGGAAGGACAGGAGAGGGCGATAAAGGCTGATACCACTGTACAATGTGGCTACCAGTTGTTGTTATAGGTGACTTGAATTTCCCTTTTTAATTTCTGCCTCTAGCACCTTCCCCTAGCTGTTTGCCTTCTTCGAAGACGCTGGCACTCCTTTAAACATTTCTAAAAATAAATGCAAACCGTACTGGAAGAACCATGCTTCTCCCCCAGCTGGTAGCATTTTTCACTTGTTTTTAAATGTTTTTGTAAAGTAGACTCAGAGGCCTCTGGGAAATAAATTTCTGATAAGACATTGAACAAGCCCAGCTGAGTCAGCCTTCTTTCCTCCACCATCCCTCCTCCACCCTTAAACCTGCCCCACTTCTGTTCTGAGTCTGGCCCAGCAGGGAAAGTGCACCTTTAGCTGTAAAGCACGGGTTCTGGGTTTTAGTCTGTTCAGCTGTCGACTCCTATCTATCTGCCCGTGTCTGTGCTGGAGTGGATACTCCAGGGTGCATTAGAGAGGGTAGGGAGATTAGATACTGAGCGCTGATATCGCCCATCTCCTTCTCTCTCTCTCGTCTTCTCTCTGCTGCCGAAGCCTGGCTCAGGAGAATAGGCTGGTGGAGGCAACTTTTAAAGAACCACAGGAAGAAAGATGCTCCCTGTTGTGATTTCTGCAGGCCTGTTTCTTTCATTCTGCCTCTTCTTCCCTCTGATTTCACTGTCTCCTCTTCTTCTTTCTTTTCTGAAACTAGTCTTCCTCCCATGGCTGCAGTGCTGCAGAAAATAAGAATACTGGAATAATACCAAACCACTGGTGATCTGTTGTTTTATTATTGAAAACATGGCTGTATCTCTACACTTTGCACAGCGGTTGTCTTTGTCTACTGCTATAGATTCACCTTGGAGATGGCTTTATTGATTGCTCTGTGCTACACACCTTCACATTTATTGACTGATTGTTTGGTGAGGTGTTCTAATTGCTGTGTGCCAGTACACTGTAATGGTGGAAATGGGAAAAATGGAGCCTTTGGGGAGAAGCAGAAGTGTGAGAAGAAATACTGCAGGGCACATAGCAGCAGTGACATTGGAGGCTTAAAACAACTCTGCATGCAGGCGCGCATATGTGTAGTTGTGTGTCTACTGGTTATGGTGCTCCACTACCCTACATGATCAAAAATACATACATACAATACAATACATAGCATACACACACACAACTCTCTCCTGTATTCCACACAGGAGATCCACCTCCTTACCCTGCCATTTTCAGTCTGTATTCATGGTTTAGTCCAAATATATCTACTTTTAGGGATACTAAGTTACATTCTAATTTTAATACATTTTCAGGCTGTTGTTTATTTTTTTTTATTTGGTATAGGATAAGTATTTGATGTGTTAGTTTGAAAAAAAAAGTTATAAATGAATGCTCCTTTTTATTCGACTGAAAGGGCCTTAAAAAATCTTCATCTACATTGATAATATTTTGTCACACGTATTTGAATTTGCATTTTGTTCTGAAGGGTAAAGATCACATAAAGTTTAACATTAAGCTTTAGGCTGTCTGAATAAATGAATGATCCAAAAAATTAAATTAATGTTTACCTTCGTATCTTTTATTAAGTCAGAGTCTCAGTATGCAAAAAGCTTGCTTTTTTCAAACCCTCATGAACCCTCATAAATGAAAAAAAAAGACTCATAAACATGGTGGCATTTACACATGGCTGTTTAAAGCTTCATATTATCCATCACTGTTTTATGGCTAGTTAGCTCAGTGCCTGCTGTACAGTCCATATAAACCCCAAAGGGCATTTTCACTGAGGCTTGTAAAAATCATTACACACCTCACCATGATATCCACATGTCGTTTTAAATGGCTTCTATAAGGCTGTTTTTTGATGCAATGCTGTTGTTACTTGGTGTGAATTCTGACACATTATATTTAGGAGATTTTCAGGGTGAAGCATGAACAGCAAGAGATTTAGGATGATAGATGACAGGTATGAGTTACATCATTGTTGCAGCTGAGTTTCAACCCAAAATATCACAGCACAAAAACAGGTTAATCCTTCAAAAATGAGCATGGATTTTCCGTATTTACACAGAAAGTTCCCTTGATCTTCTCAGATTTGTAACTTAAACTGGTCAGATTATCTTCACCACTGGGAAAACCACGTTAAGTCCATAACAAATAGCAGGATGGGTAGGATAAAGTGCCTTTCCACAAGTGTTAGAAAGACTACAAAGCTGGCTGTGCAGAGAGAAGCTGGCTTCTTTTCAGAAAGGTCTGTTCTTCATAATGTTTTGAAATGCATCACTTAATTCCCCAACCCCCGAAGTATTTTAGATGTATTGTGCTGTGGAAACACATTATTTCATTCTGTTGTTTGGACTGCTGATTAAAGTTGTGAAGGACTGTAGACTTGTGAATAGGCAGTAGGCACAGCAAATTCCAACTGTGCTGTTCTACATTGAATTCATTTGTGGTTTCTCATTAGCGAATCTTAAAAAAAAAACAAACGCGTTCCAAAGATTCTGCTTGCTCAGGCTGGTTTGTCTTTGGGTTTGCTCAGGCTTAAGGCTCCCGGCAGGTTCTCTGTGTAACCGAATGGCAGCTGTTTACCACAGAACTGTGTAGAGGCTCATTATTAGAGCATGAAGCTTTTTATGAGGCCGAGTGAGAGACTCGTTAGTCACTAATTATTTCTGAGGAGCTGCCTGGCAAGTCTGGATGGAAATGAGTGCAGAAAAAAAGAGAGAGTAGAGTACAGTAGGAAGATGGATGTGGTGTTGCAGAGACAGGTCAAATCTGTCAGAAATTCCTACAGTGTGTCTTCAAACTTCTGGGAGTTCCAGCTTGGTGGAGTTAAAAATTGAAATTCAGCTTGCGGCTAAAGGTTGTTTATAATAATCGTATTCTGTTACTACACTGATGGAGAGAAAATTAGTTTTTTATTTTTATCACTGCTTCATGGTAATTGTGTAGATTATAAGGATTCATGTTTGGGTGTAAATAGTATGTCTTTCCAATGTCATTGAAGACAGTAAGAATCATGATGCTTCAGTAGAGCCACATTATAGGACGCCTATTTCACTCACACCCATTTTGAACAAACTGGTGCAGCACCCGTTAAAACTATGCATGATGGGAAAGGGTGGATTGTTTGGCCTATGGCATTGCTGCTTGCAGCTTTTTTGAGAACCACTGATCCAAACATCCTTTGGTCCTCAACAATGAAGCTGATTGAATGAAGAGTTATCGAGGACAGAGAGACAGGCAGACAGACAGACAGAGATTCCTTCCATTTATAGATAAGAAGTTGTATGATAAACAGCATTTTGAATTACTTAATTTATTTCTGGTTGAATGGCAAGAATGACTTGCATTTTCCATTCATTAGCCCATGAAATTTCATCTGCTTTCACATCCAAATCCCTTGTCTTCTGTATTTCAGCTCACAGCTTTTATGCAAATTGCGTGTTCGCATCGAATGTTGAGTAGAATAGCTTAGTCAAGCTTTTATTAACTCGGAGTGTGAAAGTAAATTTTGAATAGTTGCACTCAATTTAAAGCTGCATTATTGGATTCTTTCAGCAACTTTGGGAACAAGCTGAAAACACTTGGTGTGAAGTTGTTGTAGTGAGCAAACAACTGCCTATTTACACATCCAGCAGACACAGAACAACATTAGCATTCATTTGGACTAGTGTTTCTGGCCACACAGTGAATGTACTTACAATATCCACCCATTTCTGACAGAAATATTACACTGCTTACACTGTATTCTCTAGCTACAGTACTAACTTTATTTGCCCAAGACCATATTGCAGACAGAAAGTGTACAGTGGATTTATCAGAGTGTCTGCTGCTCAAAACAGCTGTCTGTTGCATCTGGAAACAAGTGGAGGTGCTGACCATGAAACTAAAACTAAAAGGTCTCTAGAGCTGAGATAAACTACAGAGCAGGGTGGTATAGGGTGTAGGATGTTTTGTTGACAATGAGCAACCACTTTGCCATTGCCCATTTTATACAAAGTATTTACTTAATGGACATTTAAATTCAATTTGTTATAGTAGTGTCTTTGTTGCTCATCGAAATCCAAAAAAATGAAACCACAGAAGCAGTCATAGCTTTGAAATCTATTTAGCTACTGGTACAATTTATTACACTCAGTGGCAAATTCACAAAAGGATTTTGTGACCGCCAACCCTGCACAAATTAGACAAAGAAACTTTCTCACCTTTCTCTCAACACCTGCAAAGGGTGAAATGCACCGCTAAGCAAATAGCATCTCTGGTGCTATTTGCATGTATTCAAATTAGGTAATATGCAAACATTTGGTGAAACATTGTCCCCTTTCTATTAGGGATGTACCCGAATTCTAGTACTTTATTCAGGGAAGCACAAATAATATCTAATGTTGCTGGGGAAAAACAGCTGTGATTGACGTGCTGTGTCAGCCATTATATTTCTTCAGTTCAATTCACATTATTGTTGATGGCCACAAGATTAAAATTCCTGGTCAGTTGCAACATAGGATTTTGATTTTACCAACTAGTTGTTTCTTTTAGTCCACATTACTCCACACACTCCACATGAAAAGTGGTCGCTATATTCTGTAATCACCACCACCATGTCAGTGCAAAGCAGACAGCAGGCTGAGTGCTGACCAGTCCCAGCTATCACTCAGGGAAACTCTTGCATTTAGAAAGAGCTGGAGGTGTCTTGTGAGTGAACAATAGGGAGACAAAAGCCTAATGTGACCGCTGGATTTTTGTCAAAACACCACACCCTATACATTAAAATTAAGCTTTGAACCCGTAGTTCTTATCTGGAAAAAAAAACAAGTCAAAGCATAAACGAATCATAATGATGGTTTACCTTGTATGTCAAGTGACACCTATCAACCAGGGACATGTCCAGGAGCTGACCTGGGGTCTGCCTGACCAACCAACTGCTTGGAAAGTAAGGCAAACTTTTGTTAAGAAAATATGAAAAAACTTTGCTAAAGCACTTTGAAGCCTACACAGAAATGAAAAAAATGCAGTGATGGGTACACTGCATTCTGCACCGCTTTATGTCACGTGTAAAACAAGACCCTCTATCTCACAAGGTAGCATTTACGGTGGCTGCAGTGAAATGAAGCAGGAAGCCGTGTTATTTTCCAAGAATGTTTCTCCGTTTGATGACGATGAGACTGTTGATGATGTGAACTACCGTCTTGCTGTTGGCTCACTAAATCTAAGCCCCTCCACTGTCCATCCTTTCACTTACTTTTACTAGCACTTTTTTCTTTCCTTATCTTTGCTCATATTATCATATTGTCAGATTATTCCTTACTTGCATAAGAGGTATTTACAACCTTCACATTTTATTCAGTCCAAGCAGGCTTTTAATGAGGCTGAAAGTGCCGTAAGTTCACAGTCTTCATGTAGGTGTGCCAGTGTTTGAGTATGCATGCAAGTACTGTATGTAGGTATGTATCTACATGTGCATTTGAAAAGGTTCATAGATTTTCCTTTTTAATGTGTTCAGAGGACAATGTATATAAAAATAGTTTGTAGAAAATATGTCTTCTCCAACAATTAAATGAGATGACATTTAAATAAAAACCCTATGGGGATTTGAATTGCAGCAGTTGATTTGGTTAAGATGAAAATACAACAAATTGAGTGAAGATAAATTCAAATAGGACAACATGTTGAGGTTAATACAACAGATAAAGAGATAAATAGGCCGTCTTTGTGTGCTGTGGGTGGATGTGTAAGTCTGCATTGTTGGATCAAAGCGACCATAATCAATTATTGATGCAGATTTTTAGCCCACTATCACTCAGCTTCACTGGTTCAAAATATCAGATAGATATCTGTTTTCTTTTCCCTGTTTCCAATGAAGAAAGGAGTCATTTCACAGCACCTCACAGTCTGCATGTTTTTTTATGCATAGCACAGAGGACAGAAATAGCCCATGCTCTCGACTGGAATTTTTTATTGTTCCAAGCAGGAGCTCTGAGCCACACACTGATGTGGTCCTACAGAGCAAAATAAGACCCCTGCTGAATGAAAAGCCAAACTTACGCTCCTGTATTATTCTTGATCGTGATGGAATGGAAAGACTGCAGTTTAAGAGCTGATACATCTCTTAAAATAGTGCGCAAGGAAATGCTATATTGTTAAATGTGTATGTTATGCTGATAAAGATTCAGGTTACAATCAAACGATTTCACTATCAAATCATTACAAATACCATAATTAGCCAGTCCATTAATGCTACTAATTACAATATAAGTTATTCAGTAGATTGTTATGTAGATATTGTTTGCAGCCCCTTCAGTGATAAAGTGCTTCTTCATCCGCCTGATGCTGCTCTCCGACATATGTGGTGAAACGAGAGATTCTTATAGCATCTGTTACAAACTGCTTTGTACTACAAAGGCATCGCTGTTATGCTGAACTCTTTGCACCCACTGTGTTTTTGTGAGGAAGTGATCGTTGAGTGTTGATGTGGTAATAATTTCTTGTGCAGAGGTGGCACCTTTGTTGTGTTGAATTACAAAAAAACAGACTCGTCCTTGGTGTTCTGGCTGAACCCTCTGGCTCAGGAAGCCATGTTCTCCTTTTAACCTTTTTCATTCGATTAAGAGGGAAAACAGTGTTTGACCTGCGCTGTGGGGAGGCGGGCCGGCAGCTGGGATTTGGGCCAAAGCAGCAGGAAACTGAGCTCAAGTAGGGTGATGAAGATCCACACATACCCACATGTACGCATGTCCTTATATGTGTGAAAATAGATGCACAGGGATATATATGTGACATTGTGTGAAGAGAAATGTATTGCGAATACATTGATTTACAATATGTCAAACACATTCTGCAAGCACATACATACTAGAATTGCCTTAAAGCTCTAGTTCTAATTCCATCAGTACAACAGGAGTCATGTCACACCCAGCAGTCACCACAGCTGAAAACATTTTCTCCTCTCTGTCAGAAATAATGTTTAAAAGCATAATTATGGGAATGGAAGGGAAGCCTGCAACATATTGATGAGAAAATTCTCAAGGAAGTGTTTCTTTTATTGTACCTTAACATTGGTCAGGAAAATTTACTCTTGCTGTGCTGATGGGGCATTACACAGAATTTATAAAAAATAACAGGTATATATTGAAAACATTTTCAAGTTTGCATTAACTGGGGAATAGAGGAAATTAGAAATAAATGTCATTCACACAGAAGGAATCATACACTCACACGTACGCTGCTGGATGAAATTGTAGAAATAACTGACAATGACAATAGTTCAAGGCTTAGTTAACTAAAGGTCATCATGTTCCTCCTCACTATAGACTGTTAGAGGTGTTGATTCATATCATTTTTGAGGAACTAGTTTGTATTTCAATATAAATACAAGTATATAAATAAGTTTTTTCATTATTTCATTAGTTTTATCATTGATAGTGACCTCTGTTCCTTTGCTCATGTAGATTTCCTGTGTATGGATAACTGACTTTTTTACTTTAATTTGTTTGTGAGTGCGTTTTATGCACCGACACTCTAAGGGCCATTTATCTTTGGCTCTTTGGTCTTGAAAACTTTGTGGGGTAATGGTGTTTTTCATGTCTCTGTTAAAGAGTACCTTATAACCCCCTGTTAATCTTACAGCTGACCTCCAGTGGTTTAACCTCTCACCTTACTTCCGTGATGTGTGTTTCAGGGTCTGTCAGTATACAAATCCAACATCACTGCTGGGTGTGGTCAAAGGTGCAAAAGAGCACCCACAACACACACACACAAACCAAAAGAGAAACAGGAAGAGGGCAGGAAAATACTGTTTTTAAGCTCCTCAGTTCAGATGTTAAGTGATGCTTTAAAGATAGCATTCCTCATAATTAGTACTTAGTTTAATGTGATTGCGTTGTACAGCTGCATTTGAAATTATGCATCAGCTGCATACTGTTTTGTATCAAATTAACAAGTCTCAAAAATAATGCCTACATATGCCAAATACAAAGCCTGTATTTTTCCCATGCTAATCTTAGGTAAGACCTTACACTTACGATACAAGACTACAGTCCCACAGCGGGGAAATTTACGGCATATGCAACAGCAGTGAAAACACACAGTGGAAAATAGACAGTAAGAAATGTAAGACATAAAATAAAATAAAATAAAATAAAGTAAAATAAAAGATAAAATAATCCAAGATAAATAATTATAACTATAACTGTAAGTAAACCTGTACATAGTACAGAGGGAGTGTGCCTGAGAATATACATATGAGAAATATATAATATCTCAGGGAGTGCAAAAAAACAGTGAAATAGTGATGAATAATGAACAGAAGTGTAGTATTGTTGCACAGAGAAAGAAATGGTGTAACAGAAGTAACAGAAGAGCTTTGAGAAACCATCTTGTAAGCATGTGGTTGTCATTGAAAAATCTTAAACTTCTACTAACCCAATGGTTGCTTATCTTGCTGAGCATGACCTCCCAGTGGACACGAGCATGGGAAAAGTAATATGTATATATATATATATATATATATATATATGTATGTATATAAACCTGTCCACAAGGGAATATTAACTAAATTAGTGTTGTAATGAAAATACAATTCTATTTAGCAGAAGAGTAATTGAGCAACACAGCAATTTATACCCCTCTCTTTCTCGCAGTGTAACAGAAGATGCACATACATCAGCCTAATTACCGTTATAATAGCTAGTGAGGAACACTACACCGTAGCCACTTCCTGAGCTGTTATGGAGCCATTTCAAGGAGCTAAAAAGCTCTTGAGAGTACTGTATGCGGCCCGATGCACCACCATCTCACACACTGAACAGCATTGACATTCAGAGGCTGATGCCGCTGGCTACCCGATCATGCAGTCAGCGGCATCTATTTTGCAACAAATGCAGTGAGTAGGAGTAAGCATATGTTCATTTTCAGCTCATCTCCCGTGATCTGTTTGCTAATGCTAATGCATGTCGCTATAAGAATCACTGATCATGATTGAGCCCACAAACAATGTCTTTTATGAAGCAGTCTCTATAAAGATTTAATCATTCTGATATTTTTCACTTTGTCCACTGGATTTATGCCACAAAAAATGTATTTGTGTCTGCATTAAATAGATGAGATGTTTTTACCCTCTCTGTCAACAACCATGTACTTCATCCAGAACTGCAGTGAAGCAGCTGTTCAGTGGTAAGGTTTTGGGGCGTCTTAAAAATAAGGCTTTTTCAGAGGTTATTAGGTTATTATGATATTTATCAACATCATAGCACAGGATGATGAAGGTTACACCCCAATCATAGAATATGTGAAACTATTACATTTTTATTTTCACTTGGTGATACAATATTTTGAATAAATTCTTATTATGTGCATGTTTGAGGGTTTTTGGATAGCAGGTGTTTTCATTACTTTGGTAATTTCACTGTTGATTATTCATGCACTGAAACACTTGAGTGTCCTGAATTTCCTTTGGTTATCAGCAGTTGTTCTTCAACAACACGCCGCAATAACTACAATAATTAGTACTGATAACATGGCTATTACTCAGAGTTTTCCATCTATTTCTTTAAGGCTTATAGCTCACTTGGCAATCATTAACAAATACTTAATATAGTATATGTTATAAGGTGTGTGACAATAAAATGTTAATGTTAAAATAAAAAACTAATTTTCTCTCCAACAAAAATAACAATCAAATTACCATTTATTAAAGATGGTTTTTATAAAGTGTAACTGCAAAATTTTAAATACTTTGAAGAAATCTAAAGAAAATGTAAATGACTGCACTTTTCTATTCATTACTGTTACGCAATTATCAGGAGTTGTTCACCGAAACAAACAGCTGGGGCTGCTAATTGTCCAGCCTGGTGCCATTAAACCATTGCAGAAGAAGAGGGCACAACAAGATGATATAATTAAGTGACCATTAGTTAAATCTACAGTAATATTTAAAACAATGCAGAGAACATGATGGTAATGTGGTATTTATATTTGTTAAATTTACTAATTTGAAATGTTGCGGCCTTGTGATGCACTGCACACAGATCTGGTGTTTTATCTGCTGTTATTCTTGTCAAGTAAGTGAGGCAGACTTTTTGTACATCATCAGTAATTCACTACTGTAAGTCTGCACTTTGTCACATTTTGATCAATACAACAATTCAATTTCTACTTATTTATGCACAGTCCTTCTGCATATGTTATTTGTTAAAACAATTTTTACCAAAGCTTTTAACTGGCTTGGAAAACAATATGGTTGACAGCTCTGTTAAGACCTAGCTAGTTGACTTTTTTCTTGTATTAAGCACTGAAAACAGACACATGTAAAACGCCAGTCCTATAATTATTGTTTCAGCACATTCACCAGTGTTCAGGAGAAAATGTTCTGAGATCAACTTCTGTGCAAAAAGAAAAAAAAAACATTAGAATTATTTCAGCTTCCTCTCTCTTCCCCTCTCATAGTAAACAGTCCACTAAAAGCCAAACTAAATTTCCTGTAAGGCTAGTGGTGATCCACACCTCTGAGATACAGTATGGGAGGAGTACACAAACGCCTAATTGCAAAAACCACTACCCAACATTGTAATCAATTATTAAAATGTGGAAAGAAATTCAAATGTCATAAAGCACAACTGAACCGCTCATACAAGAAGAAAGAAGAATATTTGTCGTGGCTCCATATACAACCCCTTGAAATGAGAAGATCAGATGTGTTTTCCCTCTTGGGAAATCTTGTGTCACAGATGAAGAGTTTCATTCCAAACTGAAATCAGCACCACATGATTTCCTGCTTCCTTAATGTAATATCTCCTAATTACTGTTTTGAAGTTTATCTGCCATTTTGAGCTTTCCCTGTAAGAGGAGTGACACGTCGGAAAACTGTATGTGTTTTTAATTACCGAGCTACTCAAAAGTGATTACATGTCCCTTCTTCAACCTTTAAAATTTCTTAACTTTTGCCCAGTACTCATAGATTTGTCTGGCTCATTTCCTCAGTAAGAATGAATCAAACCTGCACCAGCTAAGATTGACCTCAGCAGTTCAGCCACTGAGGCTGTGCTATGGATCTGTCTTGTATTACGAGAGGAGTACAAGCCTCAAGTCATACATCCCTTTTGTACATTGATCAAATCTGCTTGTATTTTTCATTTGTGAAACCTGAAACGCACCAGGTATCGATTTGACATTACACAGCCGGAGCCAGCAACAATGCCCACAGCCCTTCTCTTGTTGATATTCAAAGCTGGGACATAAAAAACTGCTGTGTAAGAGATTGAGCTTTTGAAGTTGCTCTCAGCAATGATAATCTGTCTTTTCCCACTTAGCTGTGAAGCCCATAATGCAAAATCCATGCACATTTCTGACCTAATGCTTCACACATTTGAAGACCACGGGAAAATGTGATAGTCATCACCAATATGTTATAATGTATGGGAGATAATTCTCACAGCTCAATTTACAAAATCCACAGAGCAGGGGCTAATCTGATCCTATGACCTGCTGTTTCTAATTCTCTCTCAGTGAAACATATTTTTCTTAATTTCAATCATTTAAACACTACTTTTGGTGTAAAACATTGCAGGAAAAATCTCACAGATAATCATGTTAAATGTAAATATTATCTTCTGCTGCTCTGTAAATCTTTATATTCCACTGGTTCTGCTGTGACAGCGATTCAAAGACATGGCTATCTAATGCTGTATCTCTTGGTAATAGTCATCTCTAATCTCCACACTGTCATTGTTGAGGCCATAAAAGGCAGCGATGAGTTGGGTCTATTCACCCTGAAGCATTATCATTATCTCCAAGATAAACAGTGGAAGGCTCTCAGGCGATTGCTGCAAATCAGTGCTCGAAAGCCACAGTACGGCAGCCAAGTTAGACTCAGTGTCAACCCATTTACCACTGGAGAAGGGGGAGATGGACAGAGAAATTAATATGAGAGAAAGAGTGTTCACGAGACTGAGAAAAAGAGACTGTATGTGTTTGCGCAGTGAGCGAGGAAATAAATCATTACTAGAGATTGAATTAATGAGCAGGCCGGTGTTTATGAGAGGGAGGCTGTGTGTTTGTGAGAGACTAATATATCGCAAGAATAAAAGGAAGAATTAAAATGAGACTGTGTGTGTGACAGAGAGCGCGGTGCAGAAGAAGAGGAGGAAGGCGGAGGACAATGTGTGAGGTAGCAGATAGCTGTGGGCGGGTGCTGCAGGGACGCCTGTTATCATTTATTTCTTTGAGAAATGGAATGTGGTAATTACAGCCGCGATAAAAGGAGAGCAGGAGATGTTTCTTTGTGGCATAGTCTTACTCCAACTGACCAAAACTTCCACCTTGCTCCATCTAATAGCTTGTTTACACTTACTGTGTAGAAAGATCTGCTGCGGATGACACCCCAAATGCCTGTGTTTTATACTAACTGTTCTATATTAAAGACCATCATTTTCAATAAAAATCACAGCAGTTACATGATACTTCACATAATCCATATAAGCTTAGTTTAAGGAGTGTGAGGGAACTGTGACAGCAGACTAACACAACATTAGACTGAACATTTTGTCTTGTGAAACAGTTTTTTTAAACTCCAAAAATCAGTATTTTATGGAAACACTGAATGAAGTTATTCTATGTAATAAGAAGGGGCTCAGTTATAATGATGAAACAACAGAGAACTGTTACCCGGCCTTCCAGCTCTACAGAGCCTTTTAGCTTCTTTTAGCTCACTATTTTGTTTTTATGGATCTGTTTGATCCATCTTCACCACTGATTAATCCTCTGTGTGCGCCCTGCCCAGCACCAAACATCTTATAGCAGACAGCTGGTGAAGAAATATCCAGCAGCTAGATGTCAGGTGGACAGAAACACAGCTCCAAATGAAAGATGACACTGCTCTGTCTGCTAGATGTGTACTATGAGTGGACATTTTTTGCTAACACATAAGCAAACTTTATATGGGAATCATATAAGCTGTGCATCTGCCAGCTTGTTTTTGAGTTCAGTTATTTCTGCTTTGGCAATGAAAAGTATTTTGCATTGATGTTTAAATGGCATGCCTAAAGTGAACAAAGACAACATTAACTTTACAGTTGCTTAACAAATGTTCTTTAAAGTATATATAGTTGCAATTTGCTGCAGGTACATAAAGATTTTCACCAATTTATTCTGGTCCTGTCAACAAACCTGCTAACCTTTAAGCACAGTGACCATCATGAGAGCATGGAGAAAAATGGAGGTCACATCACCTGGAAACAGGAGTTGACTATAAAAAAGAACTGAATTGACTAAAACTCAAAAATTGTGGCAACTTTTTGTGAGTGCCTTTGTTTAGTTTAGTGAACTTCTCATATTTTGAGTTGGAAAAACTGAATAAGATTATAATAATAATACACCAAGTGTAAGATTAAAAAAGAGTAATTGCCATACAAATAATTGTATTAACTGTCTATTGACAAATAGCCTAACAATGGTTTAAAAATGAATTATAAAGCATTAATAAAATGTAACAAATATCCAGGCTATCTGTGTATTATGTATAGAATTTTTATTTACTGTTATTTTGTATGACTTACAGATTGTTTTGTAATCATTAATAAATACTGAAAACTATATACAAGTTATGTGCAACAATAAATACTAACCATTCATTTTAATTTCATTAACATCCATTTTAACAAACTCATCAACACATCAATTTACCATTTATTAATGGTGGTTACCACATCTGCTTTACATTCAGATGTCAATGAAATTTCTGAAAAATGAAAAATAAATATATATAGGGAAAACTGGCTGAGAAGCTGCAGAGTGATATGAAAAGGGAAAGGAAATGTACATTTTGCAATTGTCAGCAGTGAGGCACACTGAAACACTCCTGTCACTCCAGACTTGTCCAAGTCATGTTTTATGATATTTGAGTTTACAGTACAAGTTGTGATAATTCATTTAAACAACAGATAGACACCCGACAAATTGTGAACTGTGGCAATGGTCAGTAGTAAATAATGTGGATCCATTTAAGTACATTTGTTGATAAAGGCCTGTGATTAAAAAAACTTTTTTTGTTTTTTATAGCTTCTGTTGTTTACACCTGCTAAGACTATTACTGTATTTACTAGTGATCAAAGGAATTCTTGTTAATTCACAACTTCATACTTTAATAAGATTTTTGTCTCTTTTCTTTCCAATATTATTTTTTGAATAGGTGTTTCCAGTATGGCTCCCTTTAAATAAATCTTTCATACAAAAAAGATTTCATCCTAATATCCAGGGCTCCCTGGTGCAAGGTGAAGATGACAGCTGGTCTGATGGGTTTTGTTTTAACTGGTAATGTTTCAGTGTAGCTCCTGCTGCACCTAAATCTAATTCTTTCCACAGCTCAGCAAATTACAGATTGTGCAAATAAACTTTGTAAGATGCTTTTGTTAGCACTAGCACTATGGGCTATAACATGTTTGTGAGGATACATTAAAAGTAACAGTGCAGAGTTAAAAGTATTTTTTGTTTAATGAATAAGATGCTGTAATGTTTCCTACTGTATGTGGGGCCTCCAATGTTAGCTTGTTGGTTTGGCTAAAATCCATCCATCCATTTTCTACTGCTTATGTGGGGGAATTGGGTTTTAATGGCAGCAGGTTAAACAAGGCAGTGCACATGACCCTTTCCCAGCAAACTTTTCTAGCTCTTCCTGAAGGATCCCAAGGCATTCCCAAGCCAGATTAGGCTGTAGTCTCTGCAGCGTGTTCTGGGACTAACTCAAGGTCCCCTGCCAGTTGGACTTGCCCTAAAAACTGCCCTGGAGTCATCTCGATCAGATGCCTGAACCACTTGTAATTTCAGATAATAAAATATTCACAATAAAATCATAATTAAAGCACTTACATTCATTAGGAAGAATTAAATAAAAAAGAAGTGTCTTACACTGATCAACAAGACTTTCAAACCACCACTAATATGATATGTAATCATGCTCATTGTTCCTCCAGTCTTCTTTGATGTTGTGTGTCCTCACAACAGTCCAGCCCTAGTCTTTTAGTATTTCTCCTTTTGCTTTAGACCTATTTAGCCTTCATATATAAACTTAACACAACGTTAAACCTGAAAGCTAACAAAATTACATTTGTATGGTGCCACTCTGTTGGGAAGTGATTGGTAGGTCTGTTTTTCTTTAACCATAGTAATGTGAGAAACTATAGATACTATAATGTAATTAAAGTAATAAAGTAGTAATTAAAATAGAACCGCATTGCATCCTTGCATAGGACAGTGCCCTAGTTGTGCCACAGTTGTCAATAAAGTCTGTGCATGCCACAGTTCAGCGATCAAGATACAAGACTTTACTAAAAAGACGCAGAACAGCTTGAATGTCTTCAGCAGCTGCAGCGAGGCTTTAACAGTAACTGACAAACAGGATGAGATTAATGAGTCCTCACTGGTTGTTGGACTTTTTAATTCTCCTATATCTTAAGATAAAACCAAGAAGAGTTGACATTAAATGTCTGTGCTGGTAGCATCTTAAAAACCAACTCTCAGAATCTTCCTTTGACCTTTGAGTTTAATGCATTTGAGCTTTGGGCACGTGTTTTTGTTGGTGTATTTGTTGCTGTTGTTCTTAACCTTTGGACAGAGCCAGGCTAACTGTTTTGCCCTTCTTCCAGGCTCGAGGATAAATTAAGCCACATGGCTCCCGAATCAATCCTGTATAACCTGTATACAATCCTGTATATCAATTGTCTCATCTAATTCTCAGCAAGAAAGTAAATAATCGTAATTCACCAAGTGTCCATTATTACTGTAAACAGATCTGGAAAGTTCTCTTTTCATCAAATAATGTAAAAATATCACTTAGCAAACCTTCCAAAAACATAATTTCTCTAACTTTTGAATGTTCTTTACAAGTTACAAAGAAAACAAACAAAAGATAATGTAAAACATAAACCACAGTTTTTTATTTAATGTACCTGCTGGCAAAAATACAGTTGTTCTCCTTATAAAAAGTGCTATTTGACCCCTACCATTTTACTTTCATTCATTTCATTTACATACTCCACATTCCCTTTTTGTTCAGTCTTACCCTCACAGACACTTGATTGATGTGTTCAGTGGGGGTTCAGTAGGACTGCCATAATATTTTGTTAATGAATATGAGTCATTACATACAGTCAGCCTCTCATTAACAAACTGTCGCCAGAACAAATCAAGGCTTCTTCCAAAAAATGATGAAACTGTTTTATGATATATAAATGAGTTTTTATCACTATCCTTCTGCAATTTGAGCCCCAACAGAACTTTTAGTTCATGTGCAAATGCCTCAAAGACTAACAGGCATGTCAGAATTGTCTGAACCAATGTGACATTTATTTTATGAATCCTCCCTTATTTTGTGTTAAGAAGGAGCTAAATCATTTTTATGGGGTCAAGTGGGAAGTCTTCTTAGCCTTGATTTATGATCTATGAGAATTTTACCTTGCCAATAGAATTGTAGAAAACATTAAAATTGTTTTGAAGATTTGCTAAAATGAAAGATCCTGGAGGTTTTAGGAGAACCCTAAAATCAGCAAATAGTTTTGGTGAAACTGCTATAGGGCATCATCTTTAAACTTTCTCTTCTAACTGCAGTGAATGCCACTGACCAGACACCAATGTAGAACTCTGTCTTATTCTTTCTTATTCTTTCTTCTTCTCTAGCCATGTTCACAGAGGTGCCTCCATGATATGACTGCTCACAGAGGTCAGGATGTGGAGATGGCCTGCTCCTTCAGAGGGGCAGGAATGCCCTCGTATTCATTGGAGATCCAGTGGTGGTACATCAGGAACCATGTTGACTGGACAGACAGACAGCCCTGGACAACCAATGAAGTAGGTTCTTAACAGGAACTGCTCCCTGATGTGAAATGATGAACCTTTATGCAACTGTAGATCTGTAAATGAACTCAGCGGCTTTTATTTCAGGTTTGATCTTTAACTGTCCAAACAGTTCACAGACAAACGTCCTGACTTCACATAAAGTTCCTACCATAGGATTTTGGGTGCAATAAGAGATTATTATTTCGGTAAAAATTTTAAAAATAAAGTAGTTTAGATTACATGGGGAAACTGGTGGCTTGTTCACAACCTTTAAGACTGTCTGACCACTTCTGTTTCTTACCCATTTGGGTATATAATGTTATCATTATTGATTGAAAAAATGACAATTACAATAAATAAGTTCTAATAAACCAAAGATTACTTCTAAAAAGTGTCTATTTAGTATAAAACACATATGTATCTCCTGTGATTTCACATTTAAGCTTGTATTTATATCTTTAAAGCTGCATTAATACATTTATGGCCACTGGGGGGCAGAAAATAATCAAAACAAGCCATTTCCCTGGTAATGTCTTTATCACTTATGTATTACATTAGCAAACAATTGCTTTCACATCTAGCATCCAGCATCAGTGCAGAATTAGACAAATTCTTGTCATTAGACAAATAAGTTTGTTTCAGTCTTCAGAAAAGAGAGAAGCTGATAGATGTTGACTATGTTCATCTTTGTAACTTTATCTGTCCACTAATTGATGATGGCTGCACAGAGTGCTTGATGGGGGCATGTCAGATTTAAACACACATTAAAAACACAGCCGCAGGGTTGGGTCATCTAACCACTGTTAGTGACCACTGTAATATTACACAGTCATTTTATTCAGTTTAATATATTAAATAATGATAAAATTGAAAATATCATATCCTGGTCCTATTCAAAACATGATAAATGATGAATTATTAGAATTATTAAAACTAAATCCTGCAGTCTATGTTTGTTTTTTTTCTAGGTGGCTCCTGAGGAGGAAATGCCAAAGGATGCTACAAAGATAAGTGTGAGTTAACCACTATCTGCTGTCATTCTCTGAGAAAAGCCTTATGCTTGTCTTGGTGTTACATGAAGAAATGAGGCACAAAATCCCTCATGATTACATTTAAATGTCTTGTTCCAGATGATTCGCAGATGTTGTACTTATGCTGTATTACACACAAGGATTTGATTTTCATTGCTGCTCTCAGTGCGGTGAGCACTCCAGATGACACATCCACACGTTCACTTCATCCTTGATGGGTTTGTAGAATCACAGTGTCAGCCAAAGAGCAGAGCGGTGCGTGTGGGTGGTTAAGTGTCCTCCTCAAGGGGGCACGGCCTGCAGTGCATCATCTTCAGATTCTCATAAACGCCCCTGCATCTTTTTGATTGCAACTCCAAATCCAAATTATAAACAGTGAATGGGTCAGGCTGGGATGTCAGCAGAACTTTTTATATCTCCTTTGGTATCCATAGAGACTTTTAGTTACTAGGTTTCCCACAACAAGCAGGGAAGGCCTTTTACTGAGGAAAACAGCACAACAATATAATGACTCAAAATGTTGACTTTAATTAACGGCAGAAGTGAGAATGAAGAAATTACTACACATAACCGTCACGCCAACACATTTCTCTTGCTAAATCTCTCTCTGACCACTTTGCAATTATACAACAAATAATACTTGCCAGTAGTAGAAATTTTGCATTTAAAAGCATTGCATAAAAACAGTGATGTAGAAGTAAACAGAATGGTATATCAAGTTTAAAATATCGGCTACACAAAGACAAAGATGTACACACATTTACGTTGTTCTTTGTGTGGGTAGAAACAAACACACACACACACACACACAAACATGACGCCTCTCTCCTTCCCCAACAGGCTAGCTGCTGCTGATTCTCTGTAATGAAAGCACCAGCTGTGGTTTGGGTGACTGAGTGCGTGTATGTGTGCATGTGCGTTTGTGTGGGTGGAGCCGAACACTGCAGGCTCTACAGCTGGAAAATCATTATGAGCTTTCTGTATATAATGGATGTTGGCCGCCATCCATATTGTGAAGCAAAAACATGGTAGATGCTCACACATATGCCGATGAATAGAAAACAAAAACATAACAGAAGCATTCAGTGTTGACCTCTGACTGTCTTCGGCACACATACAGGTACATCACTACCGTCACGGTGGTGTTAAATGTACACATCTTGGTCACATTTCATGATGTTCCCAGACTCTAATCATCTCACCAGTGCTGCTGTGTGAGCTTGAAAATTGTACACCTCCAAGATATAGTCTCTTCATACTTTCCACAAATAGAATTTGTTAAGCAGCACCTTTGTTTGAGTGCGTGTAAGTGGGAGTGAGTGGAGGTGTGTCTGTGAAGTGTATCCAGGTTACACGACAGACGTAATTTCAACCTCACATCTATGCTGTAGCTCTCATGTTCTTTCTTTGTATCTTATCAACACTTCATGTATCTATCTACATATACTGTATGGTAAGCTTATTTTTCTTTTAAAATAGAGCACAACCTAAATTATGATAAATCTTTCATATGCATTTAAACAGATAACCAATGTAAAATTGTTCAGTGGATGGTAATTGGCAATTGTAGAGATATGCTGCTTCTTACTGAATTTGCATGCAAGAAGGATAATAATACCATTGAAAGACAAGTTCAACCTGCACTTCACCTGCACAAAATACACTTATTCACTTTAGTTAGATGAAATGATATAAATATATAAATGAGAATATCGCTCTCACTTATGCTATGTCACACATAAAACATTATCATTTTTGTATTAACAATACAAATGTCATACCATTGAACCTGAGACTTACTCCTGCTGTAAATCTAATAACATAGGTGTAACAACGTTTGTAAGATGACATGTAATTCAAGGACATTTAATGATGGGGACTTTGATATTAGCCTTTAGGTATCAGCTTACTCATGAACCTGTCAGAACACAGTTATGAAGTAATTTAGACCAAAGACTTTGAGTAAACTAAACTAAAACAATGGCATCTGGTTTACTGTAATGGCTAATGTTTATTTAAAATGTGATTTCCTATAAGGAAGACAGGGAACAAAAGGATGAAAAGGAGCCCTGAAACATTCAACAATGTTGCAGTCATTGCAGGTCGGCCTGTGGTAGCTTTTATATGCATGTGATAGTGAGCACACGTTTTGTTCACATTACCACTCTCCCAGTTTCATTGCCACGCGGCTCGACTGACTGAGCGCCTTAGAGATAGTACCAATGAGTGTTTGTGTGTGTTGTGCATCTGCTGTGATGCTGCAGGTATTTCATTTTGCAGTCTCATCTTTAAACAATAAAGGGCAAAGACTATGAGGGACACGCCGGCAAAGGTAAGCTGATAGGCAGATGGGGAGAGACACAGGCAGAGATTGTGAGGAAAAGGTAGAAAGAACGAATGAAAAACATTGTAAATTGTAAAAACATTGTCATTGTAAAAACAGAAAAAAGCAGAATAGATCATAGTAAATCATTAGTGAGGACATTGCAATTGATAAGATAGAAGCAATGGCTCAACAACATTGAATTTTGATATAACAGTTTACACAGGTGTGAAAGTCACTTTCTTAACATCAAATAAATTGATTGATCCATCAGTTAATATGAGTCAAACTGATGATCCTGCACAGTCCTGATCCTCCATGTTTCTTTGGGAAGTGTAGCATTAGCAGTGTAAAGTCCTGGTGTGATAGAAGCAGAGCCATTCAAACATTTAGATCTCTGATATCTGCCACTTTTCCAGAGTTATGGTTAGTTGAATGCAAGAGCACAAATTTTAAATGAATAAATAGCTCATTTCTCCTCCTCCAAATGAAAAGTAACTGATGAAATAAACCCTTGCTCAACTCAATACATCCAGCCGAGCTTTACTTGGTCTAACTGGTAAGACTTAACATTGCTTTATAACGTGCAATTTGATTATTTTACTTGTGCTTGTGTTACATTGCATTAGTGCATTAAACTAACCTTCATCCTGTAATTTTGCCTTGCGACCACACCAGCAACTTCGTATTGTGTATGCCTTTTCAATCTCACCATAATTTCTCAATTTTCTCTTTTTATTTCGTTTAACTATGCCAGGTTGTGAAGGTTGTAGGAAGCAACATCTCCCATAAACTCCGCCTCTCCCGGGTCAAGAGGTCTGATGAGGGCACCTATGAATGCCGTGTCATTGACTTCAGTGACGACGCAGGGGCCCGCCACCACCGTGTCAGAGCCTACCTGCAGGTGGTGCCGGAGAGCGACGTCACCGACAGTAACCACAACAACAACTTCGAGGCCCTGGATGATACCAAGGGAGGAGTGGCTTTTGTTGACGGGGACGACATGGAATCTCACGGTGGCACCAAAGAGCACACTCATGGCCATCACCAGAATCACGGGCACCATCAGGAGCACGGCAAGCGGCCTTCATTGCCGGCCCACCACGGCCACAGCCACAGCGGCAGTCAGCAGCACAAGGCAGGCAGAGAGCTGAGGAAGAGGGACGTGGACAGTAACCACAGCCACAATGACTGCACCAACGAGCCAAGCTGTACGCTGTAGATGCTGACTTATTATACCTGAGTGATAGATTACACAAGGATTGCATACCATGATGTGTGTCACTGCATAAAAAAGCTATTCTTCCGACACAGTGCGAGCCTGTGCATAAATGCGGAATCCCCAGAAATGTACATTGTGGCTTATTCACAGCACAGTGCTGAAAAAACTGTGATGGGAATGTAGCTTTTTCTTGCTGTGCATGGGTCTGGGTTGGACTGCTCACTATCTATAAAGCCTGGCCTCTCAACATTCAGCAAGAGGGCCTGATGTGCAGATCCAAGCAGCTCCACTGTTTCTGTCCTCAGCACAGACAAAAAAAACCATGCTCTGTTCCACTCTTGTACTTTAGATACTGTAAATAACACAACCCTGCTTACACGCTCATACTTCTTCCACTGCCTTACACTCTCATTTGATACACCTTCAGAAAAAAAGTATATCATACATTTGTAACTGGGCCTATGTCCAGTAAAATAAAATGTTCCTTAGCTCTGAGAGTGCACCAAATGAAACACAACCGTCAGTACTTATTTCCTGGAAACCTTGTTGAGTCTGATTCCTTAGCTTCTCACCCAGGGCACTAGCTCCATTGCATCTTTTTATATTCAAATAGTGGGGCTGAATATGGTGCAAAATATGTATACACCTGAAATTCAGCAAGTCATTCTGTGTTTGCTCGCAGGGAGAAAGAAACATGCTTTCTTCAGCAGGTATTCATCAAGGTCCCACAGCAGCATTGCTCATCAAGGACAGATACGGGCTCAATTCATTTGAGCTGGAGTAAATATAGTTGCAGTGTGGAAAGTGTGGGATTTCTTCCACATTTGTGTGCAATTCAAACAAAGCATACCACAGGCTGTATTTTCCCCCACAGCAATTTTGGGCTCATGAATTTGCAGCACAAGAAAATATGATTTTTGTTCACCCCTTGAGCTGCAGCTTCGATCCATTCATCGCCGTTCAAGATTAAAGAAATCAATCGAGTTGTGCCATGTGGACCCCACCTGTTTGGAAAGCCACGAAAAGATCAAAATATGTGCCACTTAATTAAAAATCTGACTTGGTGTGCCTCTGAATGACTATAAATCAATGGAAAAAATGTAATTTTGTTGCTAGATACTTTTTGGGAAAAGCACTGCTGTATCCTTAGCTTACTTCCCTTATTCCCATGCCCTAGCCCAGTGCTCGTCAATCATAGAAAAAGCCTCAATCCTATCCACTACAAGCCTCTAATCCACTCTGTATATATGACTGTATAATATGAAATGCATGTTCAGTAATTTTCTTAAAAACTTTTGCAACCAACCGTACACAAAGACAGTGTGTTAGTTAAAGATATTTTTGTCATTTATTGTTTGGTTCATATAAAATAATGTCCATTCTGTTCTGATTTTTTTCTACTCTGTTGCTTTACTGCTTTCCAGAAGTGCTGTACAGACAGATGAATGACACATTCTCTTCATAGCTGCTCAGAAAGGGGTTTCCCTAATGTATCTTAGTACTTAAGCAGTGTTTCTTAAACTACTGTACTGTATGTGCAGGTCCACAAACATGAGTGTTACTGTGTTTTAATGAGCTTGAATGTGGGATTCATTTTGTGCAGTGTGGGACTTGGTCTGAAAAGGTTCGAGAGGCCATTTTACTTATGCCAGTTTTGTAACCCAATGATAATCTCTTTCTTTAGATGCTTGTATGAGGCTCTGGACAATTCATGCTGTAGGTATCAAATGGGACAAAGTAAATGGGAGTGAAATACTGGATAAAACCTTGAGCAGTGAAGTAAGAGGAAAATGTTGTTGGTGAAACACTGAAATTGGCTGTCCATACTGCCTCAAAATATAGTCTCTGTCTCAAGGCCATGAGGGGCTTTACTTCTGTGCTGTATTATCCATCAGAGGAAGTACAGCTTTCCTGTTATTGTCAGAAGTCCCTGTTGACTCGGAGGGTGCTTTATTGGAAGGAGGAGTGATCTGTGGGATCAGTATGATTGTTTTTTGTTTTTTTTTTTTTCCAACAAGTAACTTTGATTTGATGTTTTGTAAAGAATAGATCACCATTAAAAAAAAAGAGGGAAAATGTACAATTCTTCTAGAATCTTTGGTTTCACGCTAAGTGTATGGCTTTATCAAATGAAATAAATTGTATATGAAACAATACTGAATCTATGCTTATTTTCTCATTGATTTAGAGAAATTTAAAGGTAAAAGCCACAGTAAACTTAGATTTCATCTAGACCTTCCTGACCGGCCTCTTAACATTCATATCTACAGCGTTATTGTGGGTGTGTGTTCGGCTGTGTCTGTCTATGTGCATTAAGGTGAAATGATATGAGGCTGCTACCTGTGTGTAATAGGTGCTTCCAAAGCCCCCCCTCCCATTGCTGCTGATGACTAATGGTGCTATTGTCAGCTCTGGCAGCAGGATAAATAGCAACAGCACAGGATGAGATAAAGAGGCGCTGTGCCATGCTCGCTAGCGTTAAGCCAGACCAGCTAAATACAAAACATGTGGCGATCTTGTTTCCCCACACTAGAAGGCTCACACATTCATTATGGAGTGATGAGGTGGGGAGGCTCCTGGTTCTCCCATCAGTGGGATGATGTGATAATGGAGGGGGCTTCCTGTTGCCTTCATTTAAACATCTCTAGAACCCTGTAGCGCTTTAAGTGATAACAGGTACAATGATAGATTGACCGGTATCCCTGTCATGAGGTATTCAATTACACTGTTACACAACCTAGTGCACCCTGCTCCTTTCAAGCTGAGGCATCCTCTGCTGACAGCACATGTGGTGTGGGTGGGCAGGACAGTGCAAAGGTTAAGGCGACCTGTAATAGGCCAGAGATCCTCCATTCTTTATGTAGCTACAGCCTCCAGTTAAAGGATGAGTCTGGTTGCATTCTATATTTTTTCTTATTGTAAGAAACTTCATTGAAAAGACCAAAACCAACAATGCGTTTGTCCTTTTCTCCAAACTTTCCTACTACTTTACCTTGTTTGTGGCACTTAACCCTATGCCCACTGGTTCTTACCAAAGATGCACAGACTGTTTTTTGTGAGTGTGTCAGAGATAGTAATAAATACAGTGTCCACGTTTATCATAAAGAGCATGTGGTTCATTAATGTGTTTTTCATAGTTTGTGCACAATGCTCTATGCTCTCTAAGACTCTATAAGTTGTATCAGGCACATTTAGTACTTGTTAATACTTGTTAGTAGAATCAATACATTATTGGATTTAGTATATTTATGGAATTTGTTGACTAAATAAAAAACTGCATCATTTGCAGTATTATGTACTGGGTGTTTATTTTCCTGTAAAATCACCAGCAGCCCACAGTTAGGCTTTAACAAGACGTGTAATTCAGCAGACTCGTTCCTCAGCTCACCTGTGTGAGAAGCAGTGTACTATTTCTTCTGGTGTCTGCCAGTGTTGTGGGTAAATGTTACGGGCTGAAGTACGCTATTAAACTCAAGGACTCTTCACCCCCTGACAGACAACCCCAACCGACGCTGACATCACATTTATCTCCCTGGAGCTTTATACAACTTTTACATATGCAGTATTACTGTACAAGGCCTGTAAACACTCTGATGTGTAAAATCAGTGCAGGTCCTCTATAAAGAAAGTACAAAGACATTAGAGCTTTTGATATTCAGTACAGACAAATTTTAATATGTACCAATAAAATTTGAGGATCGATACCAAGCTCTGTTCTCAACAGCCCCTTTGACTGTGACACAAATTAAATTATTTTTAATAGTTGGATTTATTATTTTGGTGATTATTGTGATTATGAATGTTTCAGGGTCACAGACCTCTTTACTTTGGTCACCGACAGCCTGGTTAATCTGAATTAAATCCAATGTGTTCAAAACTACTCCTTAACAATATCTTAAAAAATAAAGTATTTCTTAAGACAATAAAGAAATGACATGAAGAATCGCATTACATTTGTCATGTGGTGCCTTCACATGAAATGAAAAACATCAGCACTGTCACTGCTTGTCTCTTGATATAGAAGACCTGTCAGAGGTGCTCCTGCTTCATACACCTGCAGCAGGAGAGGGAAACACAGTAGAGATGCTTCGTTGACATTTTCCATTTGACTTTGATGCTTATCGGAGCTGTGGACAGCATGAAGGTTATCACAACCATATCTGTTTTTTGGCACAAATGTCAGATTTTCTTTTAGCTAACTGACTTGTTGGAGTCAGTGGTTCAATAAGCTGTCCATTTGAGAGACAGCTCAATCACATCAACCACTAGCTCATTAGCTGGCTGGCTGATTGACTGTCTCAGCAACCGAGCCAAACTCCTCCCTCAGCAATTTCAGCACATTGTCCGAATACTCGTCTCTCTGGCGACCCATCCCGTTCAGCTGTACAGGCTGGAGGTCAGGGTGGGGTGGAACGTAGGAGAACGGGCAGTGGAGCTCATTCAGAGTAAACCACAATGCATCTGGATCCACCTGGATTAAATGCCGGAAAACACTGTGGAGAAGGAGTAAAAAGAGACACGGGAAGAGGATTAGCACGGGTTGTATTTTGCTAAGGTGCACAATATCTATATTCCTGTAATCCAAAGTGACAGACTGAGCTGAAGACAGCAGGTTCACTTTCTTCAGTCCTACAGTTTTACTATAAGCTCATTAACTCAACACCACCTTTTCCCTTCAGGTCGTTTTATTTCGTCTTCCAAATTCTTAAAGGGGTAGTAAGAGGTTCAAACTCTGGCTCCTCTCACCTCCACGCAGCTGGACAATCATGGTCTGAAGTGGATGTGAATGTTAGATCCTCAGTTTCAGAAGATTACAGAAATTGTAGCACAGCACAAAGCATAACTGAATGTCTCTCTAATACATGTCTCTCTTGTGTGTGAGCCAGTGATTTGAATATTACTTCAGAACCTCCACCAGTCCAATGTAAGAAATGATTGTGAAGCTATTCATCAATCCAACAAGCAGTTCTGACAGAGTATACTGACCACTTAAGTATACTCAAGTGTATTGAAAGTTTTTCTGAGATGACATCAGGCCTGTGTTTACCAACCAAGGCCCCATTTCCAAAAAGCATCTCAAGGTTAAAATCATCTTACAATCCATTCTTTCCAGGTGTTTCCAAAAAGCATCGTAACTGAAGACACTGTTAGAAATCACTGCCTATCTTGTCTTTTTAGTTTTTTTACGGTGCATATGTTTTCCAAATGTTTGTATACAATAAGTCTAAAACAGAGATGATTACAAAATGACATTGACAAAGCCACTGCTTCATCTTAGGTTTAATACGAGCTGCCTTGACCAGCAGGTTAATCAATCGGTTTTTCAATATATTTTAAATGTAAAGCACAGATTACAGACACTTAAATATCGTAAGTTACTTATATGTGTACTCAGCATCATCTTCAGCACCACTGACAGCTAACATTAAGAAGCTCAGTGTGTGTGTGTGTGTGTGTGTGTGTGTGTGTGTGTGTGTGTGGCGCTTAAGTACACATGTAGAAATTTGATAGTGCTCCATTTATGACAATGAGACAGCAGCTGAATCCAAATGTCCAGACTTCCTCCCACCTACAGGCTGGTGAATACTACTCCTAACTATCTTCCTAACTTCTATACTGGTCTAACAGTATAACTTGTACACATATCCAGTCAATATCCTATGTCTTATGCTTAATTTGGATGCAGCCTTGACAGATAAAGCGGGGGTCCAGGATCAAAGGTTAGGGCTTGTGTCACTAATGGATCATAGGCTGTGAACTATATTTATGTCTGAATTGATTTTTTTCTATTTTGTTTTTACAGTTGCTGGTGGTACTGCAGAAAACATGGATGCAAACAATGAAAGCTTTATCGCATTCTGCATAAGGAGGGAAATGCATTCAATATGTGTAGCAGGTCTCAATGATACACACACACAATGAATTGATTAGAACTACTGCATGTACGAATGACTTTTCTGTCATCCTTCCACGAGGTGGCTGTAACATGTAAGCAGTATTGAACATTGAGGCTGAACTGGTTGAGGTGATACTAATTTTAACTGGTTTAACTATTTCTGGGTAATGTACTCTATAAGAGCACAGCAGTATATGTCATTGATTTATATGAAAAATCTTAATCAGCAAAGTAACTAGAAACTACAACATTCAAATAAATGTATTAAAGTTTTGGATAAGGACTCACCTCAGACTGGCCTCCTGCAGTCTGATGGGTTGTCTACAGCTCAGGTAGGGTAGGCAGGCCTCACAAACAGCATCCCGGTCTGCCTCACCTGAGAAAACCAAATACAGGACCTTTATTCCATTTCATCATCCTTATTGTCTTTTACAGCTCAATTAGTCAAAAACAAGATTTTTTTTTTTTTTTTACACAATAGCAATTCAGAGATGAAAATGTTGAGTTCTGTAGTTAGTGTAAAAAAAATAATGTATTCTCAATGCTTTTTTCAGCCCAATAAAAATGATTAAAAAAAAAAAAAAGATCATGTCTGGATTTTACCTTTTCTAACTCCTAATGAGCTGAGAAACTGCTGAGAGGGCTGAGGAAAATTTTCACAGCAGGCTGTTTCCAAAACTCTGGATTTCACACATACACTCCTCCCCCTTTGAGCAGTGGATGAGGAAAGGGCTACACCTTTTTCCTCAATCCATCCCTTCATCTTTTTTCTTCACTTCCTGCAGTTTCATGCATGCTGTCCCACCTGCCTTCATTCTCTCTTTTCGCCTTCTTGAACTGCACCTTTCATAACCTTGCCAGCTCTTGCTCTCTCCATCCACTTGACGTCTTTACACTTTTTCATCTCCTCTTCCTATCTCTTGCGCTCTCTCCCTCTCTTTCTCCATCCTTCCCAGCAGACATTTAGCAATTCCCTAAGCTGCAAACTGGGCTGCCTTTCAAGCCTCATTTCAAAACATGTCTCTCTCCCTCTCTGCTTACTCTATTTGCCAATTCAACCCACACTCGGCTTGAACCAGGCCTGCTCGCTGTGTGTCAAGAAGAAAAGCAGCAGTGCACATTTCAGAGTTAAATGGGATTATTTAGCAACCGCTTTTATCCCTTTTCTTCCTCCCTTTCTGGGGCTGCACTCACAGCCTGTAGTCTTTTGTGGAATCAAGGTGCTTGGAGGGAGAGAAGCAGAGAAGTGACTAAAGAGAAGAGGGCCAGGTACTGTTAGATTTTGTGGTAAATGAGTAACAGGGTGGAATTGGTGCTGAAGCTAGAACTGGGGCTGAAACGTATTCTTCGCCTCAGTCAATCTGTGTTTCTGTCTTTCTCTCTGTGTGACTGGGGCTTGGTAATTGGCTTGCTGCACGGCGTCCCAGAGGTAAGCTATAGCCAAATCGGTATTCACATGAGTATGGCTGCAGCCGCAGACTGTTTCTCTCCTGCTCTCTCACACTCTCCCCATCTCTGATTCAAAATCTCCCTTGTTCTGATGTGGAGGACAGCGTCAAGTGCCAGTAAGAACAATCCAGCACAAGGATCTTAAAAAATGGATTAAACTCTTTCCTTTAATGTGACAGAAAAGAAAAATTTTGTACAGTCCTATGAGGGTTGTATATAAAACATCTGAGGAGAGGAAGTAATAATGCTGCGGTTGCCGTTCTGTAGTCTCCAGTGGACATGCAGAAGGAGGAGGTTGCTTTTCCACTATTTAACGTTGTATTGTACTCTGCCAAAATCATCAAATGCATTTGCAGGAAAAGAAGCACTAGCTAAATCCTGGTTTCATGTATAGACATCGACAAGAAAGCTGTTGGACAGATAGACAGAGAATGTTCTTATTAATCCCAGTGGGATATTGTTAAGCACAAGACTGTCTCCTACACAACAGTGAGTGAGCAGCATATCCAGACATCATGGATCAGAAAGTGTACACATAAGGGTCTCTGTGCAGTTGCGGTATTTTTATAGATTTACTGCACAGAAATTCTGGGTGATAAACTCCTTGGTTTAAAGACACACCTGTACTTTACATGTTAATGCAAATACATAATCAGTTAACCATGTGTGAGTCGATGCAATTTTTCACATCTGTAATCACACTTTGTTTTTATTAAATAAAGAATAGAGGCAAAAAGAGAAATGTAAGAAAAAAATGCAGGTGGTTATAGCTGCAACATAAGTTTTTACTGTGGGCAATGTTTCCATTCCATCATAATTGTATAGTGTTATATTTGCTAAATGTTTTATTTTCTTTGGAAATAACATTAAGGTCTTTTAGGTCTCCCTTTCAAAATAGTTCATGAGAATGTAGAGAAAGTGATACAAAATCTAACTGTGAATGTTATCTATCGTCAATTACATTATTACATCACTTTGAATTCATTGACTATGTTAATTTGCCCTAATGTGAGTTAGGCACACAGATAATTAACCCATTTAACAGACACAATTTGAATTTTTTCGTTAGAGTTGACCTTACATACTTGGCAGCAGTGACAAGGCCGTATTTGAGATGCCAACTCTGTCAGCTGGGAGACCAATACCTATTTATTTTGGAAGTTACTGAGAGAAAATCCTGACTTACTGGGGAGACTAGCAAAACAACATTGCAATGTTAAAACTCTGAGTTTGAATCCAAAATATTGTTGTTCTACTTTCTGTTTGTATTCCTTTTACACTTTTGAGGTGAATCAGTAATGTCATTTTTTTTCCTTCACGGAAATACATAAGACATTTTTTCAGCCATGATTGTCTTTATTCTGATTTTGTTTGAAATACTGTGTTAATATCAAAGTGAGAACTCAGTATGGCGTGTCGAACCAAATTATAAGCTGAATGTATCATTACGTCCCTAATGGTGTAACTGTGGCTGCAGAACAAGGTTTATTTTTTCTCTCATGAGAATCAGGGAGAAAAAACAGCAAAACAATGGCAGCACATCTGATGGTAAAAGAAAAGAAAGGACTTTATCAACAACACCCAGAGCTGCTGCTTTCACCAATCTGATATCAAATCAAATATATAGATGTAGATATAGAGATGTATATGAAGAGTCACTAGAACTACAACATCAAGGCCAATTTGTTAGAGGTATAGTTCTTTCTATGTAATTTAAATAATTATAATCCTTTTCACTATGATATCATCATTATTTAACAACAATCCAGAGACAAATAAGAACCCAACACAAACAAACAACTTTGTTCCACTTTCAAGTGGATTTAAGAAATGTCTGATGACATACAGCACAGGCAGGCCAATGAAAAAGGCCAGTGACTATGATGCACTACATATGGATGAATTCACAGATGTTGCAAGTGGTGCCACTTTACCAGTTTCTGTGATTCATGTGTGGGAAGATGACTTTCAGGAGCAGTGTCTGTAGTAGCTGAGGACATTAACTGTGGATTTTTACCTGATGTTCAGTCAGCCTGACCTGGAATAACAACTGATGGCACAGTCTGCATGACTGGAACATTCTGGGGTTGTGAGGAGAATTATGGAAGGAGCACGACTGTTTCCACGGCTTGGAAACATTGTTTTCTGCACAGACAGGCCTTCACAGATAGGGATATTGTGCCAGTGATACATGAAACTCTGAGACAACTGGTGGTTTTGGAAGCGGTTTGAAGACCCGGGCAGTAAACATGCACAGGTACCGTCCACCAACTCTGGAGAGGAAAGTATTCCCACTCCCACCCCAATCTGACCTGCCACTTGTGAATCTATTTAATGATGCAGTGTGGCTTGCACAAATGGCATATGTCATGGATATGTTCGAATTGAATCTGAACACTTATTAAACACACTGAAATGAAACTTTCAAAAAGAAGATCAGATCACAAGAAGTTTTCCAGAGGAAGATGTGACACATTTCCTAACATTGGCCATGAGATGCAACAACTGGACACTGCCAGATGCTCTGGTATCTTGCTAAACCGTGGGACCAGTGTAATAACTACTTTCTTGAGAAAGGCAGAGACGATGAGTGCATATGAAATCCCACTAAAGTTAATGTGGAAACCATTAGTGCAGAACAATGAGCAAGCTCAGCTGGTCGAGCTTTCACGTGAAAGCATGCTGAAAAGGAAATTCATTGATGTCTATCTCAGTTTTAGTGAATTTTGGTGACTTAGTATCCCTCCCTTGTATCTTATAGGGACCTTATTTATCAAAGCAACCTTTTGTTTTTCTCTTTACCCTGCAGCACAGATACTATTCTAGTGATCTGTTCCAGTATTATTTGGCCTAGCACCATGGTGTGTCATTGCAGTGTTTTCAAAATGTCTTCTACTACTTGTGTTGTAGGCATATATGTTGTGTATTACAACATACATGTGTGGTAATTTAGCTTGTGTGTAGACCTTGAACTAATGACTAAGGAGAAATGTGGACACTGAGACTGGACCAGCTGGGATCCACTGCCCTCGGAGAAGCTGGAAAATGTTGCTGGAGAGAGTGACGTCTGGACTTGCTTAGCCTGCTGCCACTGGGACTGCTGGCAAACATGATTATTTACACATCAATGTACGGCTTTTAGTGTTGAATTTACAGAATAAGACTTAAGTTAAAATACCTGTCCCAAGCATGGCACTTTATAGTAATGCAAATGTGAGGTAAGTATGTTTAGAACAGTTATTTAATTTTACTAAGACTCTTGTTTTAAATTTGTACCAATACCAAAAAAGAATTAATGTCAATTTATCTGACTTTGATTTGAGTTGACGTCAAACAGCTCATGTCACATTCTCTCTATTATTAGAGACGGGTACAGATGGCTTCTCTGCTGGTGCACTAGATGGCTTTTTTCACCTTTTCTTCACACTTAGAGGCTCAAAACCTGAAAGCACTGACACTGATTGAAGAGAACTGTATGGTTGAATGTTGGACTACAAAAGCTTACTGCTACCAATTCTGCCTGCCTAGGGGAGCAAATTATTCCATAGATTGTCCTCTGCCACGAATACTAACTTGAAACTCTTCTTCACTGATGTTAGGTCTTCTCTTTGTTATACCAGCTTTGTTCACAACAACAATATAGTTCACACTCACTGTGAACCTAACTAATTTCAAACTGACACCAACTTCACAGTACATCAGAAGGACAATCCAACATCATAAACATTTTTTATGCAGCTATGCAGTATGTATGCTGTGTTTATTAACTAAATGAGGTTTTATATTTTCCATTACAAAAATATTTAGGGTTTGAGGATTAATGCTGAATGTGAAGTGTCTGAATATCTCTATGCTTGTATTTTTTAGAGGTCTCTTGCACATTATACTGTTTAAGGTCTGATTGCTGCTTAAGATGCTGATTTTTCAGCAGTTTTCACTAAAAATCCCCATTTCTGTTTAATTAGATTTTCATTGAGATTTTATATTCTCACATATATTTCCTGCTGCAGGAAGACACTAATGGGTGCAGTTCACAGTAAACAAGGTTCTCTTATGATGACGGTTCAAAACATGTAGCAGATGGTAAACAGAACATAAACGCATGATCTGCTGTTTGCACTGTATATGTTATTGTTTTGATATAATGTCTTTAAAAATCTGTTCCTACAACATTCCCCCATTCATGCCCAATTTGAAATTCCCCCATACACTACTGTTGGCCTGGGTGCTGCAGACAGCCCTGCTACATCTGTGACACGTGGTGTCACCAGCCGCTAACTTTTCATCTGCCAGTAATGAGCTTTGGCAGGAGGTTGTAAGATGTGTGAGGTTCAAACTATCACCATGTTCCTCACCTCACTGAGCAGGTAACCAGACCAGAGATACCACTGCTTGAAATCAAACCCCAGGTCTTTGCAGAAGTGTGTGGAAACTTAACGTCTGTGCAACCATCGCTCAGAACAAAATGATTTTTACCCATATTCTTACATTTTCTCAATCAGAATTATTTCAAAAACAGGAATAATGAGTCCTGTGGATCAGAGCTGTGCTAAACTTCTATATGATGATTTATAACTGCACAACCTGGCATACTCATTATCCTTGTGAAGTAGAAGTGATTATGATTACCACTTAATGACTGAGACCATTTTCCCTGTAATTTGTATCACAGATTTCCTTAATGTAGGTAATGAACATATTATTTTCATTACATAGTATATATTTAAACCTATACATATAAGTAAGGACACCAAAATAGGGGTTAAAAGAAGTCCCACATTGCATAAAGATGCTTTTAGCTCCACTATACATACTGTGTTTTGCTTAGAGAATTCAGTGGTAGAAAACTGGAGCAATCTGAAGCCAGTATGCCTGCGACAGGGACACCACTACTTAATGAACATAATGATTGATGGAAAATTAGACAAGCAGCTCATAATTACATCATTGGTAACACACTGGCACTGATCCCCCAGGCCACTTCAGATGAACATTTTCAGTTGTGATACTGAAGCTATGCCAAGCACAAAATACACAACTCTAAAAAACATTAATTCCCAAGCTAATCAATTAAATGTCCTCGTTTCCTGTAGCTTCTTGATTTGCTGATTGCTGTGTAGATTTGACAGTGTTTCTTGCTTAACTGTGGTGAAATGGAGCTTGAGGGAGAACAGTTGCTTACAGCACATATTCTGAGTGAAACGAAGGCTTCAGTAGCATCCTGTTGGCTCAGATGGCTATGGTCTGTATGTTCAAAGTCATCTGTTGAATTCCTACAGGCCTTTTTAGTCATGAAATTCCATTGAGCATTGTGATTTTATGTATAAGTGGTGTGTATAATTGTGTAAAGCATGGAATGCAGGCTGTGCTGTCAACAAAGGAAACTACACTCAATTAAGAACTGAATAAAAGATCTGAAAAGTTTCTGACTGTCAAGACGCCTTAACACCAGAGATGGACGCACACCAAAAGAAACTTTTCTGTAATGATATTATTAAATAGATGCACTGTGTCTTAAATAAATAAAATTTTGAAAATGTAACACTGGATCATGTCCTCAGGTCTTCCTACAGTGCGGCTGCCTGTTTTTCATCATAACATAAGACTGCCATCTAGTGGTAAAAAATGTTGTTCATGGGAGGCAATGTGGAGGATGTCTCAGTGTCTTAATCCTGTTAACTCTGTGTGTATGTGTTTGTATGTCTGTATATGTGTTTGTTCCAGCATCTCTGAGTCCTGGAAATGAGGCCGTCCTATTGACTGGACTCAGCAAAGCTTTAACCTCCTCCAATCTCAATATAAATTGAAAAAAATCCATAAAACAAAAATACCTAAACAATGATTTTGGGTCTCGCCCAAAAGATAGCTGGGACAGGCTCCAGCACCCCTGCGACCCTGTGTGTGCTCAGGATAAGTGGGTTTAGAAAATGGATGGATGGATGGATGATTTTGAGTTTTAGGGGTAGTTTGGTAGTTAGACTATTTCTTAACAAACATTAGGGCAAGAATGGCAACCTATACCTGTTCCTCATAAAACTGTTTTCATAAAATTCCCCTTAAAATATCTGTTCATATATGGGTTAAACAAACAAAGGTAACAGACCAAATAATATAGTGCAAACAATAAGTGTCAATCAATTTAGAGATGCTGGTAGGCATTTTTCTTTATGCTAAGCTTGGCTAACCATATCCTGACTCCAGCTCTGTACTTAATGTACAAACCCAAAATTAGTATTGACCTTCTCAATCCACTCTCAGAAAGAAAGCAAATATTGCTTCCTAAAATGTTTAGCTACTACTTAATACAGCAGTCATTTCATTTCCACTGTGGTGATACTTTAAAATAATGCTGCCAGTGGGAGATTTGCATGAACCACAATGCAGGTAAATAACTGGCTGTTTGCCTGTTTCTTGTAAAATTCTTGACTTGGAGCACAAATTTATTTTGGTTATTCATAAAAGCTCGCACTATACAACACACTTATATAACTAGTGTTATATTAAATATTACTTTGGTACAGAAGTAATATATCATAATATGTTCTCGCTTTAAAGGCGAGTTACACACTTTCACCATGTCACTTTGGAAGTGTTATTTTTCCACTTTTTACCCGATATGATCATTGTCATGATACCAGATACAGTGATATAGGATGATACCGTATGTTGCCTGTTTGTGTCTTCTGTGTTTCTTTTCTCTTACCCAGCTCCAGCCTCTGGCACAGTGAGCCCAGCCCCTCCAGCACAGCCAGCTGCAGTTTGTAGACTAGTGTGTGTGTGTAGACGGGTCCAGCCTTGGCGCTGATCGGAGCCTGCCGAGTCAGCGAGGAGCACAGCTTGGGCAGAACCTCTTTAGAAACCCTCCTCCTCAGGAAGTCACCACATGTTTCCCCCAGCGTACATAGCATCTGGCAGAGAGATTCGGCATGTAATGTACACATTCAGAATGTAACACAATGTCCCTGTAGTGTGACCTAAAAACAAATCTGAGAAATCACACTGCATTATCCGCTGGATGAAGGATAGTATTTACAAAACCTGGACATAGCTAAAGGCTGCCATATTTCTGATGGCCAGAGCAGAGTCAGCCAGCAGTAGCGAGGAGTGATTAAATCACCATTCATAAACAAAAGATGTCTGATTTTGTCAATTCATCTGGAAAATGTGAAAGGATATAAAAATAGTCCAATGGAAGACAACTTTTGACAAGCAGACTAATTTACAGTGACATGTGGAGTTGTCTGACACCTGCACTTTGATAAATGATCACAAAACAAGTGTGACTTCATTCATCAAGGCCATTTTCACATTCTATGATTCTCTGAAACAGTTCTGGAAACACAAATCACTAACAATGTAATGATTTTTCCATTTTGTTAGTTTAAAATGCTCAAAATGTTTTTTTTCGCAGAATTTCAAACAATGAAATAGCCTGCCAAAAGAAAATCATCATAACTGTACACTGCACTTTTACCTACAATATAATATAATCTAACCTTTGACTGATTCAATAATAGCATATCTTTATATTATTTGCTTGCTAAACTGACTAGATAGTTATTTTAACTTAGTCAAAATCGCAGTCAGACCTCTTCAATTGCTTCACATACAGTAATTTGATCTTGATAATGTGAACATAGTAGTACAGTATAAAGTTATTTAAGACACTTTTTGTGTACTATTTCACAATATCAAGCTACATGTGTTATCAAATGATCCACTTTCTTGACTTCACAAAAAAAGACTTGTTTTACGTACCCTGAATGCTCTGAGGACTGCCAGGGGCTCATCAGCTGTGAGTCTCTGTAGGAGGGCGGGCCAGCAGCGGTGGGCCATAGGCAACAGTTCATTTTCCTTTTCACTCAGTATACACACACATAGTTCCAGCACATCCAACACCTTGAGAGAGATACAATGCACCCATTAATATATATCTTTTGCTTGTAGGGTAATGGAACACAACCTTCAGCAACGTCAGTCTGTCAGTCTACCACTTCGGTCCAGACTGAAATATCTCAATCACTGTTTGGATGTACTGTTATGAAATTTTATTCAGATATTAACTTTGCCCAGACAATGAACTGAATGTTATTGATAATCCCACTGTTGTTCTATTAGCATCTTCCTGAGGTTGACATTTCTAGCTTTGAAAGAAATGTCTTGACAACTGTTAAACGGATTGCCACGAAACAATGATTTGTCCAACACGTTGATTTATGACCAAATACCTGCAAAACAAATGTCATTCCCTGTCTCAGTTGTTCTTGTTCCTGTGTAATGTCAGTGACTTGTATAATGACTCTCTCTACAGCTTCTATGGCTTAAATATATAAAAACGTACCAGTATAAACCTCAGAGTTCTGTTTTAAAACTGAAAAATAGACAGCAAACCTAAATAAATAATTTAAGTTACATTTTATTGGTAATACCTCACAATGAGGTTACTGAGGTTTTGGGCAGTTCTTTTCTTGTTGCTCATTCCACAACCACACGGGGTAGTTAACCTGTCAAAATTGGTCCTTTATTTATAGGACTAGTCTGACTGTAAAGCTATAAGCAGCCTAAAACTTACTGACATGGAGCGTCCCTCTGCTTTACTTAGCACTCTTTGTAACATGCTCTTTACCAGGTTGCCAGTTGTGGGGAAGGATGGTATGGAGCTGTGCTAGCTAACTAGTGTATGTTGTGAATATACAGAGCTTTACCTGTGTTTCTGATATGAGGTTTTCTATTTAAAGTCAGTTCTGAATTGATTCTTCATCAGGGTATCATGTGCCTCATCCAGTCCTCACAGTGTTGACTCCTCTTCACACAACATCGCAGAACGTGAATGAAGTACCTTTAGTCGGAGTTTGAGACTAGGGTCGGACAGCAGATGAATGCAGCGCTCCATAACATCTTTAGTGATTCTGAGGTGGGAGGGAAGCTCTGTTTTCACATCAGGACCACCAACATCTTCAACATCTTCACACTCTGTTGGAGGAGGGACCTCTGGAGACAAAGTTATGGTCAGATGGATCATGTATAATTACTCAATTTGGCACTACCCAATGTTGTTGCTAGCGCCTACATTTAATATTTTATTGTTATACATACAGTTTTTTCTGTCACAACAACCCATTTTCCCACTGATAAGGTTCATCTTATATAACCTCTAAACAATGATAAACATGTACTATAATGAAACATAACCTGTTTTCTCCTACAGTCAACACACTGTATTACCAAGGTCTTCCATGTCATCGTCCTCAATTCCAATGCCCTCTGCCAGCTCCTTCTGTTTGAGGTGATCCAGGAGGAACTGGCGGATGTTGAGCACTTCCTTGTGAGCTGAGGTCTGCTTGGGTCTGGCAGACTCACTGGTCCTACAACAAGTGGAGGGAAACCACCTCGCTAAAGGAAAAAAAAAAAAAAACAAGAAGTTGGGTCAGGTTAGTAATGCAGTGAGGTGTGTGGCGCAAAAGTGGTTATACAAAAAAGAAATTTCTCTATACTGTCCCCTTTTCTTTTTCACCCTCACCATCTGTGATAATTGAGTTAACATCAGTTTTAAAATCTCACCCAGTGCTTTCATGAGCGCGTGCAGCACCGAGCAGAAAAGAGCAGCTGTATGGTCGTAGCTGAGATCCAGAGCCATCAGCACATCCTGAACGATGTCCCCGACCAGAGGCAGCAGGCTGCAGTCAGAGTGAGTTAACATCACTGTCAACACCCGTGGAGCCTGGCCAACAAGACGGGAATATGGTAAATACATGTTCAGTAATAAACCAGTGGTGTGGATTCAGTCTAGAGTCAAACTTGTGTCATGAATGTGATGACTTCAGATGTGACTTGACAAAGTCAGTGTCAACTTTAACACCAATGACTCATGGTGTCACTGGGACTTTAGCCTTTTTCACTTGGAATGACTTGATATCCTCCCAAAGAACACAGATTATATTAATAAAAACTGACAAGAGATGCACTTTAAATCATCTGGATAGCAGTTAATCTCTTGTGCTTACAAGAAAGATGGTTTGGCCGTGCAGACCAGGGAACAGGTAGCAGATGATGAAATGGTCATCACAAAATTGAAGGAAACATGTAAAACATTCATCTTAGAGGTTTAGGTTTTACAGGAAAACACCATAAGTTGCTACACCTCATCATTTAACTTTTAAATGCAATTCAGTTTATTCCAAACAGATAAATATATTTTTAAGCATTTATCATTTTTAATCATGTTACTTCGTTTGAAAAATGTCAAAAAAAAGTTGCTAATGAAGCTGCTATCCTATTCATTTGTGAAATTAAAGCCAATCATGAAATCTCGAGATTTCGAGATATCTCGAGATATATTTTGATACGACTATAAAATCAGTACACGCACACTCACATACTTTGATCTATTTCCTTTGCTCTTATTCATCTTCTGGTCATATTGCTAGTGGCCATGACTGCAATTTAACAACATGCCAAGCTATGTCAGTTTTACCTGTGGATGCTGGCTGAGCCTCTGCAGGTTAAGTGATATGTCATTGAGCAGGTAGTCTGAGTTCTCATTGATCAGCTCCTTCAGGGAGGGGTAGCCACAGGCCTTACTGATGTCCCACATGGTGCCCAGTGCTGTTTGGCTGACCAACAGCGTCTCCTCCCCTGCTTTCTCCAGTACGGGGTACAGCGATGTCATCAGCAAGGGACGAAAGTTACGCCCCAGGGCCTGAGCAAAGCAGGTGATGCCCTCGAGTTGGATACACAGTTGCCAAATGTTGCTGTTGAGCTGGTGGATTGTGGAGGTGGACGAAGAGGGAGATGGGGAGGCAGATGCAGAAGGAATCACCTGGAGAGTGTTTGCATCACTGTTGGATATGGACAGGAGTCCGGATGGGCTGAGCAGCTGCAGAGAAACAAAAGACGAATGTCATTATCATGCACCATACAGTTTCAACTCAATACTGTTTTGTTTCACAGACATGAAAAGGTTGATATAAAAATGACAAGTTTACATTTAAAACATCTCTGCAGCTCTGTTTCACCCTGAATTTACAAGGAGAGATAAATGTTGATCGGAAAGAATCAGAAAGACAGAAATCCTGCCAACTGTGGGTCATGTTAACAGCCAATGTGTCAGCAGGCAGACCTTTCAAGACCATTCTTGTGTGCTACAGTTTGCTAATTGTAAGGTGAAGGATTAAGTTGCATGTAAAATATCCTTTCCAAGAATCTTGTAGACAGATGTTTTATATTGTTCCACATCGACAGCGGGCGGAAGTAAAACTCATATAAACACAAATTTCAACAAAGGCAAGGAAGAAGACTGCGAGCAAACAACCATGGACGTAAACTATGTAGGTTTCAAATCCAACAAAAAATAGTCCTATGCAAATGTTTTACAAGGAAAAACTTTATTCAACATGTTTCTTAGATCTCGAGGATTCACACAATGTGTTTATGGTAATAAATATCAACAGAGTACCTTTAATTTTACCAAAGAATCCACTGGACACCTTTATTTGAAATGACATCTTTTATCATGTTCATATTCATTCCATATTTAATCAATAAATGTAATTTATTTGACTTTAGAGAGGACCGCACAACAGGCTCCACAGTGGCCAAACCTTCTCTCTAACTAGGATATATTTCTGTGCTAAGAATACTTTTCATCTGGTGATGTGCCTCCATTGGCACACATTTTAGCTGACAAAGAGAAACTGCAAGTTTATCTCCAAACTAACACACTGTTGCCAATGTTTTCAGGGCTCTCTTGGTTGGAGGCCTTGAGATATTTTCTCTAGCTGTCAGCTCAATAATCCAGCCTTGGAAGTTTAGAGCAGCAATACTTAAAACCCTAGAGCAGTTTCCTCCTCTGCTCAGGCTGCTGAGGCATAAGAGCACACAGCGCTCAGTTAAAGACCACAGTGTGAGCCATGCATGGATATCTTTTTCAATAAAACCTGGAATGCTTTGTTTGGAGTGAAGTGATCTGACCATGTTCAAATGTAAATGCAAAGAGTTGTGCAATATGGGCTGAGCATGAGTCAGCCCATGAGTCAAATATCATTTGATAGAAAATGTTTACAAAATGCTAAATAAAATGAAAATCTTTTAAATCAAATAGCAAAGTATCACCCTTTTATTTATATAATTCCATAAGAGTGGCATCATATGTGATCATCACTCTCAGCCTGTTGCTGCTGATCAACAAATTTAGCTGATGGTAATGCAAAATTCATACTGCAGCCCATAAGACAATCTATTGACATGCAAGTTTGAACAATTAAAGGAGTAATTCAACATTTTAGGAAATGCACTGATGACTGATACCACTGTCATGTCTCACTCTTATGTCTCTCTGAAGTAAGAGCCAAAGGCATTTAGCTTAGTTATTGGACTGCAAACAGCTAACTTGGTTCTGTCCGGAAGAAAAACGTCCAGTAGTAGTAGTAGTTCAGTAGTAGTAGTAATAAGTAGTTTCAGAATGAACTCCATGTAAGCAGTGAAATATAGATTTCTACATTTTGATTTTTATATGGATTAAACTAATCAGATACAAAGTGTTTACACTGAGATTTAGATGTGGGGGTATGGTATGTGGTGCACTACCTGCTGGCTGTAACTTCATACTAAATGAACCAATATGAGACTTATTAAACGTCTCATCTAATTTTCAGCAAGCACGTGAATATGCATTTTCCCCAAAGTGTTTAATTATTTCCTTATGCCATGAAGTGGTTGATTTATCATAAGTTAAGGTTTTGTTATGTAAAATGCACTCAAACTGTTAAATTGTAATGAAGTCAGATCCTGATTCAGGACAAAATATTAAAGATGAAACTTTAAAAAAGAAGATGTCCTCACCTGCTGGTCCTGTCGATCTCTATCCGTCTCCTCACTGACAGTAATCAAGTGCCAGTTCTTCAGACTGGTGTATTCCTCCATGATAGATACCACTGCCATTTTAAGGTCCTCCTGGGTGGCAGAGTGTCCCCGAACTTGACTCTCCAAACTCTCACCTTCTGTTGCCACAGTCATGCCTGCGGAGCCCCTGATAATCTCATTCAGCACCATGGCAGCCTGCTTTCTGTATGCAGAAGACAGTTGGTACAGGTCCAGGAAATGATCTGTAAGCAGGTAAATGTTGCCATAGTAACCTAGAGATAGGATAGGAAGAGAGAAAGTTACTTATAATATTTTTATAATAAATATAATATTTTTGGGACGAGGACTGCCAAACAAAACTGGAAACATATAGGCATGAAATGCAGCCAGCTTCATAAACCTATGTAGTAGTATCAGCCTTCTAAAACTGACATTAGTCCAACTTGACTATTTATAATTTCTTTATATTCCTTTTAAATACAGACAGTGTAGATTTTTTCAAGGGGTAGTATGAGGTACTTATCCATAGTCAATGAATAAGTGTAAAGGAGCTGTCTGAGAGCAAGGCAAAGCTATGAGAAATTGTAAATTTAGAGTACATTTAAAGGGATACTGACTCTTTTTAAGAGTCTAAAATACATTGTGTTGCCACCCTCATCCACAGCAGTACATAACTTAGCTCAGTTAATAAGCACACAAAATATTCTCAGATCAAACAGCACTCATACCTAATGTTCGACAAATCTCCATGAGCACAGAGAAAATCTTTTCATCAGTGAAGTAGAGAAAATGCTTCTTTTGTATGTGAGCACTGTAGGAATCATCAGAGCCTGAGTTTGTCTCTATGGTAGCAGCATAACTCCTTTCCTCCACAATGTGAACGTCCATCACATCCAGCTCCAGCACCTGTAAAGGCACACATGGGTGTTTTCTCTGTTTTTAACAATTTATGATTTAAGATGAAACTGATTTCAGAGAATGTCATCGGAATATTTTAATCTATTATAATGACATTAGAAGTACTGTATGTTTAGCTCACAGTAAAGTACTGAACATTCTTTAGATGTTTGGGCTGCAGTCCCCCCATGCTGGCCAGAGTGAAACCTTGTAGAATAATCTCTGTTACTGTTAAACAGTTTCCATCCAAGTACTTGTAAATGCATTATTGTGTATGGTCGATCAGAAGAATATACTGGTTAGAATATCTGGTTTTCTACCTCTGTATCCTGACACTTCTGTCTGTCTTCACTTCAGCTAAATGATTAGAGGTGCTACTTACTATAACATATAACAGCAAATTTCCTAACTTAAAATGTTAAAAAAAAAAAAAAAGTAAAAATAGGCTATATTAAAATCCAGTAGAGAGGCATCCAGTAGAGACAGTGCGGCTATCTAGATGTTATCTGTACATCCCCAGGTGCATCTATGCATTTTTCACACATTTTCAGATAAAGGTTAGAGCGTTTCTACTCATTTTTCAGTCAGAGGCTGTTGGCTATGTTTGTCTCCTAGCGGCTCTCAGTGGTGAATACATGCATTACAGCAATTTATCATCAATCTATATTAAACTGTGACCATGTTTAAGATCTGTGTAACATGAAAGTATGATAAAACAGCAGCTTACATTACCTGCATCAAGGCTTTAGAAATCCTCCCAAGATGTACAGCTGAGTTTAAAACCACAGAGACCAGTGGTCCCAAGACTTTTAAATATCCCAGAAACACGTTGAGGACAAACAGCTTCTTCTGGTCATCAGAGGTCCTCATGAGTCTGGGCAGGGATGTGGCCAAAGAGTGGAGATTCTCTGAAAGCACGTCAGTGAAGGTTTGAGCACTGCTGCAGCTTTTACCGGTAATATCACTGACGCTGCAGCTCTGATTCCTCTGTGATATTGCTCTGAGAGTGACCTCACACCTAAAGGAGAAAACATCTTGTTTTAATGCAGTCTGGGATTTCAGTTTTTTTGTCAGAAAAACGTCAATCAAATCATACCTCTGACTGACTCTAGGCTCATCATCATTAACTGCTCCCACCAGTGCTTCCACTAGCAGCCCCACACACTCTCCTAGTGACTGGCTACACCTGGCCAGCAGGTGGTCATCCAGCTCCACCATCTCTAGTCTAACTCTCCAGTGCTGGTGAGCTGAGGTGCAGGAGATGATCTTCTTCAGGAGCACAGACAGTTTCCCAGCTGTGCTCTTCACCCAGTCTTGTGTCCGATGGACCACCAGCTGTCCGATTCTCCCCAGGTCTGGTGAGGGAGTCTGCAAGGCCGTATCAGACTGAAGCTGGGCGTCTTCCATGACAAGTCCCACAGTCCTGGACCACACCTGAATGATAGTAAGAGTGAAGAGAGACGATTTTATGGTATAAACAAATTGCCCTGAAGGACATTTATACAAGGAAATAATCACTTGGTAAAAACAAAGATAAACATATATTTTCTTTGCCCTTTTTAAAAAAGTTGTTAGTCTACCATCACCTTGTAAACACAACCTGTTTTTCACTTTACAGTTTTGTTGGCAACACAAGTCTAAATACAGACCTGTATCTAAACTACTTACAAATGTGTATGCTTTCCATACATTTGGAGAGGTGTGATGTAAAATATCAAAGTATACTTGTGTGTAGGACTGATTACAAATTACAAGCTGAGAGACATCAGCAATTAACTGCATGCATGATTGTGCTGTGCTGCATCAGTACACCAAGAAACACAAATGGACACAGAGATATGGTACCTTGATGGCCCTGACTGTGACTGCATGGCCTTGTCTCAGATCTCCTGTAATGATCCTGGCTACAGCCACAGTGATCCCTGGTAAGAATGAAGCCATGGTGCTGCCTATGGCGAATCTCTCCTCTGAGGATGGGACTATGTGCTCCTGAGAGCAGTCACACTGCAGAGTCAAAGCTTGAAGGCACTTCAACGCTGCTGCCTGTATATCTCGAGATTTCTCCTTCTCCCCTAAAGCCAGCAATAGTGATATGGCAGCTCCAAGTCCAGGCAGCATAATTGGTTCAAAGAGCTTGAAGACTATATCACCGTAAGCAGCGTGAAGCAGTGCATCCAGGCACCTCAGCACAGCTGACTTCAGCTCATCTGATGTATCTGCAGGTTTCCCGGGATTGCTTGGAGAGCACAGGCAAAGGCAAAGCTCCGAGAGTAGGTCATGGAGCGTGTCCCAGCTCTGGACACAAGTGTTCTCCAGGACGTGACTTATGGCCTCTGCCACAGCCTGCACCAGTTTGTCCTTCTTGGGTCCAGGGACTTTAAGGACAAAGCGAAGAGGGAAGAGGACATAGTCTTGAAGCTGCTGCAATGTAGCATCATTGACTTCTTTCAACTGGGCGCTCAGCGTCTCCACATTGGTCACCGTGGGCTTTTGGGTGAGCAGGACACAGGCTGGGCGCAGATAGGCAAATGCAATCTTTGGGTCACTGATCTGAGCCATGGTTGGAGGCATGACAGCAGGGGTCACTGAAACAAGGGGGGGCAGGAAGACAAAAGGGAGATGCCAGAATGAGACAAAGAAAACACATGACGTGTACTGTAGGAAGAAACTTCTGTAGCTCTGTAATGGTCACCAGCCATATTGACCAATAACTTTTTCAAGAACAAATCTTACCTACAAAAATAAATGACTTTCTGAATCAGTGGTTTACTATTGAACTACACACACACACACACACACACACACACACACACACACACAACACACACTGAAAACACTAGAAAGAAAAAAACATTAAATAAAGCATTACTCAAACGGCTCAGACTCAGACAGTGGTGAAGAAATGAACTGTATTATCCACTCCCTCAGTGCTGATGGCACTACACATTAACTAATGAGGTAAACATTGCACCAGGGCTGAGGAAGTCCATGATCGTTCACTAAATAGCGTGTCAGTAGTGGCTGGTGATGGTGGTCATCATGATGTTTTGCACTACACTTGCATTTGCACTGAGACTCCTGACATCCTGGACTGATGTTTGGCGTACCAACCGGTGTTAAATAAGCTTCTGTACAGTAAGTTTTAAATACGTATCATTAACCGATCGGCCACACTTAATAATAACAAGATTATATCTCTGCAGTAACATTACGTCTACAGCGTCACTGTCAGTCTGCAGCTGCTGAAGCTGCTCTGCGCCGAGAGCCTACCTTCATATGAAGAGGACCATCTGCCCACAGAGGAGGGTTTATTTGAAATACAATCATCACAATATCACATTGATGAAGTTACTGAACTCAGGCTGAAGGTAACGTCATGATTCTGCGTCGAGGGCGCACGTGTTGGACGTAAGCAAAAATAAAACATCCGGTTTTGTCGATTTATCTTGAAAATAAAAAAACTAAGTTAGTCACTGCGGAAATGACGCCTATTTAACGAAAAAAGTTGTAAAAACAATACATTGAGAGCAGACGTGAGAATTATTTCAAGTGCCGTGCTATAGAATATGGTTTCAAATCCAAGTTAGTTGTCGTGAATATTCAATTATTTAACAGAAATCTAAATCATCAAACTAGATTTTCGATATAAAATTGTTATTTATTTGTTTTAAAAAAGTCTACCATAATAGTGATAGTGCTCTGGCATAATTTCAGACACCAGTAATAGTCTTTGTAGATTTTGTACTGAAATACGGTCAACAATGAAATCTTTTTATGCCTGAAGGCGTTTCTATTTTATTTTGAAAGTAAAAACGGTCAGCAGCGGAAGTCCATCTTTCATTCTTTCTGTTGGCTTCAGACTGAGCCGGTTTATCTTTGTAAATGTTGTCGAGTGACTCTTTTCCTGCATCTTGTCTTGGCTGTCACACTTTCTGTCGGCGCAGTGGATGTCAGACAGCTGGCCTAATTACGAAGGTAACTCTGGAGTCATTAAAATCAGCTGTAAATGTACAGACGGCTAACATTTAGTAGCTAAAACCAGCGATTCACAGCAGGGTTCAATCTTTGGCCAAAGTTTATGATGATTACGATACAGGGGACTTTCTACAGCTCGTCACCTTCCTTTTTAATATGCCTTTCTTAAACTGAGTTAAAAGATATGTGCCAATACAATGAATCCTTAAAATAAAAAAGATGGCCACTAAAATATGATATAAAAGAAATGGGTCATGTGATGAGAAAGAACAAGGTGCCAGGTCAGACCATCCATCATCCATCCTGTGTTTACCTGAGCTTTGTCTGAACCATCTCATTCGTCCTCAGGTGTCTTTGATGCTGTCCACTGCTGTCCTGCACTGTGCCAAGTGTCAGGATGGATGAGGAAACTCTGGAGGCGGCCATCACTACCTACAGTGCCCAGCTGCAGCAGGTGGAGACCGCCCTGTCAGCTGGCCTGGACCCTTCCCAGCAGTCAGACCTGCTCAAACTCAAAGAGGACCTTTGTCAGCTGATTGAGCTCACTGAGGCCAGCCTGGTGTCTGTCAAAAAGAGCCAGCTCCTTGCTAGCCTCGAGGACAGTAATGGACTGCAGGTAAACACCTCAGAGGCTGCCGCTGACTTAAACAGTGCAGACGGCGGTTTGGGCGCTGAGTTTGCTGCTTTCTACTCTGAACTCGGGGAGTCTTCAGGGAGCAGCTCTGATACGAGAGAGAGGGACAAGGAGGAGAAAGGTGGGGTGGAGGATGGTGAAGAGGAGGAGGAGGAGGAGGAGGAAGAAGATGCACTCAGTGGTACCAAAGTAAGAGCACCCTACCGGACAACATGGGGGACACTGGAGTATCACAATGCCATGGTGGTGGGGGCAGAACCGCCAGACGGAGAAGAGGCACAAGTAAGAGTGCTCTACATCTACCCCACCCAGAAGTCTATGAAACCCTGTCCATTCTACCTAGAGGACAAATGTCGCTTCCAGGAAAGTTGCAGGTGAAGTACCGCTGTTGTTTTGTTTTTTTTTGGTGTTATGGTTACAGTTATACTTGAAAAAGGTTGTGTGTGTGGTTTAAGTTGCCCCTATCTGTCTTATTTGTAATAGCACTTAGCATCCAGCAAATTCAAATTTCAAATTCAAATTTATTTATTTAGAGCCCAAAATCACAAACATTGTTTGCCTCGGAGGGCTTTACAATCTGCACAGTTGTGACACCCTCTGTCCTTAGACCCTCGAACCAGAGTCAGGAAAAACTTCAAAAACCCACCCTTTATGGGAAAAAGAAGACGCGTGCAATAGATGCCACATGTACAGAGAACATCATCAATCATATTATGGAATTATACATGAGTCGTAATAAGCTGTAGCTATACTGAGTTCATTGGTTTAGTCCATGTATGAAGATATCACAGGTAATGGAAATGAGTCCATGTGAGTCCAGGTGCATCTCTAGATGTCCTCATATGGAGCTCTGGGCCACTCGACCTTCTCTCCACAGCACAGACACAGATCATGTCCCCACCAGGCCAGTGAACCTCAGACAGATGGACCACAACCAGAATCAGTGAGGAACCTGCAAGACTGGAGAGAACAAAGAGGACCGGGGCTCCGGCAGTAACATGCACTTTACAGGACATAAGAGTATTCACATTAACCACTTTGACACTTTAACCAATTTGAACTACTTTAACCAGTTTAGCCACTTTAACCAGTTTCTATAGGTGACTTAAGTTTGCACTACTACCATAATATGAGTAAAGGAAGCAGAGGAAGAGGAAGCAGAGACAGAGGAAGAGGGAGAGGTGCCCGATGCATCATGGGAGCCCCCCGGCAGTCTAAACCTATAGCCTATAGCAGCATAACTAAGGGCGAGCCTGTGCCCACCCTAACTATAAGCTTTATCAAAAAGGAAGGTTTTAAGTCTATTCTTAAACACTGACACTGTGTCTGCCTCTCGGACCCAGACTGGGAGCTGGTTCCAGAGAACAGGGGCCTGATAGCTGAAAGGCTCTGCCCCCTAGACTACTTCTGGAAACCCTGGGAACTACAAGTAAGCCTGCGTTTTGGGAGCGAGCAGCAGCTCTAGTCGGATTGATAAGGAGTTATCAATTCATTAAGATATGATGGTGCCAGACCATGTAGAGCCTTATATGTGTGAGGAGTAGGATTTTAAAATCCACTCTAAATTTTACAGAGGGAGCCAATGCAGAGAAGCCAATACTGGAGTAATATTGTCTCTTTTCCTGGTTTTAGTCAGCACCCGAGCAGCGGCATTCTGGACCAGCTGTAGAGTCTTTATCGACTTGTTTGGGCAGCCTGATAAGTGTCACCCGTTGTCCACATGATAAAAATTAAACAGACAACTAACAAATCAAACAAAAAAAGCATGGTGTCCGTCATGGTTTTCGCTCTGGCAGGCATAAATTACTATAACTGTGTTTTCTGCTACAGTTTGAGATCCAATAAGCCATATTAGTTGAATCCCTCGACTGTTTACTGTATAGTCCACCTGGATCTCAGTTTGGTCTTCACACAGTATTTCTCTTTGATCAAAGGTTTTCCCATGGTGAAGTGGTGTATGTGTCAGAGCTCAGAGAGTTCCTCGACTGTGACCTCAGTAATCTTGAAGAAGGCTCATCCTGCTTGGCTCGACATGAAGACGGCATCTGGTACCCGGCCAGAATCAAAGGTATTCTGTTGACAGGCGGTTTTTGACCATATTTTTTACATGAACTCTGACAGTTCTGACTGGTCTGGCAAGTTGAATTGAACTTAAGATGGATCATACTGTCAGAAACTGTAATAGGTATACGTACATTTCCTGAAAACTTTCAGCAAGTAATCTGAATACAGTTGCACAATATAAGAAAAACAACCAAGACAATTGCAACTAAAATGCTTTCACTTGAATGTTTTGATGATTCAAATATGTTATTCTCACCGTAGATATTGACAGTGGCTTCTACACTGTGAAGTTTGACTCAGTGCTGCTCAAAGATGTTGTGGTCGAGGCTGACTGTGTTATCCCGCCTTTGAGAGAAGACGACCCCCTCTCCTCTGACTCCGACCCAGACGACACTGGAGACGGCGATGGTGTGGCTTATGCAAAAGGTGTGCATGAACTAGATGTTGTTATTTCACTGGCAATCTAAACCCCGAGTTGATCTTTGAAATATATTTTCATAGAACTTGAAGTCGTCCTACCGTTAAAGGCCTTGTATTTAATTATGCGTGCCAATAAATATTTGAACATTCAAATTTGTTTAAAAGTTGTATTATACCTTTTATCCTTCACTGTAGCTAAGAATTTCTATTTTGATTTCATTTGTTACCCAACAGTTATGGATTCTGTTGTAGAATCCACAGTAACATTAAACAGCGCAAACTTTGGTGGCTGGGAGGCACACACCAGAGGCATTGGATCCAAGCTTATGCTCAAAATGGGCTATGAATATGGGAAAGGTAAGTACAAGTGCATAACATTAACTCTGTACACATAATTCACGAGTATAATAACATCTTCTGTCTTTCACACACTATCACAATTATGCTAGAGCTTAAAAACCAACATGGTGCCTCAGTTGTATTGCTCTCTCATAGGAGGAAGGTCCTGGTTTGAACCCAACCAGGAGAGACTGGGTTCTATTTAACATGTTCTCCAATGCATTCATATTTTTTTTCCCCAGGGTGTTCTCCTACACCAAACTCATGCTAAATCCCTCCACCTTTGCCCTTGACAGAAAGACTGACCTCAGAGTTTGAGTTGGTCCCAGGGCTTTGCACTGAAGTGCATTAATAAGAAATGTTTAAGGACTCTTGCACAAACTGTCAGTCAGTGTCTTATAAAAGACACAATAAGAGTCATTAAAAACATCGAACCTTTTAAATGCTCCTAAAAGTACCTAACTCTACCTTTTAAAATAAATGTATAAATCTTGTGTGGCTAAGTCTGCTTTTTGTGCAGTTCCCTTTGCACTCTCCTGTTCAGTACATAACTGCATGTTTTTACACCCATGTAACCATGACAAATTCTTAAATATACTGGCACTTTAAAAATATTCCTAGTGCAAGCAGAGCAGAAAAATACAAAACATAGTATAAAAGAGAACATGGTATATACACAGAGGTAATGAATTACAACAAAACATGCAAACATGTACCACATGCTTATGTATTCTTAAAGAGGTTCAGATTTTATAAAATATGGTTTTGCTGGTAACTTTGACAGAAAAAAAAACATGTAGGTACTCTTATTGTGCTTTGTATTCAGGGTAACTGTGATCATGGTTTAATAAAAAAAGCTCACGTACATATAGAGCATTTTAAGTTTGTTTTTTTTTTTTACCAGTAGTCTTGCTCTTCCCTGTATATAGATGTACAAGACAATGCAATGTGTTCCTCTTCTACACTCAGTCACTTTATTTTTTCTCAGGCTTAGGAAAGACACAGGAAGGGCCGAATAGAGCCAGTCATGGCAGTGGTCCTACCTAAAGGTAAGTCTTTGGACGAGTGTGCCGAGCTCACCCAGAGACGCACCCAGAGCAAGACCGCAAAGGATGGCACGCAAACAGGTCGTCCAAAGAGACGCAGAAAGCCTCGGGCCGTCACTGGAGGGCGCCATAACGTCTTTGACTTTCTCAACCATAAGCTGGGAGGAAAGAGCACTGATCCTGCTGAGGGGGGTGCTGCTGCGCCATCAGCAGCGATGGGAGTGGAGGCTTACAGGGGAGGGAAAAGCACCAAGAGAAGTCTGAATGTGAAGCTGTTCCAGGCTGCTGAGAGAGTGTCCCAGACTGAGAGGGAGATCCAGAAATTGACTGAGTCACTCAGCAGACAAACTGGAAGGTCGGTACTGAGTTTTGTTTATGTTGCTGATTTATTGTACAGTTCTGTATGTGTAAGGCTGGGAACTGACCTAAATGAACTAAGATGTCATTAATCAGCTCCCTGTCAGCAGCTGTTATCTTCGTAATGGATAGTACAAACATATTAGCAATCTTCATCAAGCAATCTTGGCATAACATGTACAAACATATACCTACATAAATGCACTGCTCTCACAATTATTATTTATTGGGAAATATAATAATTCACAAATATGGAGGTGATTTGTCAAAATGTAAATAAGGTGTGAACATTTGTTTCTGTGGCCAACTTGTTCTAGAAAAGGCAGATACTAAACCCAACTTGTCTCACCCAAATCCATTTGCTGTTTGTGTGTGCAAAGGGACGCATCCAGAGTGAAGCAGCTGGAAGAGAAGCTGTCAGCGGCCCACCGGCTGCTGGCCCAGCAGAAAGCCCAGGAGCTGTCCATCCAGAGAGAGCACAAGAAAGCTGACACACACAAGAAGATGACTGAGTTTTAAGCTCACTTCTTTCAAAGACTTGGAGGATCAAGGGAAGCGCTGCTTGCCTGAAATGAACTTTTGTCCTCTGCCTGTTGTCAGTTATTTGCCACACTATTTTTTTAAGGCATTTTTTTTTTAGCATTGTTTTCCTCTGAATCACGGATTTGAGCTGGCGGTGGTAAATTTTTCATGCAGAATGGATTTCTGCCTTTTATTTTATTTTATTTTCAAGGACTGAGCAGTTTATTTGATGTTAACAGCTGTTTGGTTTCAAATGGTGCAGTTCACAGTAATGTTACAAACTAAATCTTATTTGTAATGAACATTTGCTCCAGTGTACGTCTGCCAGCACTAAAACCTTGTGTTTGGAGAACCAGCTGTGCATTTTCCTGTTTTTTCTAACCATACACCTTTACACAACTGAATTCTAGTGTGAAGAAATGTTTCTCTAGCACAGAATCTTTAATGTGTTCTTTGTTATATTTTTCTGGAAGAGGTTATAGTGTTTCTGACCAGAGGCTGCTCTGACGGTTAGTGCAGTATAACCTTGACTTGTACTTTGGACTGATTTTTAAAATTACAACCTCAAGAGTTAAGGAGACCTTTACAGAGTTTCGGAGTGAAGCCTCTGTATTTGCCCACGCCCCTTCCCAGCTCATACCTGGCATCTTTGAAGCTACGGCCGTAACCTCTCTATTAAATAATTAATTTGGAGAGAAGCCTGTCTGTTCGAACATCAGACACACATTGTCTGTAGGCGGTGGGTGGGTTGGGCAGTGACTGCATCTACCTTTCACACACTCAAGTAAAGGTTGAAGTCGTGATGTTAGGTAGCTGTACACGAGGTCTACATCCCTTTATTCTTTCCTTTTATGAGCTATTTCTAATCAGAATGTGATACAGGGATATAACAAGACACAGAAACAGAAAAACACACAACTACTGAATCTACCTTTTTAATTTTTCAAAAAGGATCAGACCAGCTGAAATATGCTTATATTATGACCCTGAGTCCATGAAAGACAGCTAGAAATACAGTGACCATCAGCAAGTAACTGCAATTGTCTTGTCCCTTAGGGGAAAGCAATAGGAAATACCCAATAGTAATAAGAGCAGCAGGGAGATACAGTGCACTTCATAATCTTTCCCATGAAGTTTGTGGATAGACTCTGATGGAGCAGAGGGCAGAACTCATGAACCCTTGACGTGGTACCCTGAGGGAAGCCCCGCTCACACACTTATCTGTTGAGTGGCAGTATTTTTAGATTGCTGGTGACTGGAGGGATCACACTGAATTTGCTGATTGTTGGGGAAAATGGCAAAAAGCAGTCTGTGTGTGTTGATTTAATGGGATCCCTCGAGGGTCTGTGCTTCACGCTTTACCCCATTTATGAGCCTGGGGTCTCTGAGGGTATCGCTGTCCAACCAACAGCAGATTTACTCGGTATGTGTTCAGGTCTTGGCCGTGTGTATGCGCTGCACACTCCTGCAGACGTCTGTCTTGTGTATGGATTCAGACTGGCCTATTAGGGGAGTGTTCACAGGTAATCGGCACTTATCAGAGCCTGGATTATGTGATTAAGGAGATGTGATGAGAAAATTGATTGGCCGGCCACCTTGATAGATGTTTTGCTTAGGAATTCACGTCAGGGGCTGTCATGCTGCACGACTTGGTCTAAGAAAAGGGCAGAGTAGCTTGAGCTTTCTAATGTCCCTCGACAAATTCTAGTTTGTGTGGATATTGCAAGTTTACAGTCACATCTTGTTCAGCGATTTCATCTTTTTCATGTTTTACTTGTAATGGTCACAACTCACAATCAACTTACTAGTTTTTTCCAGAACCTTTAAAATGTATCACATGTTCTTTACTGGATGGACTTTGCCCTGTTGTCATGGGGATGAATGTGTTTATACACAAGCTCAGTTACTTTTAAGATTTCATCCATTTTTAACCACAGCATGACTATGGATGGCAGTGTTGGTCAGTACACCACTTCCAGACTGAAATATCTCTACAGCTATTGAGGGCATTGCCCTGAAAGTTTGTAGAAACATTTATGTTCTGCAGAGGATGAAGATGAAGCCAAATGTATTTGGTAATAACCTGACTTTTCCATTTGTGTCACATGGATACTTTGGATATTCATGTCCTCCTCTGGATTAATTGAATGTACATATATACTGTACATAGCTAAAGACATACGTACAGACATAATTATATAGTCTGTCAAGATAACAGTTAATCAGGACGGGGCTAACAGCATTACTAAGGTTCATCTTGTTCCAAGCACCATTATTAAATTCAAACACCTCTCTGTTTTTAAATTAATTATCAAAGCCTGGCATATGTATCTCCAAAGACAATCACTTAATTGGAATTAGCACTGAAGGTCAATTCTTCATCAAGGTAAATTTAATAACATGACATTTAGTTGTAATTAATAACTTTGTGTACTTGCGTGGCATTTTGCATTGCTTTTTTGAGTCTGCCAGTACAGAGGACCTTTGTGGAGCTCTCCCATCTGACGTACACATTTGAAATTTCCTTTGTAGAAGTATTTAATATTGAAATTATGTACATGAAATCCCTGCTGAAAAAGTGTATCTTATCATTTCATGGAAATTACTTTGTAGTTTCATAAAGACCATCCACATTTCATTTCGGAATTCAATTAAATACAATATACTGTAGTATTGTGAAAGGACTAATGGAAATGAATACCCATTCATATCTGAGTCTTTGCATACAGACAAAAGACTAACTTAAGCTTGACTCTGTTATACAGCTGTGTATAAACTCATTTGGAGCTGCAAAAAAGTGCTACTTTGTAATTCAGACTACCATTCTGCTTTTTTTCTGCAGCTTAGGTGATGGAATCAATGAATAAATACACAGCACTGCAGGTAATTCACCTTTAAAGTGCTGTGTTTTCATATTGTGCTTAATTGCCATTTTCTCCTGTCTGTGTTTTTACATAATGATCAATGGCTGGTCTTCTGCTGAGCCAGGGGAAATACAGTAGTTTGTTGGCTAAGATCAAAATTCAGGTCATCACTTTGGGCATTCAGGTGTAATGTTACATGCTTTTAAATCTAATCAAATAGGAGGTTTTACTGAGGTGGAGCAGCAGGATGCATATATATGGGAACAGAATTAAAGTGGAAAAGAGTTGATGACTTGCTGTAAACAGTAATTTAATACTTTTTGTTGGTGGAGATGTAAACAGTTCAGAGAAGCTACACAAATGAGTGGTGTTAGCTTTGCTCCAGGTGTTGCAAAGCAGTGCGACTGCTTTGTCAACTAAAAAGTCCATGTCACAACAATGTGATTTTATATGATTGATGAAATGAGGAAGTATTGGATTTTGAGGATGGATGAAATGATGTGAGGAAGGGGATGAACTTGGGGAAGGAAGTTGTCTGTTTAGGCCAGTCTAGGGAGGATATATTTAAGGCTTGGGAGGAGAAGACTCAATGTGGGGGATACATCTCAGGAGCTGAATCACCCGAGCCAATTACCATTACGGGCCCCAGACAATGCCTGGAAAAGGAGAGGTGGGAGAGATAAAAACAGGATTTGTATTCAAAGGGGTGGAAGGAGGGCGGAGGGGGTGAATGGATGTGAATAAAATGGACAGAGAGAGGGATGAGTAAGGGAGGTAAATGGGAGAGGGAGAGAAGGATGGGCAAATAAGACAGGATGGGTCGGCCAAGCACATGTAGGCTTGCGAGGTGATCAGAGGTGTAGCTGAGGCATGGCCCCGCTCCCGAACCTCAATTGTGCTCTCCTTTTTACACATTTGTTTAACAAAATCACGATGTAATCATGTAGGCATAAACTGCACTCAGGTATCTCAAGAGACAAGACAAGTAAGACATCACCTGTGATTACAATACGTGCACATACTTTAAATACTGACTGACATAGCCATACCAAACCAACTTAATGTATAAAAAAAAGCATGTTGTAGACATGTTTGTTGCTTTCGATTTGCAATTTTTTTTGCACTTTTTCATCATCTGTAGTCATCGACTTTCTCTATGTTTGTTCGGCATTCGGCCATAGTAACCATTAACTCGCTACTCGCAGAGACAAGAAAAAACTACCCTGCTTGTCACACTTGAGTCGAAAAATGAGTCTGTTACGTTAGTTCCGTCTACCCTTCCTGGCGAACAACCGCTGCTGGAAAACATGCCATTGCCTGTGAGCTGCTTGTGATTTTCCCAGGAATGTCGCCACAGGCACCCACAGTCATGCTGGATATGCAAGGGCTTTCATCAGAGTGCCATAGGCTCAATCATCATTGTGTTACCTCATTCAGCAACCAATAGTGACTTCACATTTATTGACTTAACAGACATTTAATGAGGATTGTTCAGGATTATTACTTTAAGATAATAATACAAATACTCCAAAATTAATGTGGCAGCTATTTATTGTTATCACCTTTAAATGTATATACCAATGTTTAAAATCATGCTTGATTAAAGATGTAATTGGGCTGACCATCCCACTTCAGTTCTACTTATTTATCAAGCAAAAGAAAAAAGTAAAAAAAAAAATTCAATTCAAGATTCAAGATTCAAGAATTTATTTGTCATTGCACAACAATAACATTATGCAATCATTGCCAATGAAATTCTTAAGTCTCTTGCTCCCTACAACAAACAAACAATGCTCAGGAATATTAGCATGAAAAATAATAGAAACAAAAACAAGAAAATAGATTAAAGAATAAAAATATAGAAATAAATAATAGTACAAGACTACTAATAGATTAATAAATAGACCTAAATTTAAATTAAACAAATATAAATTTTACATCTAAGAAAATATACAACTAGAAGAGATAACAAATATATATACAAATATACAATAGAATATGCAATAGATGGTGATGATGGTATTATTGTGATGGTGTTATTGTTTTAAGAGTTTTAAGTCGTCAAAAGTCTTATGGCCTGCAGGATGAAGCTTCCCTGAGCCTGGTGGTTCGGGCTCGAATGCTGCTGGAACCGTTGGCCAGACGGCAGCAGACAGAACAGTTTGTAGCTGGGTGACTGGGATCCTTGATAATCTTGGTGGGTTTCTTCCTACACCGCTGGGTGTAGAGGTCCTCCATGGATGGCAGCTCCGTCCTGGTGATGTGCTGAGCAGCTTTCACCACCCTCTGTAGAGCCTTACGGTTGAGGGCGGTGCAGCTGCTGTACCAGGCGGTGATGCAGCCAGTCCAATTCATTTGTGTGTGTGTGTGTGTGTGTGTGTGTATATAGCTTTGCCTTTCTAGGTGGCTGGTGTTATTCATGACTGGAAAAAGGTACTTAAAATTGATCCTTGTTAAAACCAAAGTGCTGTAACAACCAAGAGAATTCAATGATATTGAATAGATGTTTATTTAACTGCTAGGATTAGAAAATCACAGAACTTTATGTGTGCTTCTCTAAGCAGTGACAGCAAAATGCAAAATGTGTTACACCTGAACAAACACACACAACTTCTTCCTAGAAATCCTTCCCAGCACTGAAATCTGACAAATCAGATTGCACAGAAACATGAATATTTGATGATTATTTGGTGAGGGCATTGCAATGTCACCTGTGCTATTGCCAAGATGGTATAACACTGACACTGTAGTAGGAATGTTAAAAATGTAGATTTACATCAAACTTTTTACAGTCTTATAGAGTCTTTCTGTGGTGTTACTGCAGTTGTAAATGGTCAAAGTCGATTCTTCTCTGTTTTTTATGAAGCTCAATGTCAAAATGGAAAGGCGCAGAAGGATAGTTTCGCTGTTGGCCTTTTGCCCTCATAAAGAATTAATATTCCCACTGGATTCAGTGATAGATATTTCATCTCGTTTCTCCATGAGTAACCTTTAGATAACCTGGGGCAACAGCAAGGAGTGACTTGTAGTTCTTGTAGTAAATAGAAAATAAAAAGATAAATGATAAGCCATTCTTTTTTTTACCATACACATCTTTCTGTCAGTGTTCTTGGACTCCCTTTCCTTCAAAGATGAGATTCTAGATCATTCCAGCCAGCCAAGGTGGAAGAAAGAGTCCCACAGATCCTAATATGCACACCAGTACAAACATCCAGAGGAATATCCTGTCGATGACCATAGCCACATACTTCCAGTCCTCCTTAACCTAGCGGAGAGGACACACAGCAGAGAGGGACATTTCAAATTTCACACCACACCACCTTTCTTTTTACCAGCTGTCAGTTTTTACCCTTGATTGATTTCTCTCGAATGGCTGATTTTTTCATTATGAGGCAGCTATCTCCTAAATGTCAGTCAATCCTTGCTTGTCTCTCTTATGAAAAATTCAAGGTCAAATCACTGAGGTAACATTGTTAGTAAGACAGGCCTTTTCTGGCAAGAGATAGAAAGAGCATTGTTGTATTGACAGTGACTCGTGTCAATAAATGCAATAACTTTCCCCACTTATTTTGGAATAATTGTACACATTTTCAAACTTCTCCCATCCCACAATGATACCCTTCACTTTTTTACAGCAACACAGCAATTAACACAGTTTCCTAATTGTCATATATTTTCACTGATATATTTCAAAGCAATAAGGAAATTTCATCTAACAGTGGAAAATAAAGACCAGTACTATGACACATGATTATCCTTCAATTATCCTGTGTAAATAAGTTTTACAACAATCTGACAATCAGATGGACAGTGTGCTGTAGGAACACCCCCTGTTGGATTGCAAGGCATAACCTGTTGCACTTTCTCTGAGACTTTGGAATTTAGGCCGATGCTTACCAATCAAATATTACATTTTTTCCCCTCATTCTAACAGTAACTCAAATAAAAGGTGACAGGAGGAAGGTGGAATCTGAAAGTATTTAAGCCAGTTGAGTTATACTGAGCTCTGTTAGCTCTGTGTATGATTTTTAAATATAAATGATAAAATATGAGCACTGCATAAACATTCAGGAGCTATTATGTCATTAATCAGGCTTTACAGGTTACTTTAATAAGGATAATTTCTTTCAACTCACTGAAAAATCTGCATCCTCTGCTCTGAGATGATCCGCTATGTACTGAACCCCCTCTATGGCCCGACGCATAGCTGGGGAAATAGTTGGAGCCATGGTGTCCTGTTGGGTACTTGCATCTTTTGTGGACGCTGCTGTTTGAGTTTCTGCTTTGTGATCTGTAGGGGCTTGTTTCTTCACCCGCCCTGTCATCCTAATGACCCCAGGCCCTTCATCATGCAGACAGCAGTACTGGAAGCTGCGGGAACGACATAGATGCTCAGCTCTCTGAGGAAGCTCCTTCTGTTGGTTACACATTTGCTCTACACTGAGGGAGCGGCCATTTGGGGCCAGTGTATTTGGTTCTTCCCTGGACAGGCTGGGAAGTGGGCCCAGTGGCAAAGTTGGGGGCAAGGACAACTGAGAACAAGACAAGGCTATGGAGTTGTGTCCACATAGGGATTGCTTCTCTGATAGGATTGAGTACTGACCGGATGTGGACTGGCAGAAAATGTTGGCATTCAGAATGTGATCTTCTTCACTGTGGTCCTCTAGAGGGGAAGAGGGTGGAGAGGGTGAGCAGACAAGGATGCTTGGACTGTCGGATGGAGTCTTTGGGAGTATATTCTCTACCTGGCCCATCTGACTTAACCCTGTCTCCAACCCTGTCCAAAAGGACTGTGAGTTGCCTGTTGTAGATATGGTGGTGGGACGGTGCATCATCTCAATAAGCTTCTTGCAGTGCTGCTTGGCTGTTCCCGGTGGGCGCTTCATGAAGAGGACTCGAGGCACCAAGTCCAGGAATACTCTCCGCACCCAGTGAGGCATGCCATGGGTTTGTGGTGATCGGTGATGTACATTTAACACAAAGACAGTAATTATGATGGAGAGCGTGACAAAGACCATGGTGAACAACAGGTATTCACCAATCAGTGGAATTACCAGTGATGTAGACGGTATAATTTCCGTGATCAGTAGGAGGAATACTGTTAGGGATAGCAACACTGAGATACACAAAGTGATCTTCTCTCCACATTGTGATGGCAAATAAAATACCAGCACAGTCAAACAGGAGATAAGAAGACAGGGAATGATGAGGTTAATGGTGTAAAACAAAGGAAGCCTCCGAATGATGAAGTAGTAAGTGATGTCTGCATATATCTCTGTGCAGCACTCATACTTTTTCGTATTGTACTTGCCCACTGCATTGACAATGACCCACTCTCCACTCTCCCAGTAGTCCATCTGATCCACATCACTAGCCATGCTGATCAGATCGATCTTGGCACGGTCGTAGGTCCACGAGCCAAACTTCATCTTGCAGCTCTGCTGGTCAAAAGGGAAAAAAGTGACATCTATGCTGCATGAAGACTTGTAAATGGCCGGTGGCATCCACTTTATCCGACCGTCATGGAACAGATGTGCCTTCGTGAGGTGAGTCACTGCAAAGTCACCATCAGCGCTGCACATAAAGAACAGGATGTAAGACAGGAAAAAAAGACAAGAGACATTCTTCAAAATGTGTAGTAGATTTTTGCCTTCATCAAAGTATTTTCCTCAAGCAGTACTAATAAAAACTTTAACTCAAGGTCCACTTGAAACTTAACTCCTTCAGTTTCTTTCTTTGAACTTTACACATTTTATGGCTGTCTCCAGAGGATAGACTGAACATTTGTTCTCAGTTGAAATTCTAGGAAAAAGCTACTAGGTGGACCCTGCTGTAATTATTTTTAAAAATGCAATTTACGACACTGCACTGTAGTCAATAAATGTGTCAGAAATCACAGAGGAAGATAAAACATTTAAGACACCACAATACAAAGTAAAACATCAACAAGACAAGAGACATTGATTGCAGACAATGCAATCAACATATAAATAGAAATATAATGTAAAATGCACTATTCTGACTTTTTCTTACATTGTGTGACAAGTACAAAGCACACAAAATGCAAACCTTTACTTCACACATTCTTTAAAAAAAAAAATTAATCTAATCTTTTCTCTTCTGTTACTTACCCTCTACCTGCTTGTAATTTTTGAAAAGAAGAAATATTTGTTAATATATGTATGCTGATGACACTCGCATCTATATGTCTGTATCACCAAGGAAATAGAAGTTTCACTGTGCCTAAATTTCCTGCCAATAAATAACAATACCACAAAAGTGAAATCTGAAGTCAGTGCTCTAATCTTTGTTACTGAAAACTGTCATGGCGACAGCTGCTGCATCTTGTCTGTATTATCTAATTAAACTTTGTTGTAATCTTCTCATGTCATTCCAGCCCTGCCATTTCACACCTGAGCACCATCCGGTACTTCCTGCCTCAGCTTATCATCTGACCTATTCATCTGCCCACCTTGTTGCAATTAGCTCCAGTACATCTAGAGATTAACTATCAGTCACTCCATGCTGGATCGTCTATGTTGCCTTCATTCTTTTCTGCCTGCATCAGGCATCTACAGCTCATTCAGAATTCTGCTGTTCAAGTCTTTATGAAAGCTGAGCATGTAAATGACAAAAGAGGATAAAAAAATCAGTTATTTCATGACATTTCTTTGTTTTAGTCATTAGTCCTTAACACTTTGTCACATGAAATGTGCTTTACATATAAAGTTGCCATGGCTGATTAGTTCCCACAAATACATGACTGAGCCTCAGATACTTCCCACAAGAAGGAGACAATTGTGTTGTATGAGATGGGAATCTGATGTTGAATTCAATAAATTCTCTCATGCCTGTTTTTGATTGAGTTTTCCATATACACTGATTTCGTTTTATTCAGATTGATATAAATACAATTCTATCTGACTCACACACACTGGATGTATTTTATCTGAGGCCCTTTGAAATACATTCAGTTACATGTGATCAAATAATTCCCAGCATACTGCTCTGTACGATATAGGAAGCTTTGTTGGTAACCACATCCATTAAGGCTGACCTTGTTCAAATTAGTTTTAGCTAAATTATTCTATGACACTGGCACAGGGCAAGATATTTGACACAACCACAGAATCTCCATGTTTTCCCTCTGGTCATACCATCTGTCAGAATGAAATAATAAAAAATCTGATTATTAATTGTTATATGATTTTTTTTTTTTTTTTTTTGAAATTGCAACATTTAAGATCCCAGAATCCATTACAATTTCCCTGCATGAAAACATGCAAGCTATGGATATAGATCCTCACTTGTTGTAGAGGACAATGTCAGGCCTCCAGATGATCTCTGAGGGAATACGGATGGAGGTGACATTTTCGTATTCCTCCGGGTTCCAACGGAGTTTGTAATCATTCCATTCCTGTAGGAAAACATATACTGTAGCTTCATATTGAACTATATCTTTAGCATTTGTTTTGTCTCTCATTATTACATACTTGTTTGACCCAGACGTTTGTGGTCATCATCTGGTTCTTCTCATCCTTATTTCATGTGAACAGAACAGATAATTATTGTCACATTCGTTTTATTTCATATTAATGTCATGTCAGTCTAGACTTCATTATCACATAGGCAGAATGTCTTTGAACATCTCAAGTTGTTCCTAGCACTCATGAATCAGTTTTAGAACAAATTAAAATACACAGCCCCTATTTATATAGATTTGTTGTGTAATTTAGCGGGAAAGAAACATTATGTAGTGCTTCATGCAAGAACATCTTCACTGTTCTTTGTCTGTTGCTTTGCAGCCACCGCTGCCTTTTCCAGCTCTTTCCCAGAAACATCTAAGACACAGCACTCAGTGAAAACTCTCTGTAGGAGCAGACAACTTCACCCAGAGCTGGCTCTCACTACCAGGCATGTGGAGCAAGCACTGTCACCTAACTGAGTGTCAAAAACCTAGAGAATAATCCCTGCAGTGATGCAGGCTGCACATATTCAATCTTGAAGCTGCACAGGGCAACTTTGCGTGGCTCCAAAGGCAGCTGGAGGTGTTATAAAATGGTTTTGCCTTAGTCAACAGAAACCAGCATTTGTGTAAAATTCACATTCATTTAAAACTCCAAAGCGTCTGTAATGCAATGCTACCATAGTGAAAAGAGAGAATAAAGATGTTGTTTTGATGTGTTGCCATACTTGACAACTGAATTTAATTTGGGAAAAAAATTAAATCTCGTCAGTGGTGGCTTCATTTCCGCTGATAAGTGATCTGTATATTTCAAAGTTTCTTTCTTGCCTAGCGTTGCTCTGAGCTAGTTGCTATTATGATCAAAATGAATATGATTCATAAAACAGAAAGAATGCAACTGAAAATGCATCATTTACACAATTCCATTGCACCAACACAGCAATCATAACAGTAAATCAACCTTTATTGGACCACACCAGCACCTAACCTGATGGAAATGACAAGATGTGTTTGCAGTGAACCAGCTTATTAGCTATCCATCTGTTCCCCACTGAATGTTTGCCTGGTGGCTTGTTCAGCAAACTGAGGTACCAGCCAAGATGTATGTCCATGTTTGTAAATCAGACAGGGAGACTTGTTTAAGTGTTGTGTTGTATAGAAGGCTAATGTTTGGCAGATAGTCAGTGACTGAAGTCACTGTTTTAATTAGTCAATTAGATTGGCTGTATGGAAACAGCATCAGATACATGAGAATTTATTCTGTTATTCCAAAAGATTAATGCAAAAATAGGGAGTGCCATTATGAAATCAAAACATGTAAAATCTAAATTTCTCCCTTTTGAGTTCAGATTTTTCCTCAGAGGAGACAACTGGTCAAGTTATTTACCAAGCAGATATCTATGCTGCAGCAGTAAAAATCAAAATTTAAGTGTGATATCCAGTGTTGGTTACTGGTGAAATTTAACAAGGCTGGAAGGTTTTACTCACTACATCAATAAGCTGGGCAATAGACAGTCCAAAGTGCACTAGCACTGTGTCTGTAGTGTTTTCCACAGGCCGGGAGAGCTTATTGTAATGTTCAAACAGATCCTGGAGCAGCCTCTCTTCAGCATGGGCACGAAGTCCAACTTGGGAACACACTGATGGGAGAGAAGAAGGAATTAGATGGATAAGGAAATCTTAGGCTAATGAAATGGCCTTTTGTAGCCCTAATGTGTAATTTAACATCTTTTTAGTAGTTTAAAACAATACATTTAGATCTTTGCATGAGGCTGCATGTAGATGCACATGCATCAGTTAATGCTGATACTTCTTTTTTTGTCCAGACTTTGCCAGCAACTTTCTATATACTTTTGAATTGAAAACAATGTGACCGGTTTCCCTCCTTGCACATTTATGTATGAAAAAGAAACCATGAATTTAAATGCACAATATTAAAAGTCAATATATTTTTTTATAGGCTACTGTAGAATACATTCATCTATAATGGATTTAGTTGATGCAGCCATGCTACCATAAAGAATCCACTGTTGTCGATATGGAGTGTAATCTAAAAAAGGGTGACCTCTATTATACAGGTGGCGTATGGTTACATGAGACCATATCCGAGAGATGAGACGGGTGGGGGGGGGGGCAGGAGATGAGAGGAGAAAAAAGAGGAAGGAGGAATCTGAATCTGAGGACATCCGTTGTGTCTCTGAACAGCCGTGCTGATGGAGCGATCTGTCGAGACGTCTCGTCCCTTCCTCATCCCCTCTCGCCCTCTCTGTCTCAGTGTCTCTCTGCCTCAGCCGCTGCAATGGAGCAACTCAATCCAATCACACACCCCCTTTGCAATCAGCTCACATAGCGCTGAGGATGACCTAACGAGGTCTGGGAACAATTAAAGAGACGGGATCGTCCTGAGGCTCATACAGTACAATGTCCTTTGTATTCCGAACCTTTTTTTCATATTCAATTAGGCATTTTTCTATTCCGGACACTGTGAATCTGTGCAGGTAATTCAGTGGCATAACAATACATCATAGGGTGTGATTTTGGTTCTCCACCCTCAGTGATATTTCATTATGCTTGACACTACAGTGTATTTCAATGTCTTTCTTGTGTGTGGAGCATTATATTGTTTATATATTGTCATTTATTGTGAAAAATGTGAATTATATTGGAGCTTGGGGGCATTTTTTATTACCTTGTTATAACTTGAGTCATGTGATTGCACAGGAAGGCTATCAATCTCTCTATCTTTTTACAGAGATGCTCTATACTAACTTGCATTCTTATAACAGGTACACAGGTTATGTTGTCATGCTGGCCTTCCTCTTGGGTCCTACTACCCACTCAATCAAAGCTGATGGGCTGTCCTTCAGTTGCTTGAAAACTGGCATCCTCAATTTTTAAAGGCTTGGGATCAATATCTTATTAAATGGATATAGTTTCTTTTTCCCTCCACGTCTTCTCTTCCTGTTTCCACTTGAATCTGTTTGACATGTCCGGATTCCCAACAACCTTGAAATGTCTCTGTGCTTTCAGATGATAGAACACAGGTACCTTTGTTTTATCGCAACATTTCAGAGTGATATCTGTTGAATGCTGCTGATATTAAATAAAAAAGGGACACTCCAGTAGTTTCTAAAACAGCCTTGCAACTAATGGGTTTAAAAGGGGGAGCTTGCAGGATGTCCTGACTTTGACAAAGAGTGGGTCAAAGCAGTAATGTGTGGAGGAGAAAGTACATAATTGTTCATTGAGTTTACTTCTGTACAATGTGCTTTACGGGACATGAATAGCAGAGGTACAAAATGTAATGTTACCAGCCACTTAGAATGGAGGATATTCACATTTCATACTGAAACATTCATTCAAGCTTGTATAATTCTTCAACTTTGTTGTTAGTTGTTTTGTGAGAATGTCCAGGTCCTTCTCCATTAAGTCATGACATTCCCCTTTATCCTTTTCATTGTTAGTCTACTGGTATACTCACTCATTTTTACGCAGACAATTCAAATCAAACAAGATTAATTATGTGAATAATTAAGAAAGGTTAATAAAATCTGATACAAAAATAATGGCAAATATATTTTTTAGACTTTTGTACTGTACTGATATTTTCAGTCTTGCTAAACATAAGCCTAACAGTTTCATAACACTTGGTTATTTAAACATATCTGAGCTGCTGGACCCAGTTCTGTCCTCATTTGATCAATATACTCTGTAGGCCAATAATGCATGAGCAGCAAATATCACTTTTAATAGATGTGAGTCCTGCTCCCGAACTACATGGACAAAGCTGTTACCATGTCACTAAGCAACAGAGGCTGTTTCTATCTTCTTATCCAATGAAAACTATAGAAAGCAACAAAGTTGTTGTGTCCTGAAGGTTATGTTTTTGTCAGTTATTGTGACTCATCAGACTTTTCTAAATAGAAAATCTTTGGTTTTCTAGTAACTAATGGGATGAGAGCTTTATCAGTGACAGTATGAAAATGATTGGGGTGGGGAGGGAAGCTGAATCATGCATATTATTTTATAAAAAAATAAGCCCATCTAATGCAAGCATTTTGTCATATAGAATTCAGCGAATGGTCTTGATAAATGAATGTACATGTCCACGTATATAAACCACCAGATCCCCCCACACACTTCTGATACCCCTTGGCCTTTCACAAAGTCACTTATGTTGATAAAGGAAAATCAGTAGCAACTGTAACTGACAGAAATGTAAATGATTTACCTTGTGGAGGAAGAGTGAAAAAAACTAAGCTTAAACATCTGTATATATCCATAGCGCCTCCAGTAGCTTCCAACTCTGTGTGTGTGCTCCTTCCAACTTCTGCTGGATTTCAGTCCCAGTGGTCAGTCATCTGGCCTGTAACAGGAAATCTTTAGAAGGTCCAAATTAGGTTAAACAGCCGGATAGAGAGGTCATGTGTCAGACCAGGGCCCGGCGTTCCTCATGGTTCCATCCGTCCATCTCTTCAGTTGCTCCTCTGTCCAGTCTGCGCATCAGTATAAAGGACCACAGACCGTAGACCTGTACTTCAGTTTCCCTGATCCAACACTTAAAATTCCCTCCCCACTCCACTGGAATCTTTTATCCAAGTGTGGCTTATCCCTCTCTTCTCCACCCTTCGTGTCTACATTACTCCCTCCCTTGCCTCTCATCTCTCCGCCTCCTCACCTCATCTCCCTCTGTCTCTCTCTCGTTCTCTCTCACTCTCTCTCCCTCACACACACACCTCATTTCTCTCTTTGCATTCTCTCTTTCCCTCCCACTTATTTTCTTTTCTCCCTGTTCCACTTTTCTGTCTCTCCTTCACTTTTTCCATAAAAAACACTGAACTTTTTTGTCTGTGTGTGTCAGGGAAAGAGAGCATCTGTTGAGATTTTCTCACCAGTATATACAGTATGCATGAGCAGTGCTCTGTGTGTGTTTGTGAGTGTGTTTTTGCACACCAGTTACTTGTACATGAGTTGTGTTAGCGTGTGTGCAGTCTGTGTGTAGATACCTGTCCAGTCTTCTGGAAGTGTCAGTGAGTCATAAGACCTCTGGATACTCTGTAATCTCCTCTGCCCTGTTTCCCAGGAGCATATCATCCTCAGTGCCCCCTCCCTTTATTTGACTCCCCTCCTTTCTCTTTAAACAACCCTGACCCTTACCTGTTGTCTTTTTTTTCAAACAATGTGCTTACTGACAGAGATTTCTTTTTCCCTGCCACCACTCTGTGCTGCACTGCCAGTCTCCTTCACAACTTTTAAATGTCAGCAGAGCTGCAGAGCTCAGTGCCAGGGCTGGCCATCTATTGAGACAGTTGCATTTGCTTGAGGTGTGTTTACTGTTGCCATACATCTTTTTACTTTTCCCCAGCAATGCCAACATGTCCTGTTTTGATGACACAAAGCAAGAGAGAATAACTGGGGACACTTAAAAAAAAACCTTGACTTAAGAGCCATGTTTACTTGAGATTGGCTGACGCAGAAGCCTGCTTTTGACTTTCCGACAGTTCTATCTGACTGTGTTATATGATAGAGTGCAACAAAAGAGGTCCAGGCGGAGATAAATTTTGCTGCTGTAGATGTCTTTGTCAGATATGTTTTTTTTTTTTTTCAATACACTATGAGCCCACAGAGAAAAGCCTCCGCAGTGTACACATTGATTTTTTCTAATCAAAGACACGGCTGTCTTGATCCGGTGATGACTAACAGTGACTTGACAGATGAAGAGATTCCTCTCATCGGTGTGCCGCAACAGCACAGATGTACGTTCTTACCATCAGAGATTTGATAGCCGATTATTTAGTTGGATTGCTGTCAGCAGTCCAGCAGGAATTTGTAAGTGGGACAATGCAGCAGCAGGGGGGCACTGTAAGAGCAAATTTCACTTTCAGTAAAGGGCAGGGTGCACAAATAGGCCAATTACAGCCTTGTGGATGATATATACATTAGTTTATCCTACGCCCACATGTAGACACATATAAGCTCCCTCTGTAGCCACCTCAGCTGATGAGAAGGACCATCTGTGCATTCTTGGAATTGTAAGGGCGTATAAGCAGTGGCAGTATTCGCATCCTGCAGCAGCCACCTTAATAATTCAACTTGTCCTGATATCAGAAAGGATTTGGTGATCCCCAAGCGAACACTTTGACCTCTGCCTTAGATGGCCTGAACCCAAATACACTTGCTAACCCTCTGTGGCTATGTTGGACAACAGGCGCTGCTATCAAAAATGCTATAATTTGTTTTCAAAGGGTAATCAAAATCCTAATGCAATCTGGCACCAATCTTTGCATGTGATAATGCTTCAGATAGCTTTTTTTACATAGAGCTACAATAAACATTTTAGCCATGCTAAAGCAACATTGATCCACCACTTTGGTCCAGACTGAAACCTCTCAATAACTACTGGATTAATTGGTATGAAATTTTCATGTCTACAGAGAATGAGGTTTAGCTTTTTCTCTAGCACCAGTGTGAGTGACACCCAGACACAGTCTCAAAAACTATTTCATGGACTGCCATGGAATTTGGTACAGAGCCAAGACAATTAATCCAACTGGTTTTGGTGAAACACTGACCTTTCATGCAGCATATCCAGCAGGGACGTTTACTCAGTGAACTATCTCAAAATCTACAAGAATGATTGGTACATCATTTCAAAGTTTCAGTGAGGTTTACATTTGTGGTTTTTAGTGAAAAAAAGTCTCAACAAGCATTGGCTGCGTTCCCATTTCATTTGTCACAAACAATCATGTCCCTTTTATGATACATTATAATGAGCGTTTATGAGCAAATTCTTGGAAATCTGATAATGTTTCCATCAGACTGAGCTGTACTTATTGCTTGATGTGAATTAGCAAATGTTTACATACTAACTTGTTAAACTAAGATGTTGAACATTGTGGCTTATAAACATCAGCATGTTAGCATTGTCATTGTATTATTCATATATTGTTATAGTGCTCTACATAGTTTTGTGGCTATAAGATATATAGAGAATTTAATCTTCAGTCTCAAACTGTGTTCAGACTTGTTTCATGTTTGTTTTGCAAAACTTCACTTGAGCTTCAGCCTTTGGGCTTGAAATGAGTTGATACCTGCCAAACCTGGATTAATAATCATGATAATGTGCTTCTGCTTGTCATTCTCTCACAAGCCTGTTATACTCATGGGGAGAAAGAGAGACAGGATGAGGGGGACACAATGTACCCGCACAAGAAATACAATACTTTGGAACATCAGTCTGTGCATGTTATTTCATACCCTAAAACTGATAAAGGACTAAGGTGGACTGGTACAATTGAACCAATTGAACCAGGGTCTGTTTATAATAATAATAATAATAATAATAATAATAATAATAATAATAATAATAATAATAATAATAACACAGTCCTGTCAATATGTTATAATAATAATAATAATATCACAGTCCTGCAATATGTTGCACACACTACACTTTCAACCAAATTATCAGTCACAATGGCATTGAATTGTGTAAAGTATTTCCTCAGATATATGCTGTATATTCAACTATATTATAGTATACCAAAATTAGTCTAAGAATATGTTGGTAATTGAAAGAATGGTGTTGATACAATTATGGAATACATCATCATTTATTTATCTGGTGGATTTTTTAGGTGCAGTTTGTGACAGCAATGTCTTCCTGCCTACCCGCCTACCTGTACCTGCTTACCTGCAAGGGAGCTCTATTCCTAAATAAATCATCAGAAATAATCCTATGTCTCAGCTGTCTATATGTCCCTGTTTTCACTGTCCAGCCCAGATCATAATGGGCAGTAAATTCTTTCATGGAGTCCAAAATCTCCAGCGGCACCCCTGATTATAACAAAGATTTCTACCACTGAGCAGTAGTTCTCACACGTGAAATTGAGTAAGCTCCAAGGGATCACAAGGGGTGACGATTTATTTCGTGTTAAGAAGGAGTTAATGATACTTCATGAGAATATGTGTGATAACATGAAAGGTTTCACTGCTACTCCACTGCTAATCTCCACATGCAGCAGAGACCGTTTTGACAAGTATTCACTGTCACTGATAAATGATTGAATGATTCAGTTACTTCAATTAGTTAGCATTACTATTAGAAATATCAAGGAGAGGGAATTGATATTTTATGAATGAGGTGAGGAGTTTTGTGTCCATTCAAGCAATTAAGAGGCTCTAATAGTGAGCCCCTTGTCATTATCCTTGAGTAAAAAGAACAGGAGTGTTACTTCAGAATCTTAGCCTAATTAATCCCACTTTACTTGTGAGGACACTACATACAATTTATCTCCTCCTGGACCTTTTTTGTTACACTCTACGGTCATAACAATAAACAAGATTGACGTTCCATATCAATATAACCCTGTAGGCTTGGACACATACATGTACTGGTATATATGATAACAAGAATAGTGGGAGGGGGAGCTGTGGATTTCATGTTAATCAGACCACTGTCAGTGGTCATGAGGGAAATGAATCATATTTGAGAGTGGCAGCGTTATTGATGGGCTCCCAAAATCCAGTGAAGTTTCTGTAGTATTGATTGAGTTTTCTCCCACTGAAACCGGCCTCTGTGAGGAGAGCTCCCTGGAACAGCCTCAGGATTTGAGATCATTAGGTCAGCTAGCACTCAACAGCGCATGTTTCGCCTCAGTGATTCACACCGCTCTTTTTGTTACACTCATACTGGCATGCATCCACCTTCGTACGCACAAACCCACACAGACAAAGGGATTCATCCCATGCATACATAAACACCCAGCCTACCAAGGCTGCCAAGATCACCTGTCAATCATAGCTACTGCTTCTTTAAAGAAAAGACCAAAACCCCGCCTGCACTTTTCCTGGATAATCTGTGTAAAATGAAGGCGTTTCACATCTATGTCTATGCAAATGCCTAGTAGGGTTATTACTCGAAGCAGTGTTGTTGCCTTTGCTGTAACATAATCTTCTTTTTGTCATGTTTGCTTTTAGGATGAAGTCAAATTGGATATAACTAACACCCTGAAGCAGGAGATGGATGCTTAAGTTAGCCTGAATGCTGTGGGCAAAGGCAAATATTGACATAATTGGTTGCCAACCATGAACCCACCTGCAACAGCCCAGGGGTAAGCGGAGATGGCTAGTGAGCAGGTACCAACAAAGATGGGGCACCTGCGGCATCAGTGAGGTGAATGCCATCTGTTAACCACATGCACACACAACATTAACAAAATGTCACCATCTCTGTTCATTTCTTTTAAAAGGGTTACACTGATGTTATGCCCAGCAAGTATTTATGTTTTTACTATGAGATAATGTGGTGACTTTTCAGTTCTGGCCTTTCACACTGGCTGATGCCAAATGCTGGTATAAGTGCTCTTTCAGATCAATATTATTTTGATTACACTGAAAACAGACACAAACACCATTAAACCAAATGAGGTAATGTCATGTGACGATAGTAGTCTGCCTTTATGAGTTGTATTGGTGGTTAACAACACTGTAATAGTGTTCATAGATGTGACAAGTTAGTAAAAGAAATGATAGCTCCACATATAGCAGAATACTGTAAGGTCAATGTTGGGACACCACACATTAGAGAGTATTACTGGAAATATATTACTTCATTACATAAAAACAGTAGCTCCTAATCAGTTGCCGAACAGTGATGGACGAATAGAGTAAAACCCAGAAATTAATTGCCTTGGGGAGAGCTTTACCTTTTTTAGTGCTGCTTTTATTATTTTCACCACATATCACAACAGCACCTTTTGTGCCAAGTGTTTTACGAGGAAATACACCTGGCAATGTAAACATATCATCAAGCATCATATTGCATTTGTGTTGGCCATGACTAAAGGGATATTTTTGACATTTTGATATCTTATTTTTCTTAGCCTTATACATTTTATAGAAAAATATCTAGCTGCTACCCACAAGAACATTTAAAATAAAATATTACTTTTTCAATAGAGTGAGAAATGTTTTTCATTCACAATGGCATCTCTCCTGCAATGCCCTGTACAAGTTTAAGAAATCCTGCTGACTCTTCATGATTATTGTAACATTGTTTCAGCAGGGTTAGGACACAAAACATCAGATTTTATTTCCTAAAGCAACAAATAATAACAAATGCCTTTCACTTCCATTCAACACAGAGTTAGTTATTACATATTCAAATATGCCTAACAGAAGACAGTTCTCTGTTCTCCATACTGACAAGGAAACAGCTGTGGGCATAGGATCTCCTTCAGTTTCCACCCCACCATCCACCCCACAGTACTCTCTCTCTGAATTTTTTATTTATTTATTTTTTTAAATCCTGGAAAAATTCAAGTCAATACCCATGCCAGTCTTTTCTTCCCCTACCCATCTGTCCTGTTAAAGGCAACTTAAAAAAATTTGGGTTGATTCTAAAACAAATCACGATCGATTTGGGTTTAAAATTGGACTAAAATCTGTATGGCAATAAATAATGCTTTATAAATTAAGTTTTTTTGTATTTGTTTTAACAGTGGTGCTGAAGTTTTCCCTGAAAATGATCCCCTTATTTCACTACTGAATTTGAGAGAGCAGAGCTTCACACAGAGCTTCACTACAAATTACTAATTACTACTAACTACTACTAAACATTAAATAGAATTATTTGACAGTGTTAGCAAAAACTGTAAGAGTATAGTTTTTGTGAAAGTAGTTCATTGCAGAGCTGTTGTATTGGACCACACTAGATTGTACAGGTAAGATTAATATTGTAGCTGATTGGTATATATGGTAAATATAATACATATCTTTATATCTACTGTATGTAACGCATACAAGCTAAGAAAAAGATTATCAGTAGAGTCGACTGAACACTTATTCAGTACATCGATTCTACTGATAAGCTTTTCATATGGACTTGTGCAAGTCCATATGGAAAAATGGAATTAATGGAAAAAAATCATGTAAACCATAATTAATGGTAGAATTATTGACAAAGCTGTGTTACCTAAAAAAATTGTAATTGGAACTAGACTTTCCGTGGTTTTGTTCAGATTATGCAATACCCATATTGGACATGATTACCTAAACAGTCACCAGAGGTTTATGTTAATACAGTAAAATCTATTATATATACACAGTGGGTGCAGCAAAATTCAATTACAGTTTAATTACTATACACAAAAGATTTGAGCCCCACAATCCTGCTGACTTAGTATTTCCCATGCAAGGGCATGTATATGCTATCAGTTTCTGTTGAACTGCACACAGATCTATTGTTAATGAGTTTAATCATTATATCTACTCATGCCCCTCCCATTTCCCCTCTCTCGTATCTCTCTCTCTTTGAGGTTTCAGATATCAGCATAGCCCTAGATGGGGGATAATCTGTCAATAATGCAATATTGCTTTATATGTCACACGTTTGCATCATAGAGAATATATGAACACTTGGGGCATGACATAATTATAAATGGGAAATAAGAGGTTGTAAGGGATGTTTTCCCAGTGGTACATGTTCATCCGCCTAGGTAGAGGACCACCCACCACAATGCTAATTTTCACTCTAGTGTAATGGGGCCATCCATCTGGTTTACTCTGCAAGACTATATCCCATGTAACCCATTGTCTTTATCCTTAAGTCACTGCACGCTGCATCTTACCTCACCGCTGAGTCTGTTTGCAGTGTGCCATCTGAACAAATAAACAAATCATTTCATTAGCCACACAGCTGGATGTACAAGGTCATTATTGATTTTGGAGGAACTGTCAAGGAAATCTGAATCTGAAGCTTAATTAGCATGAAAATGCTCCATATATATATATATATATATATATATATATATATATATATATATATATATATATATATATATCATGTTAAGAATAAACTAGCCCATTTAGAAATGTATTAAAAACTATGGTATAGATAATGACATAATCACTTCAAAAGATAGAAATTATGTTAACTCTCCTATCTGTATTCTTACTGTACATTCAAATACACTTTAATGGGTCAAAGCAGTTTACCGGATCCATCCTCCTCAAAAGTTTGTCTCTAAAAAGACACTGTTTCATGGAGGTGCTGCCTTTATTTATAGAAGAAACATAGAAATTCTAAAGGCAAAAAACATGAGCTTAAACAAAGACGATGTCATTTATCAGCACGTCTCATTCCAAGAGCTAACCGTGAGAGAAGCGCTGATACCCAACCCCCTCCTCCAGCTCCACTTTGATTCAAAGATGAGTTCAACTCAAGTAATTGCAAAAGCAACAGCAGAATAGAGAAGACTACTACGTGGGTAACGCTTGCATCCATGTTTTAATTCGTGGGGAAATTTAGCATGTTTTTCTCATGTTTCTTTATTTCCTTATAATGCAATAAAAACAAACATTAGCTGATAATATGGCCATAAATCAACGTCTCATGATATTAACACAGTAAGTAGCTCTGATAAATATTTGTCCCATGCATCATCTCAATGAAATGACTGCAGAATGTGATATTTCTGGAGGATGTGTTTAGAGGATAGTGTTGTATGTGGGGGAGTATGGTGTGAAGTCCCTGGTGTGTCAGCAACATATCAGCAGAAACAGCTGAGAAGACTCCTCTGGGGAACAGTGCAAGAGCACAAATTCACATTTTTCTGAAGAGAAAAGTCAATTCTTATTATTACCATTCTTGTTATTTGTATTTATTCATATATTATTTATTCATTTATAATTCACATATTATGTATTCATATATTTTATTTTATATATTTATTTATATTATAATGATTATTTTCATTTGGCACATCAATTTATGTTTGCAAACTACAGCAGAAATTAAGAAGTCTAAAAATCACTATACATTTACATGATAAAAATAATTTACAACTAACTTTTTGAAATGAATTTGAAGCAGGCTGCACAATTATGGCCCCTTATTCTTCTGTTTGTAACCTCTGATTTCATTGCTGGAATTTCTTTATTATTCAAATTACTACAATAATGAAATAGAGATATCTTTTACAAATGATCAAGACATGAACACTAACAATGAAACAAACAACAAGACTGACCATTACTATGAGATAGGTAGGAAACGGAATATTCCCATGGAAACAGTGAAAGTAAATTTCTCAGACTGATGAAAATGTTTGGATTATGCATGAGCTCCATCTGCCAATACTTCCATCAGTGTTGTATGCATGGCACTTACTTATTTCTTGTCACTTCACCAGTGGCTATGCAAGATATAAAACAAGTTTAACATGTAACCACAGAACAGCAGACATGGGGTATTGCACCCTCCAGGTCTATAGATCTAAGATTTAAAGTTAATATACAGAAAGCATACTTGGATTGAGAATCAGATTTAGAATTTTAGTGGGACTCATGCTTGTGTTTTTCCAAGGGCCCCAAAATCATGTTTTCCTGTAGAAGAAAACAGTACCATATGCACCAACTATGTCCATGTATTTATCATTGAAATGTATGTTATCCAGGGGCTTGTTTCTTTGGAAAGAGTTAAGCCTGTTGATTTAGAAAAAGGGTGACAGTTTTGTTCTGCTACACGTTATCACAATAATAAGCAAGGTAACATATGTGGTTTTCTTTCAAGGTCAAAGAGAGTCCAATTGAAGCAACAGTAAGCCTGTGAGCCTAATGCCCTATGGGAATATTGAGGAAGTATGACAACCAACGATGACATAGGAGACTGAAACTACTATCAAGCAGCATAGGAAGTAAACTAAATAGATCACATTGTAATGATTGCAGTTTATGACATTACCTAAATGACTATGCCTTCAATTTTTTTATTTTTAGCTCCACTACATGAAAATCACACTGCCTCCTGCATTTTCACTGAACTTTGTGATAGAGCGTAAATTGATACTGTTGCATATGAATGTAATTCATAGGAGACGGAGTGGAATTAACTAGACGTCTCTAAAATGTCAAATGAATTAGGGGAAATCTCCAATGCATATTAAGAGTCATTTGTCTCAGCCACAGTGAGTGGCCCACATGGTGACACCACGATCCTGAACATCCTTGGCGGCCTCAAGCATGTTGCTATAGCTCCATCATCCATCAGGAGTGAACAGTGAGCAGTGAACCTGACAGCACACTATGTGTCTGGTTGACTTCTATGACTATTAGCCTCTGATCCCTCATTGCCCATCCTGCTGTGTTTCCCAGCAATCCATGCGTGATTCTTTTCCAGATGGTGATCCATCAATGACATTATTAGTACAGGTAACATTTCACCACCCTGGCACCCCTGTCGCACTGACTTTTCTATGAGAGAGCTGATGTCAGACATGCACTAGGCCACAGTTGTGCTAACCCTTGTGTGTTGTGATATGATTAATTCATGGATAACTAGATACATGCTTAGCAGAGATGATAAACTGTGTTAACTTTAGTTAAGTGCAGTTAGCAAGCCTATGTAAATGAAACTACTGAAAATGAATCACAATAGACCCTTTTCATTAAATATATTTTTGATATGTCATGGTGAGAGAAGCCAATATACTGAAAATTGTTATTCTGCATGCTGGTTCAATGTCGTGTCTTACTGGGTTACTTGAATAGAGCTGAGCCACTGTTAATGTTATAAGTAACCTTTCCCTAGAACGCTTTCACTAGTGTGAGCTAGTAAGTTAAAATGTCTTCTTTATAAATTCCTGCTTTAGGGTTACATTGGTCTTTTCAAGGACTCATCTCATTCCTCTCATGCATGAACAAATCAACCATCAAAAATAAACTATTTTTTGTGTTGTGAATAGTACGATTTAAAATATTTTGTTTGTTAATTTCCTTTATTGTTCTGTTTTTGTCAAGCTTTAATAGCTCGTAAGCTAATAAACTTTTAAAATACTTTATTTGCAGAGTGACCTTGTGTATTTATTGAAAGCAGGTAATGGTAGGGGGCACCATAGGGCAATAGTAATAGTGTTAAGTTTTTTGCCCCATTGTAACTTCACTTCCTGCTCCACTCGAAGATGAAAAATAATAATATTCAGCACTGCTCTTATTACCAGACATGTAGCTGAAGTAGGTGCCCACCAGCTGAAGCAACAATAAACATAATGGGGCCCATCTCATTTTCCCATCCTCCGTAATAATGGAGGAGGAAGAGACTGTCTGGCTCCAGGCGGCAGGGCTCGTCAGAGATTGACAAGGAAGTAATTTGTGCTGCTGAGCTTTTTGGGGTGTCAACAGCCAGAGGCCTTGTTGTCTGCAATTTCCAGATCCACTTTATTCAACAGTTAAAAGCAGTGTTGGAAGTTCAGCAAAGCAAATTTACAGATTCATCATCATTTAAGCACCTTTGTACATGTATCATCAGGGGTAGAACCTCCCCCCTTTGTATTAAATGCCTAAAATCTGTAAGTCATCCATCAAAGTGAATAGTTTTATTGGTGTTCTTCTGATTAAAATACTAACTAACATAGCGGCCTTGAACACTGCTTACTGACTTAACTGCAATTATAATCAGAAATAGTAACAAGAAAATGAAGATGCTTACAAAAGTAATGAGGGGTGTGTCCTGTTGTTGCCTTTCTCTGTCTCTACCTCTTGCCTCCCATGTAACTTTTTCCCCCTCTTCTCTCCTTACACTCTCTTCCTACCACTATCTGTCCCTCTTTGGATCACTATCCATCTCAATCTGTCTTCCCAAATCCACCAGCTGTCATCTCTTCTCTATAAGGACGGTCAGGGGAGTGTATATATATATATATATATATATATATATATATATACACTCCCCTGACCGTGTGTGTGCGTTTACGTGACCTGTTTTTTAACAATCTATAGATGTCTACAACAGCTGAAAACATCACATAATGATCGATATGATAATGAAATAATTTCTCTATATGATGTAGGTTGAGTAAAATTAGAACTTTATCACAGAACAATATCTGAAAAATTAATATTATTACAAACCAGACTCAAACAAGGAAAAGGTTTCAGTTAAGGGTTCTCTTTACTATGGGCCATCCACCATGTCTTTTGTCTCTTTAACAAATGTGGTCCAGATTTACTAAAGCTTTTGCACCTGTTTTTCAGGCCCGGATAAGATGCATTCTGCCCCAAACACATGCTGTGTTTATCTAGCAGGCTCACAGGCTGGAGTTGCAGTTTGAGTGTCATATGTATGAGGGTCTGCACGCTGCAACCTATCTCCTCATTATATTCACATATTAGGAAGGATTGTACAAATAATAGAAGGAGATATAACAACAGATGATTATTCTTAGGTCATGCCATTTACAACTGCCAGTTTTGTGGGGAAATTCTACACTTCTGAAAAGGAGACATTGATACAGTGCAGATAGTATTTACAAGAGATTGTAAAATATTAAAATGAGCTATTTATTAATAAATATAGACAGTGAATGTATGTTGTTGTCCATGTTCGTCAAATTTAAATTTTAACTTGATCATCAATTACCTCACATCCCCTCACTCTCTCTTTCTGTTGTAAATTTGGTAAAACTTGTCTGGCATAAAATGTTGGAGACATTTCTAGTTGTGCAAGGAGGTTTTTGTTTCATGGTGATCTTTTATTTATACAATAAATCCCTCTGGAATGACATTGCTCCGGGCTATTATGTGTGAAACAATTGGCCAAAAAAGATGAATAAATAAAAAAAGAAATGGCAAAGAGTCCTGTCTCAGAATTGGACCTCAGTATTGTAAATCTCTTGAGTGGTACTAAGCCAAGGTAAGTCAAGAAGTTGCTGTTGGTTATGTTTTGGTGTTCTCGCTGCACTCAGCTATATTGTGTATGGAGATCATTGGAATAAGAACATCGTAAGCAACTCTGTGAAAATGTTTTCTATGACAAAATAATTTGTAAGGCCTGTATTTCATTTGCTTTTGTAAATATCAGTTTTTTTCAATACTGAGAAAAAAAATACACTGCTGGACCCAACTCTATATCATTTTAGACTTTTCTGAGTCACAGGACTCACACATCTCACTGCACAATATAAAATCCCAGCACTTACTGTTCTGATGATTCAAAGCAACTCTGGAACAGTAATGTATATTATTAGAATTTTATCTGAAATACATCCATTAGTTAGATTGGCTGAAGTATTGAACCACTGAGAAAGGACACATTTAAACAGATGAATGTATGAAAATGAGAAAGAAAATGTTTTTTCCTTAGTTATTTGTCATTCCAGTGTTTTTTGTCTGTGTTTTTGTAAATATATGTAAAGATTTTCATTCAAATAAATAGCTGTTAAGTCGATCTACTATCTGTCACAGAATGAGGTAACACAATGGTGACTGAGCCTTTGGCCCAGTAATGAACGCTCTCTCTTGCACTTGCATTATTATGACCCAGGTGTTGGCGGTGACTTTCCCAGAAAAATCACAAGCAGCTCACAGATAGGCTTTAAACAAGGCTTTTAATTCAACAGGATTGTCCTTTAACTCACTTGTTTGTGAAGCAGTGTACTGTTTTCTCCAGTCTCTGTAAGTGTTGCAGGTAAACAGTTACTGTGGCTGAAGAAACAAAGAAAAGATTGATGGCTAGGGACAATCAAACTTGAAAGTGAAACTGAGGACCAAAAACACACCTGCAATTACCGTTTATTATCACCAAAGTAGGTGCTGTGAAAGAGACCGAAATGAAAATCTTCAAGATTATAACTTTCATTTAATAAACTTTAATACTCATTTTTGCATAAAATAAATTGTTTAAATAACATATTAGCTAAACTGAGCAGCTATTGGTACCCTGTCTTTTTAATGCTTCATCTGTCATTTGCCTACCGTTCTAAGTCCCTCACTAATGCCTACAGATTGCCCAGTTTAATGAGTGCCCCATTTTGATAGCTTTAATTAAACTGGGAATACTTAAGTGCAGCCTGAGTGACTAATGCTGTTTCCCTGATGTTAAGGTCACCATCTGAGGTCCAGTGGGGTTTTGCTCATCAATACCTCAACATATTCAATAGATAAGTGCCGGTTTTTGCTCCCCTGAGACACAGAAACATCATGCAGTGACAAATGATCACATGAAGTGCATTCAACAATTACAACCTGTCCTGGCTTCTTTGCATTCTTTGCAAGAAACCTAAGTGTTTAATACTAAAGACAATTAGCTTTGTGCAATCAGTCTATTTTTAGCCATGCATGTTTGGTTAAACAGCTCTCTGAATTAACAGCATCACAAAGCCCTCTGTCTTTACATACACCCCTTAATTCATTTGATGAGTCTTGGGCACTCATGCCTTCAGGCTCTTATCCAGTGGCACTTTTAATTTAATGGAAGTAGTTTCGACGGTGTCCAAATTAAAGGGCCAACTGTTTGGCCCTGTTCTAGGTTCAAAACCCTAAAAAAAAATATAGCAATTCTTTCAAGTAGAATGCTAAAACTGTGGTGTAGGACGCAACAGAGATCCAGTGTTATCTGTCAGCTTGGACTTATGTTGCAGCCAACACAAATGGACGTGCTCACGGATGGGATGACAGAGAGGATTCATGTCCTTGTCTCTGCATTAGCGACAAGTGCCCCTCGTAAAACAAGAGCTGAATTTATGTGTCTCCATCAAGGTGTTCCTAACCAATATGCCTCCATTTTATGACTTAAATTTATGGTTCAGTGTAGGTTTTCATATTCTTATTGTTGTATTACAGTATATGTACATTTGTACACATAAGACTGCATTCATTATATGCCTGAAATGATCATGTTTACATTCTTTCTTATCACTGTGTCTCTGAAAGTGACAGTTGCAGCAAGGACAAAGTTGGAAATGTAAATGTGTTTAATCATGCTGAAAAGGATACTGCACTTGTTCAATGTTGTCTTCACTGTCAACAGTCTCTATTGCAATTAGAAGTATTAAGGGACACAAGCAGCTAATGTTGAGCAGTTGCAGTTCTTGTGCCCTGATGCATAGTTATTGCTCCTGTGGTATCTCTTGCAGAGCAGCTTAACATTGACACACTAATGCAAATGCACACATCTGCAAATGTGGCTTAGAAGGCAATGCCTCACAGTGACACAGTGTTAGGCTTACTAGCTAAACCTATAACAAAATGTCCATGTTTGAGTGAAAGAAACAATTTTATACACATTCTGGGCAATGTAGTGTATAACTTAGGAAGACCCTCAAAAGACAGGTGAGGTAATGTGCGTGCAAATATAAAATGATTCAAATATATGCTTAGCATTATAGACTGGTTTCAGAAAATGGTGCAATCAAGCCACTGAGGCACGAGTAGCAGTGTCCACTGATCACATCTCATTTCATTCTTTAAATGGCCAGTGACCATAAGAGTGAAATAAACAATCAATATATGTTTTTTGTTGTCTCTCTGCATATTTTTATGTTCATATCATTCATTTTTGGAGGTATTTTGGAAAGATCTGAGTTCTCCCCTTTGGACGCCAGCTGTGATAATAATTGCAAGGTGACTATCTCTCTGTCAGTGGAGATGGAGACGATAGATGAGATATTAAAGATGGATGAGCGATAATTGTGCTGCAGAGCTTGACAAGACTTCCTGGGGTTCCCCATCGTGTTGTGTTTCACCACCCATGGTGGTTTGAGGCACACTTCACAGCACTGCCATCATTTGCCTGGTACAATGTGGTTAAGTTCATAGAGTTGTGTATTATTTGTTTTAGATTATATTTAACTGAAGCCTTGACAAGTACAGTTTAGCTTTATATTTGAAGTTTTCTTATTTAAAATGGCAGAAATTTAATCTTTATCTGGTTAGGACTTATGTTGTGTTCTCTGTAAAGAAATGTCTCATCCAACCTTAAGATTTCTATATTTACAGTTTTCCCAAATAACTAATGCATCAGAGATCAGGGTACATCTGGCATGTTTTCTCTGACTGTCATAAGACATTTCCAGTCAAAAAGCGATGACTAACATCTGGGAGAAACTGCAGATGCAAAAAATTTTAATCATTCCATTTCCAACCATAGCACATGTCATCCATGACATTTGAAAGCTGAACTTAACAGTTATCCACCCTTAGTATATAAGATTGCATTTTATTGACACTCAATTTATAACCTGACATGGCCAAATATTTTGTCCCTTCTCTCCTTTCTGAATGCGAGCCAAAAGCTTGGAACAGCTCCACTGGAATCACTCCAGACCTTGAAAAGATGAGGGGCACCATGCTGACTATTCTTTTTCAGATCATGCAAGCAAACATTTCAGTGTGTTTCTATTTAATATGGTATTCATAAATGATGACAAAGAATTGTTTTGCCCAGTTTAGACTGTATATATACATTATATATGATATACATCCTGTACTGTAGGATTCCCAAAAGCACCAACTGAAATCATCATTACAAGCCTGCTCTACATAAAGTGTTAACAACAGAGATTCAGTGTCTACTTCACTGGACAGCAACTCTAACCCTAACCCTGGCTGAATTTGTGACATGAGGGTGCCTATAAACTATTACTGTTTGAGTCACTAGTAGCAGGTTAGAAATTACACCACGACAGGTCACAGTGGTCCCTAATCACTTAATGGTCAAAGACTGGTATGCAGAATACTTAAAGACTTAACGATAGCCTTAAATCAATCATTAAAAGTGCAGAATGGCTGCATAAATGTTTTGACTTGCCTAACCATGATGTGCACAGTAGCTCACACCGCCTTGGGCCTCATTATCCCAGAGGTCTGCTGACCCCTGCAGAGGTCATGTACTACAAAAAAATGTCAGTAACATTTTATTCTCCCCAAAAGTGGCCATGGATCCGTCCAAAGTCCAAAAAAAATCCTGCTGATCTCCTGTCATCATGGATAACTGGGATGGGTCTTTTCTAACAGCGGATAGCAGTGTAGTTTGAAAGACATAGCCAAAGTTTAACCATGTCTAATGAAAGACACCATCAAATTGCATTATTGGTAGTTGATAAACTCATGGCAGACAAGATATCACAAGGGCACAGCATTATGATAATAGTGAAATAATAAATCGCTCACCACACATATTAAACAATTGGAAACCTACTGTTGAGTGTAATGGTGACAAAACATGGACCCTGGACAAGAGACTGCATAAACACAGGAAGACATCAATTCTCTGTAAACACAAATCTAAAACTGGTCAAAGACATGTAGGACCAAAGAAAGAGAGACTGAGCCAGCCATTCATATTTGATGCTAGAGACCATCAACAGAGACAGAGATCTCTCTTGTCTGTTGACCCCCTGCATTGTCTGATTGTCTATTGTTACAAACATTAGTCACATAAGCTGTAAACTGCATAAACTGCATTTGTTACTATGAACTGTGAGGAGCAGTTGAAAGCTTTGGAAAATTCTAGTAAGCAGACCTTGACTATGAGGTATTAATAAAAAATAAGTGGAATAATAAATGATAACTATGGTGTGCATAAAAGATACAGTTTCACACCTACATTTGTTTCTAAAGGCCCAAGAAAAAGTGCCATAAATAAACAAAAACACGCTTTTTCATTCAAAATACAAATGAGGTCATGATGCCATCCTCAGCATTGTGCATGTCACCTCACCTAGGCCCCATCTATTTAATTTTAAGGCTCAGGTCTCCAGGTTGAAACACAGGTTAAGTAATGAGCTCGCACATTTGCCTCCCATCTATTCAGCTGAAATTACAGTTTTTCTCAGTTGCTTTGGTGCATTTCTCTGATCAGAATTAAAATTCTCATAACTATTAGCTCAACCTCCACAACATTTAGTCATTTGTGTACATCATAGTAGCAATTTCTCATTCCTTTGAACAAATTGCAAATGCTTTTGGACATGCATCAATTGCTTTCATATAATTCTCTGCTGTTATAACATTATTATATGCTTATATTATGTCAGTCAAAATGAACTATACTTATGAATGCTGAATAGTCATTCCCTATAAAACTAATAGTCCTCATTTCATTGCTTGAGTCATTACATACAATAAATGTTGAACTAGTTGTCAAAATCTGTCAAGCAAATTTTATACATTTCTTAATATTTTTTTCCCAGAAATGTCTCCTAAATTGAACAATTGGACAGAGAGCAACCATTGATGTCCCTGGCCAACAAGGAGGGAATGTTACAATGTGTGCAGCCAGCCATCTCAGACCCTATTCCCCTTCTTGGACCATACAACACACAGCATCTGCTGACTTTTTTAAACACTTTACAGGGACATAATCCCTGAGAATGAGAGGGATCTAATTGGAGACCATCTGAGCAAGTATGTTGTCGTTTGGGATAATGTGCATTGTCACCACTCAGATCTGGTCAGACAGTGGTTTGTAGCAACACATGAAAGGATGCTGGTGGAATATCTCCCTCCCTACTCCCCATCCCCATCCTCCTAAATCCAATAGAGAGGAGTTTTTCTCTGCCTGGAGGTGCAAAGTATATGACTGGAGTTCACATATCCACATGGCCCTGCCAAAAAGATGATTGAGATTAAAAAACTTGACATATGGCACACAAATCTTTATAGAGATATACCACAGCTTGATTCTAAGTTTTGTCAGTAAAGTAATTTTAAGTTTGTTTAATCACTGAAATGTGTTCTTATTCACTTATTTGTTCACAGGGTTTTTGCCTGCACTATATGACTCATCTACCACATGGAAGAACTTGAATATTAAGCACATATCCCCACAGCTGACATTAAGATGAGAATTTGTAAAAGAAATGAAAAATACATTTGGATTTTATTTCATATATAGTCTTTATTCATGTGTGTTTTAGAAACACCTTTTAGTGAAAGCCATGCAGCGGCTTGAAGCAAGATACCCAGCATGTAACATGGGGACAATGGACATTTCAGATAAACATTATTTATTATACACTATTAACTATTGTCCTTTAATGATTTACAATAAATGGTTATGAAAACTACACATGGTATATCTGTGACATAACTGAAATAATAATGACCAAGTTAAGTCACAGTTGTCCCTGTGCTTTGTCTTTACCAATGACCCAAAAGTACTTTTAATTCAGGTTCAAATTCATAGTTAGCAGTAAGAAAAGGTAGCGATATTATTTTATTATTATTATTATTATTATTATTATTATTATTATTATTATTATTATCATTAGTCATTAGTAGGTAGTAGTAACAGTAGTAGAATCATCATTATAAACTAAGAAACATCCTTTCACTGCTCTGACCAGAAAAGAATGTGAGAATAGAACAGAATGTGATGGACAATCAGCTTGTGACATGGACAACATAAATTAGAACCTACAGTTTACTATATACTGATGTCTGCTCTATCATTTCACACACATTCACTACTAGAACAAATCACACCTTGATTGCGTTTCATCATCTGTTTTCACGTCATTGTCGACTGCTGCTTTGAGCAAACATTTAGTTACCCAATTGGTAACCAACTTCTCTGAAGGACTGCACAATCTGCAGATTGCTTTGTCAAGAAGATGGACTCCATTGAATCTTCTGACCTGGAAAGACCAGCACCAGCATTGAGCCCTCACAAGAGATGGTCTACGGCTCCTCTCTCAATAGTGACATCTCCCAGCTCCCTGCTACAGTCATCATCAGCAGTGAGCTGGTGGAAGATCTGCTTGTCCAGCTGATGCTGAGACTCAACCCACTGCAGGAGCTTCATTGGTTCACACCTGGACCAGCAACAACTGCTGGCACTCTGCCTGCACATGAGCACTGCAACTTTAGAGACCCTGAGGAAAGGCCCAGGTGTCTCTGTTGAAGGGAACCTCCCTTCTCCTCCATGCAACGCATGGAAAGCTGCCGTTCTGCTCCATTCCAGCCTCGTGAGAAAGGTTTGGCACCTCATTCCAGGTGAGGAAGCAGCTGGTGAGAAAAGAGCCTGAACTCCCGAGCTTCATTCCTCATTAGAGAGTTAAAGTGGTTAAATTGGTTAAATTGGTTAAAGTGTTAAAGTGGTTAATGTGAATACTCTTATGTCCTGTAAAGTGCATGTTACTGCCGGAGCCCCGGTCCTCCCTTGTTCTCTCCAGTCTTGCAGGTTCCTCACTGATTCTGGTTGTGGTCCATCTGTCTGAGGTTCACTGGCCTGGTGGGGACATGATCTGTGTCTGTGTTGTGGAGAGAAGGTCGAGTGGCCCAGAGCTCCATATGAGGACATCTAGAGATGCACCTGGACTCACGGACTCATTTCCATTACCTGTGATACCTTCACACATGGACTAAACCCATGAACTCAGTATGTATAATTCCCTATATGATTGATGATGTTCTTCTGTACATGTGGCATCTATTGCACATCTGTCCGTCCCAGGGAGAGGGATCCCTCATCTGTGGCTCTTCCTCAGGTTTCTTCTTTTTCCCATAAAGGTTTTTTTGAAGTTTTTCCTGACTCCGGTTCCAGGGTCTAAGGACAGAGGGTGTCACAACTGTACAGATTGTAAAGCCCTCCGAGGCAAACAATGTTTGTGATTTTGGGCTTTAAATAAATAAATTTGATTTGATATTGATTTGATCACACCATCAACAACATACAACATACAAGGTCAATATTTTGCACAAAACTGTGCTGCTCTTTTATTTATTTAGATAAGAGTCACATTGTAAATATTTCATGTTTATGCTTCTAGTACTTCCTTTATGTTTAACTATATTTACTATTCACTGTTTTTTGTAATGCATCAATATGTCAATTCTTTGTATGTGTAAACGTATTTGGTAATAAATCTGATTCCAATTCTGAAGGCCGAGTCTGCAGTTGAGCCCACTCCCTGCCAGAGACCCGGTGATGAGGAGCTCTTCTCTCAATTTCTTACTGAGTCGGTCATGGAGGACATGTTTGAGCAGCACGGATCCTGGATAAGACACACTAAGATCTTCCAGAGGGCTTTCCCCAGGTTAACAGACCAAGAGGTTCTGGAGTACCAGCAATGCTCCCTTCTGAGAAATCTACCTACCTATGACAGTGGAGATCATGGGCTTCTCTCCAGTCCTAAAGAAAGCCTTAAAGCACCTCAGCTTTGTCTTTACCAGCTTACGACTGTCCTGCTGTGGGAACAGACCTGTTGACAGACAAAGCTTTGGTGAAAAAATCCACAATCAGATGTGTCCTGGTGGAACTTTTCAAATGTCGGGATAAGAACTTCTACAAACCACAGCACGAGAAGAACCTGGCCTTTGAAAACGACATGGTGGAGCATATCCACTTGTTGCTTCAAAAGGAGGCAAAGAAATATGGGAAAAATTGAGTCTTCCTCCAAAACCTGAAACACCTTGAAGACCCAAGAGAACAAGAACTCAAACTGAGCCAGGAAGTGTGCTGGCCACTCAAAGACAAACTGTACGAGGCTTTGCCGAACACCTGGCTGAGCAGAGAGGGTCTGATGGAGGATGTACAAATTGGCCTGCAGCCTCATAGCCACATAAATAATAAACTGCCTCAAACCCACTGTGAGGTTTGCAGCCAACACCAAGCCTGGAGATGAGACTCCATTCAGCCTCAACATTCCCATCCCAAGGGAGGAAAAAGAGGCAGAAAGAGAGCTGACCCAGCTGGAACTGCGTCGGCAGGAACAACGAGCAGAAGCCAGAGAGGAGGACTTCTCTGCAGAGATCGTGATGGAGCCACTTAAAACTAAGAAGAAGAACAAATTGGCTCATAGATGCCATCTCTCTCCTCCACCCCTACACCCCTCTCCTCAACCACTTACAATTCCTCCTACATCCTCTAGCCATTCCAAATCTCCCCCCTCCCTACTTTAAACCTTAAGAACAGCATGATCTTGTTTGTGACTGGCTTTTTAAATTTTTCTTTATTGCTTGTGTTTTGTTTCTGCACATTTTTTCTGCTTCATAAATATAACGTGCGTGCGTGCAGAGAAGTGGGTTTGAGTTGATTCCTGAGAAAATTAAATGATTCCACCAGCTTTCAAAGTCCACAAGCAGGTGAAATCAAACGAGGTGGGAGTGGCAGGCACCCCAAGGATATCCTGGAATAGGAATACAGAGCACTGACCCCAAGGCCTCTGGCTATCACATATGGCCCTTTTCTACTAGTACCTACTCGGCTCGACTCGACTCGCCTTTCCATTACGTGTTAGTAGTACCAAGCGCGCTGAGTGACGTCGGCACACGGCAGGCCACTGATTGGCCAGGGCGTGACGTCACTAGATGAGTCAGGGAGAGCGACTCGTTCATAAGAGTCAACCGCGCCATTTTTAAAATGCAATAACAACAACGAACACGATCAGAGATGGCTGCACAGAAATCAACCCAGCGGAGCAACGACGAGGTGCAGACATTTCTTTGTCTGGTGGCCTCCATTGTTGTTTCATGTTTGTTTGTGTCGCATAACAAATGACATCGCTGGAGTTTCGGCCGCGTTGCTATGCACGTGACGACCCCACCCACTCTGAGGTGGTACTCTCTGGTGTGTGTTTAAGGACACAGACATAAACACAAACACGGACGCGGTCATTGGATACATCGGAAAATGCATCGATGACGTCGTACCGAGGATTACTGTGCGGACATTTCCCAATCAGAAGCCCTGGGTTAACTTAGTCCGTGCCAAACTTAAAGCACGGACAGACGCCTACAACTCAGGTGATTTGGAGGAGTACAGGAAGTCCAGGTACGCGCTCCGGAGAGAGCCATCAGCAGCGCAAAGAGACAGTACAGGGACAAAGTGGAGTCTCATTACAAGGGCTCCAACACCAGGAGCATGTGGGCCGGATTAAAAACTCTGACGGACTACAAAAAGAAGATCAGCAGTGCTGAGGTGATGTCTGCATCTCTGCCTGATGAGCTGAACACTTTTTATGCCCGCTTTGAGAGCACCTCTCCAGCTGTGGAGGTGCAAAAGGCTCAGGAGGACCACTGCCCACCTGTGATAACCAGGGCAGACGTGTGCAGAGCTTTTAAAACGGATTAACACACGTAAGGCTCCTGGACCTGACGGCATCCCCGGCCGAGCTCTCAAGGTGTGTGCAGACCAGCTGGCAGACGTCTTTGCAGACATTTTCAACATGTCACTGCTCCAGTCTGTAGTCCCCACATGCTTCAAGGAGACCATCATTGTCCCTGTCCCCAAGAAAACCAAAATCCTCTCCCTGAATGACGACCGCCCAGTAGCACTCACCTCCACCATCATGAAGTGCTTTGAGCAGTTAGTCAAATCATTCATCACCTCTTCCATCCCGGATCCCGGACCCACTTCAGTTTGCCTACAGGCCCAATAGGTCAACTGAAGATGCCATCGCCCTCACCCTCCACACTGCCCTCTCCCACCTGGACCAGAGGGACACATATGTGAGAATGCTGTTTATTGACTACAGCTCAGCGTTCAACACCATCGTTCCCTCCAAGCTCGTCACCAAGCTCAGAGACCTCGGGATCAACAGCGCCCTCTGTGACTGGGTCCTGAACTTCCTGACGGGCAGACCCCAGGCTGTGCGGATGATGGCAGCACCACATCCTCCACCCTGACTCTGAACACCGGCACCCCCCAGGGCTGTGTGCTCAGCCCTCTGCTGTACTCCCTGTTCACGCATGACTGCTGCGTGGCCACCCACAGCTCCAACGCCACCATCGTCAAATTTGCTGACGACACGACCGTCATTGGCCTGATCACCAGCAACAACGAGATGCGGCCTACAGAGGTCAGAGGTCAGAGACCTGACATCTTGGTGCCAGGCAACAACCTCCATCTCAACATCGTCAGCAAAACAAAGGAGCTGATCGTGGACTTCAGGAGGAGGCAGAGAGAGGAACACGCCCCCCTCTCCATCAACGGGACTACAGTGGAGAGAGTCAGCTTCAGGTTCCTCAGGGTTCACATCAGTGAGGACCTCACCTGGACTCATCACACTGACTTTATCACAAAGTCAGCCAGACAGCGGCTCTTCTTCCTCCGCAGGCTGCGGAGGCTCAACATGGACTCCAGGATACTCTGCAGCTTCTACAGGTGCACCATAGAGAGGATCCTGACTGGCTGCATCACCGCCACCTGGTACAGCAGCTGCACCGCCCTCAACCGTAAGGCTCTACAAAGGGTGGTGGTGAAAGCTGCTCAGCACATCACCAGGACGGAGCTGCCATCTATGGAGGACCTGTACACCCAGCGGTGTAGGAAGAAGGCCACCAAAATCATTAAGGATCCCCAGTCACCCCAGCTACAAACTGTTCTGCCTGCTGCCGTCTGGCCGACGGTCCGCAGCATTCAAGCCCGAACCACCAGGCTCAGAGAAGCTTCATCCCGCAGGCCATAAGACTCACTGAACCATTGAACCAGGCCATTGAACTCTGTCCACAGCACCACCACTTTTTAAATAACACCTTCACTTCTTGTTGTATATATTTTTCTATTGTGTATATATATCTTATTGTATATATGTTACTTATAATACTTAGTTTACATTTACAGTTTATATTTTATTTGTATAACTTATATTTTAAGGTCTTTATTTATTTTATTACTCTAATTTATTATTTATCTTAAATTTTATTTTATATTTTTATTTTTTAAATTATCTTTTTTTTTCTTGTTGACAGCCTCTATTGTTGTTAATATTCTTTTTAGCATTGTTTGGAGGAGCCTGGGATTTAAGAATTTCATTACCAATGATTGCTGATGTAAATTGTTGTGTAATGACAATAAATTCTTGAAATCTTGAAATATTTCGGGATAACCCATAATCTTCTTCTCCTGGATGACCCGCTCTGCATTCAATTTGTCTCAGTAACTCTGATTAAAAGTAAAATTAGTTCAACCTCCACAACATTTAGTCAAATTGCAAATGCTTTTGGACATGCATCAATTGCTTTCATATAGTTCTCTGCTGTTTTATAATATTATCATTTATTCATGTAATTTCAGTCAAAATGAACTATACTTATGAACGCTGAATAGTCATTCCTTATAAAAACTAATAGTCCTCATTTCATTGCTTGAGTCATTACATACAAAAATGTTGAACTAGTTGTCAAAATCTGTCAAGCAAATTTTAAACATTTCTTAATATTTTTTTTTCTGGAAATGTCTCCTAAATTGAACAATTGGATGTGCAGGAATGATTTACAGTACTCTGTATGTTCAGTTACAATATGTACTGTAATATTGTTTGCAGTTGTGCACAGCTCTAACCAAAGGGTGTTTCTTATGTTTGTTGTAAATATGTGACTGTAGTGTACTTTTACTTTTGAACAATGCTGTGAATAAATTAGAATAGCAAAGAGCATATTATGCAGTAAAAATGTAAAACATACGTATTAAGTGTCTTGTACTCTGTTACCCCACTAAATACAGTAATGTGTAACTTTTACCGTAGTTTTCAAATGGCTGTACAAATAGTGTATAGTGCTGTCTTGAGCATTATCAGGTGGTGTCACCAAGATCTAGCCCTTTTGCATTGGAAAACACTTCACATCACATGGTGATTTGCTTCTCTCAAACATCACACTATTTTTTTCATTCTATTCATTTAGACAACATAAAAAACTATACTCCATATTACAATTAGAAAAGCTACCTTGTTGAAACCATTCAACACCATATAAAAAGCCACCAAATAATATCAACAAAAATACTTTGTGCTTTCCTTTTACAAACTCACACTCTTGTCTCTGTGTTCAGGCAGAAAAATCAAAGCAAATTGTTTGCGCCGTATTATATGTGCAAACTTGACCACTGGAATATTTGAGCTATCCGTGTTTATTCACCACAAATAGAATATACTCATGTTAGCTGTAAACTGGCAAGCATGAGTTTCATCTCAAGTCCAGACCATTTCCCCCTTTGGGTTTCATTCAGTCATATTTATCTCCATGGCACAATTGTCTTCTTTAATACTGCTGACTTCACATTTCTATATGCATGTAGCTATCAAGGTCAGAGCAAAAAAAAATTTTACTTCCACATACAATCTTATGTTTCTCGCTTTAGACCTCACTAGTTTCATTCAAATGCTGTCTCCAACTACAAATGCTTCTCAAGAGTCCATGTTCATTGGCTTTCATTTTAACCTAAAAAATAAACTTTCTAATTACAAAAATCAGACCATTTCACCCCACACAAACTTTAACTTCTGCCAAATTGTTCATTAGTGCTGGCATATTTGCAAAGTAATAACTGAGGCATTCATTAAATTATCAGACCATGCATTTGCCTTATGGTTGGATGGATGGATGGATGGATGGATGGATGGATGGATGGATGGATGATGATGGATGGATGAGATAGATAGATAGATAGATAGATAGATAGATAGATAGATAGATAGATAGATAGATAGATAGATAGATAGATAGATAGATAGATAGATAGATAGATAGATAGATAGATAGATAGATAGATATTTGAATCAAATAAGTTTTTGGCTTGCACATCAAAGACTGTCATTTTAGCTCCGGTATTCAGTGTATTCCAAATGCAGTCTTCTGTCCTGGCATGATGATGTTTGCACAAGTTTAATTTGAACAATTTTAATTTAAGCTCCTCTTATGAACATGGAATTAGCTGAAAATATTTTACTTCAGTAGCATTGTTTCTTTGTCTGCTTGCAGTTCAATTATGTTTTTGTTTTGTTTTTTGCTTAGAGTCCAATTATGTTTTGCTCATTTTGCTGAGAAGGATTTATTGAGCTACACTGGGAGGCCTTAATTGACGCAGCATCTCCTCCTATTGTTTTAGTAATCTCTCTTATATCTCCATTAATTTAAACTAGGAAAAGTGAGTCTGATTCTTATGAGGTAGTAAATTTGGTAATAGTCAAACTTGTTGAGACCTAATACTGTACACAAGAAGATGTATCTATATTTCCTTGTCACTTACGTCCATAGCAGTAAGCAGTAAAAGAGCAGAAAAAGACAATGTCCAGCTGATTGGATGCAACAAAATCCCACAGAGCTTTCAGTATGAGTGTGCTATCTGTTATCCAGTTCAGTATCCTTGACCAATCTCTCATTTACATGGCAGTTTCTAGAAATTACAGGGTGATGATGATTGGCATCAGACATCATTTAACTATGGAAAGATCTGTTGACTTCACTATTAGGTTTTTAATTTTAAAAGGTAACTACTAATGACAACTTTAGTCACCTTGAATGACAAGGTCATAAGAGAAAAGATATCAGTATATCAGTAAGCACACTACATGTCTGATGTAGCTTCATGTTGAAGTTGAAGAACTAACTTGCAGGTGTGCTGCACTGCTTATTTAACATCTGCATCTGTCCATTTTAAATGTCGACTGCAAAAACAGTCAACAAAATTATCTTTTCAAAGGACAGAAATGTGACTTCTCTTCAGTTTTGAGATATATCTAAATTTAATACCATGAACTCTCATGAAAGTTACATGTGACTAGAATATAATTTACCTGAAATGGTTTTCACTTCACTGGTGTGCCCTGTCAGGTTTAATAAGTGGGATTTCTTGCCTTATAAATGGGGTTGGGACCATCTGTTGTGTTGTGCAGAAGTCAGGTGGATACACAGCTGATAGTCCTACTGAATAGACTGTTAGAATTGTTATTATGGCAAGAGCAAAGCAGCTAAGTAAAGAAAAACGAGTGGCCATCATTACTTTAAGAAATGAAGGTCAGTCAGTCCGAAAAATTGGGAAAACTTTGAAAGTGTCCCCAAGTGCAGTTGCAAAAACCATCAAGCGCTACAAAGAAACTGGCTCACATGAGGACCGCTCCAGGAAAGGAAGACCAAGAGTCACCTCTGCTGCGGAGGATAAGTTCATCCGACTCACCAGCCTCAGAAATTGCAGCAGGTTAACAGCAGCTCAGATTAGAGACCAAGGTCAATGCCACACAGAGTTCTAGCAGCAGATACATCTCTAGAACAACTGTTAAGAGGAGACTGTGTGAATCAGGCCTTCATGGTAGAATATCTGCTAGGAAACCACTACTAAGGACAGGCAACAAGCAAAAGAGACTTGTTTGGGCTAAAGAACAAAAGGAATGGACATTAGACCAGTGGAAATCTGTGCTTTGGTCTGATGAGTCCAAATTTGAGATCTTTGGTTCCAACCACTGTGTCTTTGTGCGACGCAGAAAAGGTGAATGGATGGACTCTACATGCCTGGTTCCCACCATGAAGCATGGAGGAGGAGGTGTGATGGTGTGGGGATGCTTTGCTGGTGACACTGTTGGGGATTTATTCAAAATTGAAGGCATACTGAACCAGCATGGCTACTACAGCATCTTGCATCTTGCAGAGGCACGCTATTCCATCCGGTTTGCGTTTAGTTGGACCATCATTTATTTTTCAACAGGACAATGACCCCAAACACACCTCCAGGCTGTGTAAGGGCTATTTGACCAAGAAGGAGAGTGATGGGGTGCTGCGCCAGCCAGATGACCTGGCCTCCACAGTCACCGGACCTGAACCCAATCGAGATGGTTTGGGGTGAGCTAGGACCGCAGAGTGAAGGCAAAAGAGGCCAACAAGTGCTAAGCATCTCTGGGAACTCCTTCAAGACTGTTGGAAGACCATTTCAGGTGACTACCTCTTGAAGCTCATCAAGAGAATGCCAAGAGTGTGCGAAGCAGTAATCAGAGCAAAAGGTGGCTACTTTGAAGAACCTAGAATATAAGACATATTTTCAGTTGTTTCACACTTTTTTGTCAAGTATATAATTCCACATGTGTTAATTCATAGTTTTGATGCCTTCAGTGTGAATCTACAATTTTCATAGTCATGAAAAGAAAGGAAAACTCATTGAATGAGAAGGTGTGTCCAAACTTTTGGTCTGTACTGTATATATATATATATATATATATATATATGTATATATATATATATATATATGTGTGTGTATATATATATATATATATATATATATATATATATATATATATATATATATATATATATATATATATATATATATATATATATTGTGTGTGTGTGCGTGTGTTCAGTCTTGTACACTGGTATGAATGTCCCGTTGATCCCTTGATGTATGTACTGTGTTAGATTCTTATCTGTGGTGTAAAGCTTCTTTTTCATCTTTCATTTCATTCAAGCATTACTTCCTATCTATTCTACATTGAAAGAAATCCTGTTTATTCAAAAGTCAAAGTTTACCTTGGTTTCATTGAAAACAGGAAGCTGCTCTGGCTTACAGGGAAGAAATTCAATATCAACTATTATCTCTTATTAAAAATTATATAAATGTTCTTGCCCAACCATAGATCATAGATGAGGGATTGCTTACTTCTTGTAAACCCACGTCACTGTTGAAAGATGAGAGTCCTTGTCATTTCCTGCCTTAAAAAAATTGCTGTGAGCAAGTCAAGGACTATTTATTTAACAAAGTCTACAGTCTACTTTAAATTCACCCTCCCACCTTCCTTTTCTTTCCCTGTCCCTCTGGTGAGGTTGATGTCATAGAAGCTACCATGGTAGAGTACATAACAGACGTCAACATACTTTCTCACTTCCATTTTCTGTTTCTTTGCATAACTGTGATGCATAATGTATGTGCATTAGCTTTCTGAAAAACGTATAACAATCCCAAACACAGATGTGTGACAAAAACAAGCTAATTGCTTGTCGCCTACAGTGGGGTGATGCAGTCCCTCTGTTATACCGTGGGGGCCATTTTGCTGTCATGGTTTGCATTCACTTGTCCCCTTAGAGAGAAAGGTCACTGCAGATCATTACAAAGTTGTTCTGAGTGATCATCCCTATCCTATCCTATGGTGAAATATTTTTACCCTGATGGGAGTGGTCTCTTCCAGAATGACAATGCCCTCATCCATTGAGCATGAGGGGTTTGATGAGGATAAAAATTATGTGAATCATATGCTCTGGCCTTCACAGTCGCCACATCTCAACGCCAACTGAACAGCTATGGGAGATTTTGGAGCGACGTGTTAGACAGCGCTCTCCACCACCATCACCAAACCACCAAATGAGGGAGCCCCTCTAATCAGATGATTATGTGCAATGTGAAACAGGTCACTCGTATTAACAAACCCAACCACAGTTGATCGCTGCTCTATGAAGCTTTATAGCATCTGCCTACTGGAGAGGAGAGGACAGGGCAGATGTCACAACAACATAATATTATCTTTAATGAATACATGATAAATAATATAAATTACATCATGACCATGACAAAGGTTTAGTTTTTCGGTGTGTGTGTGTGTGTGTGTGTGTGTGTGTGTATTCAAAATTATTTGTAATTTCTCTGCTAAACTAATGACATTCTCATCAGCCTCTGGTGTGTCATGCCCAAATCCTGACGTTAATATACTAAATATATTTAATAATATTCTAAACTAGATAGTGGTCAACATCAGCACGTGGCATAGTATTTATTTGTATGTATTATCTTATGATCTTACAAGCACAAGTTTGCTGTTTTCTGATTATTAAGGCAGATTTGAACATTTGTTTGGACTTGTTCATATCATATGTGGACATAAGTGCACCTCCTAAGTGCAAAACACAGAGCAGGCGGCAGATGGCATTTAGCAGATTTTATTGTAGGTGTTACTGTAGCATGGGAGGACCAATGTGGCAATGCTAATCGATTCCTGGAGCACAGGGAACAGACAAGCATTAGACTAGGCAAACAATATACAAGAACACACTGCTAGTAATGAAACTAGAGCAGAGGCCTGAGCGTAGGTACGGGTATGATTGGAACAACAGTCTGCAAATGACTAAAAGGAAAGCTGGAGTTGATAAGCAGAGTGCTGATAAACTGATTGCAGGATCAGGTGAGCAGCGAGGCGGAGACGAGACGCACACAGACACACACACACACACAGAGGCAAACTGGGGACATTGAGGACACAGCAGGTGAGCGGAGCACAGGGACACACAAGGAGAAATGGCCATGGCGGTGTAAATTGTGCCACACAATTCCGCAATTTAATTAAAAGAAAATAGTAGTAAAAAAAAAAAAAAAAAATCTACTGAACAGGTACACATCTCTCTGATAATTTTGTTATGAATATGTTCAAGTGCAAACACAGGTACATACTCATGACTTTGCTGTCTAATAATTAGGATATCAAGCTAATTAGTCAAGTCAGGTTATATATATCAATAAAATTGCCTTATCCTCCCTCTGATCTGATAAATGGCTGACTAGAGTTGCTTCAGGAAAAAGCCTTGAGCGAATTAGATCAATCCAATTCATTAATTGTCTGATGATTAATGATGAGATGTGTGCACTCAATTAGATTTAGTCCGAAGTATTATTCTTCTACAGGAACCAATATCTAGATTCCCTCTGGGTTTTTTTTATTTTGCTGGCCCAAAACTTGAATATTGTCATTTTGAAAGAACTGATCACATAAATCATATCACATTGAAATTACACACAATTTGCGTCCTATATCACATTCATATATTTACCTCAGTTATAAATCTTTCTTCTTTCTTCATCTCTTTCTTTTGTATTACATGTCTGTCATTGTGTTTTTTTTAGGTGTATGCATTTCTACCTTCATACATTTATATCTTAATGTAAGAGCCAAACCTTTCCATTGGGTTATCAGAATGACATCCAATTGCTGTCACAAAGTGTTAAACGATACAGATCACCCTTGTTATTTTGCAAAGCCTTAGTCCAAAATGCAGTCAATGTGTAATGAATCTAAATTGTGATATATGTTTGGCAATATTATTTACACAATTGTTTATCGCCATCCCCCATCATTATGCACCAGTATATGTGTATGTGTGTGTTACAGAGAGAAGGGAAGGTCGCCTGTGTCTGCCCTTGGTGAACATTGATGCTGATGTTAACTAACACTATACATAAATAAACTGTTTACATGGAGACCACCAGACCAGACCTATACACAAACACAGCTGGTGCCAAGGACACAGGGTCATTTCTTCCTCTGGTCTCTAAATGTAGAAAGTAATATCTCGCAAATTTAGGCTTGACATTTGATCTGAGCTTGTATGAAGAATTAGCATGCAAGTTTATTTATTAAATTCAGAGGGCATCAGCACAATCTCTTCTTATAAAGAGATGAGAAGAAATTGTACAATGAGGCTACTGAATGAGCTACATTTTATTGCATTCATGTCAGTGCACTGAGTGGTGAAACATGTCAGCACACATACCATTACCAAAATGCACATAGTCCATCAGTTTTCTTGTAAGAGTCAGATCACTAATGGTTTCATTGATTGTTGGGTCATATAATTAATCACCAGAGAGTCAGTGTCCTATCTCTATCTAATGACACCATTTAAACACAGATCTCTCATCTCTGAGTAAGTGTTCCTTGCAGATGGGTTCCAACAAACTGATTGCCATTATCACCTTGTTAGAAGTGAGTTAGAAGTGGCAACCCTGAGGAAACTATCTATTTGTACTAATTGATTTGGGTGTTATGTTACTGAAACAGTGTTTTCCACAGCAAAACTCTGGGTCTGTCCTTGGTATATTATTGTAACAAACTTGCATTTTCTATTCTGGTTATATAGTGGTAATTAACTTCAACTTCAAATGCTTGTGTCCGCTAGTTGTTTGTCCTCTGGTCTGTGCTCCGGGTGGTCACAGAGTAAATAAGCCTTAGGTGTGTGTTGCCATCATCTGACTTTTATTAATGAGCCAATCAATTCCTATTTGTATCTCCCTTTCAACTAAAATCCCGACCTCACAACACTTAAAAAATTGGCTGACCAAGGGTTGAGCGTGTAGCATGGAAACGCTCCTTTGGTATTTCATTAATCAACGGCTGTTAAAGAAATCTGTCAATGAATACTGTAAATCAAGTTTTTGCTGACAAATGCACACTAGTGGAGATTTACAGTGGCTTACTTTACAATATACGTGTTGGTGGATAGGTCACATGCTTTTGTGTACCTTTGGTCTGGGGCTGTTTTCCATAGTTTTTGTTGTGCCTTTCCAAGAAAAATCTTAATGTTAGAACATACAGTATTATTGTTGACCAATAGAGTGCTCCAAGCTGATGTGGACTGCACAGAGCCCTGATCTCAACCCAGTCCCACATCTTTGGGATACTCTGGTACACTGAGTATGACCCAAGTCCTATTTTCCATTGTCACAAGTTGCCTAATGCTCTTGTAGCTGTATGTGGATAAATCCCTGCAGACAGGCTCCAAAATATTGAGGAAACCTTTTCCAGATCCCACTTTCTGATAAGTCAGCCTTTACAAAGAGTTTGTAAGTTGTAACTGATGGTGTTATTAGGGGTTAGTGAATCATTTAGTTTTACTTTACAAATCAGTTACACTGTAGACTGTCGACTGATATAAACCATGGCTGGTGCTTATATTTTAGATATTGCAAGAGTGCAAATATTCATGTTCACACAACACATTTCAGAGGGATTTATCCACAACCAGGCAATCAGGTATAGTTTTTCCTATTAGTGGCTTGTAATAGATCAATTTATTTCAATTTATTGATCAACATCACTGTAAATGTGCCAATGTTAGTCAAAATCTAGTTTTTAACCGCTGTCCCTTAGAAATGAATATTGAATCTATCTCCCCCTATGAGTTAACGAGGATCAAATGAAGCTCTTGATTGCCATCTTGTGATACACAGCCACTATTACACCATAGAGCAAATACACTTCAAACATGTCACAGTTTAGTTAACATAAAACATAAAAACAGGAGACCAAAGAGATTATTTCCAGTGATGTACAAATTTTTTTATTGAAGAAGAAGGTGCAGTTACATGATGAACAATGAGCTACTGTATCATGTAAAACCCTAAAGCTCCTTTCTCTGGGTTGTATAAAACATGCCAGCAGTTTTGTTTCTTCTTTTTTGAAAAATATGGATTGTGTGTCTTGTGTGAACAATCTCTACTAAATTATATTCCCTCTGTCATCACGTCCATGTTTCAGTGTTAATGTTAAAATGCGAGGGTTGATTTGCTATGACTCGGGTTAGTTTTGACAAGTGTTCATGCTTCAGATGCCCCTATGAACCCATGCTTTAATCTTTATCAGTCACTAAATTTGTAACCCACAACAATTGCTCTCAGGCCACAGAGCCTCCCATATAACACTTGAAAATGTACTTGCACTGCTTTTATGAAATGTTTAGAATGAAACACTTTACATAGAAAACAATGGATTTGGATTTTGGTGTGAAAAATAAGGCCATGTTAACATTGGTAAAGGATGGTTCCTGATTGCCTTGCTTGCCTTTTATTGCATTTCCTCATTTAGTGCAGAACTGACATAGCAGCAGAGAGTCTAAATGACTGACCTATGCATTTCAGGCTAAATACCATCATGTCTGAATAAGTAAATGTGCTATATGATTTCCTCAATTCAACACCAACACTGCATATTGTGTGATAACAATACATGTATAAGCCAACGTCCATTTGAGACATATTGTATTGTTGTATTTATGTGTGCAGAATTTGTGGACATGTTACACCATAAAAGAAGAGCCGTTGAAATTAGCAAGCTTGGGCTGCATTTCCATGATTGGAATTCAAGATAAGCCCAATAAAAAATGAACACATTATAGTTTGAAACCAGTCATGCATGCACATTTTCATGTTTTGTTCACCACTTTGTTGATCTGTATAGAAGAAAAACCCTCACAGATTGTTGTCTGTCATTGAATTTTGTAGCCTGTTCAACACAGTCTTTAAATCAACCATTTAACATGCCATGCTGCAAGTTCACTGGTTTACTGATGGGGAAGTATCTGCAATATTTTGAGGGGATTTATTCTGTAGTATTCAGTAGCACTAGGCTGAATTAATGATGCTGAGAAGCAAGCACATTTTTCCTACTCTGCAAGAATCTATGTGTTTATCATAGCTAAGGTTTTGGCATCATAACACCTCAATTCATTCAAAGGTATAGAAGTAATAGTAAGTAACAATCTTGCAGTACTAACTCCTGCTATGTTTTGAAAGCAAAAGTGGTCAGTGTAACAGAAAAAGTGCTGAAATGCACTAACTATTCATAAAAGAAATCAAGGTGATTTTCTCTTGTATGTTTCATACAAATCAATGTCAAGTATAAGTTCAATGCAAAATTAAGTGTCACGAATAACACTCTCCGAGATCTATACTCTCATATACCTTTCATCACAACAAATACAACAAAAAATGTCCCAAACTAAGTTAAAACTCTAAACAGCTATTTTTATATTTAATCAAGATCTTGGATGCAGTGCAACTGTAATGAAGCATTGCTTGTAAAGTGTAACACCAAAAACAAAAAGGTGATCAAGGACAACCCCTTTGTTTTTGTAAAGATATATTTATACCATCTTCAGTAATAAACAGCTCATCGTAACCATTTTCTTAACCTATAATGCCTGTAATACCATTGTCAGCATTAACAGTCAGCGGGCTACAAGGTTTCATGATAAGGTCTCCTGTTGGCAACTGAAATACTGTTATCTTTCACCACAAAGCCCTCTGTCAGATAGGGCAGTACCTCAGACCTACTTCAGTCCTGGCCATGCCCTCTCTCCACAGACCTCCCCAGTGAAGGAAAGAGGTGAGGGGGCGTAGAGGTCAGAGTCTGTGTCTGATTCTCCCTCTGCTATGAAAGGTCTGACCCTGGCACAGAGTGAAGGTCCAGCTGCGGCTTCAGTCCCTGCTCCAGCTCCCCCTCCTGAGCCTGTAAAGAAAGAAGGCCCAAAGAAGTCCTCCTTGGCTTGGGAGATGCTGAAGCCGCTAAAGGAGCGCTCCAGCTCCTCGTGGTCAACGGACGGGATGGATAAAGACGTGTCGCTCTCCACAGCGGTGGCATCTTGCTGACACCTCTGCCTCCTGTGGCGCCTCCTGCTGTGGGAGCCGCTTTCTCTGCCGCTGCCGCCCGGGCCGGAGGAGGACCGGTCGTGAACTGGAGCAGGTGGAGGTGGAAGGCGGAACAAGGTGGGCGAATGATCGCCACTGCCACCAACTGGTGAAGGGGTGTTGGCCACGCTGCTGTTCCACGCAGGCTGGCTGAGAGGGTGCTGCAACTGGTGCTGCCAGGAGGTAGAGGGGCGGCTGTGGCTGCCAGAGGGAGTACCCACCGATATCGCCACAGACCGACCCAGTAAAGGATCTTTCTTTTCCAGAGACCCATCAGAGCATGGGACATCTGCAGCTGAGCATGTCTTCAACTCTTTTTCCTCCTTCACTTCCCCTTTATCCTCCTTCTCCTCCTTGCTCTCCTCTGGGCTGTGGTAAGGCGGGGCTGGATACGGCTCTTTGGAATTGAAAAAGGCCTCTGTTTCTGAATGAGGGATGCCCATACGCTGCACATACACATTGACCAGGAAATCAAGTTTCCTGTCCATACAGACAACCTGCAGGGAGTCAGAAAAACACAGTGAAATGGTGTATGATCACTAGAAATAAAATAAGATCATCAGAAAAACATGAATTACAAATATCCAGTGATTAAAATCAGTGTAAACCAGCTCGTACGCCTCTTATAGACCTGGAACAAACAATCATACCTGCTTTTCCACCTTGACCAGACGTCCCATCATGCTCTGGTCCTCTGCAGTATCTCCTTCAGCTTTAGTACCTTTACCAACTATCTGGTCAACTCTAGCATTTGAGAAAAGCAGTAAAAAACACAATGAGCTGTATGACATTAACCCATATTTTTAAACTTAAGAGCTTCATGATGCCATAATGTGAATTACAGTACATGGACAATAGGTAAAGAAAGCGTTTATGCTGATAGTACTCATCAAGCTAGGGATATGGTCTGAATGAATGAAGAATGGCCTTATAGCATTTGTTGAGAAAGAGCTAATTTTAGGTGGATGTTGTGGATGCATGCAAGATTAGAATAGGCAGTCTTTAATGAAACTGTGAATAGAGGGGGCAGTTTGTTCAGGGCCAAAATGCATCACTTTGCATGCGTTTTGTTGTGTTTCATGCTTCATTTCCATTGCATCCTGCTGGGGGAGCTCTCCCTCTGTGTCTCCAGTACGAGAGCAAGCGTCTAGCACTGTCAAACCCCTGTTGAGTGTGGCCATGTGACATGTCTCATAACACTCAGTGACAAAGCCATTTTTATTTTGTGGCCTTTTCCTGACAGCTGCTGACATGATAACTGCACAACATCCTCAAAATGTTACACATCAAACTTTTCTTGGTACTATTTAAAACAAAATATTTAACATTGCTAAATTTTAGTATGTTTTCTCTAGCTAAATGAGACAGGTCAAATGGCTTAATCTCAAAAGGGGTTCAATTGATCACAATAATAAGGTAGCATGTAACTACTTTAATATTTGGACTGTGGTATAAGGAGCATAATGCTGGTAAAACGGTCATTCTAGAGGTGCAGTCTATTAACCTAACCTAGGACCTTCAGTGGACTTCTTATGGCGAGGTGTTGATGGGGGAGGGGGCCCCACAATCATATCTATCCTGGCAAGGCACACAGAGACTATATGAGTGCAATGCAAAATGAAGCAACGAGGGAATCACATCAGCTATGGGTAACAAGTTTCAATATATTCCACACACACAAGACATACGGTGAGTCTGACTTGCTTCGTGGATGACAGGTGTATGTATTTCACTGTTGGAATATATTTATTCAACATGTTAGACCTTTAGGGGATCAGAATGTTAGGAGCTAATTTGTGGGAGGTAAACCTACTACAGCAGTGTGAGTTATACAGTGTTATATCAGAAGTGAATTTGTGACATATTCAAAGCTGAAAGGGGTGAATCATATTTTGATATATAAGATATATAAAGGTTACAGATGTAAAACTAAGATCTGAATACAACACATGTTGTTGGACAAATGAAACAGGCAAATCAATGACTTGGGTGTCAACATGTGTGTATCCACTGACACTGGGATCACTGTACTACTGAATTACATCTCTGCTATTATTCTGAATTAAAACTAATTTTGAATGAAAAAAATAGTTGAAAATGCTTCCATGTATCCTCCATATCCATCCTGACATGTTATAGTGAACATGAACTTGCCTGGACTGCAGATTCTTAATGCGAGACAGCATGTCCAGGTGACCTGCAGAGTACTGCTCAATCACATCCATGACATCATAAGGCCGCAAGCTCTCTTTGAACCTCCTCTTTGACACCAGAAACTTCATTATGCTGTGGGAGGGCACATCATTTTCACATGCAACACACAAGACATGAGCAGGGCTTTTACACAGCAGAAATATGAAAGAGAAACGTTTACTAATGATAATTATGACAGCTCTGTTCTCTTTAAGTCTATCAGTAAGTCATGTATGTCTCGTTGGCGCCGCGCGAGTGGCAGCCTGTAACAGCAGCTCCTGCTCACCATTGAGCTTTCTGTACTTTTTATACTACTTCTATTCTTCCTACTTTTTGTTTTTGTGTGTTTTAAATTTTTCTTTTCACCATGCACACAAAACTGGTAGAGTTTGTACTGGTGGCTCTACTGGTTTTTGCACTTTTTGTCACCGTGTCCGGAGACCTCACGCGGAGCCACGGCTCCATTGTTTACAGCAGGGATCAGCTGTTCAGCCCTGCTGCCTGAGGAGCGACCCGATGTCCCCCGCGAGCTGAAGAGGAGGAGACGGGGACGCCGCGTCGGGGTCGAGCGCCGCGCCAGGAGGAGACGGTACCATGGCCCGTCCTCCCCTCCATCATCATGGGGAATGTAAGATCTCTCCCCAATAAGATGGACGAGTTAGCGGCGCTGACCCGGCATCAGCGGGAGTATCGGGAGTGCAGCCTCCTGCTGTTCACTGAGACGTGGCTGACTGCACTAACTCCGGACACGGCTGCTGAACTGGACGGTTTCACTCTCCTACGGGCGGACAGAAGAAGCAAGGAGAGCGGTAAGAGGAAAGGAGGAGGGCTGGCAGTGTTTGTTAATGATAGATGGTGTAACCCTGGGCACATCACTGTCAAGGAGCAGCACTGCTGTAAGGACATTGAACTGTTGGCCGTCAGCATGAGGCCTTACTACCTGCCGAGGGAGTTCACTCATGCCCTTGTGGTGGTAGTGTACGTCCCCCCCTCTGCTAACGCCGATGCAGCCTGTGATGTCCTGCTCTCAGCAGTGAGCAGGCTGCAGACACAGCACCCTGATGCCCTCCTCCTCATCTCTGGAGACTTCAATCATGCCTCTCCATCCTCCTCCCTGCCCAAATTCACCCAGTATGTCACATGCCACACCAGAGACAATAAAACACTGGACCTGTTTTATGCCAACACCAAGGAGGCATACCACTCACTCCCTCTTCCTCCCCTGGGCCGAGCCGACCACAACCTCGTGTGCACCTCCTGCCTGTGTATAAGACTCTTGTGCACAGGCAGCCTGCTGTCACCCGCACTGTGAAGAAATGGTCTGAAGAAGCCGAGGAGGCCCTGAAAGACTGTTTCAACACAACACTATGGGATGTTTTCAGTGACGCCCATGGGGAGGACATCGACAGTCTCACCCACTGCCTGACGGACTACATTAACTTCTGTGTGGAGAACACCGTACCCACCAGGACTGTACGGAGCTTCTCCAACAGCAAGCCCTGGATTACCCCGGACATTAAGGCTCTCTTGAAGGAGAAGAGGAGAGCTTTTGTGTCTGGAAACAAAGAAAGGAGGAGCTGAAGTCTGTGCAGAGGGAACTGAGGAGGATGATCAGGAAGGGGAAAGACAAGACTGCTACAGGAGGAAGATGGAGCACCAGCTGCAGCAGAACAACATCTGTGGTGTCTGGAAGGGACTTAAGACCATCTCGGGCTTCAAGGAGCCAAAGTCCCAGCCTGTGGGAGACCAGGGGTGGGCAAATGACCTGAACTTATTCTTCAACAGTTCAACAGATTTGATCAGGCATCCGCCCCTCCCCTGGCCCAGTCTTCCTCTGCTGCAACCCCCATCTTGCTCTGTGCCCCCTGTCCACTGCTCCTCCTGTGCCCCCTCACCCCCTCTCACAACCCTCAGTTCACACCTACCCCACTCAGTTCACACCTACCGGACACTGCCACTTCACACTCTGTCCTGTGCACCTCCCCCCCATCAACACCTCCCTGCTCCAGCCTGCTCCTCACAACACACCAGGTGAGGAATGCCCTGAAGAAGAACAGGGCCAGGAAAGCAGCAGGTCCAGGATGGCATCAGCTCCAGGCTCCTGAAGTCCTGCGCAGACCAGCTGTGTGGGATTTTTGGGTACACATTCAACCTGAGCCTGAAGCTGGGGAGAGTGCCACAGCTCTGGAAGACGTCCTGCATCGTCCCAGTGCCAAAGACACCGCACCCCAAGGAGCTCAACAGCTACAGGCCGGTAGCTCTGACGTCTCATCTGATGAAAGACGCTGGAGAGACTGGTCCTCGGCCCATCTGCGCCCGCTGGTGAGCTCCTTCATGGACCCGCTGCAGTTCGCCTACCAGCCTGACATCGGGGTGGATGATGCCGTCATCTACCTCCTTCACACCTCCCTCACTCACCTGGAGAAGGCCTGGAAGCACTGTGAGGATCATGTTCTTTGATTTCTCCAGTGCATTCAACACCATCCAGCCCAGGCTGCTGGGGGACAACCTGCAGCTAGCTGGGGTGGATCATCACCTCACTACATGGATTTTGGACTACCTCACACTCACAGACCACAGTTTGTGAGGGTGCAGGGCTTTGAGTCGGATCGGCTTCTCTGCAGCACTGGTGCTCCGCAGGGAGGGAACGGTTCTGGCTCCTTTCCTGTTCACCCTCTACACTGCAGACTTCTCGTACAATACTCCATCCTGTCATCTCCAGAAGTTCTCTGATGACTCTGCTGTTGTTGGCCTCATCACAGATGGGGACGACAGAGAGCAGTACAGAGGACTTATTCAGGACTTTGCGGACTGGTGCCTGCGGAACAACCTCCAGATCAACAAGCTGGTAAAACCAAGGAGCTGGTGGTGGATTTCCGCAGGCGTAGACCACTCTCCGCCTGCACCGGTGAGCATCCAGGGAATGGACATTGACACTGTGAAGTCCTACAAGTACCTGGGTGTTCACCTAAATGACAGTCTGGACTTGGTCGGACAACACTGTGCAATGCCCTTGTCAAGAAGGGCAACAGCAGACTGTTCCTGCTCAGGAGGCTGAGGTCTTTTGGAGTGCAGGGACCACTCCTCCTCAGGACCTTCTATGACTCTGTGGTGGCATCAGCCATCTTTTATTGGGATAGTCTGCTGGGCCAGCAGCATCACGGACAGAGATAGGAGGAGGATGGACAGACTGGTGAGGAGGGCCAGCTCTGTCCTAGGGATGCCCTCTGGACTCAGTGGAGGTGGTGGGAAACAGGGAGGATGATGGCTAAGCTGTCATCCCTGTTAAACAACACGTCCCACCCTCTACAGGACACTCTGACAGCTCTGGGCAGCTCCTTCAGTGAGCGGCTGCTCCATCCACGCTGTGTGAAGGAGAGGTACCGCAGGTCCTTCCTGCCTGCTGCTGCTGTCAGACTACACAACAAACAAAATGCCCGCTAGTCTGCAGACAATGGACAGTGAACAATAAACAATAACACTATTTCACTTCTTTTGCACTCCCTGAGATATTATATATATTTCTCATATGTATACTCTCAGGCATACTCCCTCTGTACTATGTACAGGTTTACTTACAGTTATAGTTTTTATTTATCTTGGATTATTTTACCTTTATTTATTTTTTATTTTATTTTATTTTATTTTATTTTATCCTATACATTCTGATTGTTTCCCACTATGTGTCTTCGCTGCTGTTGCACTGCTGTTATGCCGTGTGAATTTCCCCGCTGTGGGACTAATAAAGGAAATCTGAATCTGAATCTGAATGACAGCACAGTGTTATTTTAGTCATTTGACCAAGTAAGATTTTAAATCAAGGCCCACTTAACTTTTTCATGGTCTCCATTAGCAGGTTAAGTTGACTCACTTGTCACTTGAGATACAAGTATGGCACTTTAGTCAGGTGGTGATAACAGGTGTTCATATATATATATATATGTTCATATATATATATATATATATATATATATATATATATATATATATATATATATATATATAGGCAACTCCATGACAACTGAGAAAACTGTTGGAATAGTGTTGGATGTGATTGAAAACTGGAAAAATGTAGACAGTAGACCTTAACTACTATTCAAACTATCAAACTACTATTTACAAGGTTAAGAATAGTTTGTTTTCATAATTTTGGCCATCCTTTTTTGGGTTATAAAACACTGAACTGAAATTAATGTAATTTCTGAGATCTGGGAAAATGGCATCATCACTCATCATCATCAGTCCAGTGGGCCTTTAAACCATGATCACGACAAACACTTTTAGTCATAATTTTACCACTCTGTCGATTGTATGACTGCTTGTGTTTCTTGCCCCATCTTTTTAGGGGATCACCACGTCCCAGGTCGATACAATTCACTTTTTAAGTGCAGTGCCATTAAAATTGATAGGAATGGTGGCTAAAAGTATAACCGAACCTAACTGGAATTATACAGCATGCACCATGGAAAACCACAAAGTAAAGGATAAGACATAAACACAAACCACAGTTGCCTATTCAGTGGGGAGTAAACACTGCAGAACAATTAAAATTGGGTATTAAAGTAAATTCTTACCAGATTGCCCTTATTGTCACCCTCAGACCTGGTGGTAATTCTTGAGTGAGAAACTCACAGTGGCAGCTCTTATCATCACCAATTTCCTCTCCTGGAAGGCTCGCCTCTACAGAGCAAAGACAAGGACACTGTTAAAGAATATTTCATCTGCTTCCACACGAGGAGGGGCCAAAGCAGAAGCAAGGGGCTGTTGCTTTTAGCTTTAAAAGGTGCAAAATCCAATTATTAGGTTGGTTTCAAGCCAGTTAGCCAGTTTGTGAGCGTAGTGAGCGGGATTTGTGGATCAACAAAGAAAAAAAAAAGACTTGGTGCAGAATTGAAGGATAGTGCTGAAGGGATAAAGCTTTACTGAAACCTTTCACGACAAGTACTCTCTTCCCACCACCAATTACAGTCTAGATTACCATTTTAACTAGCATGTTTACTTTAGCCATAAGGCTAATCTATGGATTTTGAAGCATATTGCATACAGGCAAAGGTGTCACAACCCAATCACTGCTTATCAGAAATTAGATGAGAATCTGGTAGGGAAAGTGAGGTCTCTTCATGCAAAATAAAGCAGGGCTTTTGGGCATTTCGTCTCTGGGTTTTGGATTATCTTGGCACCACTTGACTTGAACCCATGATTACCTTAGCTTAATACTGCAAATAATACAATAATCATTTGTATAGAGTTGTTAAAATGCTAATAAACACTTAAACCATTACATGCTTATTCTCAGTGTCATGCTTCAGTCTTTAGTCACCACTGGAGGGAAGAACTGAGAAAAAAAATCAAAATAAAAAGGGTTCATGTCAAGTGGACAAATCTCAGCAGATTTCAGCATGCAGGTTGTCAGACCAGTGAAGCTGACTTGTCTTTTGATTGTTTTCCCTGTAGAAGCCAACCAACAAAATATCCCAGTGTCTTACTTATTAAACCTTCAATTGCTGCAAAAAGAGAGAGAGGAGAGACATGGAAAAGATTTGTTATGGATTGTAGCAGGATGACTGTGGCAGACAAATCAATTCCAAACATGGGAGCTTGTAGAGTCCACTGAATGGTTTCTGGTTCATGTTTGAAAGGCCTGGTCTCTCTTCTCTTACATGTATGCATAACAAACTGCATATATTATAAAGATCTATATAACATATGTGATCAATATATACATCTAGACATTACAGAGTTTATTACAGTCTAAATTGAAGACAATGTCATGTCATGATGACTTGTCTAACCTGGAGAACTCTTCAGTCCAAAGTCTTCATCCTGCATTTCAATCAGCACTTTAACATGCCATGAAGTGGAAGAAGAAAAAGAACTAATGAGAAAATTGTTTAACAAAAAGGCAAAGAAACGATGAAGGAGAGAAGTATATTTGCTGACAGTGACACAGTGGCCTGGATGACATATGGATGCAGTTGGGTTGACTGACAATAAATGGAGGCTGGACACCAACGGACCTCTGTCTCCCCAGATTAATGTTGAAATGTTGGCATGTGTTGAGAAAGTCTCACTGCATTCCTGATATGTTTGAATGCATGCAGGAGAAACTATATAGCCACATTACCTGCATGACAATTACTGCACAGTCTGCATGATGACTGCATCTTAAAGAGGCTTGATTGCAATTAATTAAGTGCCATCAACGCCCTCCTACAAATACAGAGCTGGCAATGTTTTGGCCTTGAGGTGGCATGGAGCTACACATGCTCTTCCACATCAAGTGAATTGAAAACTGTGGAAAAACTCAGTCAAATATGTGAACAACAGTCATTAAGGCTGCTAGATATAGTTTTATTAATAAACAGTAAATTGTAATCTTAATGCCAACCAATTACATTTAGAAAAACAGCATCAATGAAGGACATTGTTTGTAAGATTTGGCTTCATGTCCTCACAGACACTATTACAGACACTACTATAACACTAGACAGATGCCTTTTATGAAGGCATGTTGTGTTCATTGCAGGATATATTGTTATAGAGGTATAGAGTTAAAACTACCAGTATATCAACAATGCACTTGTACTGTCATTTACATTTAAATGATTTCTAATTTGAAACACTGTAAAGGAGGCAAGTTTTTAACTGTTTAATGTTGGGATGTAAGATAAAAATAAGGTCTGTCATGTTATAATAAATACTGAAAATGTAAATTAGATCATTTCTTTGTTTGTTTGTTTTGTTTTTTTAAACATGTCTACACTCTGTTGGTCCACCACTTTGGTCCAGAAAGAAATATCTCAACAACAACTGGATAGAGTGCCAAAAGATTTTGCACAGATTTTTAAGGTCCTCAAAGAATGATTCTAAAGCATTTTGGTAATTCCATGACTTTTCTTGTAGCTCCACCAGGTGAAATATTTTCCTTATCCTATTAATCATCCCAACATCTACTGGATGGATTGGCACAAAATCTTTTATTCACGGTCCTAATGACCACCAATGACTTTGGTCCTTTGCTCAGTTTTCTTCAAGGTATGATGTTTAAATGTCTATTCTCTCTTTGAACTAATGGATGGTTTGTGATGAAATTTGGTTGTGCCATTTATGACGACACCTTTGATGACTTCATATTTACCATACAGACATGAGTGGTAACTCAGCAAGTAAGTGAATAAGCATTTTCCCTGAATGTTGAGTTATTCTTTTAAACAGCTGCAAATTTCCCTAAATCATAGTCAAGTTTCTATACAAGTTTAGTGTTTCATGGTGGTTTAAATGCTTGTTTCAGAGACTTTCCACATTAATCTGAATGTCTATAATTGTAGATTAATGTTATAGTAAACATTTGGCTAGTCGCTATTCCTAAAGCAAAAGTGTCCACAGATTCCATACGTGTCAACACTCATAATTATTCTGGTCAGACATTATTCTGTATGTGTGGAGTTCCCTCACCCTCTGAGTTTTGGCGTGACGTGCTGCCCCGGACCCTGAAGGCGTGCTTTGGCCCTCGGTTCTTCTCAGTGAAGCTCCAGCTCTTGGTGACTTTGTTGGGACTCGCCTCAGCCCCATCCTCTGCCGCCGGAGAGTGGGCCTTCCCTTTGGCCACGGGAGCCTTGGAAGGACTGGGGAACACTTTGTCCTTCAGGCTGGCCTTTCGACTACAAAGAGCAAGTAGTGAAAAGGCAAATATAACTAATTTAACTGTCATTTTTACAGCACCATTAACTGAAAGTAAACAAGTATCTGTAACTAAATGTCTTTATCCTAAGGCTTTGTGGTTTTATCTTGGGTATTTGTCGAATTCAGCGTTGTTGTGATAATGAATCTTACCTCAGCAGAAACGCAAAATGGGCAATGTCCTACAGCAGAAGGAGCCATATCCACATACGAACATAGTGGAGCATTCAGTGGGTCAGGCAAGCAGCAGGAAGCTACAAGCAAGCATGCGTGGGAAGCAAAGTGACACTGCATGTCTCAAAAAGAAGAAGAGCTGTGGTCTAACTGAAGGCAAATCATGCAAAATAATTCACCATCATACTGTATGCTCCACCTGTTACACAGGAATCGGTCAAAGGAAACGCATTGTTAGGTACTCAGCAATATGCACCTTACCTGCTGAACAGAAGTTTAAAAGTGCTGATTAGGCAAAAAAAAAAAAAAGGCAGCAAGCAAATCAACTGCATAAAGACATTGCTACACAGAAAACATAAATCAACTGTGACAGGGCGGTAAACGAGGATGTATAGCTGCATTATTATTATTTTTTTTTTTTACGTTAATAGGCATGAATAGGTTAGCTCATAGGTTTATTCTAGTATAAGGGCTTCATGTGGACCTCACTGACAGAGCTGCTCTACACTCTAAAAAAGTATACTATTCAGATTTTATTGTTCACATAGTAACTCATGTAAAAAAAATACCTCATTCTGTGATTCCTCTACCTTTGCTTGTGTTTAAAGTGGGAGAGGAACAGAGATAGGAATGGAAGGAGACACACAGACTTGCAGTGCAGATGTTAGTATCTATGCAGCAACTATACCTAATAGCTCTTGGACAGCACCCGCAAAGTCTGTCTTTGTGTGCACTTTCATTACTGGAGTGGCGGGCAGTAAAGGAGACACAGAAAGATAAAATAGCAGTGGATACAGTCACAAAACCAGCAGTGTGTGCCATACTGTGATGCCAGTAACACTTTATTGTGACTATAATTTATAATTCATTTGCGACCTACTTGATCCTCATATTATAAAAAGTGAGTGTTAGATAGTTTTGCCTTTTCTTATTTTGTTGTTGTTTCTTATTTTACCTTATCTTTGTCTTTTATTTTTCATGTCAAAACTTGCAAATGGCTTATAAAGGACTAAGTCATAATAAAGTGTTACTACATTATCAATAGTTACACTTGTTTCTTTTGTCAAAAACAGTGTGATAAAAAATCAAGCAAGGCTCATAAAGTGTTCAAAATCACTTTTTCCCAGGGTGATGCTGAAAGCCAGAGTATCAAAGCATCAAACAGTATCAAACAGCTTATTGGTGATTATTTAATAAAGCTGCCAGTTGGGAGTAAGGCCAAAGTGAGATGATCTTTGAGCACCATGTGAGCAAATGCAGCATGACCGTTCTTGAAGGAGGCACTTAACACAGCCATGTCCATGTCTGACACGCAGGACTTACAATAACCCCCAACGTACAACGCATAAACACACACACACACACACACACACACACACACACACACACACACACACACACACATTGTTGCACACACACTCCCCCAAGAAGAGTGTCTCAGTAGCAGCTAAGAGCAGAATTGAAGAGAAGCCAAAGGAAGATGGGAAGAGATAAAAACCAATGAAATCACAGACCTGGGAGAGGTTTCTGTTTGAGACTCCTTCCTGTGAGGAGAGGACACACCAACTGTTAAACTGCGTATGTTGGTAAAGTACCACACTGTATATGGTAATCAATATGCAGCAATGGTGATTATTGAACACAGTGTAATACAGTTAGGGTTGAGCTGAATTAGCATTGAGAATCAGTTGTCAGGAGCATATATATCGGCAGGAAGCTGCTGCATGGTTAAAGGCGTGATGCTGAAAATCCAAATCATACATAAGATGAGACAAAACAGTTGCTTATTATATTTTCACATTTTAGATTAATGTGGTGAACTTGTTAACAATTAACTTGGTGGATTTGTTAACAGTTGCCTATTTGTGTCCATCTAATGAATATTAGGTCAATATTTACACTCTTATCGCACTGTTTTTGGTCTCCTCTAACTTAAAACCTGGCTATTTTACCAAATGTTACACCACTGTTTTATCAAATGCTAGTTGCTGGTGCTAATATACAGGTGTATCACAGGAGACTCATAGGTGAATGATGGGTGAATTTGCTGTGTGTGTACAGTGCTATAGGAGTGAACCAAAACAGTAAAGTTGCAGGCTGGAAAACCAAAATGATGGAAGGTGCTATAAAGCTCTGCAGAGCTGAAAGGAACTGCAGTGTCAGCTGATAAAGCTCTGTGGGTTTGTCACCATGAGTGACCCTTTCACATTACACATAGTTATGTCCCATTGTTGTTATAAAGAATATTAGTTAAAGACACTTTTTTTTTTTTCGGAACAAGCTGGCTCAAGCATGTGAGAAATGCAAAGGAGTGGGAAAAAGTGGAAAGACTACAGAAAGCAGGCCGAGCTTACCGGATTTTAGGTAAGGCCTGCATGCTTTTGTTGTTGGCAATCAAGACATTCAGTTTATGCAATGGCCTCTTACTGGCTTGTACTGCAAAAGGCTTAGGGGTAATTAAATCCTCTACACCTAACAACAAGTTCAAAACAAAACTCAGACTTTACCTGATCCACTAAGTCATCACAGGAAGTGTACAGTAGGTTCATCAGACTTTTTTACTGAAAATAGTTGCCTGCTGCTTGAGTGATGATTTTCTGTTGGTTTGTTTCTATGACTGAACCCCTATTAACAGTACACATAGTTTTAGTGAGTTAACATAATAATACTGATCAGTGTAGCCTTAACATGGATGGTAAATTTTTTTTTCTTTTTTCCAAATCTGTCTTTTCTATTTCAAGATCATTGCTTTAGCATTAATAACCACTATCATCCACATCATCAGCATCCTGATATCCTCGTCATCATGAGATCATCATCATCAGCTTTGTCACTCTCACTGTTATATTTATACCTGAAAGACTTGCCCTTCAGATTCCTCAGCAGGTCCAGCTGATTCAGAGGTGGAATAAGTCTGGGAAAAGACAAAGAGCAGTGTGTCATTCTGTCAAGATCGTTTTACCGACTCTGTGCTGAAAGGTTAAAGCTTGCCATTAGGCATTTTAAAGCTAATTCCATTTAGATTGGCAGCAGTCTATTCTGCTGGTCATCAAAGTCTCAAAACGTATAGGAAAAGCCCTGTGTAATGCCAGAGCAGCCTACTATTCAGAATTAATAGAGAAAAATAAGAACTGCCCTAGGTTTCTTTTCAGCACTGTAGCCAGGCTGACACAGAGCCATAGCTCTATTGAACCCTGCATCCCCTTAAGTTTAAGTAGTAATGATTTCATGAGCTTCTTTAATGACAAGATTCTGAATATTAGGGACAAAATTTGTCAGGATCTGCCCTCGTTAGACTCCGATCCTTCAGACTCAGGAAATTTAGGAGCAGATACATTAAAACCTGACAATTGCTTAGACAGTTTTATTCCAATTCCAATTGGCCTTCCCGAATTATCCTCGTTAGTTTCATCATCGAAAGCAACAACTTGTCTCCTAGACCCCATCCCAACTACGCTGCTTAAGGAAGTTTTCCCATTTATTGGCACATCACTGCTGCATATTATTAATCTGTCTCTGGTGTCAGGCTTTGTACCCAAGTCTTTTAAAGTAGCTGTAATTAAACCATTGATCAAAAAACCTACACTTGATGCAGATGTGTTAGCCAATTACAGACCAATATCCAACCTCCCCTTTTTGTCTAAGATTCTAGAGAAAGCCGTTGCCAGCCAGTTATGTAATTATCTCCACAGTAATAGTCTTTTTGAAGTTTTTCAGTCAGGATTTAGAGCTCACCATAGCACAGAAACAGCACTTGTGAAAGTCACCAATGACCTGTTGACAGCATCAGATAGAGGGCTTCTGTCTGTACTTGTCACTGTTAGACTCTCAGTGCTGCCTTTGATACAGTTGACCATCACATCCTGTTGCTGAGAATGGAAAAACTGCTTGGTATTAAAGGGTCTGCATTAAACTGGTTCAGATCATACTTATCAGATCGGTCTCAGTTTGTCCATATTAATAATGAATCCTCTGTGCATACTAAAGTCTGTCATGGAGTTCCACAAGGTTCAGTGCTTGGTCCAGTTCTGTTTATTTTGTATATGCTGCCCCTTGGCAATATCATCAGGAGGCACTCCATAGATTTCCATTGTTATGCTGATGACACCCAATTATATTTATCAGTGTGCAGCCACACAAAACTGATCAGCTCCTGAAACTCCAGGCCTGCCTTAAAGATATAAAGGCTTGGATGACCAGAAATTTCCTGTTGTTGAACTCAGATAAAACTGAAGTGATCCTATTAGGTCCGAAACACCTGAGGAACACGCTTTCTCCTAAGATAGCCTTGTTGGATGGCATTAACTGGGCCTCCGGCACCACTGTAAGGAACCTCGGGTTTTATTTGATCAGGATATGTCCTTTGACACCCATATTAAGCATATTTCAAGGTCTGCCTTTTACCACCTGCGCAACATCGCAAAAATTCGGCACTTTTTGTCCCAAAGCGATGCTGAAAAATTAGTCCATGCATTTGTCTCTTCCAGGCTGGATTATTGTAATTCACTTTTATCAGGCTGCCCAAACAAGTCGTTAAAGACTCTACAGCTGGTCCAGAATGCCGCTGCTCGGGTGCTGACTAAAACCAGGAAAAGAGACCATATTACTCCAGTACTGGCTTCTCTGCATTGGCTCCCTGTAAAATTTAGAGTGGATTTTAAAATCCTTCTCCTCACATATAAGGCTCTGCATGGTCTGGCACCATCATATCTTAATGAATTGATAACTCCTTATCAACCGACTAGAGCGCTGCGCTCCCAAAACGCAGGCTTACTTGTAGTTCCCAGGGTTTCCAGAAGTAGTCTAGGGGGCAGAGCCTTCAGCTATCAGGCCCCTGTTTTCTCTGGAACCAGCTCCCAGTCTGGGTCCGAGAGGCAGACACAGTGTCAGTGTTTAAGAATAGACTTAAAACCTTCCTTTTTGATAAAGCTTATAGTTAGGGTGGGCACAGGCTCGCCCTTAGTTATGCTGCTATAGGTTTAGACTGCCGGGGGCTCCCATGATGCATCGGGCACCTCTCCCTCTTCCTCTGCTTCCTTTACTCATATTATGGTAGTAGTGCAAACTGGAGTCACTTTTAGAAACTGGTTAAAGTGGCTAAACTGGTTAAAGTAGTTAAATTGGCTTAAAGTGTCAAAGCGGTTAATGTGAATACTCTTATGTCCTGTAAAGTGCATGTTACTGCCGGAGCCCCGGTCCTCTTTGTTCTCTCCAGTCTTGCAGGTTCCTCACTGATTCTGGTTGTGGTCCATCTGTCTGAGGTTCACTGGCCTGGTGGGGACATGATCTGTGTCTGTGCTGTGGAGAGAAGGTCGAGTGGCCCAGAGCTCCATATGAGGACATCTAGAGATGCACCTGGACTCACAGACTCATTTCCATTACCTGTGATACCTTCACACATGGACTAAACCAATGAACTCAGTATAGCTACAGCTTATTACCACGACTCATGTATAATTCCATAATATGATTGATGATGTTCTCTGTACATGTGGCATCTATTGCACGTCTGTCCATCGTCCCAGGGAGAGGGATCCCTCATCTGTGGCTCTTCCTCAGGTTTCTTCTTTTTCCCATAAAGGCTTTTTTGAAGTTTTTCCTGACTCGGTTCGAGGGTCTAAGGACAGAGGGTGTCACAACTGTGCAGATTGTAAAGCCCTCCGAGGCAAACAATGTTTGTGATTTTGGGCTCTAAATAAATAAATTTGATTTGATTTGATTTGATCACCTCTTTACCCTTAAATTACTACTGGAATGAAACCAAACATAAAGGTATTTTCAAATAGAACAGACAGTCAGAGATCTTCAACTTCTAGACGCATAAAAGGCAAAAATCTGCATTGTGAAAGTCAAGCACGATGACTTCTTTGCTGATTCATACAGCTGGACAGCAATATAGGTGGTTAATTTTACAAAGTAGCCACTGGCAGTGTTTGCCTTTGAACAGCATTTCAAAGATGTTCTGGTGTCACTGCCAAGACATCAGCCTCATTATCTGTAAAATTACCCTTTTCAAAGCAGAAAGTGAAAAGTCACACCACAGTGTGATTCCTTATAAGAGACACTAGTATCTGACTCAACAAGGGAGTTTGGAAAACAATAAGAAGAGGACACTCTGTCGGTTCAGTTTTCTACTTAGCTCCACAGTTTTAAAAAAGATGGCAGAATTCCCATCCATCCATCTTCTAAACCTGCTTAATGGCAGAATTTGATATGGGAAAATAGTTGTATTTACTGAAAATGCTAAATGTGGTACAGCATTATTCAGGCAGTGTTATCACTTACCTGTACATTGGAACAGCTACAGTCTGTTCGTAAAAATCCCAAGTACACACCAGATCTGTACGTGAAAGATTTGTAGCATAAAACCTCCAAGCACCCTGGATGGAGAAATAAAAAAGTCTTTTCAGCTTTTTGTCAGGGGCACAAAACAGGGATCAACTCTGTTTGATAAGTCTGTACATGGTGTTGTTACATCACACAATTTTCTTAGACGCATACCTGAATGAGGCCCGCTGCAGGGTTACGCCTCTTCTCAAAATGTTTCTGCCTATGTTGTTCTTGGACTTTGAGGGCAAAACCAGAACCCAGGATGCCCTAAACAGATTCAGAGTGACACAGAGAGCCCATAAAGTGATCAGTGATCTTTATTGTCCTCTACTGGCCAGGAGTTGGAATTGCAACAACAGCAACATGTCTCCTCCAACACCTTGTACAACCTACTACTTCTGCAAAAGGGACCAGTAAGCAAACACACCCAAAAAAATTCCAATAAATATGTAATATCACAGATTTCCACATGTCTGCAAAGCCTCATGTTAGGGCTAATAAAAATCTGAGAAAAAATGCTGATTTCCTCCGACACATCATAAGTGTGTGATTCCTGTAAACTGAGTGCTGATACAGCAATCCACAGTTTGTGTGTTTTTATGTGTGATAGACTGAACAGGTCTTAGCTGCTTACTCAAAGCTTACTGCTGAGTCTGACATCTTAAAACCTCTGGTGAAATGCCAACTGTTTAAAAGCAACTGACAAATATGTCAGTGACTAATATTAGCCTGTATCGTAAGATGAGAGCTTTGTGAATGTTAAGGGAAAAACATTTTTGTGAACTCAGAGGAAGCTCATAATTTTCTGAAGCGAACTACACCAGAAGACAAATATAACGTGATAGACTGGCTCGCTTGTGATCTTGTTAGGTAGCTGAGGTGCTTTTTACCACTGCTCATCCTCTTTCAGTGTACTCTATATACCTTTTTCACAGCAGAACAGTAACAGCACAGGCGTGATCAATAACGTTATCAATGGCTGCATTTTATTTAGATGCTCCAAGTCCAGGATCCTGGTACTGTGTATGACAATTATGACAATTAAATGTAACAGAGCCAGGATGATTGGTGTTCCATCTGTACTTTTCCTGCATTGACTATTCAAAATGTGAGCTGTGAAAAAGGTGTATTACTGTTGTACAGTTTTTTTCTGTGCTAGCAGTAACTGTTACTGAACAAAGAAAAGATAAAAGTTTAGCTGAAAACAGCTGCCTGGTAGAAATAAGGGTGATGATAGGCGCTCAGTCTGAACTAAAACAGAAACACTGTGATCAGCTGAGAGATGCTAAAATTTTGCCATTGGTTCATCACTAAGAGCTACATGTTTTATGATCCATTGTTAACATAAGAATATCGATTAGTGCAATTTTTTATTTAAATAAGCATTAATGTGCCACTCTTGAAAATACACCAATAACAATCACAGTAACAATGATGATGATCCAAAGTAGGGATATTCAGTTCATCAGTCTTACATCTGCTCATCCAAACAGTCATAGTCTGATGGGTCTGAAAGAAGAGGTGTTTAATGGACTAATTGTTTGGAATAAACAAAAGGAAAACTGAGTGGTTAGCATGAGAGGTAAAAAACAGAAGTGACAAACAGTGACATCTATGGAAAGTACTCCTGACAAGCCCTCATACTTACAGCAGGAAGTGCAAAGAAGGCCACCCCAATCATGCTGAATGTGGCTGCCAGCAAGCGTCCATTCCAGGTCTTGGGAACCTTATCACCATAACCAATGGTGGTCAGAGTGATCTGGTGAAATGATACATCAAAGTCACTACTTGATTTGAGTGGTGTGGTGCAGGTTATTCACAATGTGTGACAGAAGTGGTTTAAAATTAGTATCATAAGCTCACAGAAAGCTATTTTTACTGTGTTATTCTCCAAACTGCTCAGACGATAACGTTGTTTTTCAGTTTAGTCTTACCAGTCCCCACCAAAGAGCATCAGCATAGGTCTCAAACTCATCATTTGACTCTTTCTCCACAGAGTAGACCAAGAATGAAGCCAGGATGAGACACAGGAAGCCTATGTACCATGCTGTGATGAGCTCCTACAGAGAAAACCAATACAATAAGCATCAGGTAATCTAAAGTAATAACATGTCATCTGGGGTGCCTTGCAAAGTAATGATGTAACCTCTTTAAATTGGTAAAAAATGGCCATTCTGTAATAATATTGTATATGATTATGGGAGTAGCATGCCCTCTGTGGCAAAACAAGTACTTCATCAACATCCTTATTTCCCTCAACGCCACAAATTCTACACACCCGACCCATCTCCTGCTCACCACATCCCACAAACACACACACAGTTGTTCATTTTCCACAGCTTATTAGTGCAAGCAAATACAATTAATTCAAAGCTAATTAAAATAAAACATAAAAATATATTTCCTCTTCATGACAGAATTACTTGGAAGAGACACAAATGGAAATAGTGTGTCACAGTGGAAAGTGAAGGGCTGCAGTACTTTAAGCCTCTCCTCCAATTATTCAACAACCATGTGTGATATAATTAATCTTTTATTTAAGCTATCTAAGTCACTGATTGGTCTTCAACTTCATTCTTCACCTGGGTTAGACCATACTATTGAATGTTAGTGCTCACACTTTTTCAGAGGATTTAAAATCTGTCGCCTTTTATTTGTACCTGAACATGAAGTAGTATTCAGTGATGGGTGTTGATATGATTCCAGGGAAAGAGAGCAGTGATAAAACTGATAACAGATGAAGGCGGAGACACGACATATTGCTAGCTTGATAAAAAGAAACAAAACAAAAAGGCTTTAAGAAGCAAAATGACAGCAGTCTATAGTTCATTTATTTATCTTAGTTAATACATAAAGAAAAATTTCCTAAAGTAATGTATGGATTTAAAAAGTACTTTCAGATGCATCTTTTCTGTGTAAAAAATATTTAAATCTATTTTACAGATATTTACAGTAAATTATTCTTCTGAAAAGATACTGGAATTAGACATCTATCAAAGATAGATAATAATAAAGAGCAGTACTCTTTATAGTAATGATACGTTTTTATTATCTATCCTATAAAGTCTTTTTGTTTTACTAACACAGTTATTGGTTGAAATACCTGATTGCCTATGGAAATGTTAGTGTTGTTAATTTGACTGCAGTATATATATATATATAATATGGTTTTAAGCACCTCATATGGCTGGCTAATAATACCCAACCTCTAATCACAAAACTGGAAAAGATGCCTCAGTTACACTCTACAGAAAAATAACAAAATTATGTCAGGATCACCTTGCTGTGGGCATAGACAACAGATCCAAGCAGCTTCCAGGTGCCTCCACGGCGGTCCATACGCAGCATGCGCAGGATCTGCAGGAATCGCAAACTCCTGATGGCCGAGGTGGCAAAAACATTGCCCTGAGATCCAGCTGCCAGTACAGATACTGAGGCAATCAGCACCATGATGTCTGGAGAGAGAACAAAACACAGTCATTGTATTCTACGCACGATGGAAGCAGTGGAGGCCAGAGATAATATACCACTGATCAAATCACACTAAATTAACAACACGTTACTTTGTACAATGAGGATCCTTTTTTCTTGTGATTTAAAAGTTGCCTCAATTACTGGGGTAAACTAGTAATAGCAATGTCAAGTTTTTATTGAGGTTTCTATGGTTACAAATTTAGTTTCACTTTGTCTTCAGTATAACCTGAATGCAAAGGTTCAAATATTATGAAAATCACAAGAAAGCATTAAAAATACCCCCACTCAAAGCCTCCAGCATTTGAAAATAGAAGGAACAGAAATGGTGATGCGTCTGTGTTATGTTCTTATGAGAGCACGGTGAGAGATATGACAGCCAGCAGAACATAAGCCGACCCTGTTTTCTCACCTATGACACAGAAAGGCTTTCTCGCGAATTTTAGCCTCCCTCTCCATCCTCTGTATCGACAGCAGCAGCCGGCAGCCCATATCCTTACAATGTACTCCACTCCAAACACCACGATGGTCACAATTTCCTGTGAAACAAGCCAAGATTGTGGATTTAACCCTTTGACACAAATGTCTATGGAGTACAGGTTAAAAGCAAATTAAATTGTACCTACCAGGATGTACAAGGCACTCTCTGAGCTATTTTTGAACTCTTTGATGGTGGCAAAGACTGAAAGTATAAGGCAGGAGAAGACCAAGAGGAAGCTGAAAGAGATAGAAAAATAGTTTTTACTCTTTTAAAGACCTTTTAAAGTGTGGTGCTGTTAAACTAGTCAAATGCTGCTGCAGATACCAAGACACATTTATGCCTTAATATTCCATGGATGGACTCAAAAATCACCAAAAGGGTCAGTTCACCCAATACAAAACATATTTTCAGCATTAGTGTTAAATTTAATTCAAATCTAAAACAATGGCATGACTGGATACCTTTAGTGATAAAGATAATTTCACAATGGACTTAATATTCAGCTGTTGTGATGGCTATGATACTATAATGTACGATAAAGCCTAACAGCCATCTGCTAATCAATTTCCAAAGTTTAAGTGAGTACAGTTGGGGACTGAATGAATAATTACAGCCGCAGACCATAGGTAGTACCTTTATCAGTGGAAACAAGCCAAACTTCATCAACAGCAGCAGCTCAGAACGAGTAAATAAGTGAATTAATGAGCAGATAACAAAGAAAATGAGAGAGAGGAACTGAAGGCAGGCAAGCATACATAATTATGTAAGGTGAACACAGAGTTTGGCTTGATTAGTCCAATTCTGTGATGTTACACAGCCATATAAGAAACCTCAAGGGATCTTATGTGAACACATTTGCTCACAATTGTACAGGAAATCCAATAACCTGTGAGTGCAGAACAAAGAGGAACATCAGATGACATGGCCATCAACCTGCCTCTGTGTGCCAGATCTCATTAGACAGAATGAGTGTATTTACTGGCTGTGCCAGTCAGTAGCTCTTCACTGGAAAGGCTAACCTCCTCCTCACTGTCTAAACAACATTACCTGCCTTCCGCAGAAATCTTCAGTGCTGTTTATCATATTAAATTATAAAATAGAAAAGTGATGATAGATGGTTTGGATGAAAATGAATTCTGCAGCCACACCTCCAGAAGACTGGCTGAGACCATCAGACGAGCGCTTTATTGGATTTGGAGATAACATGTGATTTGAAGAGGAAGAAGCACTGCAGGGCCCGACCTGTGGGACTTTCTTTAGGAAAGATCTTCTGGAAGAAATCCAAAACAGAGCTAATGGAGAGTGTCTTGTTAAACCCAATACTAGGACAATGCAGGATTTTAAAAGAGGTAGGCACTACAAACATTAACTACAGCAGAGATACTGTGGAATGATAGCAAGTATCTCATGAGCACAAGATCAGGTTTTACACATTAAAGCTCACACTACACTGAAGTGATGTAATTTACCAACATAAAGCATGAGATACAGTTAGATTCTTTAGTATGAAACCAAGAATTTATGCATATGTAGAAACCAGTCAGAGGGGTGTCAGGCTCAATAATTAGCTTTAATTAAGGGAAACTTCCATACTTACATACAGCAGGGCCAGCTTGTGACTTAGGCACAATGGGCAATCATAAGAGTATTATTACATTACAGCACTAATGGTTTAAATGGGTGGAGAAATTATAGGGTGGTTATTATGGCCAATGTGTTGGAGCAACTTTAACATTTATTTGAAGTCATGTGTCTTTCCACATGATGACAAGAAGTCCAATATTCACTCTCTATGAACTCCATGAACCAACATGAACTAAATGTCCTTGAACAGAACAGAATCATCAACCATCTTTCAACACTGATAGAAACGGGCTCTGATGGACTGAACCTTGAACACTGTCAGCATATTCAAACCAAGGATTATACTTAGCTTGCAACATTTCATCAAATCATTCCAAATCTAAGCAATCAATCAATTTTAGCAGGAGCCAAATGGCGAGGCTGACACTTTTGACTCATAACAACCCTCGCAGAAGTTAAAAATCTAGGCTGTGATTTAGTCATACTGCACTGCTTTAATGACTTGGGCCCGACATGTTCAGCAGAAACATTTTGCTCTGACAAAGATCTGTCCAGTAGTTCAAAAGCAAAAAAACAACCACATACATTTTATCCTGTCTCAGCTTTACTAAAGGTCCATTGTCTGCCTCTGAACCTTTTCTTCAAGGAGGTTTTTACCACAAATTCAAACTGAATCTGACTACACATCTACAGAAACTGCATTTTCACATTGTTTAGTCCTCTTCAATCCTGGTTTCCCTAATATTTTTTAAATGGTAATAATAATAATAATAATTTTTCTTTTTACTAGAAGTTATTTGAACTGCGGCTCATCTGATTATCCATTTTCTGCTGCTGCAGTTTCTGTTTGGTCATATCAAACTCTTGGCAGTGGCCACTGGCTGGCAGCCAATCAGAATGAAGCTGCAGAGATCAATGGTATGTAGCAATGGTAAGGTCCATGGACAGCTGTTTCTTTATGATCTTCCTTATTATTCTTCATCAGAGGCATGAGGACATGCCAGCACATTCAGCTGCAGCTGCACCAGTTCTGTACATTTTACTTTGTTAGGTTGGATTGAGGTCATTCTCTTTTACAGCTACACTATGTGTGTTTTTGGCATCACATACATGATTAATGGCAACAGCAGTCAGGGCTTGCTTGGTAAAAGTGAGCCCCTCATGCACTATGAAAGCTTTTACTATATTCTGCCTTAAGTATGCAGCTTGTCAGTATAGTCTTGATTATCAAATCTATGTAAACTGTTAAAGATTCTCTTATACATTAGAAGTTTAAATGAACAACACTGTATTATCAATTGCAAGGTTTAATTTTCTTCAATTCTAGGTCACTCAATTGTGCAGCCAGGAATGGCAAAAACACAAATCCCCTTCGTTCTCTTTTTATCACCCATTTGATGCTTTAACAGACACCTCCATCGCCTCCTCCTGCAAAGAAGGTGAAGGTGCAAATGACACAGGCACACTTCATCACTGCACTCATTCAAATTTTATTTATTTATATCACTGAAATAGAATTTGAGCAGATCTTGAGCTATAAATTAATCAAATGCTTCCTATTTAGGCACCAGGCTTTCCAGATAAAGTCCAGAAAAACATCATATTGGGGCAATCCTGACACATCTTGTTTTCTTGTCTTTTGCACTGTAGTCATTAGACATATTAAGGTCAAATAACACTTCACATTCTGTCATTCACAGCACTTTAACTTGTCACATTGACTTGTCATTTTGCCATCTGAAGACCAACATTTTTTTAAGTATACTGGAATCACATCCATAAAAAGAACTTCTTGGACAAAATTGTAGGTATCAGCATGATTAATGTATACTTGTACATTAATCATGTTGATACCTTAACAATGTGATTAATATTACTCATAGCCGGTTTGCTATGGCTTGGAAATCTAAAAGACACACTATGAGACTGCACAAAATCAGTTATACTGTACATGTGGGAGTTGGACTTTTCTTTCACTAATTAGCTCCATGAAGTACCAAAATGACAAAGGGCCTCTGGTCATTCTAAAATGGTAGAGACAGATCTCTTTCATTCCTTCTATATGTATAACCACTGAAATGAAATGTTGCGGACAAAGAACCTGGCTGGCTCCGAGTGTAATTAGACATCAGTTTATGCAACTTTCCTGACTCGACCTTGCCAAGTTCATCAGTACCTACTAATGAGGACACTTGCTGATAAAGGAGAGGGGCAAAACCTGCCTCCTGAAGCAGTCAAACAATTAGCTCCTGCAGCCACTCTCCTGTCCTTCCCTTTACCATCAGCAGAGTGAAGCTTCCAAGGATTCATTTATACTTCTCCTCCACACCTACTGTGGAAATACATAGCAGCTGAAGGCTATGAGAACGTCTGGGTAGGAGGCATGGACAAATCTGAGGTCTTATGAGGATTGCACAAAAGGGTCAATATATCTCAGAAATAAATGAATTTCATGGATTTGGCCACAAGAGCATGCAGTTGTAATTTACAGTGTCTGACTGCAATGTATGTATGATACGAACCGCACAATTGTGCTAAGGTGACACTATTTTATTAAAGAAATAGTTAAACAGATGACGAAAGGCCAGTCTCAATCTTCTCATCTTAGTCTCTGTAAGAAAGCAACTAAGGATATATATTAAAATGTTGAACTATTCCTTACATTAGCTGTGGATCATTCCAATTAATATGTTTTTAAAAAGGGGGCCAACATCAGTTAATACTGTTAATTTTTTTAATTTATTCAAATAATTATTACAACATTATTTTTGACAGTTAGATGTAGAGAGATGGATATTTCAACAACTTATAAAGTAACATTCTGATACCACGTGCATCATGGCACAAACACACGCGACCATAGAGCTCTATTTTTGTGCTATTGAATCAGCATTGCTACCCAGCCCATGATAAAAAAACACATTTGGAGTGAAAAGAACATTCACTTTTGCAGTCAACAAAAAGCCACAGACATCTACTTGTTGCCAGGGAGGTCCAGACCACATCAGTAAAAACGTGACTATTGATCAATCAAGTTAAGGGGGCTGTTGTTGGAAGCGGAAAAGCCTGCATTTCCTCATGAGCTGCAGATAAAGAAACATTGATTTGCCCTCCTCAGCACAACATTGCCTACCCAGACATACTCATCACACTAAATTTAGACTGCGACGAACTCGAGGAGAGCAAACAAAGAAGAAAGGATTTTTCACCAAGCAAATAGTGCCTGTGAAGACCATGTGCTGGCACTGCGGCGTCCACTCTGTGGGCTCCTCAGGGGATGTTTCAGAGTGATGATGACCTCCTGGGGCTGTCATCTTTTGTAAATACATACATGAGCGATTCTGCTTGTGCAGCTCCATGACATTGTGCTTCTTGTTAGCCACAGAGGTGCCTTGCAGTGCATGCAGCATTCACAGCAACCATTACTGGAAAATACTCCAGAGAAATCTACACTTCTTGTACATTACATGCTACGAGCAAAATCTGTGTTTTTCCTTTCCATGGAAAAAACAATGGTGTGGAACCAATAAGACTGAACCAAAACAGAAAAGTTCTTCTCATTAAAATAACAGCAAGAGACAACCTATTCCTGGCCATAACCCAACTATGGGATTTAGCATTCAAACTCTAGTCTTCTACCTGCACCTCACATCTGACTCCTCTTGTCCTAGAACAGACCACTCCATCACATCTCAGTGGCTTGGCAGAGAGTATCTGTCTGCTACTGTCCTCGCCTTATTCCCATCCCAGTTTGTCTTCAGCTGGCCAGCTCAGCAGAATAGTGAATAACTGGACCATGTCCCCAATCTGTCTCTCTGAAACACTTTGTGAAAGTTTAACAGACCATTTATTTTCTTCTCGCTGATTGATCACTTTCTGAACTCTTTGTTTTCGGTCCCCCCTTTGCCATTGTTTTCAGTGGTATTCCTCTGTTCCACTTTAGTGCAAAACTGACACATTTTGTCATCTTACAGCTAGAAAGGCCTTTCAATTTACTCACACAGCTGGTGCTTCCTGCAAGAGGACACACAGTAATGAGGCTCCCATTGAAGCAAAGTGAAGATATCAGAGTCCAATCTCTTTATCAGCACAGGAACATACCGTTTCTTTGACAGAACAGCATAATTAGCATAACAACCTGATAAATTAAAAGGCTTTATTTTTTGTAAACTGACTAGTTGTTCCTCCTCACAGACTTTGTGTCAGTAAAGAACAGAGACAATCTGCAACTGTTCTGATGGCAGGCTGTTGCAAGAAGCCTGTGCTATAAAAGGTTTTTCTTAGATTTCCCCATTCCCTTATAATACTACCACATGTTCAAACACAAACACTGCATTTTATAAGATGCTAAAGATTTAAATCCACAGGAACATACATGACTGTGTATCACTGTCTCTCCTCTTTAACTGATGTTGGACCAGTGTTAGGAACACAAGGGTGGCCATGATCTCAGACAATTAAACAGAGAGCGAGAGAGAGAGAGAGAGAGAGAGATGAGGCAGCAAGATAGAGAGTACTCTTGATGTAGGTACTCATGTTCCACATATTGATCATTCACACATGCATTACAAACGAGACCAAGGAATAAAGCACCTGCCAAACATGGAGTATACCACTCAAAAAGAAATAGCTGTTGTCTGTAAAGCACATTTTGCAGCGCTGTCTTTGTCAGTTCAAGGCAGCGGTGCCATTTTGTTTCTGTTGTAGAAGAGATAAGTTGACGAATGAATGAGGAGGGGAAAGATTTGAAGTCAGCACATGATAGTTTTATAAATCATCAGGCTGGAAGTAAAAATAGTTGGGATATTTAATGAAGTGTGGTGACTATGAATAATGTATAGAACAGAAAAATGGAGTAGAGGCAGAGTTGTGGTTACTCTTTGCAGTCTATATTTTTACAGACCTGATGGCATAGTTAGAACTTTGTAATTTGCTGTAAATGTAGGTATGTCAGGGAGGCATCATGATTACAGTCATATGTTCTTTTCCCTTTCTCCAACCAGATGTCAGTGTAGAATTGTACACAAATTTACAACGTGCTATCCAGAGGATTCTGATTTTAGGCAGCACACATGCTAATGACCCTGTTCTAACTAGGTTGCTCAGTGGAATTTGGCTCCAAATGCTGTATTACCCACAAAAAACGTCCCTGCCTCCTACACCAGATTTAGCCATGGAGCTAGCACTGTCTTCTAAGAGGAACATCGGTCAATGAAGATCTCTCAAAAAGCAAAACAAATGGTGAAGAAGGAGTTTTAGCAGGCTGCTATTGTATTCAGTTAATATTTCAAAAGCACCCTAAGGGCATGCCTGAGTGTGTGTGTGGTTTCATATTAAAGCACAGGCTTATTTCTGGGCATCCAGCCATCTCTGGGGAGTCGATATGCTGTGCACAGTGAATTCCTTAATGCTGTGGCCATTTCAGCTCGTCACTACCAGGCATGCAGTATCACTGAATCAGAAGGATTCAGGCAAGGCTTGAGGGCAAACTACATACCACAGTTTACCCACCTTTTCATTGGGAGGCTTACATACTGTAATTACTAAATCTCACCTTAATAAGAAGTACAAAACTACTGCAAGTTTCATGCGTTAAAGGAAATGTCAACACTGACTTTACACATTAAGGTCAGCTTGGCTTATTGAATAATGAATGATGTCTTCTGTGGCTCTGGAGGAGCTTTATTGACTCTGAAAAATAATAATAGCTGAAAAGTAACTCTTAACAAAAAGTCTGCATTCCAGACATGCAGTTCAAAGGAAATGGAAAATTATGAAGCAGGGAGGGTCTGACTAAAAATGATATTGGTTGCATTAAGGGAAATGTAGGATCTAACGATATCCTGGCCTGCACAGACCTCTTGTTTCCACCCAACTTTAGAGAAGTGCAACATTAAACTGCTGTAACATCAATTTAAAGAGCAAGAACTGATATTTTTCTCAGAGGATTGTCGTCATTGGTAGTTGCTTTCCTCAATGTTGACCACTCACCAGAGATCACAGATGTCCAGCCTTTATTATTTCTGTCAAGACTGGAGACTAACATGTACTCTTTGGCAGATGATGTTTGCTATTCAAGCCACAATGCAGAGCAGACAGAGCATCGTGTTCTCGCTCCTGTCTGGTGACTAGCTGTAGTACCCCCCCCCCTGCACAGAGACAGTGTATGTCCACATGACTGTGCAGAGCTGGACTGCACCGGTAATTAGTGAAAGCACTGACGCTGCGCGGAGCTGTCCACACAGCGCGGTGCTGAAACCGCAACACATGGGCACTCTGATCAATGAAACACAGTAACAGTGTGTAGAAATGTGGCCATATGTCAGACACGGACCGTCCTGCAGCATCACACACAGATACACAGCAATCAGCCAAAATGCCATCATGACACAGGCATGACTTACAATATGAAGAGTTACAGCAGGAGTTCTGCAGGTGAAGTGAAACCCCTCCTACCATCAGGCTACAGCGGCTTGGCAGGCTGACAGCTCTTAACCCCTTACTGCGCCATCTCAACACGTTCATCAGCGCAGGACGAGACACAAAACCCCCCCCGCAAAACTCCAGAACAGCTCCCACCAAAAAAATGACAAAGTGACAGAGGGGTGTGTGTCAGTGAAAGGCCACAATGACACAATCACCGTGTCTGCTTTAAACCTGCGGCACTTACACATAAGCGTGGTAGATGAACGCCCATCCCCGCGGTCTTTCCAGCGCATTGTAGAGGAAATTCTGTAGTTTCCGATAGCTGGCATTTTTCTTCGACGGTCTGGGTCTCCCGGCGGAGATGCTGGACCTCGGTCTGCAGAGGATGCTGCTGCGCTTGGTGCTTTCCGACCCCGCAATGAGCAGCGCCCCATCCCTGCTGGATTCAGGAGCCCCGGGGTCCAATCCGACAAAGCCGACTTTGTGCTTCTTCTCTCCGGCTTGAGTTGGGTAAACCCCGCCGTTGAGAGATTTCTGCACCATTCTAAAGTCGAGACGACTCTACAGAGGAGTTGTCCTTGCCCTTGCCGCGGGGATGCATCACCGGTGCTGAGGGGTGTGTGCTGGTGCTGAATGCAGTCGGTGTCGGTCCCCCTAGAAAACCAATTGCGATAACCACGCGAAACTGCTCAGTGTATGCTTTTACCTTCGCCCCTTCTGGCCATTTAACTGACACAGCAAGGAGGGGAATGCACATGATTTCCACTGCACAGTCTACTCACGTTGGCCATCAGCAGCTTAGAGGCTATCTGCAGTCATTTAATGGTCTAGAAATGACTAGCACTGCGAAGTTAAATTGAATATGCAACCTTCTTGTGCAATATGTGGTCTGATTTGTCAATTTAGAGCATTCAGACAACAAACAATCACAAGATGTTGATGAGGAGGAGAGGCTCATTAGTGCCTTATGGGAAAATGAACCTTCCTTCATCTCCTCTTGAGTCCACCCTGAGAGAGAGGCTACAAAAAAGGCTTTCATTTGGTGATGCATGTTCATGCAATATTCATGTGTGCAGATTTCAGTCAGGCTAATGGGAACCTAAAACTATTACTATACTTTAGAGGTTTTAAAGGACAGAGATTGGCTAAATCAATGTCAGCAAAAGGTAAAACATTTCAGCCCTCATTTAACTGGGCAATGAAATGTATTCATTTGCAGCAAACTGATGTGAACCCCACTTGAGTCCTGTTGTTGACTTCCAATAAATCTTCCAATAAGTCACAGCCTGCTGACTGAGGCATGAGCAGGCAACGAGATTAAATAATCTTCTTTCATATGAAACTACAATAAAATACAGGAGATGGAAGGCAGCATAAATATCAGTAAGACACTTTGTAATGGAGGAAATTAATAAATAAATTGTAGAGAGAAAAAAGTCCAGACAAGAGGGAAACCACTTCAACTGTGTGCGTTAGCTTTTTCATAATGGACATCATGTCCTCTGTTGGATCACCACTTGCCGCGCTTCAGTGAAAAACATTGTTGTACTGTGAGCATTTTATTTACTAGCTTGTTAAGATTGCCTTTACAATAATTTTAGAAAGATTCAACAAAGATCCTTTGTACAGTTATTTTCAAGCAACATAAAATTGCAAATAAAGTATATACAAAAACATTAGAATAATGTAAATAAATGTGTGACATATTTGTTTGTCCAGCTACACCAACATGCTGTAGTCACTGCTAATTTAAACTGGTAACACACACACTTAAGACCAGAATACGGTAACTGAATTTATAAAATGTACAGTGGTCAGATTGGGAGCAAATCTGATAAGGGAAATGACACTAATGCAAATGTCCGCTGGGAGCTAGGAGAAGGATGTAAATTTACAGTGGCCAGACTAGTGCCAGAGGACATGTAGACTATTCCAGACTGCTTTTAAATAAATAAAAAGGTCTAAGTGATCTGCCTAATGAATACAGCATGTCAAGAGAGATTTATGAAATGCACGTCAAACCTTTTTTAACAGTCAAAAACATCAAGTCGTCAGTGAGGTTATGGTCAGCAAAGAGAAATAGCTTCTCTTCAAATGCACTGTCATCAGTACAAAATGTTTTATATACTATATTATCTCCATAAAAATAATCAAATTTAATTTATAGCATTACTCTGCCGCTTTAAGACACATTCTATCTTTTTCTCTGACATTGTTACAGTTTGTATGTACAAGAAATTAAAATCTTCAGTAAAATAATGTTACTGTTTCAGTCCTGAAATTATCCCTTTGTTTACATCATCCACAAACTGTTTACAGTACTTTTTGCTAACACTGCAACTTGAGTCATTGTGCTTATCTTAATACATCCAGTAAATACAATAGTCCCAACACAATGTAAAAACCCATTTAAAAGTCAAAATAACGTCTTAGTCAACAGAAGGCAATCCTTCAACTAGTACATTTGAATTAATATATTAATAATTTAACAATGATTCAATATCCCAACCTGTTGACTTAGTTTGCTTTAAGCTTCCTTTTTCCTGATTTTGATTAACTAGCTTCTGTTCATCTTCCCTCCCCTGCTCTCCCTGAAGATGTGACACTTCCTGACATGATAAAAGACCATACATATAAATAAAATACACAAGCAGTTACGTCTAAAAGATGGCATGCCATTGGTCCTTTAAATACTGTTCAATACGTAGGCTGGAATGCTTTTAGATTCTTTAATACCTGATATAGTATAATTGAGGAATAAAAATGCTCCTTCCGGACACAATAAATAACTATCCTTCATATAGTGCAGTAATACAGTACTCACACTAAACCTACAGTAATTGCACAGTAACCACATGCAATGGGCTGAAGAAAGAGCAGCCCCCCCATCACCTGTCTTTTCATCTCTCCTTCAATCCCTACTTCCATCTCTCTGTCTAGTCTCTGACTTTCTGCATCTATTCAGCTGGCTAACATACGCGAATGCCCGAGTATTCAGGTATTCTACTTCACTTTGATCCAAACACTGAGTCCTGGGGAACACCAGCCCAAACAGAGAAAGAGACAGCTCTCTGGAGTTGCAGTCCAAGGCAAAGTGGATAACATTTGCATTTAGGATGACCGTCAGCTACAGGTAGTTTGGTTAATCCAGTTAATAATAAGAACTCAGCTGTGAGCATAATCGCGGTGGATGTCTTCCTTAAGAGGCCTCAAACTGGCATCTCCCTTCCACCTTAGTTGTGAATGTTTTGCATCAAGCATTAAGTCATTCTTGTCAGCTTTGTGTAGACAGGCAGCCAAAGCAATAACACTTCTATCTGCGTGGATTCCCAGTATAACAGTACATGACTAGTCTTGAGCTTCAGGCTGCATCAGTCTCACTGTAGGTGCTCCTTGGTAATTGACATCAGTCATTTGTAAGGCCTTGTTTAGCCTGTACGTTGCACTGAAGACTCTAGTGGTATCCATGGTGGAATGATCCCTGTCTATCTAGGGCAGGGGGAGGGGAGTAATGGTCTTTCCATTGGCAGGAAAGTAGTGAGACTCGCACTCTTTTGTTACTGTCATCTCTCATCATATCATCCTCATTCACATTCGTCCTTTATCTGAAGAGTCCTCTGAAGTGATGGTTTTCTTAAAGTTCTCCATCTGAGGGTGGCAAACACAGCTTGAAGAGCCTGTTGGAGATGAAAATAACTTCAAATGAGGGGAATGTGCCTTGTCTAAAACCATAAATGGCATAGTCATGTCATAATAACTGATGACATGGAAGTGGTTTTATTCATTACCTTGGGAATGATGCAGGCATCTGGTCCATTACCTTGAGATTTTTAGCTGAGAGCTCAACTCTTGCCCCCTGGTTGAGGAGAAAACATATGCTATAAGCTCCACAATAGCTCAGCTGCAAAATAAAACATGTAATGTCTAAAAATACTAATACTAATAGAGTATTTGATGTATTTTAATGTGATCCACAAACACTTGTTTGATAAGTGTTTGTGGATCACACAGGCACCCATGCAGTAGGATTTTGAGGTTGTAGTGTAGAGTAGTTGAGAGAAATTTATGATCATAGTTGTTACTGCTTTCATTAAAAGTATACTCTTGGTATCAATACCAATTATAAATCTGTGTTGTCCTGCAACAAAACATGCAAGTCGTGCAACCACCTGAGGGATATCTAAGGGACCTCAGTCTGAGATCAACTGTCCCAAGGTTTACCTGTTTGCGCATTATATCCATGGTCTGCATGATGCAGCGTGGCATGAGACCGTGGTTCCTGGCTAAGATCATCGCCTGTTCCAGTGTCACATTTAGGGTACATCTGCAAAGAACAAAAAGGTCAGCTCTGAGTGTTCGTTTGTAAAAAATACACTAATGGCATTATCCATATGTGCACCTTCTGGACACCTCGAAGTAGAAATTAATTCAGACAGTGAGGCAAGGCTGCGCTCTTGAGGTTCAGCGGTGCATGTCATCCACTCTGCGATGTGTTAATCTTTATTCCAGCTTACAGTCTAGTAGTACTACACAAGCAGTATAATAATGTGGCATGGTGCCAGGCTGACCTCTGCATGCCTGTACCACACATGGTGATGTGGCAGGCTCCCAGGCGGTTACACAGCTCAGAGGACACACACAGCACGCTGACACCTGACGGGTGGCCTTGGGCACTCGGGCGCACGTTGACATAGGACTGCATTAGTCGACAGAGGTCGTCCAGTGTGTTGAGGGGTCGCAGCAACTATGAGGAGGAGACAGTGAAGGTCAGAGAGGGTCAGTGGTTAAATGGACTACTGACAAGATGATATAATAGTGGAATACAGAAGTGTCCATCTTACCAAGTCATTTAGACTACTTTTAATACATATTCAAATGTGTGTTTTAATCAAAAAAACGTACATAATTTCTTCAGTTCTAAGTGACAAAATAATGACTTAAGCAGAGTAGTCCAAAATAATAGCTGTATCAAATTAGTTCTGAGAAAAATAAGAGAACAAATAGCTTAATTTCTATTAGAAACAAGTGAAATTTCACCACACCACTCAATATGTTTCTAATAGTCAATAGTAGACTAAGTAGAGCAACTGACTTGTTAAGATGGTACACCATCAGAAATGGGGGGAAAACAATCAAAAACAAAACAAAGAGGTTTAACTCTTTGCACTTTTTCTCTTGAATGACAATGAAAACCTGAGAATAAAACTCTCTACATTGAAACTACTCAATATTCTATTTTAATCACTGGAATCTATTTCAGCTACAGTCAGTCTGAGACACTACAATTTTCTTCCTAACCTAATCATCGTCGAGGTTCAAAGGGAGGCAGTTTCTAATGTTGTGTTGAGGTTAGTTTGAGTTAATACGGGAGTCTTGGTGAGCTAGTGGGGGTTTCCAGTGGAGGGAATGGGACACCAGTTCATCTTACTTTTGAAATGCTTGGTCGAAGGTCTCTAACTTCAAGGCCCAGTATCTGTGCTTGCATTTATATTCAGTCACAACATTATATAAAAAAATTGACTCATGTTACAATAACAGGATATAAGTTAAGTGATAACAGACCATATAGACGGTAATGTCCACAGTAAAACCAGTAAATGGGAAACATATAAGAATAAGTGTATATTTACCTGGTCTATTTTCATTGCTGTGGTGTTTGAATCTGTGGAGAGATTGGACTTCTCCAAATAGAAAGCCCTGTTAGGACAAAAAATATCTATATCAGTTTTAGAAACTCCACAGATCTTTATCCTCTGACTCACTCTGTGAGAGCTGAGTCATCTAGCATTTAAAGTACTTCACTTTATACAATATGTATGTGCTACATTTACTAATGCTGCATAAGTCATTTCGTGGGAAATTAGCACATTATCAGAAACGACAACCATATTAACAGGCTATTAAAAAAGCATGAGTATGTTACAGGGGGATAAACAACAACAACAAAGTAGAGAAATAAATAATTTATATGCAACTCCGAGTTCAGGTCTTAAAATATGCATTGTTAGATACAGGATTAATTGAAAACATTTCGTTTTTCAAAACGTAATTTATTATCTGCACGTTATATTATAAATATGATGTTCATTTTTTTTCAAAGACAGATCAAATATTGACACCATTCACTGGATTTTGACCTTTATATCAAAGGTGATTTAAGAATTCAGTCGAGCATCTTGCAAAAATATTACAGAAGCTATCTGTAAAACCATATATGCTGACATTTGAGAAATAGTAGAACTAAACTCATGCAGCCAACAAAATCCTGTTAGTGGATGTGGGACTTTGTTAGGGCCAGGTCTAGATAAATGATACAGTTCTCACCTTGAAAAATTCTAGTCCTTGAAAATAGTCGAAAGAAAAGTAAAACAGCAATTGAAGCTTAGTTTCTGCTTGCTTACGCAACACCACAGTGTGAACTCTCCCTTTAAGGTGAAATATATCCTGGGTGCTAGAGAGTAAGCCACTGGAGGGCTGTGATGCAGTGTAGCATAGTGTACCTGAGTCTGCGGTAGTAGGCCTTGACCTTCTCTAGTGAGACAGCGTTGGTGCGCTGCTGGAACTCCTCCATGGCTGCATAGTCCTGCTGGGACACTCCCTCTGGACGCTCCAGCGCTGCATAAAAGAGGCAGGAGGCATTAAAATCAGCACCCATGGGCACACGTTTATATGATCACATATTTTCACTCTCTCCAACTTTAACCTTCACCTCCTCACACTTCATGATGACCCTTACACAATTATGAACACAATTTGAATGTTAATTCTGAACAACAAATCCATCTGATCCAACCAAGATAAAACGTAATCTTAACCTGGATTGTAAAATAATATTTAGAAAAAGTGATAATTCCCCAAAATCTTGTTACTTCAGTGAATTGGAACGTGTTCACAGATGTTCACACACACACACACACACACACACAAACTAAAGCATCTGCATTGTCAGATGGTGTCCTACACTTCTCCCCAAGTTGCAATAAAGAGCATCTTCCAGTAGGTGGCAATGTTCATCCACAGAGATACACTGCTGAATGGCTCTGAAGCTGTAGTGCAGCACTTTACTCCAGATTGAAGTACATGAGAACAATATGAGCTTTCTCATTGGGTTAATATTCCAACTAGCACATGTCTATGGAAAATAAATGGCTATTTGGAGACAGACTTGATGCATAATGATATGGCCAGCTGAGACTGATGGAGAACTAAAAGCAGCATGGCAGCAAAGAAGAATGTTAAGGCGGGGTCTTTTAAATGGCCAATGAAAGGATTAGATCTAACTCAATAAAAGCCTGTCAAACTACCAGGAAATGTGTGTATATGAGGCTGAAACACCACAGAACATAACCAAGAGTGTTTTCAAATTTTACAATTCAATGTTTAGTGGATATAAATGGTTTTTATGTCTTCTTCGTTCAATACAACCCTTCCTGGATTTGACCACAAGTGCAATGTGTGATGTGTGAGTCAAAAATCTTTTAGCAGATAATGTGTGAATTAAACCCAAATTTCAAACTACAATTCTGTATAAAACTATTGTTTTGGCACTTTATAGGTATTTTGTTCCAAAGGGGCAACACCGAGTGCCACTTGCCACTGTCATGTTTTGATATACCCACTTATCTACACCCTGGACCTTCAGTTATCTCAATTTCTTCAGTTCCTTAGTCTGCCCAGTCTTACCTCTAGTGAAGAGGACGGTGTGGAGCTTGAGGCTGCCTCCATTTTGCAGCCGACTGGGCAGCTCACTGAAGTGACAGCTGTCCAGATACAGGGTGACCCTCAGGGCCTGTCTGCTGCCCTCCACCTGGTAACACACTGGTGTGTCTGCAACACACAGACAGAGACAGGGGAGATGTTAACAAGAATGTACTATTATACCTTTGGCTATCTGAACCACTCAACAAATGAAACTGAGAAGGGTCAGGGGATATGAAGTTAGTTACCTTTAAGTACCTTCTCATATTTTGTTATAGAAGATTATGAAGATGATGAAATATAAATCTTTTGTTTTGCAAACAATTTCATGTGTGCAAAATTCAATATTAATAATTAAGTACTAGCGAATAAATAGTGCTTTACACTGAAGATGAAAAGAATACCTGTGTATTGTCTCTGTCACTATTAATGCATTTTAACATCTACACCCTCCAATATATTTGCCACAGCCAGAGGCAATGCCGTAAAAAAACAGCACAGATATACTGCTGCATCATTGATCATTTCAAATCATTGATATTTTTTTAATGAAACCACAATCACTGTAGTCGAAACAGAACTGAATATGGAAAACTCACTGTGTCTTCAGCATTTTTGCTTTAGCACTACCAGAGTGCACAGTAATGGAAAAAATGACAAAGGTCCATTAAAATATAACAGTGGAGCATACTTTTGTTTTGGTCACTGAGGGAAAATCTGCAGTACAAATGTTGTTATGTCTGTAAGCTGTTTTTAATGTGGCAGCAGCTGGCAAATACATGAATTAGACTTTTTTTACGCTTTAAAGCAACAGAATAGAAATCTTTTAGATTTTGTAAAAAATCTGATCAGTTTTGTCCTCATTATTGTGATCCGGACCGATCTCTACTGATGTATTTGTCTGGCATATTATGTAACCTTTCAGCACCTACAACAATTGTAATTCAAAATAATTTCTCATTGTATCAGTTGTATGCTGAGCAGTAACCTTTTCTAATTCTACAAATGATACATGACTAGTAATCATTTAGAAGTCTGAATCTGGCCTGTGCTGGTTTTTTTCTAACATTTTCTGACCGTCACATGAGCAGTTCTCAGAAAATGGAAAAGATGACCTTTACTGAGTGACCTCTAGGGTCAGTGCTCTTTCAGTCTTCCAAACCATAATCCTGTTGAATTGGCTGAGATGCTTTAGGCTGAACTCAGGGGCCTCAGAGTACGTGGTGCTTACACGACTCTACCCTTCCTATAGTATAGCTCCCAGCTTGCTGAAGATGCTATTAGCAAATCAATAATGTCCACTGGATGCTGCTGCCACCAATGCCCTGCCTGCACTACAGCAGTCTGAGCATAAAATGCAAGTTCATCAAAGCAGTTTGGTTAAAAACTATTTTTCTATATCAAAGTGAGGGACTGGGTCTGCACACACTATATATCTCTACATGCCCATTGTGCGTAATGAATGTAAGTACAGTATGATTTGCCGAGTCAATATGCATGCATTGGTTTGCATATCTGTGCAAAATATATGCATGTGTACATGAAATACTTTTAGCTGCTGACCATGGACCTGAAACAGCAAATCCCTGTTTCATCCATAGCTTTGCCTCCTAAAATGAGAAGTGCATGTTGTGCTTTTCCTTTGAGCAGCAATCTCTGCTGGCCGTATTGAGGCTGCTGAAAGGAGAAGTGATTTAGGATGCAGTCATCCTTTGTATCTGCTAGCTTTAAGGCTTCTGGTAGTTAGGAGCACATTGAGTGAATATAGATACTGAGGTTATTAAGGGCACAAATATGCCCAGGTCTTAGACTTCTATAGAAGTCCAAGTCATGGTAGGATGCTCACTTCACCTTACAAACTGCATGCGTTTTCAGTAGAAATTACTGCAGTACACTATTAAATGTTAATGCTTACTCTGTAATATGTTTTCCAACTTTTAGTGGGACAGAAGCAAACCACAAAATCAAGTTGCCATTTTCACACTATATAGAATATTTCTCTATTGCAGCACATATTGCATTTGGTACAAGAATATTACATACGTGTGTGAGTATTTAACTGTACTCTCTGTCTCTATATATGGGTGCTTTCACCATATGTGTGTTAGCATGTGTATCTAACGTGTCTCGGACAGGCACTAAATGAAGCTCCCCACAGGATGTGAGGGGACCATCTTTATGAAATACAAGGACAACATGGACTTAAAAAGACTTCATGCTTTGCCCTTATTTAAAGTGATTTATGGAGCCATTATAGTGTTGTTTCAGCTCCTTAGTCAGTCACTCTCCACTGAAAAGAAAATAAAATCTGCAATGGCAAAATGGCAATTTCACACTCAACAGCTACCATACATCCACATAATGGAACTTTATTCAGAGTTGGTCAAAGCATACAGCTGCTCATTAGCAGCAGTGTGGTTTGAATGGACCAAGTGAGTTTTTGCTGATAGAGTATCTTACTTGCGACTAGACACTCATCCTCCAGTTGCCTGAAGAACACAGTGACTTTGTCCAAGTCCAACAGGGCTGCCTTGGTGTCCTCCAGCATGGTCCGCTCCTCTTTCTGCCAAAGAAGAGAAAGAAAGCTTAGAAGTCACACCAGGAAGACAATTTTAATAGTTATTGGACAGCTGCATGCTAGAAAGCCATAAAGGCCCCGAACACATAAGGAGTGGATGCATCAGGACAGCCCCAACATTTGATGTTTCATTAAAACTGCATCAGGCAATTAATAACATCCTACTGCATCACAAAATGGGGCTGCATGAAAAAAAAAAAACAATTAGTTTGCCCTTCTTGTCAAATGAATACACGAAATCTGTCTTTACCAGGTGTGGCGCTAGTGTGGACTGGAAGTGCAGAAGCACTCCAATGACAGATATTTGCTCCAGCCACTTGCGGCTGGTCTCCTTGCCATCCTCCTGGTACTCTCCAGCGTTGTTGAACCGCGATCGCAATGCCGCCAACAGCTGCTCCGCCAGTGTGCACAGGGCACCAGTCGCTGCTTGGCAGAAGATCACATCCCGTCGCAGCTGCAGGGACGTGTCTGGTGTTGTGGGTTAGAAAGCAAGAAGTTTTGATGTCAGACAGTGATGGAGGGAGATCAGGGGGTATAAAGGGGGGGATTATGGGAAAGGTTGGTGGGCAGGAGGGGGTTTAAGACATTCCAACCTTCCACTGTAACCATCCTCATTATGTGTGTCCTGGAGTTGTTCCAATATATATACTTTGTTTCCTGAGAGTATATCTCCTATTAACTAGCACCATATGCCACTGAGCACAGTTCAAAGTGACTGGAGCGTCATGTGCTTTGACACCAGCCCTCATTCCTGCACAAACATACAGAACAACTGGCCTCAACCTGAATACGATGCGATCAGGAAAATGAAAACAACAGGTTTTAGAACTATTATAATGGAAATTAAATAAGTCCTCTGCAATAAAGCATCTGCTTTATTCTCTGTAATAAAGCAGATGTGAACATTAAAGAACATTAAAGCACACGTGGCACAGGGCTATTCATTTTCAATACAGTGGACATGCATTGTTTGAAACTTGAAACAAACAAAAAATATCCCCATTAAAAACAATGTTCTAAGAAACTGTATTCTTGACATCTTAAATAAATATTTTTGTTATAATTTAATAATCTTTGAAGATGTTTAAGGGCCAGCAGATGTCCTGATGTAGAACTGGCTGTATTTCCTTAAAGTGGATGATCTCATTTACAAAGAGCTCTCAACTGTTGGAATCACTTAAAATAGTTGTCAGACCTTTCCTGCTGCTTGAGACTGAATTCTGCTGAGTGATTGCACAGCCGGTCTAGAGAACTCTTCTGGTAATTTTATGGAAAATTAGAACTGGGATTTATTTAACACCAAAATGTTACTCTACCTGTGCACTTCAGCAGAGCCAGGAGAAGCTGGTTCTTTCCATCTGTGGAGGTAAAAGTAAAAAAGGAAGGATGACTGAGTGTTACTGTATACATGCATACACACACGTGTGCATGTGTGTATGTTTTACTGACCATCCACAAATTTCTGCAGGTTCTCCACCAGGGTTTTGATAGAGTTCGGCAGGTTCCAAGGGTCCTCCTGGATGTTCTTTTGGATAATGTAACGACAACGAGTCGTCCAGTCTTCTGTTTGGCGGAACTCTGTCCACATAAAACACAGGAACGTGTGAGTGTGTGTATCTGCTGTGTAAAAGTTGTATTAACAGTAACACAGCGACACATTACACACACATGCACACTTAGATATAAATATTTACCTGGTTGGCCGTGGTCAGAGTAAAAGTGCTTGGTCTCCTCACAGGCCTTAGCCATGACAGGTCCTCTGAGTAGGCTGTTAATGGAGTCAACCTGTATGCAGAAATGAAAGCACACACACAAAGCAACATTGTAAGTTAATCAATCAGGTCCTCTCATTCCTCCATCTCTTCCAACTACATCCTTTCTTTCTGCGTCATTCAAACACACATGATCACAACACTGGGACAGCTTCTGGCAAGGGTATTTCAGCATTAACAACAAAGCTTGTGTTTGCAGCCCCCCTGAGTTAATGTTTACATGTGGGGAGATCTACAGCAGCCAAAGTGAGTGAACCCCATGGGGCATCAAATACTAGTGAGAGAAGATGAAAAGATGGATGGATGTCTTAAACGGAGTCTATGTATCAGCGCAAGTCTGAGGAACGTAAGGAGAGAGAGAAAGGAGGTCAAGTGAAAGATGAGAGAGAAAACCAGGACCTGACCAGAGGACAGAGAGCTCCAAGAAGTAACTCAGCCCAGATGTCGACCGATTACTATCACGATCATCTGTTCCAAATGGTTTGGCGGTGATGGTGAGGCTTTCATGCTGACATGTGTGCGTGTTTTTGTTTCACTATCTCTCAGTTTTAAGTCTTTTAGCGGGGTTTAAAGTTAGATAATCTAGATAACTACTTCCAAGGTGTAATGTAATGAGGTTTGGGGAGGCGGCTGAGGATGGGCTATAATTCTACAACACAAAACTTCTAAACTAAAATTAATCTAAAATGTTTCTGAACTGAACCCCAGAACAAACCTGGTTGAAAAGGTGCTCGAGGCAGCCATGCAGCTTGTCCTGTTTGTCCGAGGGAATCCTCATGTCACATGGCAGCTCATCCCCTGGATGCCAAAAAACACCAAACAAGTCGTGGAGAAATCACACATTTGGATTTCATTCAATTCTCATAAGCATATTCTGGAATCACATTTCTGACCATCTGTTTTAATTTAAATTCTAATGCACTGAATTAGAGAGGATGAAGACTGATAAACAATCTCAACAGAACGTCTGATTGTGGCCTTTCTATGACTTAATGCTGATAAAAACAAAAGTGATAAACAGCAGCAGACGCATACTTGGCTCACAGCACAAAAATGTGGCTGCAGGGGTTAAGGAATGTTGTGTCTAAAATATCTGACCGCAGTCACCTCAGAGAAATATCTACAGAATTTCTCTGCTTTGGCGTTGTGAAAGCCTGATATGTGTTCAATGTTATCACACATTAAGGACTAATCACAAGCTGTCAACTACTTATCAGGTATATAACAAAAATCCCCTTTTCATTGCCTTTGTTTGACACCCAGGAAGCACGTATTTGCGTCAGCCTGGTTGTTTATGTTGAATTTACTTTGCAGTGTCATCTGTTTGGACATTGACACATTCTTCTACTGTTGCCTAAATAAAAAATATAAGTCAGTGTAGATGAAAAGACAGTCTAATGACTAATGTACAGATCTGAATAAAAACACAATATTACAGATGGACAGAAAAGCTACATTTCCTTTTGTTTCCTTACCTGATCCCATCTCATCACTCCCCAGGTAAGAGCTGTTGCTTCGCACGCTGGTGTAGGAGAGGACAGAGTCTCTGTTGCTGTTGCATTCGCTGTAATAATGCACATACACACAAATGCAAACAGTTAAAATGCATTGTAAAGCAAAGGGTTTATTCTGTTCTTAAACCACAGAGGGGATTTGGAAAGCTGCGTCTTGTAATTATGCTGCCAAATAATCCTTCTGATTGTAAATGCCTCTTCAGATTTACAGTATATGAGACCAAAGGTAATTAAATGTTTCTCGCAGCAACAACAACCACTGCTTTACACAGAGAGCATTCAGTAAACTGTAGCTGGAGGAGAGTCCCTAACATTTGACTGATCATGTGTACATTAAAAACTGAAACGGAGCTCACCCATTTACACTCTTACACACTTTTATATACAAAGGTTATTTTCAGCACTGCCCGTGTGTTGTAGCTCGCTTGAGTGTATTCCTTCCCGCTGATGTGTGCACAGAACCTGCCTGATACATAATTTTGTCAAATGACATAGTTTGGTATTTATAGTCATACAGCTACGTGATTCAACACGATTACCGGGAGCATGTGGAAGATTTATGTGGCTCAAATTATACATTGCTTTATGTGAGCACGCTTGCGATCCCCTCAGAGGAGCTCTGAATGATTCACAAGCTGAATTACCATGACAAACAGCCTACGAGCGACTACAAGCTACAAAACGACAACACTGGCTTTGTCTTCCCTTGCTATTACCTGACTTGGCTGGATGACAAAGTGGGGGAGCAGGGGGTGGATATCACCTGCCGGGTTATTCTGTGGTTCCTAATGTGTGTGAGTGTGTGTTTGTGGTGTCGAGGGGGGGATTGGCTACCTCAGAGCTGCTACAATTATTGGGAAAGAGTTCATATAACCATCTTCTAATAGTCTGGTTTGAATTATCTGCTGGCTTTCATTCACACACACTCACCATGTTACACTTATACTAATATGTGTGTATGCACTAGTAAATCTAGTAAAAGTTTTTGTCTTTGTTTTTTTTTTTCCCTTCAATCCACTCTCTAATCATATTTCAGGCCTCCTTTTTTTCTCTCCATTTGTTGCCTAATATACACACAATTCCCTCTCTCCCTGTGTGTCCTCTATTATTCCCTTTCTGGCTCAGTGCTTCTGCTTGGGGAGTTGTGTTTTCCAGCTGAATTCAGAGACATACACACTCTCTGTCTCTCACTCTCTCGCTCTCTTTCTCATACACACAGACACACACAAGGTGACTTCCAAATTTAGCCACACACCTCCTGCCAAAAGCGTGAGCACCACTGTGACAATTATCTTGCTTGTAGTAGCAGATCTGGCCTAAATCTAAAGCGCGTACACACACAAACACACACACACACACACTCAGGTCCTGTTCACACTTACAATATTCAATTCAAATATATACTAGGTGATGTATTCACAGCCCTAACTTCAGGTGAGAATACACACACTGACACACATTGTGATCCCAGTGAAAACTCATTAACAGCCACTGGGGCCATGTACCATTTGCATACATATGTAGTATTCACATTGAATAAATGACATGGATTGAAGATACTTAAAATGCTAGCACACATGCCGACGCCACTTGAATTCTTAGTGTGGTGTTAATGACCATATTGTCCCACAATGCAATGCACAGTGAAAGCTGAGGATCCAGACAACTGTCAAAATGGTTAAACAAATTTGAACGTTGGTACAACAGCTTAAAGACAATCCTAGATAATAAAATCTAAAAACGTTAAATGACTGGAAATACATGTGACTGGAAAGGTCAATTATGACTAAAAATTAAGGTTCATATTCTGTCAGTAAGTGTAATATCTTGTGTAAGCTGGTTTGCCTAAGAAAGCCAAGAAAAAAAAGAGTGAATTGAGACAGAAAAGATGAATAGGACCATTTGGAGTGTTAAGTGACAAAGGAAGATCAATCACAGACTGTCAGCTGAGATGCATTTGGATGCAAAGAGTGAACTGTGATCTGTCTCAGGTGGATCTAGACACACTCCACAAAGTTTATCTAAATACAAGACAAAAGGTTTAAACAGGGCTATATGCATGCGTGCACACACACACACACACACACACACACACACACAGACAGACAGACATGCACTCTAGAGAGCCAAGGATTTCAATACCACAGTTAAGAATAAACTAAGTGACTATGATTACTTCATGCTCTCTTCTCTCCTCAATTCCTTCTGTAATTTTTTGACCCCCTGTGTCTCTTTGTGTGTAGAAGCCAGTTTTTTCTGTCCTTGTTCTCACATTATGTTCCTCACAAGCTGTACCCGGCCAATGACCTCCGACTGTTAAGCTCTCTGTGGTCTGTCACCACGTCAGGCTTTAATGTCCGATTTTCTCTCAAAAAAAAAAAAGTCTAAAAAAAAAAGAAAAAAGATTCATCACCCACCCCATGAAATACAGTAGCACTTTTCATCACATCCACAAGTGGCATGATTCAGACACTTTTTCTGTGCAGCCTTATACTGCTACATTAAACGGTGTATTTTTTCCCCCACTGGGCTTCACAACCCTGAGTAAACACATCAGAGTGTGTGTGAGTGCACCACATACACACACACTCATACACCAGCCTGCATTTTCCTTAACATTTTATTGCGATGAGGTAGTCGCATTTCACATGGCGTGGCCGGGCCTTAATGACAGAGTGGGTGAGGAGGCCGCGCCCCAAACATTTGGCTCTATTATACACCAGCCCACCACACCAACAACCAATAACTACATCTTAGTGGGTGGTGGAGGGTGGGGCTCAGTGGAGCACTGCCCAGTGAACTGTACATACACACACGCTCTCTCACACACACTCACACAGAAACATTTGAATGAACTCACAACAAGCAAATGACATAACCAGATCTGACCAAACATTTTGAAGTCATTTTTAGCTCTCGATCTTGGTTAAAATGCCAACATCTGGAATCAATTTTTGCCTCCAAAGGGGGGAAATGAACAGTATTATGGGTTTGTAAAGGGGGGGTTTGAATGTTGTTTGGGTCCACAGTTAGAAAACCAGGTGTGGACGAGGGTGTCCCCGACTCCTTTCCTCTGTTTTATAAAGATGCTGCTATATGTAAATATTGATATTTTGCCAACATGAACAACCACTTGTGCTTAATAAAAAGAGAATAACAATGTGATTTCAAATGAATAAACATCAAGTTTTATAATCTACTCTGGTCTCAGTTCGGAAAAAACCAAATGTATTTTCTAAGTCTCAGAACGCATGACCAAGTTACATTCTAATATCAACTCAAACAGCTTCACAGAGACTGTTGGATTTATTTGTGATGCAGTCTTTAAACATCACCTGTAGGAGTCCCTGTAGCTCATTGTGTCGTGACCCGAGTCCTCCTGGTCCTCCTCGTTCACCATGAAGCAGACCCTTTTAATGCCACCTTGCTCCACCTTGTCCTGGTCACAGCCGTCCTCACACGGGGCCAGAGATGGTGGCTGACCTGGATCGTAAACCGGAGGCTCCCCACCTTCCCCTTGGAGCTGCGTGGGCTCTGTGATAGATGACAGGAGGCTAAAGGGGGGAAAAAGGGGGTATTATTCTCAAAATTAGATTTGAGAATACATTCGAGAAAACATGTCTAATAGTATTTAAGATAGGAGCCAATCTAGAAGTGTTACAACTAAATTTCTTGCATTTAGTACAATATATGTTTGTGGTATATTCATAAATATTTTAAATTGTATTCATAGTTTCAAATATATTAAGAATATTGGGATTAAATCCTTAAAATAATAAATCAAACATTTATATCTATTTATCTGTACTGTCACACCCCTTTCTTGGCACAGACACACAATATGTGTCTCTTTCTCTTGATGTTTTCCTGGACTTACTCCCTGTTCCTGTACTGGACCCAGCCCATAAATATTTTGGGCCTGAAGAATGTTCCTTTTATAAATGCTCAGCTTTAAACAAGGCAAAGGGCAGACAGACAAAGAGAGGCTGACGAACAGCATCGGGAGGTTGGTGTGGGGATAACAGCTCCTAGCTTTTTATGTACAGATTTCTAAATGTCACAGTAAAGGCTACAAAAACAGTCTACTCATACATATAAACACCAGCACACGGCCAATATTTGATAACATCACCAGCTGCTAAAAATATTTGCTGAACGGACATGAATAAACACTTTTTATTAGATAGATAACACTTGGAAGCAGAGACAAGAGATTTACTGAATATGGAGTAGCCACAAAGAAATGCCAAATGTAGGACATTTATTTTAAAGCGAGGATCAAAATTATTCAGTTGCACAGAATCTTTATGGACACTTACACGTCGATCTGCGTGACGTACTGCCTCATCTCCCTTACAGCAACGTCCAGGCGGCTGTGCAAATAAATGTAGGCATCCTGGGTCTCTGTGTCTTCCTGTTTGAGCAAGAAGCTCAACCCGCCTTCCCCCTGGCCCCCCCGCCAACTGTCCATCAACCCCTCGCCTCCATCCACGGTCACCTCCCCGCTGCTGTCTGCCTCGTCCCCTTCAAGGCCAGAGCAGTTCCAGGAGGGAGCTCCCATGCTGGTCACACAGTGCTGGGTGTGGGACATGGGGTTCAGTTGTGCTACAAGAGAGGAGAGGAGAGGAGAGGAGAGGAAGTGAGAATAAACAACATGTTTGCAGTGGATGAATGAAACAGACTTCACTCTCTGACAATTATATCTACACCAGATGTTCAAAACCTTATGAAGTAACACTTCCTTATGAAGTAACACTCTTGTCTGTCCTCTAAATAGACTTGATGAAAAACAACTTCTCAAATGTTTTCTCGAATGTATTCTCAAAGGGCACTTATGCAACTGATATGCACAGTGAGAGCAGGATGCAAAACTGTTTCCTAAGGTTGAATGCCAAACTAAGCTGCCATAACCTGAGACATCCCAAAACTGCAGACAGATTAAATCATTGCAATGAAACCAGTGTGTGTACCATTAGAACACAGCAAACATTATGATTAAATAGATCCTTTATACATTTTACGCACATTCCACACATTCCTTTAAAACAGTCTGTGGTGCTGGAAGATGAACTTTTGTATCACCCCAGGTAATAAATCTCACAATCTCCCTCTGTTTTTGACTGCAACACTAAACACTGTCACTAGAGAAAACATCGTCTCCGTCGCTGTTGGCTGGTTTAGCCGGCAGAACGCATGCTGAAAAGCATCAGAGCTGAACTTCTTGTCAGGACAACTGCTAGGCAGATGACAATGCAAGCAAGGATAACTGTCTGCTGTCTAGACAGCTGTATTGCATTTTCTTCTTTGCTGAGAGTAGAGGGAATTCAGCAGCCAAGACTGAATACTCTTAATTAATATCAAGCCACGCCACAATAAACTTGGGCCATATAGACAGAAGACAGAATACGTCTTTCTGTACCTATGGATAAGGGATTTCTTGAAGTTTTGCCCTATAAATGAAATGATTTCTTGGCGACAGTACTTTTCTTTTTCTCTCAATCTCTCACTCTCTCTGTCCCACCCCTTTGACCTCTGCAGCAGCAGTAACATTAAGTGAATGGCACACATTCCTACGCTGCCTTAGGGCACCATCTTTGCTGACATAATTCATTCATTTCTCATGTCAATAACATGAGTACAGCCCCGGGCTAATGGAGTCTTAATGGCAAAACACTCATCTAATTTACTGTGGGAATCCTTTTTGAGACCTTTTGGCTACTGTAAGTGGCTAGTGTTGACATTCCCTTCTCTCTGCTGTGGGATTTAAATGGTCATGGAGGGAAATTAGTCAAAATGATCTTTGAGCTGGTGTTAAGTGGGCTAAGCTGTATTATCATGAAACAGATGGATCTCAGTGAAGCTTAGTTTAAGCAGTGGATGTGTGGCAGAAACTGTGCTAATGCTCAAATCTTATTAGACTGAGGAGTGTATATGTGTGTTACCTCTACCTTGGTCAGGATCCAGGCCAAACAGGGAGTTCTTGCGCCCAAAGCGGATGCTGAAAGTCCTGCCAGCAGAGGTAATGCTCTTGGGGTAAGAGACCTGCATGAAGTTAATGTGGCAGTTGGTGGGGACAAAGTCCATGCAGCCCAGCGGGTGGGGACGAACACCAGCCTGCCTGAAGGAGGGCCACGCCTTGTTTCTCAGCTCCATGGCAAACTGGGTGAGAAAGGGGCAAAATGATGGGGACAACATCAGACATTAGGGGAAACACAAGCTGCATGACTGACAGCTTTAATATATGTAGTGTGTATTTATCATAAAATTATTTGGACTTTTGTAACCAGGGGAAAATGTGATCACAAATATGACATGGAGGTAAATGATGACGATGAAGAAAAATAATATCATTGTCATTATTTTTTCATAAACTCATATTGTATTGTATCATAAACTCATAATGGAAAAAAATCAATTAAGTACAAGGACATCAATTCTTTTATAAGGGGTCATGTTTTACTAATGTATATATAGATGAGGGGACATTAAGGGACATTCATGTGTGTAACAATTCACATGGATCTGATATCTACAGTATGTGTTCTAGAGAGAGTGTAAAAAAGTGTCTTAGTACCTGCTGATAGCTGCTGATACGCCGTTGGATACTCCCCAGTTTGGTTTCACAGATTTGTCTGAACTCGTACTGAGGCATGGTAACAACTCGGTCGCTCTGGGAGATGAGCTGGCTGCAGTTACGAACAAAGAGGTTGTCATCACCAGAAAATGCCTCCAAGATCTGTAGAGACAAGAAACATTGGTAGGGATGGATCACGCCAACAAAAAGAGTTTAGAAACTTGACTTAATTTATTACAATCAGAGTAAAAATAGCATTCATAGCAGTAAGTGTGTTTTTCATCTAGCTAAACAATCGGCTTTCCAATACCAACAACGGAAACCCGCAGTGAGGCCAAAAAAGCTTTTGTTGCTTTCAGACCCTGTCATAATAGCACAAGTTGAACAAATATCTCTGACCCATATTATGATTTTCTATGATACATGAGATGTGATATTTTGGAGTCTACGAACATGTGAGTCATGTTTTTAGCCTCCAAAATTAGAAGTGGCATTAGACAACATTTAACTACAAATGAATGAAGGTCTGATTTAAACCCCTGTACTGCATTCTCCTATCAGTATCAGATCATTCATGAGTTTAAGATCAAATTGCATGTCCCCTCATTCTCCCATAGCTACCTTAGCAGTGAGGCTGAAGCAGCCTTTGGGCTCCACCATCTTCTCCAGGACGTGGCTCTTGATGCCAGCAGTGCTGACGTATTCATAGACCACACCGTGCTCCAGATGGACGTTATCTACTGTCATACTGACCAGAGGCAGCTCATCGCAGAGGGAAAGTCTGCCCAGTCGGTAGTCTGTGGAGGACAACTGTCACTTGTCAGCATATAAACTGTGCATGTATTCAGATGGAATTCTGTTTATTGAAGTCAAACTCCTGTATTCGAAAATGAAGGATGTATTAAGCAAATTTAATCCAGAAGTTGAGTGATGGCCGAAAATGTTATTGTAATGTAACAAATGTATAATAAAACCTCCTGAGCTTTGGAGGGACAAACGACAAAATTACAAGTCTATTTAGGAATGACTCACGCTAAGGTACACAGAGCACAGTGTACTTACCCTGCCAGCACTGTAAGAAAAATTGGTCACTCATTGTATATACACTGACGCAGATTCTTACTAGATGACGCCCTATGAATGCAACTACTGCCTGTATATAGCATGTGCAATTTTCAGAATGATTTTTCATATCCAGAGGCAAAACAACCTACACCTGAAGACACTTTTTACTGATACAGTGACTATGGTCTAATTCACAGGTCATCTGAAAACTGTAATTTAAGTGGAGCATGACATTCTGATGTAAAAAGATTTTTTGTATACAAAAAGCCTCCAATCAATCAAGAGAAAAACACAAAGCAGCGACAGTTTATACTAAAGGATACTTCAAAGTAACACTAAGCCTTTTCCAATGCATTTTGCTGACTGGTTAGCCACAAATAAAAACTTGCTGATTGCAGTTATTTGTATTACATCTGGCATTACATCTGACATTACATCTAATCGGGTAGAAAAAACATAGAACATTCAGCGCTGACTCCTTAAAACTCTTTAATCAGAATTTTTAAATACTGCTGTCTTAATAAAATTTAAATTCAAGCACAAAAGAAGATAAAGACTGTCAAATTGTTTTACCTGATCCATTGGTGCCATTCTCCTCTTCATGGTCAGAGCCATTCTCCACTGGATAAGGCCTGAAAGGGCTCTCTTCCTTCTCATCTGCACCTCTCTCTCTTTGGAGTTCCTCCACATCCTCAAATGCACGATACACCCACTGACACTGGGGGACACAGGCAAGGCAGAGTTGAACAGTCATTATTCAGTCAGTTTTGTCGTAATGTGCTATAACTAAAGTGAGGAACTGAGAAAAGGAAGAAGTGCATGAGAAGTGAGCAAAAAAAAAACACTCAAAGAGCTACATGTAAGATGAAAAGAGGGAGAAAGAGAGAGGACATTGTTAAATTTAGCATTGTTGTTGTAAACCAATGTGGGCAGATGTGGGTGCACTTCAAAGAATTTGAAAGAAAGAATCCGAAGTATTTCAACATGCCCTGTGGACATGGGACACTCTTCACCTGACAAGAACATCAGAACTGACGGCACCGCACAACACACTCGGCAGCGCAGTCAGCCACATCAACAACATCCTGGTAATTTATCCTGATGTTAAATGAACCAGCAAACATTTACTGGTTCACAGCAAACTAGTCCAAAATAAGACTGCTCAGCTGAGGCTGTTCAAGGGGATTTGCCAGAAGAGTAGGCCAGGTGAAATAAAACAAAACCAAACAATGTGCTTTATACAGTAAAGAGAACATCCTACTCTAAATGCAATAAACACTGCCTGGAGCTATGTCCAAACAACAATGGTGTAAATACAGTATCCAGTGAAAAATAAAGCTCTGCTATTGTTACCTTAAAGCATTCAACCTAAACTTTCTCAGCAACAAAAATGGATGGAGATTTAAGTTTTTGTTGCTTTGGGCTACTTTCTCACTCTGGGCAGGGGTGTATCTTGAGGTAAAAAATCTCTCACTACAACTGGCCTGCAGCGACCAAGTGACAGCCAGTAAATTTATGTTTGAGATCACTGGGCCACCCACATTTGGAGTCTAGAATTCTGGTGAGATGAAGAAACGTGTTGTATTATACCACTTCATACAGAGACGAAAATTTAAAACAGCAAGTGTGCTGCAGGGTCAGTGAAATCCTTGGTCCTTGATCCTTTTCAGACATGAAGTTGCTGTAACTAATTTGAGCTCTAACTAATGTCAATGCTGTTTTATGCACCGTCTCAAAGCAGAAGCGTCTTGGTAACAGGTTGCCTGCGCTTTGTTAGCTCATCATATGTAAATTTAGAGAGCTGTCCCACAATACTGACTGATCTGGTAAACGTACTTCTAAATCTACAGCTAATATTGTGTCATACTACCTCATGGCATGTCTCAGTTCATGTCTCAGTGTCTACTATAAATAAAGCCCTCGGGAAGTGCCCCCAGCTTTTGAAATACTCTCACCAAATACACTACAAAACTTGCCCCAATAAATAAAGATTGTGTTATTGTTTGTTTCCATGTGTACCCTCACCACTTGGGGAGGCTCCTGGTGTGTGTGCTGTGCCGTGAAGTGCTCCAGGACCTCTTGGTAGTCACTGCGGTTGACGTTATTGCCGTTGACCTTCAGGATGACCTGGCCAGGCTGAAGACCCGCCCCTGCCGCCTCCCAGCCTGCAGTGTGTGTCAACACAGGTCAAAGGTCACATGGTGGTATAGAGCTGAACTGTATACAACAACCAGGTTATTATGAAAGCATTAAATTTAAGTCAGGGAAAGGGAGGAGCTCAAAGTGCCATATAGGTGTCTCTAAAATCTGCTCTAAAAACTTAAATAAGATTAAAGTGAAAAAGTTCATTTTCTATGGATTATTATTATAGACTCAATTTCCATTTCTGTACATAACCTCGACCCTTCTGTTCCTCTAGGAAAATATAAAATTACTTGGTTCAGTCCAGTAACACATTGTCCCAAGCTACTAATGGCTTTAAAGCCTGGAAGACCAATCAACACCTCCATCATCTTCCTCTCCGCTCTAAAAATACCAGCCCTGGCATCACTTCCACTGAGGGTGCCAGCAATTACCTAACTCTGGGGTTACTTGACCCATGCATGGATAGCACACAGGGGGACTGATTTAGGAACAGAAAAAAACAACTTGAGACTCCGAATATCAGCTGGAAAATCTGCTCCACATGCAGACAGAAGTGATACAAGAGACTGGGAAAGAGAGAAAAGGAGGAGTGTGGAGAAGGAGGGGGAAGAAGAGAAATGTGGAGGACTGAGAGGGAGTGAAAGCGGAGAAGTCCCCATCCCATAATAAAGAAAAGTAAAACCATGAGATCACATTCCTTGTTTGCACCAACGAGCGCTCCTCTCCTCACTGTTTCTGTGTGTGTCCTCTCCTACTCCCGTGGATTACAAATTGGGATTCATCCCTCATTTCATTTTTAGTCTAGGCAGTACAAACATCTGGAGGTTGTAGGAGGTCATAAGAAGAAAGCAGGGTGACTCAGAAGTGTGTGTGTCTTTTTAGTTACCTATTACACTTTTATCTCTGATCACAGAGCATTGTGAGTGTGCCCATGTGTGTTTTAAAAGGAGGGTTTGGTCTATTAGGGGTTTGAACCCTGACCACAGGCTGTCTGGCTGACAGGTGGCCATAAAAACCTAATAGAGGCTCCCTAAAAGCAGAATGTAACAGGTGGTTAGAGGCTAGAGTTACCTAATCTTTCCTTTAAATTCACCCAGAATTATTTGTTTTTCTTCCACCGTAAACACTTTTAAAGCATTTACAGGCACCGATTCGGCAATAACAGGGTCAAGAACAAGATATATGTCACTTGTTATTGAATTCTAAAAATATTGATTAAATTACATCTCACTGTGAACTGTTACATCACTCAGCATATTACTTTTCCATTGCACATAAACTGATGGTATCCTTTAACCTTCGAAAACTATACTGTATGCTATGTCCTTTCTGATCAGCTCTAACATTAAACTCTTCTACAATTTCTCCCTTTTTCACTGTGTGTGCTTAGGAACAGAGGACCACAATTAACAGAAAATACAAACGAGAGAAACGAGAATTTAAATTATTTATATAAATGATATGATTTATAATTACAGTTGTAATATAAGTTTGGATCAGATGATAACAACAGCTAAGTAAGTTAAGGTGTGTTTACTTCTAAGTCTTTACCCTGGTTCATATTCTTCTTACTCACAGAAGTAACAATACTGAAACTCATTCGCTACCCCTGAAAAAGTGGCTCCAGGGGTCACTCAAATCAGCCACTCACCTTTCCTGACAGCATGGACATGAGGTGGGGCAGAGCCACAGAGTCTGAAGGAGAGGGTGTCTGGGTTGTCTGGGATCTTTACAATCCTGGGTGAGAAAAGACCAGTGAGTCCAATGGGACCTGCGTTCGTGTATACATGTGTGTGTTTGAGTCTTTGTGTGTGTTCCCTCACTCCTTGGCCTTGGTGGCGACCAGCAACCGCAGGGAGCGTCGTATGCAGAAGGACTGGCTGATCATGGTTTCCACCTCGGAGAAGGGCCTGAGGAACAGCAGGTCCTCGTTGATGGTGTAGATCTTCCTGCCCACCTGCAGGCCAGCCATCTGGACAGACAGACAGACAAGACAGACAGAGACAGAATGCTGTTATATTTAAGTTGCAGCTTGTTTCAGCTCCCTCTCAAGCCTCCATTTACAAAGTAGGAGCTTCAGGTGGGGACTGCTTTCAATTCATAAATGACCTTAGTGTCACAGTGAGACGTAAAAACAGAGTTTAGCTGTGCATTACCCAGAATCAAGTCCCTATTCAGTATATGTGCTTCCAAGGAGCATGGAAGAAAACAAACCAAAACATAACACAGAAAATCAGAGTGCACTGCTCAATATTTTCACAGCCTGTTCAGTCTTGTCATTTATTTTCCAGTATATGAAAAGGCTTTTTATGGAGGGAGTGCATATCAAGATTGGCGACTAGATATGATTAAGCTGCAGGATATTTACACCTGAGTTTCCTGCCTGCTGCCTGTTTGATCTGCACACATTTCCAAATTGAAGCGTTACTTTTTCCACAGTCATGCACATTCGAATACAGAGATGCACTTTATTTACATTTTTCTCTTAATATGGCCACTTGTCTCTGCCCCAGCCAGTAGTGATTATCAGATTTTGTAGTAGTTATCAGATCTTGGCTTTTTCCTTGAACTATATACAATCAGATAAGTCAAAGTGCATGTACATATGTGGAAGTACAGTGTAAAAACTAAAAACCCCTTCTCAAATGACAGACACACAGCACCACAGCCTGCAGCACGTCATTAAATGCAGTCATCTTGCACATCTTCAGTCACGTTGTGAGAATAATGCTGCCTCTGTGTGTTCCCTGTGTGAGTCTAGTGTCCTGGGCACAGATCCGGTGGGGTGGCCTTGGCTGAGCTGAGCCCTGACTCTGGATAAGGGCCCAGGATGGATGTAGGAAAGACTGGGAGGAGCCACAGCCATCTGTATGTGGATGTATGTGTGTGTGATTCTACAGCATGGGTGCCTGTCTGCATGTGACTTAGTATCATATAGTGAAAGAGCTCTGTGTGTGTCTCTTAGCCCTTTTCAGAGCCCCATGGGAATCAGCTGAGCTTTATTCACTGTGCTGGCACACAGGCTGTGTCACAACTAGCAATCTTGTTATTGTGGGGCATGGGGGACATGTGGTATAACAGAGTGAGAGGGGGAGAGAAATGGAGAAAAGAGAGCAAGAGGGAGCAAAGGATTAAGGGTTTACTGTGGAGGAAGAGAAATATATATCCCCGAGAGTGACTGAGGAGAAGAGCAATGTGGGAAAAATGCAATGAGTGAAATTACAGAAAGCGATTATAAAAATTTGAACCACAGGAACACAAGAGAAATGAGGATAAAATAAAACAACCATTGGTTGATGTTAAGAAAATGTGAAATCACAGGAAAAGAGAGAATAATCTCCCATTAGTTCTAGCATTAAAGTTATTTTTGTCAATTGTAAAACACCTGCGGACACAGTAGGTGCAGCTGAATACTATAATAATACGGATTTATTGACTGATTTAAAATAATTGTGCATATGTTATTTTATTTTGTGTTTGTCAAACCTTATCTGCACTGTAAATTGCTGTGGATGGGTAAAATTGAGAGTGTGTATTTTTTTGTGGAGGTGATGTGAGTAAGTATGTCTAATGGCTCTACAGCCAATCAGGGCAAAGTCCTTCTGACAGCAGCCGTCCAAACAGCGGACAGCCATTACCTACTGGAACTAATGCCCTGGGGCAGGAAGGAGAATCAGTGTGTGTGCATGTGTTTGTGTGTGTCTGTGTGTGTGTGTATGTGTGTGTGTTGACCATTACCTCAGCATGTGAGCCCCTGGTGACAGATTTCACCACAATGGCCTTGTTTTTCTCCTCAATCTCAAAGCCGTAGTCTTCTTCCTCAGGGTGGATCTAACACAAAGAAAATCACCTAATTACTCCCACATTTACACGGGTGGCTGATTGTTAGACTAATAAGTAAGACCAGTAGCAAAATCATTTTCATGACATATACTGTATATTCAAATTAATGTCATATTCATATTATCTGCCTCACTGTGTTTGGCTGCCATTTTGTACATCCTGTAGGTATCTGATAATATGTACAGCTTGTACATCTGACTAGTCTACAGCAACTACCAATTTCTGAGGAATCACTAACGTTTCATGTTAAAAAAGGTGATCTATGATATACAAGCTATCCTCACATAATCACTGTTTCAATCTTGCAGGTTTGCGATGTGCGATTTTCATTGCGTGTCAGGTTTCTTGCCTCTAAAGATTCTCTGCCTTGCATATACTATTCCCCAGTGGGGCGAGGCTTAGTTAAACATTGTCATCACCAAACACATTAGCCACCTTCCATTAGGTAAGCTGTTGGGGCCATCTTCCTGCTGCACCATCCTGATAAGATGGGATCTCTGTTGTTGAACCAGAGGAGATGGCTGTGGTAAATAAAGAGTTCCTGCACTTCACTTCAGTAACAGCCATAAGGGAGGATTAGTTCTGCTAATCGAGGGAAAAAGTATTTTTCGACTTCTCGTGGAAGGCCAGATAGCGTGCCTACTTCCCTCTCTGATACGAAAATGGATGCTAGTGATGCTTGTAGGTTTCCCCAAAGATATTGGAGTGAACTACACAGTTAACTTTGGGTTTCAGCCTCTGGAAACTGCAGACTGCTAGACCCAGAACAGTGTTCACTGACCTTATTTATGTACAAATAAATATACTAATATGAGTTATATTCCTATTTCATAATGAACAGGCAATACACTATGCTCAAATAATTCTAATTCAGACAATCTTGCTGCTTTTACTGTAGAAGTATTTATAAAAAAAATAAGTCGCTCCTCGGCATATGACATGATGACGACTGAGCAGGCTTGAAATGTTTTTCTCATTCAAATAAGGTTTCTGGGAGAGTAAATCTGGTGAGCAGAAACTCAATCTATTATCATGTAACTGGCCCAAGTACAGGATGCCATGACCACACAAGTACTTTGTTTGGTGATGCCATATATGTCCCATCATCCATCACACTTTTGATTACGGCACATGCTTCAATCAGTAAATGCAGGCAATGCTTAAACATCTTAATTCCTGAATCTATTCTCTTGGCACCTGTTGTTCTGACTGTATATAGGTGTATAGTAAAAAAGCATTTACAAGGAGGGAAAACTGAGACATTGTCATATTTAAATCCCTGTGTTATTAGATAGGGAGCCTATTAGAAAAAGAAACATTAAGATCTAAGCCTCAAATGACGTGAAAGGTCACAAGTCCTGACTGTGATTTTAAATGTTTGATATTAAAGCAAAGGTTAAAGGGATGGAAGTGCAAATTGGGCTCACTAACACTTTCTAGGCCTGGTTTCATGTCTGTCCACTTAAAGAAAATGTTTCCAACCATCTTCAAATGAGAGCAAATGTACTGCAACAACCAACTCCTGTAACCTCTCACAGTTGTCTCAGCAGTAGCACAAAAGGGACTACATCCCAGGCAGTACAGTTAATTATATTTCCACAAGACAACACTCATTAAGAGGCATACTGATCAGAGCAAATTCAAAGGTGTTTACTGTCATCAAAGCAGCCACTGCTCCCATAAGGACTTCTGAGGGGGTGATTGTGTATATAGTGATGTTAATTACACCTAGTTGTGAAGATGAGAATGATGAACACGCATGCACAAACACAGGTCCGACACACACCGGAGTGAAGGATATAGTAGATGCAAGAATGTCAGTGCAATTAGCAATGGAGCTCTATCAATGTGTACACACCAATGCACACACACATTCAGTACTCTGCACGTGACTCCATTGGGTTTTCTCAGAGGGTAAATTCTCCAACTCACTGTCACAATCACACCCTTGATTTGGTCCTTACCTATGGTATTGATAATTGAGCACTTTAATAGTCTCCCCCCAAAATCCTATATATTATCAGATCACTACTTAGTATTATTTGAATTCCTATTACAGGACTATGTACCACTAGAAGAAAATTTGTGTTCACTAGATGGTTACCCAATTGTACCAGGACTAAATTCAAGGAAGCAGTTCCGACAGCATTAAAGTCAGTAACGATTTGCTAGTATCTCTGACGACTCTCGTGTTAATTTGAACTCCTCCCAAATTGACCTACTATTATTCATCATCATAATAGAGGAAAATAAGAACTGCCCTACCCTAGGTTTCTTTTCAGCACTGTAACCAGGCTGATGGAGAGCCATAGCTCTATTGAACCCTGCATCCCCTTAAGTTTAAGTAATGATTGAACTTCTTTAATAATACAATGAGTTTGAATATTAGGGAAAAAAATTGTCAGGATCTGCCCTCGTCAGACTCTGATCTATCTAACCTGCCTTCAGACTCAGGAAATTTAGGAGCAGATACATTAAAACCTGACAATTGCTTAGACAGTTTTATTCCAATTGGCCTTCCCGAATTATCCTCGTTAGTTTCATCATCGAAAGCAACAACTTGTCTCCTAGACCCCATCCCAACTACACGCTGCTTAAGGAAGTTTTCCCATTTATTGGCACATCACTGCTGCATATTATTAATCTGTCTCTGGTGTCAGGCTTTGTACCCAAGTCTTTTAAAGTAGCTGTAATTAAACCATTGATCAAAAAACCTACACTTGATGCAGATGTGTTAGCCAATTACAGACCAATATCCAACCTCCCCTTTTTGTCTAAGATCCTAGAGAAAGCCGTTGCCAGCCAGTTATGTAATTATCTCCACAGTAATAGTCTTTTTGAAGTTTTTCAGTCAGGATTTAGAGCTCAACCATAGCACAGAAACAGCACTTGTGAAAGTCACCAATGACCTGTTGACAGCATCAGATAGAGGGCTTCTGTCTGTACTTGTCCTGTTAGACCTTAGTGCTGCCTTTGATACAGTTGACCATCACATTCTGTTGCTGAGAATGGAAAAACTGCTTGGTATTAAAGGGTCTGCATTAAACTGGTTCAGATCATACTTATCAGATCGGTCTCAGTTTGTCCATGTCCATTAATAATGAATCCTCTGTGCATGCATACTAAAGTCTGTCATGTCATGGAGTTCCACAAGGTTCAGTGCTAGGTCCAATTCTATGTTATTTTGTATATGCTGCCCCTTGGCAATATCATCAGGAGGCACTCCATAGATTTCCATTGTTATGCTGATGACACCCAATTATATTTATCAATGGAGCCAGACAAAACTGATCAGCTCCTGAAACTCCATGGCCTGCCTTAAAGATATAAAGGCTTGGATGACAAGAAATTTCCTGCTGTTGAACTCAGATAAAACTGAAGTGATCCTATTAGGTCCGAAACACCTGAGGAACACGTTTTCTCCTAAGATAGCCTTGCTGGATGGCATTAACTGGGCCTCCAGCACCACTGTAAAGGAACCTCTGTGTTTTAATTTGATCAGGATATGTCCTTTGACACCCATATCAAGCATATTTCAAGGTCTGCCTTTTTACCACCTGCGCAACATCGCAAAAATTCGGCAGGCACTTTTCTGTCCCCAAAGCGATGCTGAAAAATTAGTCCATGCATGCATTGTCTCTTCCAGGCTGGATTATTGTAATTCACTTTTATCAGGCTGCCCAAACAAGTCGTTAAAGACTCTACAGCTGGTCCAGAATGCCGCTGCTCGGGTGCTGACTAAAACCAGGAAAAGAGACCATATTACTCCAGTACTGGCTTCTCTGCACTTGGCTTCCCTGTAAAATTTAGAGTGGATTTTAAAATCCTACTCCTCACATATAAGGCTCTACATGGTCTGGCACCATCATATCTTAATGAATTGATAACTCCTTATCATCCAACTAGAGTGCTGCGCTCCCAAAACGCAGGCTTACTTGTAGTTCCCAGGGTTTCCAGAAGTAGTCTAGGGGGCAGAGCCTTCAGCTATCAGGCCCCTGTTTTTTGGAACTCTAGGAACCAGCTCCCAGTCTGGGTCCGAGAGGCAGACACAGTGTCAGTGTTTAAGAACAGACTTAAAACCTTCCTTTTTGATAAAGCTTATAGTTAGGGTTTGGGCACAGGCTCACCCTTAGTTATGCTGCTGCTATAGGCTTAGACTGCCGGGGGGCTCCCATGATGCACTCGGGAACCTCTCCCTCTTCCTCTGTCTCTGCTTCCTCTTTCTCTGCTTCCTCTACTCTTATTTCAAAGCCAAAGTCAAAGTCTGCATTTTTGTTAATTTGGCAGCATGTGCAGGACATGCAGAGGATTGAAAGTATGTTTCTGTAAGACATGGCAATAAAACAAAGACATTGCAAAATCACAGACACTGCAAATTGATATGGTAGTAGTGCAAACTGGAGTCACCTTATAAACTGGTAAAAGTGGCTAAAGTGGTTAAACTGGTTAAAGTAGTTAAAGTTAGGTTAAATTGGTTAAAGTGTCAAATGGTTAAAGCGGTTAATGTGAATACTCTTATGTCCTGTAAAGTGCATGTTACTGCCGGAGCCCCGGTCCTCTTTGTTCTCTCCAGTCTTGCAGGTTCCTCACTGATTCTGGTTGTGGTCCATCTGTCTGAGGTTCACTGGCCTGGTGGGGACATGATCTGTGTCTGTGTTGTGGAGAGAAGGTCGAGTGGCCCAGAGCTCCATATGAGGACATCTAGAGATGCACCTGGACTCACGGACTCATTTCCATTACCTATGATACCTTCACACATGGACTAAACCCATGACCTCAGTATATTGATGATGATGATCTCTGTACATATGGCATCTATTGCACGTCTGTCCGTCCCAGGGAGAGGAATTCCTCATCTATTTCTTCTTTTCCCCATAAAGGGTTTTTGGAGTTTTTCCTGACCCAGTTTGAGGGTCTAAGGACAGAGAGTCACCCTCAATTATTATTATTATTTCTCTATAATGGATAATGCTAGTATCAAAAAGTAGTCATTAAAATATGTTTATGCCATACATAATGTTTTCTCCAAAGGAAAATAAAAATAGGACGTGAGCCTGGAGCTGTGACAGCAGTTTGTGCTACCATGTATTTGAGTGAGACAATGTTTATGTATGTGTAAATGCCTGTTTATGTATGTGTGTATGTGTGTTCCAGCTCACCACCAGGGACTTGGCCAAGATGTTTTCAATGAGTTTGAAATCATTGCGCTGGAGCTGTTTGCTCTTGCTGCTGGTTCCCTCAATTTCCTCGTCCGCATAGAAACGGAAGAACTGGGACTCGTCTTTGAACTCGCTCTTCTCCAAGACTGAGGGGAAAAACAAACATGGCGTGAAATCAGAGAGTCGCTGCAGAAAGTAATAATGAGACAAATATCAACCGGTCACATCTCACATCACAGTCCTAAAAGTTAAAAGTTGATTAAAAAAAAGGTCATGCTCACGAAAGGCAGAAAAAGGCACTTAGCAATAGTTGACCTCACATTTTGCTCGAGCATGAATAATCCAAACTGTGCTCGTGTTGGCCTAATTGATGGTCGTGTCGGAAAACTGGACCTTGTAAATGTTAAGTGTGTTACATGATGGCACATGCCCTGTTTGCAGGTCATTTGCAACTTCAAAGACCTGTGGAGCAACACGAGGGTCCGCCCGAGCAGAATCAAAAGAAGCTGCCACTTAATGTGTGAGCATCTCCACACAAACAAGCACACGGTTAATTAGCTCATTAGCTAATTGTGCTAGCAAGAACATCTGGAGCCAAACCACATCTGGGTTGTAGCCAGCTCAGGCCAGGGCTGGAAAGGATTCTCCGGAGGACACAAGAAACCGTCTGCCATGTGTGCCTGAGTGTGTTTGGAAATCCCACCGTTGGGCCCTGCTTCCCTCCAACACATGGGGCACTTCAAACAGACACATTATGGATGCTTCTTCAGTCACGATATGTTTTGAGCTTAAACAAAAACGTGAATCGTACTGTAGACTTTTATTGTCTCTCGGATAAGGAGTTAAGCCACTGAAATAAGGCCTTCAAATACAGCGTGTGAGCTTAGATTGTGCATTATAGTGCACAACATCCTGCCGTTTTACCCTTAACTTCACCTTCAACGGTCCACTGAATCAAAGGAAGTGGTAAACACACTGCTCATAATTTTTCAAAATAACACAACTGTTACATTCATGCCAAGTCAAAGCACAAGCATTGGTCACAACTGCAACAGGTGCTAATGCAAAGTACAAAGTAATGCCTAAAATGACAGGATGTCCACCACTGTACTGTATGCAGTTTAACAGGTGGCACTGACTTCGCCTCGCCTCAACTTTTCGATGCTCACAGTTTGACTGAAGCATGTGGGTGGGTGATGTGGGTGGGTAGTTTGCTGTGCTGGAAGGAATAAAAAACAAATTCATCTTGTTTGTGTCACGAAGGAGGTGGCATTTTTGCCATTTGGCCCAAGTGTCAAACACAATCATAGATTCAATCATACCACCAAGAGCATTTCCTAATCTTAGGTGTGTGTCTGTATGGGCCACTGTAAAATGCAGCTTGTACAGGCAACTCTGGGAGCCAAAGTTACCCAGATGTTTGGAGAGCATGTGGCACCCTCAGGTGAATAAAATCCTAACTGATTACACACATGTACACACACACACACACACACACGCCAAACCCACTGCCACTGGCCTTACGCCAACTCAAACAAACAAGCCAGAACTTGAGTTATTTCCTCTGAGTCACGGGGGCTGTGGCCTTACTTTAACACCACCTATTCAACTACAGGGAGTGCTACTCCGGAAACTGTCATACCCTAATAACACACACATATTGACACGCACACTTTGCTAAATCATTATTTAAAATGCTGAGAACAACTGACAGTGTCCAAAGGTTAAGAATACAGGGCTAAGACTCATTCGGGTGACATTTAATCACTGTTATAAAGATGCACTTGACAAGATTTCTAAAAGAAGCACTAAATAGCATATACTTGGATTGTACTTTATCTAATCTAATGTATGCATGGAATAACGTGATGTGCTAATGCAACTATATGAGTAGTGGAAGCTTTAACCAGAGGTTTGAAAGCATCTAATGTCCAGACACACTGTGACAAACCAGATTCCCACAAGACACATTTTGTCCTTGAGATGGACATGGGTAGATCATTCAGTTTTTACTGGTTTATTATTGATTTACATAACTTAATACTATAAGTAAGAAAATGCAGAAGGAAAATCTGTGGTAACAACAATCATTATGACCTACTGTTTGTTCAATATTAGTTTCTCTATATTTAATATTGATACAGGCAATGGCTTGTTATTAACATTTTGGCTTATTCAGTCCTGCCATAAAACAACTGAGGAAATGTACAGCGATACATTTCCTCAGTAATCTAGAGTTGTGCTTTGTATGTGAAGAACAGAAGGGCAAAATGCAATGGGTGGTCATGACAGACGTGTAAATGAATGATATTGAGTGAAAAAGGACAGATGAAAGGCACATTAACTGAGTTATCTGTTTCAGTGAGGAGTCTCATAACCTCATATCTAATAAGACCAGACAGAGACTAAAAGAGACAGTCAAGGAAGACAAGGACAGAAAAAAAGACAGAAAAAGATGAAGAGTTCAAGAGGAACCGAGTGAACAACAGCAGATGATGCTGACTCAGGTGAAAAAGGAGTGACTTGAGAAGAGGTGAGGAGTGCAGACAGGCAGGAAGAGAGAGGTCAGGACCCTGAAGAAGGACAGAAAAGAGGGAGAGGTAAAATAGAACGGGTGACACCTTCCAACAGATGGTGCAGGGAGGTAGGTCTGTATGTGTGTGCCAATGAGTCAAGTGTGAAGTGAAGGGAAAGCCTCTCTGTAACGGCCTGGGAGTGGTTCTGTGTGCTAAAATAAGAGCAAAATACATGTGCTTCACATATTTACAGATAATACATACAATTTTAATCATGTGTACATTTAAACTTTGATACTGCTTACATTCTGATGTATTACCTGTGGTAACTTCTTCAAGACAATAAGCAGCCTGTGAAATAGCACCTAATGTAATTCACTATGAGGATGACTGGTTCTCAGATGATCTTTAAGGATGATCCAGATTAAAATTCAGAATAGATATAATCCACCTATTTACAAATTTCAATTAAACAGTTAGAGAATGTGTAAGAATGACTATCTTTCAGTCTTCTGGCACATTTCACCGTATGTAGCAGGAAGCACTGTCTCAAAACTAACTTCTTCCTTTAAGTGGTTCTCACTTTACTCATAATACACTTGGCCAGTGAAGATGACAGATTAAATTTTAGGCCTCAACCAATGGTCATGGTTCAGAGGACTGACCCAGACAGCCATGTAGCTAGGCCAAACTGTTCTGGTTAGGGTACACTGCTAATGCTGTTTACGTTCAAAATACTGGGCTAGAACCAAAGCTACTCCACAATGTGGTCAGTGGGGTTACAGAGACTTGGCTTAACCAGGTATGCAAATTTATGATGCCCTTTTTTTCAACCTATGATGGCATGACAGAGGAAAGACATTTTTGTGGGTAAAGAGAAGGACTGACTGAGGTAAAAGGCACGATGAGGTAAACAAGAAGCACAAATAAAGAATAACAGGGAAAGCATGAGAGAATGATCAAGACACACAACAATGGTGTTCATTTAATTTAAACCAGAGCTGTTCCAAAAAAAAAAAAAAAAACTAGCTAAATTGAGACAGACAAAAGACATCATCACACCATACATGTGCCATGTCACTGAGCTCCTTTTATCTTGCACTGAATGAGAGTGTCATCAAATCAGTTTATGGTGTGTGTACCTGTCTTTCATGTATGTGTGTGTGAGAGAGAGTTTCACTGACCGTGGTGCATGAAGCCATTGTTGCAGAGACCCACACCCAGCGTCACAGCGTCCTCTCGAGTCGAGCAGTCTCCCTGGGAAACCAAATCAATGACGCACACAGTCGGTCAGTTATAATGCCTATTTACACCCTCTCATACACAGCAGACTGCAGCACCACTTGCTTGAGTTATCTGTGGGTTTGCTGGAGTGACAATGAGCCAGCATTTGTTATTAATATCTGTATAATAGAAAGCAATAAGAGATAGGGAGACTGGTTCTACATATCCTTGGCTGTGTTCTTCAAGGTCAATGAATGGATTAAATAATAAAAAATGTCCAAAATAATGCTAGAAAATCCATACTTTGTTTCTCTTATATACATATATGCCTACTGGCAATTTAATAAAAAGTGTCTAGTTTCATTTGCAATGGTAGGACTAACAGTACAAATACAATTCAGCATTAAGGAAAATACTGACATGAAGTTCTGTATATACTACAACAATAAAAGATTCTCAGCTCAAGTAATGACAGTATCATTTTACACACGCTCAGTGGCTTCTTTAATATTATATTTTTGTCCCAGGCATTTTCTTTTTGGATTATATAAAGTTATAATAGACATTGATTTTACCTGCACAAGTAGCCAGTCAACCAGTTTGCTGGCAGGCACCACAGATTTGAAGGTTTTCAGATGGTGGTCTCTGTCCCTATAGGAGCATTAAAAGTAATTCACAGTCTGTGGTGTCACATATAACAATTGCAAAATAACAAAACATCTGTGTGGTTAACAGCATCACCACCCAACAGTTTCCTTTGTATTTATGTATGACAAAATACGACATGACCTCTACCTATGAGCCTTTATTGCCATGAGAGCTCCCATATGATGAGAATTGTGTATTTACAGGTACCACATGTGTCGCATGCAGTCTGTTGTTGTACAGCTCTCTAAATCCTGACACACATACATAATCCTTTTTATTTCTGATTCTCTGAGCTTCTGTGACATTACATGACCAACCACAGGGGACCAATCTGCTCAACATGTTCAAGGAAACAGGAAATGCTGTAGAGGATGTGTGGTTGGTTGTGTGACTGACAGGTATATCAGAACCCTTCGAACGAACAGTGTTTTTCATTTGCTTTGACATCTCAATGCTATGAGTCATATGTGTATCTGGACCACCCATATTGTAAACCGTCACAATCTGAACACAAGCTAAATCCAATAATAAATTGTTAATATGTGGAATGACTGATACTGCAGGCAATGCCTTTAAACAACATGAAAAATGAGCTGCTCCCAGACATCATTTGCTCATCAGTGCTAATCTGTGTTAGGGAGGGCATTGTTGTCTAGAGCGCAAGACATCTGTGGCCTTCCTAAGACTGATCTTATTAGGTTTATATCTATTTTATCATAGGTTTTATTCTTATTCACTGCATAATGTTATGAAACAGGCAAGTGCTTAGTCACTCAACAAAGTTTAATAAAAGGCACAGTTTATGATTATTTATCATTCATAAATAAATTGCAATACATCCATCACTCAAACATTATAATTAATGGTTGCTACTTACAATGCCAATTTAGTGATGGATTAAAAAAGCCAGGCCATATTACACAATATCTGGCTGGCAGGCAGAGGGATTGCCTTTGTATGTTAATAGGATTTGTCCCCAGACCAAAAGCCCTTTGTTTGCACCGATGGCAACCCCGGGCACTTCAATCAGCGAGTGAGAGATGTAGGGAACGATGGAGAGATAAAGGGAGGAGAGTATAAAGGGAGGGGATGCAGCGGACAGAGAATGTCTGTGTGTGCGTGTGTGTGTGTAAGAGAGTGTTTGAGGGTGTGTCGATGTGTGTTTCCTTTGCTTCTGTATAAATTTGTACTTCTATTCTGACTCTTAAACAGTCAGATGGAAAATATTTTTGTAAAATGAGGTCATTCTTCCTCTTCACTTAGAGTTAGAATTATAATAGGTTAAGACTTATTTAAAAGAAAAGTAAAGACTAGTGGGCCACTACATTTGTATATGAACCTATAGGGGGTGTAACATTCAGGGGGTGCTGCGTATATATAATGTATACTGTAGTGTTTATATTTCCTAGTAGGTATACCATGTAAGTAAGCATGAGTGTGTGTGTTTATGTGTGTGAAAGAGGGAGAGAGCATGAAGGAGAAATAAAAATGATTGATGAGATTAAAAAATGTTTGCAGTCATCATTTGGACTCCTACTTAACTCATAACTCAAAGCAAGTTCAGCAAACCCACAACACTGTATGAACTACAAGACAAATGCTCATAATGTGTGGCCCACTTTAATCCTTTAAGAGTCCAGTCATGAAAAGCTGGCATCCTCAATCTGAACTGAATCTTAAACACATGAACCTAAAGCAGCTCAGGCCTGGCTGGGAGTCCAAGTTGGACAGGAAGGGGTTTGAGGGCCGTTATTCCTGGCAGTGATCCTGATAGTTTTGTTATTACAGAAAGGGTGACGTGGGCTGAATGTGAGCCCTTCATGAATATGCATTGATGCACCTGGAGAGGAGGAACATTTGCATACGTGGGGGTGGGGTGTGGGGGGGAGGAGAAGGCAGGTACTTACTTGATGACAGGCGTGTGGAGGCTATGGAGGCGGCAGTAAAGCCTGACGCCCTAAAAGAAGAAAAACCGAGCCGCTGAGTCATAGAACGTACACACCTTGGGTAAACAAGTATGAGCATGGCTTCAGGAGATTTGACTGCTGACTCTGAAAAAGTTACCCTAAGGGAATCATTTCAGGGTAGAAATTTCAAAACTCTCTACATGAGGTCTGAGAACAGACGTAGGTCAATATAAGCAACCTTTATGTCCTTTTTTGGAATTTAGTCTCTGAGTTTTCTATGGGGAGGGATTACTGCCTCCAGAGATTATATTTGAATATTTGCATAAACTGTTCATCAGCCACCAAGGTCTATGCTTCTGTGAATTTAATACAGATTGATATGATGAAAGATTTACTCCATAGTGTAATTTTTAGGTACTTTGAAACTGTGAAACAATGTTAAAATCAACAATACTGCCGTATTGCTGAAATGAAAGTGACGATAAAACTACCATTAAAAAGAACCACTGGTAGCATAGTACATGACATAGTAATCGAAAACGCTGTTGGATTTATTATGAAGTATATTTTTGAGTTATTCCATAATCTAAATCATAGAATGATTTATATGACTCAATGTGAAATGCATACATACAATTTACAAATACAGTTTATTTGTCATCTCTTTTTCCCCATCCTTTGTTTATACATTTCTGATCAAACACAAACTGGAAAATCCAGAAGCACAGTTATGGTTACCTTAGACATAATGTCCTCCATCTCACTGCGGGCCTTGTAGGTGCCATCATCGTAACGAAATCGGTACAACACCTTAACACCTGCTCGTTCTTGAACTGGTGCTTGTCGGACACTGAAATATCACCAAGAGGAGAAAATGGGATTCATAACGCATCAAGCTTTAAGTATACCTTTTCTCCTTGACTGTGGAATAATTAAAATGAAAAAAAACTTCAATATAACATCTGAATATACACATGCAGATGCACTGTATATTTGTATATACCTATTTACCTATATATATACATATACATATACATATAGACATATAAAGATTTGTATATACCTTTCATATGTGCAAGTTTCATAATGTTTGAAGAATAGCGGAGCACTGGGTTTTTAATGTATTAATAATGATTAATGTATTAATTAATGAAAGTTAGGGGGAAACACTGCAGTTGTAAAGTTGTTTTGGGCAAGTCATGAGATTCAAATATTTAACATGGCAGACAGCTGCCAATACCCATAAAATCTCCCAGCTCACATTAATAAACACAAGAAAACATTGAAAATGAGTTCTTATTTATAATCACTTATTCAGAATCACCGAAAATCACAGAAAATGGAAAATGACTAACGCATACACAAACAGATGGCTGCTGGAGAAGCTAACAGTGAAATCTGCCAAACAGGGGCAGTTTGGTTCAACCACAACAAGTTGGCATGGGCTCAAACAAGCTGCTGTTTTTTTTCAGTCTAGACTTAAAATGCCCTCATAAAACCAAAGGCACCACACAATCAGCCATTGTAGAGTGTCGACTGTGGAATTTAAAGTACATGAAATGATAGTTGTCAAGAAGATGTCAAAATTGCAAACACTCAAAAATGTGTACAGCTGATTGGATATGGTTGGATTATGTACTATAAAATACCTGTGGTTGACAGTTTTGTGCTTCTCTTGCATGACTCGAGGGGTGAGGGGGTGGGGGGGGAGGGCAGATGGACAGCTTCAATTTGCCACCCTGTCACATTACCTCTCCATCTGATTTCTTTTCACTGACTAGCTAGTGACACCTACACTTTGCCTGCAGGGCCTGAGCCTCTTCAGTTTGCCCACAAAGCCTCACTGCTATCCCACAGAGCCCTGCATGTCATCATTGTATCTCTCTGTGGTCGTAGGCTACTGTGAGGGAGGATTTCAGGGGATTTTCCACAGGTATTAAGGAAAATGAACGTTGGGTCTCAGCAAATTTCCTTAAGAGGGTGGTGTGTATTAATCGTGACAGTGGTTTGCACTTACTCTGTAGAAGAGCCCCTTCAGCAACACACACATACATCATATATTATTTATACATCTTTGTGTATTGTACTGTATCTTTGTGTGTGTGTGTTTGTCATTTTTTAATGCACAGGAGGAAATAATGTGAGACCCATTTTTAGGATTATTATAACTAGACAGTGTCACTGGATCTCATGCTTTTAAAGATGGCGCCGCTCCAGGTGACAGCCTGTAGCCGCAGCTCCCGTCGTGTTTTTTAACTTTTGTTATTTGTTGGTTTATTCCTTTTCGTTGTTTTTTTGGATCAATCACAACCTGTTTATAAAAGTTGTAACAATGGCCGGACTAAGTTTTTTTTTTTTTTTTTTAGTAATTTCCCAGCTTGGGATCAATAAAGGATATCTATCTATCTATCTATGTATGTTGTGGATGTCACTGGTGGTTTCTACCCAAAAACGTGTACTCCAATGGGAAGTGGGAGATAAATTCATGACATGAATGAGTCAAACAATTACAGAGGGAGAATGTGAATCAGAGAAAAACAGGGGCAGTAAAACAAGCCAAAAACCGAGATGACAAAACAAAGTTAGAAACGTGATAAAAAACATCAAAATTTGAGTATAAAGTATAAAGGAATAGAAGATGACAAAGTTTTAACAGACAGAGAAAAACAGAGAGCGAGAGAGAGATAAAAGATTTCGTTTTGTCTCACCATGGTGAATGATGCCATTTTCCAGCAAGGCTTGTCCCAGGTTGACCCCTTCGTCAGGCTTACTGATCTCTCCACTCTCTATCAGCCATGACACAAACTCACTGAGAACACAAGACAAAGAAGCATATGATAAGGCCTAGTTTCTTAAAGTGGTAATCTGTTAGCTGTTTTGTTTTTGAAATTGTCAAATTTTCCCCATCTCTGGCTCCTTGCTGTGTTGTTCTTGCATGGCAGACTCACCGTGTGGGTGCCACCATGTCACTATGTTTTTTCTTTTTTGGGGGGTGATTTCTGTCGCAAATTTGGCATTTCAGTAAGCAGCGCTATTTTTTCACATTGATTCATGGAGCCACTCATGCTCATGGCTCATGCAAAATACTTAGGACCATACCACACTCGTAAAACACGCACCACTTCCCTTGTTCTGAGGGATAAGCTCACATGTGGAACATCAGAATCTTAATGTGAAAAAAATTGCAAAGAAACACTGAGAAACATGTTGCTAATTTTCAAACTGCCTTGCACCGTGTCAACATCTAGCACTGCGCAAGAATCTCAGCAGTGAACGTCAAGGCCAGCTCAGCTTCATAATGGATGCATTTCATTGGTTGTGTCACATGGACCTACCTTATATACAACACCTACGTATATGTGAGATGTTTCACTATATCACTAAAGCGCAACAAAACTGCAAATTGGTATCTTGGAAAGAAAAAGTTATTTCTCTTAATTCAAATACTCTGTGTTTTATGGATTCATTCAAACCTTTGATAAGTTTTAGAAAGTGTCCCTGAATTTGTCAGATTCAACCAGTGACGATCTAAAGTTCAGAAAATGAATGCGTATAATGTTTACATGTTCAGTATCTCTTGCAAGCAGAGCGTATTACTTCAGAAGGCTGATGTGACACAACCAGTGAATCCATGATGATGCTGAGCTGGCCTTGACGTTCACTGCTGGGATCATTGCGCAATGCAAGATGTTGAAACGGTGCGTGGCTCTTTGAGCAATTCAGTTTGTCACTATGACTTTTCAAATGGGTATACCACAGGCACAGACAGGGCATCTCTGCATACTGCATACTCCTTTTGCATTCTGCTACAAATATCCATAAGACTTTGATACTGTACATGCATTAATCATCTAAATTTAAGCACTTCAGCTATGCACCCTTCTTTTCACACCCAGTGTACACTGAACAAATGTTTAAAGGAGAAAATTATATTCTTCCCCTTCTTCGTCTTTCATGCTGCTGAGTGAAATCACTTCCCCAGATAATGATGAACAGTGAACTGGAGAGCGCTACAACGTAACAACGTGTGTGTGTGTGTGTGTTTGGGGGGGGTGTGGGACTGGCAGGCTTATTCGTCTTTCAGGGACACATTTCAGACTCAAGACCAGTTAATTGGGGATGGCTTGTCCAATTGGGGACAAAAGCCGTGTCCCCAATTTGGAAAACACTCAATTTTGGGTCACTGAGTCTCTCTCTCTCCTTCTGTGTGTGTGTGTGTGTGTGTGTATGTGATGTGAGGGAGGTCAGTCCCAAAAAGTGGTTTCATGTCTACATTATGAGTGTAGGTGTGTGTGTTTCTTGTCTCTCTGTATGTTCATGTCAAAGCCAGTGGCTGTAAATTGACATTGACAGGGAACTAAAGTCAATGTGAGGGGATCTTAAGGTGTGTGTATGTGTGTGTGTGTGTGTGTGTGTGTGTGTGTGTGTGTGTGTGGATGTTACATAAGAGTCAAGTTAATTTTGGACACAAATCTGTTATGGAAATTATTATGATGAGCAGGAATAGAGTGTCTGTGCGTGTGCATGATGGGGAAGGGAGACAAATGGACGTTGATAGTGAGAGTGAGAGAGAGAGAGAGAGGAGATAGGGAGGGAGAGAGGGAGAGAGGGAAAGAGGGAGAGAGTGCCTTGTGCCTTCAGTCACACACAAAGACAAGGATAATGGATTTGTGGGAATATCAGCTGATGATTGGTTAAGCTTCTGCATATTTCTGTAAGTGAAAACTGGGTGTGAAATTCAGCAACATTAGAAGGGCTGTTTTTGCATTTTGCAATTCCACTGTGTTCATGTGATTTTTGTTGTCTTTGTAGTTAGCAACAAAAAGAAAGGTTTTCCGGTTCTATGAAAGATACTAATCATATACAGTATATAGTCTCCATATTATGCTGCAAGTACACAAGAAATCAACATACCTGACAGGGACAGAGAAATGACACACTCTGTGTGTCATCATACATCAGTCCAACTGTAACTTGTTACATGTTTGTCTAAACACTTGTGTTTTTTGTTTTATAAGATCGTTCTGTAGGCATTTCACAACCATTTGGCACTTATCTTATTTGTTCCAGCTCAGCTCCATTTACTTTTGCGTATTGCATTGTGCGAAAAGTATGCATCAACAATACACAGTACTGACTTTTTGTAGTGTACTTAATTTAGTCATGTTTATACTGTGAAAACACTACATTCTCAAAACCTGCTCAGAATCATCACATATATGTAGTTTAGATTATGTGTTCAGAAAGTAAGAGTATACATCACTAATGGAACTTGCAGCTATACCCATAATGGAGAAGAAAGATTTGTGTTAGACAGTTGAGACTTTATTCCATCCCTCCCTCACTTTAGCTCTCCTCTTAGCATATAAAGGTAGGGTGATATAATATATTACCACCTTAAATCCAAACAAGTGATGCTAAGCAAGCACTGGCTCCACCCAGAAAAAAGCAGTAAGAAAATGTAAAGCATGTTAACACCGACCATTTTCCAATGAAGATAGCAGACGGATGATGGAATTATGCTATCCAGACAACATGGTGCTATCAAACTGGCAGTCAGCAACTCTGTTTAATGCAATAAGCACTCAAACTATACCTGCCGCTAATTTCATCAGAAAGACAAATGCAGAGATAATGCAGGTTGCACTCACAGGCAGGAAATGACTGAGAGATAAAATGAGGAAAGTGGGAGAGGGTGGAAAAGGAAAACAGAGATGTACTAGATGTATACCACCACATGGATAAGGCAAAGGAGGGAGGGAGTGACTGAAAAAGGGATTGTCAAAGAAAAGATGTTGGCAAATGCCGGAATTTGAATCAGCTCAGCATCTACTATCGTGGCACTGACTCTGAACTCTGACCTACAAGTGGATAGGGACAAGATAAAACATTACCTCCCTGTGAGAATACTAACAACACACTGTTCTGTTCAGTGCACTATGCTCTGACAGGGGAAAGAGTGTCAAATGCTGACACAAACAGTATGGCCGAATCTAATTCCTGGAAGATGTCAGGATCCAGAAGGTCCAGTGAAGTACATCAAACAGACAGAGATAAACACCCAGACAAGGACTTAATATGACAACACCAAGAACATGTCTCCCAGAAACACCATTATATCTTTGAGCAATGCATTAAATTCACTTATTTTGAAGCAGCTGATGTGACAGTAGTTGATGCAGTATTATCATTCAGAAGGGGGAAGACCAGTAATCAGTCACCGTCACAGTCTTGCTTAGATTTTTTTTTTCTACCCAAGATAGATCTGAAAAGAATATAATTGCCGCTCAGGATCTCACAAACGCTGATGAGTATGTAGAGCAACTTAGGGAAACCTAAGCAAGCCTCTCATTGTCTATTCATTGCTTTGAAACATCAAGGGGACAGAAAGGGGAATGGCTTGTTGCAGAGGCTCAGTTAAAGGTCCTTTACTAATGAAAGTCTGGGTGTGTGAATGTGCGCTCGGTGATATGAGTGTGTGGGGAGCTACTTGGCCCTTACTATGACCCGTGAAAGGGGACTATGAGGGGCGCTCATTACGGACTAGATGATGTTAGGATAAAACAGTTTGGGCATTTTGCCAGGACTTGGGGAGACTGGAATCTGGCTCTTTTAAAACGTGCTGATCTTACGTAACAACAATTTGTAAGGATCCCCTTGTGAACAGCATGGTATTACAGCGGCATTCTTGGAACCTGAAGAAGCCAGGCAGTGAGTGAGCAAAAAAAAAAAAAACTCACTTTCCCATGAAGCACTTGGGGACAATGCTGAGCTTCCTGCGTCTGTCCTTAATCAGGTGCCGACTCTTGGTCATCATCATGTGGTAGAGCTTCTCTCCCTTCTCTGCTATCATCACGTAAGCATCCCGCTCCATTCCAAGTTTGAGACCTAAAAAACAAAAGATAGTCAGATCAATGAAAACAACAATGAAATGAGACTGTGACATAAAAAAAATCCACAAAAACAAAACACAAGAAAATATCAAGCCAACACAGTGACTATAACACAAGAAAAGAAATACAGCGAACCAAAAAATTCAGCTTGATCCCCACAGACATCTTTACATGTCAGAGCCAAACTGCAAAGGCTGTCATGGTGTTGTTAGAAGAGACAATTGGGCCTTTGCCTGGACGGCATGGTTGTGTTCTGGTATTGTGCAGATGGAATGAAGCCAGGAACAGAGCACGGCGGCTCGGATCTGTCACAAACCTCTGAAACAAACCCAGATGTTAATCTCTCCGAGACGAGTTGTTTTTTGAGTAAGTAAAGTTCAGGAGGGGATTGTGATCTTGATCTTGTTTCTGTGTTGGTGTGTTAACTATTATTCCTCTATTGTAAAGCAGAACATGTGAAGGCCCATTGTAAGGCCTGCTAGCCCAGTATAACCTCTCCAGTGTGTTCACACTTTGAGCTGCTTAACCTCGTGGTGGGGTTTGATGAACTTCTGAACCGCACTGTGAAACTTTGTGACTCGGGCAACTTAGCTCTGCACTGTGCCTCCCTAAGCTGCTTAACTCTGCTGAGAGGCAAAGCAAGCTCCCAAATTTGACTATAAAGTATCCTGATTTAGTGACAAATAACATAATATATTTGTGACACCTGGAATCAGATGGAACAAACTTGGAATCTTTGTCTTTTATTAACCACCTTGCTTTCTCTTTGGCCCTGACACACACAAGTTGACAACCAGCCATCGTTTACCATTGTGCCAGTGTCCCTTCCTGATTGGTTGGCTACTCAGCTGAGCAAATCAGTCAATTCACCCATCAATTCACTCATCATCTTTAGTTGGCAGGTGATTTATGTGATTTATTTACAATTTATTCGTTGGACTGCATATAGAAAACTGCTGACTAGTTATTTCCTCTCGTGCAGCCAGTCAGCTGGCATCTGACTGCAGCCTTTGCAGTGACTTTATCTGCAAATATGAACAGAAGACACGGGGCAATGTGTGGCAATGGAAGGAATTTGATCAGCTGGCCTTTGGTACTAGTTTGCTGTGGTCGGCTGCCAGGGTCTGTAATATTTCCTGAATGATCGCCAGTGCAAACTATGCAATACAGTTGAAAACAAATACATTTTACAATGAATTATGCTCCTTATTGCATCTGAAGATAAAAGGTTGAGTACTGGGGTAGAGGTCTGACCAACTAAAAAAGGAAAGAGATGGATGAGACAAATAATGTATAAAGTTACACAACTAACTCTTGAATCCACTTTTTCCCATTGAGTCTTTGTGGTTCTGCACTGACAGCCTGTGATGGAGGTGGGGTTATATTACATTTGACAGCAGCTGGAGTAGACTTAAACAATGAGTGTCATTGAACAACAGACGGGGGCTCTCACGGCACAGAGGCCCCTCAGCCTCTGGTCCAGCTGTCAGAGTTTGTCTTGTGCCGCTCCTCATCTTCCTGCGCTTGCTGGCACAAGCCTATACCCGACTACATTATCTGACCCACGCATTTCCCCTAAACTTCCATGAAAACACACATCAGACAAAACACCTCCATCTGGCAGTTGCTGAACAATGAAACTCTTTTGGGAGGGTTCAGGAAAGCCACATGTCTAACAGGGAAAGACCACAGCGATACATGGAAAAGGTCACATTAAACAAGGCGTGTCAGGACAAGTAATAATGCATGAAGGGGGAGAAGGGGAAAAAAATCATTGCCAGGATTTATTGCAGTAAAATTTTATCGTGTTGCTGTCTAGACTGTAATAAAGAGGCTGAGAGGAAGGTAAGCACACTGAGGGCAGTGTTTACTGTAGGGTGGGTTATAGAAAGGGAGAGTGTGGGCAAACTGGGCACTGTGACTGATCTGGCATCTGTTAGCCTCAGGTCGATTTCCGCCGGGTTGAAACCTAACACCACAAGCTACAGCAGCACCCTACTTCTTACTTATTTGTACTCTGAAACCCTTTCATCACAGGATCAGATGCTGTGGATGCTTATTCGATGTAAAACTAGAAAGGCTGATTTGTAAAAAAGTAAATATTTATGTTGACAGCTACACTCAGCTAACATGCACATGCTGTAACTCCGAGCGTCCTATCATTTTTGGCCATTTTCGAATAGCTTTAGGGATCCAGTTTGGATTTTTTTTTTTGCCATCAATGCTATCCGGTGACCTGCTGTACACCGCCCCAAATCTGGTTAAAGCCTTTCACACTGTCTAATGCATGCAACATAACAGAGACAGATGGCCAGAGCTGAACAGGTGGGGACACATTTTAAGGCAAAAGAGGGAAGTCACACAATGAAGGGGAAAAAACTTAAGAACCAGCAAGAATATCAGTTTATATTACTAATCTCGCAGGGCTTTTTCTTACCATCAGTGATTTAAGTGTATACTTATCGTACTCTTGAGTGAGAAGTGAGCACACTTTTGAATTTTTGCACACTAACCCAAAGCTAATTCCTCATGGTATAGTCATTATATGGTTGCAAAACAAAATGCTGCAATGGATACAAGTCTGCCTTTATCTGTCTATGCAAGACAGAAAATTTATCAGTGGTAAAAATAGATCCAGATTCATTTAAGTGTATTACGTAATTGTGCATCACTATCTTTGACAGGTGAATGCTTGCATTTGACCAAGATGCTGTTTTTAGCACATCTGCTGTTTGTGAATGAAACATTTGGTTCACCGGTCGCATCCCACCGAGGACTTTGATTAGTCTGATAACTCTGCTACATTGATTTTCCTCATAGATCGTTGTGTCAGCCTCAGCTTGGTGCACAGGTCAACCAGGCCAACTGTAAACGTCATGTCACCTAAGCCTCTATTTACAAAACAAAGGCAGGCAGCTCGTTCAAGGTGGGACATAACCGTAGGACACAAACACTGTATCCAGGTCATAAGCACATCCACAGTCATTACTGTGTGCCAGCTGAGGGACCCTTGATACTTTGTGAATCTAAGGTGACACCAACATGTAGGGCAATGTACAATGGGTGCAACAGCAGAAAAAGCCCTGCAACCGCACGTCTACGCCCACACTTCAATTCTGCAAAGGCCAAAACACAAGGCCACAAAATGAATTTCCAACGACAGAGACCTCATAGTATTGGCCAAATTATTTGACACCACTGTACCATGCAGCAGAATGTACCAGAAAGGGAACCTTAATTTAAAAAGGGAGAATTTGGGAGGCTGTCAGCCCAGAATTACCATAAAAATGATCTTTAAAAAAGTGTTACTCACTCTCTCTCTGCTCCCGTTCCCTCAAGATGGCATCCAGCCACTTCTGCTTGTCCTCTGCAGTTTTGGCCATGCAGACAAACCATTTGTTTTTAGCGGTGTTGTGGATCTTCCAGCCATTAGTCACCGTGTAGTTGTTGCTGTGATAGTCCGCTACAAGGCAAAACAGTATATCAGTAAATTCTTGAATGGGGAAGAGGTAATCAGGAATAACATTAACTGTCTTTGTTATAAAATGAGCTGTAGTTTTTCTATATATCTGGCCTACATAAGAATTGTTTATGATTAAATGCGGTTAAACTATGTAATTAAAATAAAATTCATATCTCAGATTTATCTTTCTGGTTCACTTTTTTTTTATCTTGTCATTCTTTCTCTTCTCATTTTTATGTTCTCTTTAAGCATTTTGGAAAATGTTACAAAAAACTCACAAACACACATTATGTCAACAGTGACCTCAGTGAGTTGTAAGTAAAGGAAGTTATGAGTGTAATTACACTACAATAGCTTCAAATTAACTTTATCTATAAAGAGGATTTACTTTTCAAACAATGATTTACAAGCCAATTAAAAAGATAAACATGCACAGTGAGAGCAGTAAAGACCATCTTTCTACTGACTAAACAAAATCTCTCCTTGTACCCCTTTCTAATTTTATCACCCATCTAGCTGCAGGTGAACAGCTACTTAATAATGAATGGCCACTGGTAATGGGGTGCATTAGTCTCACACTCAAAGGTCATATAAATAGATCTGATACTATAGGCCCCACAGGGAGCAGTGCTTGCTAATCTGGAAGAGCAGGGAAATGGACTGGGACACACATACTACTGTCTCTTTTTAACCAATGAGATGGAAAAGATGAATTCTAGTTAAATCTTATGCAGGTACATGCTGAGATCTGATAAGGTGGCATTTATCAATTAATCAATTAATTCCCAATGAATTAATCAAACAGCTTGCTATTTAAGACAGCTTTTTGACTGTGCTACTTAAGTTGCATTATACTGTCTATAGTTCATAAAATTCATAATAAAAATGGGATGTTTCCATTCACGCTTTCATGCCAAAGCCTAAAATCTCCACATTTAAAATCTTTCACACTTAGTAATCAGATAATCTATGTTCTGGGAGTTCACATATGTACACGCTTTCAATGAGGGACCCCTTATTTCTGCGAATAAGGCATGTTTTTCTTTGTGGTTTCCCCTTCAGCAGCCTAAATGTGACAGGCTGCAAGCCAACATGCAGAAAAAAGAGTCATGTGAGCTTGCAAAATATTCTGCCAGCACAGAAGAGAAAAGAAAAAAAAAGAGGAAACACGAGAGAGAGGAAGACGAAGTGTTTCTACACCAGCAGACAACACGTACTAAGTCCAGCACGGTGCCTTGCAGCAAACCACAATACAAAAATGAGCTGAGTGACGATCGTATCGCGACATGCCCGCAGATGTGTCTTCGGCACAATATCTCAGCCAATACGAGAGCAGATCAAGTTTATCACCTCTCTCTGAGTTGCTTTTACACTTCAGATTTGTATCAACACCTCAACCCATTACTGGATAGCTGACATCAAAAGGTAGTACATGGGGTTGCGAGCTACATCCTGTTTGAAACTAGGTGCAAGTATGATACTCCACCCAAACTGTCAACAAGTCCCTGATTCATATCCAACCCCCACTTTCTAAATTTTATGAGCTCAGATGGAAATTGAAAAATGAGCACCTTGATTATTACTGTTACCTGCAAAACATAGTTTTCTATACTACCTACCTACTGAACACATCAAGAGTTTGGGTAACATAGCAGCTACATCAGAAATAACTGCGACTCATTACAGATTACACGCATGACCCATGAGAGTTGAATGAATGGATATATCCAAAAGTAACACTGCTGGGCAAACACAAACCTGTTCCATCTTCCACATTTTCCACCTCCATCACCTCAGTGTTGATTCGGCCTCTGAACACATAGAGGGGCCCGTTGATAGACTTGGTCCTCTTGGTGGACTTCTTTCCAGAAACCCTAGGAAATGGGACAGCGCGGTGGTTACACCCGGCAGGGAAAACATCCGTTGATGCCAGTGCCACAGTAAGAAAAGAACTTGTGTCTGTAACACATGCACATTCATACAGACACAGCTATGGGAGCAGCAGACACATGTAGCTGTTTTTGTTTTGCCTGCATACTGAAGACTGGTCTACACAAACAGGAATGTAGACATTTGCCCCATTTTTCCATGTCTAGCTTCTTTCAGGCACAGAAGTTGCACTTCTCACCTGGATTTCCTCTTACAGTAAACCAAAAGGTTGTCGAACAGGAAGAAGACACGTTCTTGAATATTGCCTGCTGATATTTTAAGGAGATTTCCATGAAGCAGCAACTCTGTGCAGATATCTGTCAGGTTGGTTCCCTGAAGAAAAAACAGAGATTGAAAAGGACATTAATACTGTAACAGCAGGAGTTACGCTACCAAAGACGACAGTTTTACCCATTATGTGCAAGGCCATTTGTCATTTCCAGGGTCTTCGTGGTCATGTGCTGCTAACTTGAGCACAGCATTAAAACTCTGATAGTAGCCTGAATCCAAATTGAGGAGTTGCGAAAAAAAACACTGTTAAATGTATCAAAACTTCAGAGTTCACAACCTCAGTAAAACAATATAAAATTCAACTTTTTAGACTGTGAACAATCTGTTGTAATTTCATTGTCAGTGATAGTAATGTAAACACAGATGTCCCCCACCCAACTTCAATGTAAGCAATCAAATCAAATGCAAAACTACAAAAATATTACACTGCCAGTTAGCCTCTCGCCTGTCAATCACTGAACAAGTGACAAGTAACAACCTTCTGGTTTCCTGTGTGTCTTGTTTCAGGAACAAACAAAACCTTTTTATTCTCTTCTTAGGATGTAAACACATGTACATGCAAGCTACAATTACATCCCTGCATCCATACACAGAAATACAGCTGTATATGTATAGAGGAAGGAAATACATGTTTTAAGCCTTATTATGATCCATGCAGGGTTCACTGCATTATGATCCATGCAGTGAACCCTGGTCAAATGCTTTGTATCTCTGTCATGCCAAAGGGAAATGTAAAAACTAAATATATAAGTATATAATATATAAATATAAACTCTACTGTGCTTCTTCAGGAGGATGTATTATGTTACTCTGCAGCCTACCACCTTCACGGGATGTAATCAAGTCTTTCTTCAAAGCATGCAAAAACATTACTGAGACTTGGAAAAATTAATACTTAGAAAACTGATCAACAAACCTTTTAGTCTTTGTTAATGAGGTTATTGACATCAATTTAGGACTGTTAAAAATGCCTAGTTGATTGACCACTGCATGATGTCTAATTAACCTTTCCACAAAGTGGCTGAAGTGACTTCATTTAGGCATCTTTATTTTTAGAAAATCCTTTTCAGTTTTCATATTTCCAACTAGGAACGGAAATGGCTTTCACAGATCTAGGTTCATGCATGAGCACCCATGCGGTCATATGTGCCTGCCCAAGTTGTGAATGACAGACAAACATTTCCTGTTCAAAATTTAAACAACCAAGGAAAAATCTAATGATTTTCATTTAAGTCCATGAGCAGGAGTGAATATATAAAGCTGTCTACCGAAAAATAAAATAAAATTATATAGTTAAAAGACATCTCATTACTCATTGTTAAACGGATCATTCCACTCCAGATCAACTGGAACTAAATACACCCATATGTGGACTACCTCCCCCTTTGGTTTGTCTAGAACCAATCACCCCCTGCAGACACACACATACATTAGATTCGGACTTCACTGTTGTCTTTGATGTTTCTTACATCGGTCCACCAAGACCCTGTGGAAACCCCCTGTTGGCCACACCCAGTCTCAAGCGTCCATAATTGATTCCCATGAGTATATATTTATGATGGATGTTCATCGCTCCAGAGTTCATAGAGAGAAAAATGATTCTCTGAGCATTTCTTAGTGCATGCCGACAGGGTCTGGGGAGAGGGTCATGTTTCAGATAATCGATTCAATCTCATGTTAACTGCACTAAGCTGGAGTGGGAGTGGGCACTTGAGTGTGTAAGAATTCAGAGGGCATGCCTGAACCTATGGGCACAGATGAGCACATGTCTTGCAGTCTGAGTTTGCATACATGTAAATGCCTTCCTACAATGAAAAACGTATGTGTATGCATGCAAGAGTAATACCATGTGATTGTGGTGTATGTGTGTACGCGTGTGAGTCCACATGCACAAGCACAGGGTGTCCGAGCAGCTGTAATGCGTCTGGGCCTGATTCTGCACTACTGACATCCTCTTCCATTAGGGCTGGAGGTGATTAGCCTCGAGAGTGGCTTGAGAGAGGAAAGAAGAGCGAGACTAATGCTGGAAGGTTGAGCGCTCTATAGGGGGGTGGGTTCGTGGTGAAGTGCCTTTCTGAGCTTCTGCTTAGTTGTTCAGAGGACGAAAACAGAGATGTTGCCTGCCTTGGACAGCAGAAATGATGGTCTGTTTGAGGTTTGCCACAGAATCAATCAGATATGCATCCCTTTCTAGATGTAAATGTTTGATATTGGCTTCAACCTAATGGCGATGATCTTTTTAATGTGTAATAGCATTTGAGTTTAATAATCATTCATGTTCAAGCAATTTAGGAAAGAGACATCAGCTCAACATTAACCACCATTACTAATATGAAAGAGACTCACAGCGATACTACTTCAGTTAGGGTAGCATCTAGCACTTATTTCCATTACTGATCAATCACATGTTCCCAGAATCAATGTTTAGTTGAACTAACAGTCCAAACTAAACTACAGAACTACTAATTAAGAATGAATTCAAATTGGCTTAAAATATTACAGTTCCAATGAAAATCAAAATCATTCTTCAATCACATCCTCTGCTCTGGCTAATCGTTTCATCACTACTTTCTGCTACTTTCTGTGGTTTTGGGTTATTCTTGTGACATAAAATAAAGGATGTGTGGCTAATACACAAACCATAGAACAGAAAGAAACACATAATTGATTATTTATTACTGGATGTTTTTTTACTGTCAATATACTGAAGCTAAATTACCAATTCTTGTTTTTTTGTTGTTGTTGGAGACAGTTTTCTAGCAGAAAGGGAGAAAGGAGATCTATTTTGGCAAGCAGATGGTGGGATGTCCCAGTGAGGCTCACTCTCTGGTTGCATCCTTCAGTTTTCGTCCTCTGTGCCCCTTCAAAGGTCCCCTCATATAACACTCCCAGTGCATGCGAGACTAGAGCTCTGCTTCCTAGGTCTCTTCTGATTGGGCAGTATGCCCGTTGGCATCTGCCTTGGCACCCTGTGTGGGTGAATTGTCCCATTGGTGCCTGCTAAGACAAGGCTTCTGTTGTGGTGGGTGAGGGAGGCGTGAAAAATGCACTGGACCCTTCGCTCGGCTCCCAAGCCCCGTCCATGGCCCCCGTACTCGGAGCAGTGATTTGGCTGGAGTAATGTTTAACTATTAAGATAGATGGAGACCAAGGTGGTATTTCTAAAATAAATCTGGCAGTTAAGTTATGAGACTATTGTTTCTTCATTTTGCAGAATACAAATCATCACTGTGTTGCATTCCAGGATGCTCAAAGAAAAGAATGTCAATCTTTCCTTCAGTTTTCACCCTCTAACTACACAATCTTTACGCTCGAAAGGTTTAAGCTCTCAAGTGATAAATAGCTATTTTCCTTTGTAATCGACCTCTATCTTGCTTCCTTGTGAGTCTCCTCAGTGACTACTGTCTCTACTCTTTTCCCTGACCCGTTCCCATTCTCCCTCACTCTGTCTTTCTTGCTCTCACCTCCCAGCCCTCGATGTGGGACTGTAGCTGTTCAAGAGCCTCCAGTTTCTCCATCTGCCTCTTGGTCTCATTGATGTTGGAGCAGACAGCCTTCATGGCCTGTAGAGCCTCTTCCACTGCAGGATAGTCAGCGTGCTTCTTAGGGGTGCGCTTTAGCAGTTCCTACATTGAGGAAACAGGAAGTGAAACACTTCAGTCTTTGAGGGAAGCAGGCTATAATATGCCAAAGAAGCTGGTATTATTATTTGTTAACAGTATCATGGCATTAGTGCAGCAGCTGAATACCTTCAGCAGCAGTGGGTACTTGCAGATCCTCTGAATGGGGGTGAGAAGGTAACCCTCCAGGGGAATATCTGTGCTTTTCTTCCCACCGAGTAGCATACAATGCTGAAAGAGAAAATGCAAAATAAACAAAATTACACAATCATGTACACCAAAGAATTACATTTATATATTATTTATAGTCAAACAAAAAGAAAGAGAGAAAAAGTATACAATAAAAGCTTGTTAGCAAACAAGTTTCCAAGGTAAGCAAACCTTCACAACACTGTGCCATGTGGGTTTAATCAAAGATTAATCAGAATAATCATTAATCTGAATTTAAAATTTCTTCATTAGGTCTCTTTTTTTCCAAACTGGTTCAGTTAATGAGGAGAAAGGCACATCAATCTTTTCCATACCTACTGAGACTAAAGATATTTATTATCTAAGACAGCACCTGTCTGAAAAACTATTTCAGAGCATTTGCAGCTGTTACTGTCTCATGCCTCGTTTTTTGGCAATAAACAGACTTAGATTGACTATTGTTGTCATTTCCATTCAGTCACAGTCACCAGCAGCAGATCTATAACAGGTCCAGGTGCAGTAGAATAATCTGTCTCTGTTTGTGTGAGAACAAATCCCTACATGTGTTACATTTTCCATACATCTATTGCTTTTATTAATAAGTTATTAAATCTGTATGCAGATTTGAACATGCTCTTCATATTAGAAACACGTGCAATTGTTAAGCAAATCTTTTGCAGCCACTGAAATGGTATTTATGTAATAAAATCAATATAATGGGTGATTTTCAAAATGCATTGTCATAATGGCCCATGTCTTTTGTTTCAGAAATGAATGATTATTTCTTAGCTCCTTATTTATCTTTGCTTTTATTTATAGTATGTTCTTTTAAATACACATAACTACTAGTATTGTATTTATACTTTTACTTTACATTCATTTATTGCATTAATTTAATTTCAACATTACTTGACCTCTGTGCACAACCAAATTTTGTTTCCAGTCCAAACCACAAAAGTCATAGTTGGCAGAAAGCTTTACAGCTAATGACCACATCCTGTCACTCGAACCTTTTTTTCAGCAAGTCTAAGGTCTTTAATTATTGGCAACAGCACTTTCTTTTGTTTCAGAACAGTGTTCTGTATTTAATTTATGTAATTTGTATTCTAATTCATATGAATGCATGAAACATGTTGGTAGCAAATTGAGTACCAAAATATCATTTTCTTTCTGCTTCTCTTACAGAAATTCAACAGTCAGGAGAAAAAGGACAAAAAAAGGCTTGTCTGAACACATAACTCTACATCTGTAACTACACATTATTCTGTCTACTGTGCTACTAAAAAACCCTACAAAGATATCCACGCTATTCAACAAAAGGATCACTGAGAAACCTAAAATGCCTTCCCATTCCCCAGAAGATTTAGGCTTTAAGAAGCTGCCCCCAAGAACCAGTTCAGAAAGGGGGAGGGGGTGGCTTACAGTTACAGTCATGGTTTCTCTACGCCTTGTATATTGTAGGAACGCAGTCTGTCAGTGTGCTATGAGCTCATGGGATGGGATGAAAGATCAAAAGCAGCCATGCAGATAAACCACTTGAGTGTTCTCAAGTGGGAAAGAAGACAGGAGATCAGTTTAGTGCATTATAATCATATGGCAATTCCTTTCTACACAGAGCAGGCAAAGATGGGGTGGTGCAGCAGTTCTGAAGGAAAAATGAGGAACAAAAACTGAATTGATCATGACTGCAGAACTTATGCAGAACTAATGTATTAATACTAATGTATTTCTCTCCTACACACCCATTTCTATCCTAATCTTCCCTGACTTCCTTTTCTTCTTTTCTCTCATGAACTGCTTATTTGTAATCTGCCAGCCTTAAGCCCGAAATCCCTCTGCTCTTCACTCTGACCTCATTTTGCTTTCACTTCATTTTTCTCTTCTCTTCAAACGCAATTAACACTTCATTTCTACATACCATTCATTTATTGTGTGAATTAATTAACATACAATAGTTTAATGGTCACAACCAAGAATGGAAAACATTCAATGTGTATCCTCTTCTATTCTACGAAAGTAGAATATACTTAAATAAACAATGCTTTTTGTTTTTTTCTAAATTTTCTTGTTTCTATTTTGTTCATGGTTGCTACACCAAACACAAGAGCTAGTCCAATATTTGAGATTATACTGAGCAGGTCTGACACTGCTCTAATACATAACCAGATGTTGTGTAGTGATTTTATTTTGGAAGCATCAACGTCAAACCTAACCAATTAACCACTGCATGACTGGGCCAGGGGAAGCAAAAAGCCAAAGCACACAACAACACTCTGATCCCACTGTTTCCAGTCCTGTGGGTCCGAATAATGCCATGGAAGCAAACCATCAGGCAGCGACAAATGCAGGACCTCAGATCTCTCGGCCAATCCCAAAAAGGCTGCCAACACTCCACAGCTGGCTGGCCCAGAATCTGCAGATGATTTCATTGGTTGGGCCCCCCCTTAAAGGCCCTGTCGCAATTCTAAGTTTATTGTCCAGGGCCCAAAGCTTTGGGTGTCAAAACACAGAAACAGCTGGCAGCGGAAACACTACAAAAGTGACCTTGATGGTGGCTGCATCCTGTCCGAGCAGGAAGAACCCTCTGACCCTGTTATGCTTTCTGCCCCTTATTCAACTGTTAACATGGAAATAGAGGTGATATGATGGAAGGAAAAGGCATGGGGATGTTGGGTAAGTGACAAATAAATGAGCGAGAGGAGACCCAAAGGAGGAAATAAATGTAGGGCAAAGGGCGATGGTAGTAAAGATACCAGGAGAGAAAATAAGGTGAGAGGGTTATGTGCACACAAACACAACACAACTAGAGGAAAAGACACCTAAGACTGATGTTACATAAAATAATTAAAAATATGGAGATGTTTTATACATAATGAAGAGGCGAGAGGTCTGAGTCATAGTGGGAAGAGGAAGAATGAGTAAAAAAAGCAGAAGGAAGACAGAAGCAATGCAAAGAAAATGCAGGATAAGCAAGGCAGGTAAGAGGAGCTGTGGTGACTTACCAGCAGGAACGTCCTGATGTTGGGGATCTTGTTTAGCTCCATGAGAAGTCGCAACGCCTTCTCATGGTTACTGCAGTACTCGCCGTACACTGAGAAACTCTCCCTCTGCAAAATAGGAGAAAAGGAGAAAAGGTAAGGATCACAGGCCAGGAACTTGATACCAGATTTAACTGACTAGTTAGCAGTCTCAAGGATTCCACAAATGTCAAATGTCAAGAGGAAGACTGACAGTGCAGAGCAGAAACTCAGGTCAAACCCCAGTTAAGAGATTCAGTCACATTATCACAATGAAAGTGGTGGATAACTGCACTTCCACTGCTCTCACTGCTTATTATTATTAGTAATAGCAACATCATCATTGACCATGCCAAGCTATCACGGTAAAGGTTGAGTACAACAGTGATTAGATAAATCTAATGAAAGAAAACTGAGCATTTTGAATAGTTCTGAATAGTATTTGTTGACATCATTTCTCACACTTCTCTTTTTTAAAGTAATCTACATCATAGTGGAAAAAAAAAATGTGCCAACACTTCCTCTTTGACCTAGGTGATAGCATCACACTGTGCTGCAAGACAAAAAAAACCCTAGCAGTAAGATAGAAGATAGAAGCCTTTGTTGGGCTGCCATTCAGTTGTCTTTACAATACGTAATTCGATGCCTGGGCAGGTGGATATACTGTTGTCTGAAATGCATTATTCATGCAACGTACTGTAGACAACAATGTATACATAGTGCCACAGCTGCAGTTTGAACTTACACCCTGAAGCTTACTGAAGCCTACTGTGAATTCTTAACTATCCTACAGTAATTGGGATGTGAAACCATTTGCATGGTGGGGCCCAAGCTTGAGGTCTAGAAACTGAAACTGTCATCTGAAACAGCCGTGTAAGTGAAATCCAAAACTACAGGTGCTCAGATAACGCTTTCCAACTTAACTGAAATTCCACTGCCCGAAGGCTTCACATTTAAAGATGGTTGGCTGTAATGCTACAAAGGCACAGTCAATATTTAGTTGTTGCGGCTAATCAGAGGAGGAGCTTGATAGTTTCTTTGAATAATTTTAGGAGTTCCATAGAATTATTATCTATGATATCACCTTTAAAAATACAAATGGTTACCAAGCCAGCATCCTGTACAGGCACACGTGTGCAAAAGCAGTTTTACTCCCACACACAAACTTGGCTACATGCAGTATGTCACTGCTGAGTGCATGTGCCTGTTTTACATGGAAACCCAGCAGTGGTGACAGGAGAAGCCAAACAAAGCTCACAGCTCTTTTTATAGAACTCTGTCTCTGCTCAGTCCCATTCCCTTGAGCAGAGGGACATGAAAATCTTTTGTAGATGTCTAACACAAGTGCACAGCACAATGTAAACGGTGGGCAGTTTTTACCACACAAGCAGGCAGGAACCCAAACACACCCAAAGCCACGTTTGGCCGGGGGCTCCAGTCCAAAGCACCAGTGGGAGCAACAGCTGGACAAGCATATGGCGTGAAACCCCAGATACTGTCAAACTCAGTTAATATACTATACAGCTACAAGAAGTGACCACAGAAGGCTCAACACTTGTAAATGTACATGTATAATTTAAGTCTGTTGTTCATGGGTTCATGGAAAGCCTCATGAAAACAATTTATACTAAGTGCTTTCTAAAGGGACTAAACTGTTTTTTCTCAATGTTTCTCCCCATCTACTCAAAATCATGTACAGTCTATTAATTAAATTCATTATTCCCTAATCTTGCAGACTGCCATTATGTCACTGGTTTCTGCATATTTTGGTGATAATCTAAAATGAATAAGGCAGTATTTATAGACTAAGGGAGCTTAATCACTCACATTAGCACTTAAAACGAGGATTCTTCGTTTTTTTCAATGAGAGCTCTGTTAATACATCCATCACAAACCTCTATAGAAGAAACAAATCAAAGGCAGCATGAGAATAAAGTTGAATCTGGCTCAGTTTTGTCCACAGCACAATGCAGTGCATAACTTGTAATATGTGGCAAAAGGTGAATGTGGAATTTGCAGCTTCTTGCAAACACATAAGAGCTTTATAAAGCAGTTGACAGAAATGCAAACCGCACAGAATATGTAGGGTCAAAACATGCTAAAACTACATCATGGTCCTTTAAAGTCTTACTCTGCACATCCCAAACAACAGAAAAATCTTCCTCCACAAGCTTTCTATTCATGAAACCAGTAAAGAGGATGACGTGTCAGTCTCTCAGTTTCTTGTTTCTGAACTATTCCACTTCATATTAAAATAGTAGAAGAAATACATGGGCCAACTAACAGAATACTTGAGCATTAGATCAATATTACAGAATTACAGGAGCATGTAAATGTAGCGTCTGTGTAACACCGTGTACACTTACATGTGTCTGGATATGGTGGCACCTCAGCAGCTGAACATGAAATAACCGTTTCAGCTCTCAATCACCATCTTATGTTGTATGAAAGCAGCTCACCTTACAGCTAGGATTACAACCAAAGGTCACTCCAAGGTATTTCCTTTTCTACGGTGATAACAACTACGTAGTCAATTCAAACACACCTAAATGCTTCACTAGGGTCAAAATGTGAACCACGGAGTCCATTTTAAACATCAGGACCACTGTGAAAGACTGAAAGACATCAGTTGTACACAGTATAGCTCAAAGACATGGGTTGTCCATTTAATAAACATAAGTCTTTATATAAATTCTTCATCACTGGAATGTTATTCCGGAGGCTAGATGAGAGGGTAGTATCACGCTCTGAGGAATCACAGAGTCAAAGCATAATGGGTGTAGTTCAGAAAGTGCATAATGACATGACTGTTGCTTCTTGCACACTGCTCATGTATACACTCCCAGAAACAGAGCAAATATTGATGTCTCTGATTTCTCCTCTAACATGAGTCACTTTTTCACCTTTGCAGAGTTTTAAAAATCTTATGCATGCCATGATCTTGAAATTAGGGCTAAAATTTGTGTGTGTGTGGACACAGATTCAGTCCTAATTTTTGCCTCAGGTTAGTAAGAAAAACATTACTTAGTTAAAATTGCGACCTGCTTTAGAGGAGTTAGAAAGACAAACAATTGTGGTCATCTTAATTTTAGTGCACTTTATTTTTTACATCTGCAGCCTCTCAAAGCCATCTTGGCAACATCTGACTTTGAATAGCAATGAATCTTCACATTTTTCTCAGCTAACTGTGAGTGGCAGACAGTCTCGGGGAATAAAGCGGGAGGTTAATCAAATCCCAGTCATGGTGTTGACCTTTGGTCCAGGTCAAGGGCTACGGCTGGAGGGCGCCAGACGGAGCCAACTGATTGGCTGTGAGGTGTCAGTGTTGAAGAAGACAGAGGCCATGGGTTGGAGAGGGAGTGTAATGGATATGTAGGGTAACACACTCCTTTATGTCTCTCTGTTTAGCATTTTTAAGCAGTATACACATAATAGTGTAGTTGTAAACAGATATAATGACACATTAAAGTGTTTTATTAGTGTACAGTATTGCATTATATATTGCATATTATATGTCAATGTTTATAACTTCTATGAAGACATATTTAGTATTTATGAAGTGTTGCCATATGCAGTAAAAGAGGTGGTGTGTGTGGGAAGGTCAAAACCCCAACAGCAGGACACAGATTGGAAGAAAATACAACCAGGAACCAAGTGGAGCAAGAAAGTGAAAAAGAAATGTATTTGTGTTTACATATCATGTATACTTAATGTAATGCATTAAACACTTGCACTGTTACTGCCAAAAGTATTCGCTCACCAATAAATATGGTTGAACATAATCAATCACTGAGGAAGAGTTGAGCATTTTGGGAAATATGCTGATTTGCCTTTTGCTGAAATTTAAATGAAAATGTGAATACGACTCTCTTGTCTATACAATAAATATGTAGCAGCATCTAGCAGCCTGTTTACTGAAATGTATTCAATCACTGCGACATTCACTGAGTTTTGCTTTATTACTATATATTCAACACTGGTTTCTTTCCTGTCATGGCACTGAGGCGACTTGAGGCAGACTGAAATTGTAAAGAGATCGTTTCATAAATGCATCAGTTCAGTTAGAGGGCCTGCAGCTTTCCTATTACCCAGCCAGTCTGACCTCTATATCTCCCAGTCTGACCACAGAGCGATGGAAAAAACAGGTTGGGCTCATTTAATCAATTCTCCGCCCTGACAGACTGAATGACCGTAACACCTCACACATGTGTGAAGGTAGGTTTTGATGTGCCAATTCAACAGCTATCCACAGACGTGATTAAATGTTATTCATGCCAAAAGCAGCTAGTGGATAGAAAATTATTGAATGTATCTTTTCATTAAAGAGGGTTTCAATGATCCACAGATTCTGAGGCTGAAACCTGTGGGTTTACTGGCTCTAAAACAATGAAACTTTCTTTTTGTCTTTGTAGAACTAGAATTCAAATGTAATGGTGTCCTGCAACACTGAACAGCAGGCTGATAGAGCAAACCGATGGTGGAATACCTAGCTGTGGTGTTTTGTGTCTCAGTGAAAGTGAATTTAAGATAGTTTATCAGAAAGAGACAAACACAGCGAGGGAGAGGGAGGTTGAGATTGAGTGCTACCAGCAGAAGCATTGTCCCCTCGCTGAGTGACACACCATCTCTTCCTCCCAGGACACAGACCCCTCTTTGTTTGTTCCCTGGGGCCAAACGAGTTCACAGAGAGGGAAAAGGAGCGGAGGGGGGTGAGGTAGTGAGAGGGTCGCAGAGCAGAGAGGAATCTGTGGATGGAGGGATGGAAGGGCAAAAGAAGGAGATGGCGGAGACAGCGACTTGCACAGACTGATGAAGAGAGGCGGAGGAAAGAAAGTCTTTTTTGCCTGACAGGATGCAGGCCTGTTTGGATAAAGAGGAAAGGCAATTGGGTAGCGTGTGTGTGTGTGCTGTGTGTGTGTGTAGGGGGTGGCCAGGGAATGGGAGGGGTGTTTCATGTGAAAAAGAGAGAATTAAGGGGTATTTTCACAGCAGGCTTTGCACGCTTTCCCTGCATCTGTGGTTACGGGTAGCCCATGAAAAGACTTTGTGTGTGTGTGTGTTTTTGCATGGAAGAGGAATTCATGCATGCATGTGCACCCACATGCGTTACCATGTGCTTGTATATGCGTGTGACTGTCTGCTGTTTTATGTGTGTTTCTGTGTGTGTCATTCACTTACAAACTGGAGGAACACGTGTCCCAGTGCATGCTGAGGCTGGGGTTCGGGCTGCAGAGTGGCCTCCACTGCAGACAACACCTCTTTGTGCAACTCCAGGATGTCCTCAATATTTGAAAACAGAATCTACAAACAGGGAGATGATGTAAAGGGAGGGGATGCAGAGGAAGGAAGAGATAAACAGGCGGGGTGGAAGGAAGAGAGGGAAAAAAAACACGGAAGTGACCAACAAATGGAGGGAGATGTGAGGAAAGCAGGCAAATCTGTGAATAATATAATATCTTAACATCACAATGTCAAAATCAATCCTTTTAAATATTCTGATCTGTAGGTTTAGTCTTTCGACTGCATAAAAAAAGGATTCAAAAGACAGTCTTACCTTGACATGTTCGGGCGAGAGACACTGTTGGTCATCAGCGGTTTGTCTGATTCTGCGCAAAAATGCCTGAAGAGGAAACAGAAACAAAGCAGGTTTAAAAAATAAGCACTTTTTGTAGATAAAGCAGGGAGCTGAAGCATGAACATCTATGAGATTATGATCATAGTGAGTTTTTTAAACATCCCAGGAAGGTTTAATTCCTTATTAGATAACAAGGCAGGTTTTGTGCACACAGGAGTAGTCTGGAAGTGGAAGTCCAGGTTCCTTCTACAGATTACAAAATGAGTATGTACTGTATGTGCTCTTTGCTTTGAGGAAACACACAATACACACACACTAAATGGAGATTCTCTTACATTACTATGATTGAGCAAAGACACACAAGTCTTTCAGGAACAGACAGTCACATATACACTCAGATACGCATGGATTGCGTATGCAATTTCATAGTGGCAGACATAGGCATGTCATAGTCGTTTCACTATCTTGAACCACAGGATCATCTACTTGATAACAAAATATCTTGTGGCACTTAAAGCTCACTGTAAGGATCTTCTGCAGTGGAAGATAATGCACCTGAGCATTCAAACATCAGCAAAAATAAACTGCTTCATTGTTGCACCATCTACACGCACCACTTCACTGAAGACGACCACAATAGGCTCAAGTCAAATTGAGCTTTGCTTATGTGTGCAGTTTTGTCGATTTGTGAGTGCGTGTGCGTGCTCGCGTGTGCGTGCGTGCTTGCCTATCAGAGTCCTGACTTAGAATAAAAAGAATGAAGAGAGAGGGGAAGTGAATGTGCAAACAGTTTCTTTTATTCTCTCTTCCCCAATTCTCTGTCTATCAGCCTGTGTCTGACAGGCTTAACCTGCCTGAGTCTGACCGTCTGCCTCATCTCCGGATGCCAATACAGTCTTCAAAAGAAAGGGAGAGAGGAGATATGAATCCCTAAACCACCAAATAAAACTCTATTCCTGTAGCCTCCTTCAGCTGGCAGGCTCCTGCTATTGTGTCTGTCTGCATTTCAGTGCCTTAAGTCTGAAAGCTGATAGCCTGCCACGTGGATAACGGGTGTAACAAAGGGAGACAATTACTGGGTTCAATGATGAATGGACATTGATTCTGAAAATGTAAGTTTTACTGAAGGCTACTTCTCTTATACCCTTTAAACTGATATACACCCGCCACTCAAAAGTTACAATGATGACTTTTTTTCTGATACCATAGCTTGGGAAGCACAAACACGTTTTAACCCTTTTGTCATTTAACAAAAATGTTCCAAATTGCTATATCACTGTTGAATGAAGCTGCTTAAATGAAATATAGACAAACTCTTAAAATAAGATCAGAAATATCTGCTCAAGGAACTGAATTAAAAAGTAAAAATGTGAACAAGCATTACATACATAAAAGCATACATTTTCTATTCTTGATGCAATGTCTTTAGTTGGTACACAAAATATATTAATAATTAATATTTAGTCTAATACATTTAAGTGAAAGAAATATTCCTTTTGCCACTGTGTTTTGTTGATTATCCAGAGCAACCCCAAAATGTTTGCAGGCTAGATACCAATACATGCAAGTAAGAAAATGTGTTTTTCAGTAATTAGAGTGAATGGACCCTTTATAGAGTGCCTTTGCATGCTCCACACAGTCACTCATAAAGTCAGCCTGCTACGTGCATTACTTACAGTAAGTCACTTGCCTATAATGAAAGACTGACACTTGTAATCACACATTTGCGCTAAAGTTAGAACCCAGCAGACCAGGCAGTCAGGCAGTAATCATATCATTTCCTCAGAGACTGAACACTTTGCAAGAATTGTCTCCTGTTTTTTTCCCCTCTTTACTAGCATTTGCGTAGGTTGTACCAAAATAGAAAGCAAAGGTCCTTAGCAGTGAGCTGCAACCTTGCTAATTAAGACCAGTATTAAAGGGAAGCAGTAGTCGTTGTGTTCTTGAATGGTTTTGGGAGGGAGCTGATTGTGCTTGAGGCGTACACTAATTAAATCTCCCATATGGCAACTTGTACCGTGTCCACATTGGAGGAGTCACTCATGTGAGAGATTGCTCCCTGGCAGAGAAGACAAGAAGAGGCAGGCAGGAAACAAGGCTTTTCCTCAGTCGCTTTCAGACAAGGGAGAGCAGGACGAGGGTCAGTGTGGGTGCAAGAGAGAGCAAAGGTAAAACAAAAAAGGAAAATGGAGATAAAAACAAAAAAGGAAAATGGACAATGATGGAACAGAGGGTGATCTAAAACTTAAGTTACCAGACTTTGGAGTCATTAACTTATTGACATCTTAGACAGCTACTATCCAAGCAGGATTCACTCCTCAAACAAAATGTGCCACACAGATGTGGTGACAGGGGGATCAGCGGGGAAGATGGTAGGAAGGAGCAACAAAGAGTTCCTTTCAGTGCACGTCTCAGCCCAACATGGTCATTCTCACCCAGGGTTGTAATGGCTGTCTTCATTGTTCCATCACAAAGCACACAGGTTTATTTGGAGAGAAAGTTGGAAGTGCTCTCTCTCCACCATCATGAGAGACACTAGCTTCAGCAGAGCCAGAGTAGACTGGCCATGAACACCAAGCATGTCTGGATTTACTCAAACGCTGGATTTTTGCAGTCTGGACTGTAATATTTTTTAAAGCGTGATCAGAATCAACAACAGGAAATGGCCCCAAAAGAAGGCATTATGTGTATAATTGGAAGGATGTTGACATGTGATGGACAGCATTTCATTGTGCTTGGAAAGCCAAGCATCATAATTGGGCAAATTGGTGGGATTTTCATACTCAGTGATTCAGCGGTAATGAGCATCAGTAAATGTAACTTCCTGCCTTGAGAACATACACGTCAGTCATGCTTAGCAAAAGCGACAGAGACTGAAACCTGATTCTTTTTATTTCCTCCACATCCTAATTCTGTAACTTAGCAATACTCACAAACATACAGGTAATTCTATGTGACTTTTGCTAACGATACCAGATTGGATTTATCATTTTAACAGTGTGAACAGAATGCAAATTAAAACAAAGTCAATATTTCCCACTCTGGATTGGATGACACAAAGGAAGCAGATGTGATTGCACCCTAAATAACCCTCAGCATATTACAAGTCAGGCATCATTTGTATGGAGAGGACAATACCTCAGAGCATTATGCGCGCACACACACACACACACTCTGACATTAAGATATGAGATTAATATTGAAAGAGCCATCCTTTCGAAAGTACATCGCTAAGCCAGTTGTTATTGGAAAAAAATCAATCATGAAAAACAAACACCATTCTCATGACAAACAGTGTAACTCTACTCTACCCACTGGACGCACTTCTCGAGCTCATTACTTCTTAATCAACATGCGGAGAGGCAGCAGGATGCAGCTGACGGTCCTTGTTTACTTTCATATCTCCATCTCAGGTGACCTTTCTGCCTCTTTCCTGACATCAGCACATCATCATCAGCGAGTTGAGAGCCTGCAATCCTGTGAAGGCTCAAACATCAAAAATATAAATGAATGGTGAATAACAATATTTCTGTATGTTGTAGCTACGATGGACAGATACGTCCTCCTGTTATTATCTGAAATCTGATTTATCCACGGTTCTTGGCTTATCTTGGCTCTTTAGCCAACATGGCTGGGAATTTGTCAGAGGTGAAAGATAAAACACATGATTTATGTTTTGGAAGCCCACTGCTTACAGCAAATTGTGGCCCTTAAAATGACAGATAATATATCTCCTTGGATAAAACACAGCTATGTATACACACTGTAGCCTTACTCTGAAATGCCTAAAAATAGTGGTGACATCAAACAATGTGTTAATCACAGTTGGTCAGATGGGACACAAATTCGTTTTTTGATACCCTTGGACTCATAATGATGAATCAGAGAGGCTGCACAGAGTGGGCTCAGCTGCTGCACGGAGCACCGCAGAGATATTTCACATGATGATCTCTTGCCACAGGGGCAATGTGCTGTTAAGGGAAACTGCTCATGATGAAATCCCACAGGAGACTAGTAACAACACCATGAAGTTTCTTGACAGACCACAAAGTAGCTGCCAAGTACAACACTAATGCATAATCTTACCGCTAATATTTCAGTACTGTAAAACCAGGAAAGTCCAACTTCCTCAACAAAGGAAGTAGTTGAAAGTCACACTAAAAACATCAAACATGCAAAGGCTCCCTGAACTTATAAGAGGAAGAAATATAACATGTTGTAAATGATAAAAAAAAAGATTTTGTGGCAATCAATAGTTCATGCATTATTCTTGCGGTTGTCTTTTTTCTGACATATGAAAGTTAACAGTAACATCATTATAGAAAGTAGGACGATCTGGAACAATTTGCTGAATATTTAAATTATCAAATATTTATGAATTCCTTCAGTTTTTCCAGTCTTGTTTTAACTATTCCAACCTTACTCTTGTTGCTGATGAGAAACTACAAATATGTATACAGGTATGGTGTGTTAGTGCATAAATGGTCTTGACTAAAGCTAAAAATGTTTAGACTAGTGATTTCCTTCAGAAGCCAAACACATGAGGGCCCTGGCCCTGAGTATGCAGTTGGACACTTTTATACCAGGAAAAAAATGGTGAGACATTTGATAGGCTGACTGATCCAATGTAAACCTCAAAGGGCATCTGACATTACCCCTGTCTTCAAGAAACAACTCTGTGTGCTTTGTAGGGCGAGTTAGCTTTATTGTTAGCATTTTCACAACCCCACACCCCTTCCTCTGCCTAATTTACAAACTGCCGCACAAGGGTGTTTTCACACTTGAAATAATCTTGTTATTCAGGACCAAAGCGTTTGGTAATCTTACTTAAGTGTGAAAACTACCATTGAAGTCAGGTGTAATTCAGAAACGCGCTTTTGGGTCCACGACTAATGTAAGTGCATCTTATCACGGCCGTCATTCACCTCTGTGGTGTGAAAAGAAACTGCAGCAGAAGAAGTGCACAAGCATTCCTCTGCTGGCGTGTTTGTGACGTGCAAACAGGAAGTGAAAACAGAGCAATCGCCCTGAAAAAGCCAACACTTTTTTAAACAACCAAATCTTTGACAAGATTTTTTTTCTTTTCAAGTAGACAGGCAGCGGTTCAGCTCAGCGGGGAAGGAAAATAAACAGTCAGTGCCTCGCGACACAAAAGCAGCAGATGTCGATTCTGGACAGGAAGTGCGGCTTTTGTGCAAAGGAAGTATATGACATGTTTGACTGGCCGCTAACTCGACTGTGTTCTAAGTAAAGCCCGACAGCTCTGTGCTAGCACACAAACACTGTAACAAACAAATAAATCACACTGTGATCTGTATACTTAAGATGATTTAAATTGAGGACTTTAACCTAAATTTTGTGGAACAACAGTCACACTGTAATAAGACTATGTTGTCTATGCTTAAAGGCAGCCATTACAAAAGGACTAGTGGAAGATCAAACTATTGCTGTGGACTGAAAGGAAAGACAGAGATGCACAGCCACTGTCTTCATTATTTAGACATTTAATTGCCACCCATCATAGTACTTGGCAAGCTGAAAGAAAAATACCTTGTCTGACCCAACATCCATCATCACCTGCCACTCCAGACAGTGCGATCGCTGTTTAACACCAATAACTGGGCAGGCATTATCTCGCCTTACAGCCAAAGGGTCACATGTGGGTTGAGGGGGGGTTGCTAAATGTTGCGGTTTATCAGAGCGAAGAGGGGCCAGACAGTAAGGTGTGAAGATACAGATGGACCATATGCTGGTGTGGGTTCAGTTTTCGCTCTGCTGGACAGTGAGTAAGAGGCCTGCTGCCTCCACGTCTGTCCTGTCTGCCTCCGAACAGAGCCTTCTACCTGCAGCTAAACCAAATACGTAACATGACCCCACGATAGCTTCACTTCTTTGGTTCAAGGTCTTCACCTCAGTCTAGAGCCATTTCAATCAGCTGGCATAGAGAAAGCTACAAATACACAAAAAAAAAAAAGTAAAATAACCACCGTAAAGTTCATCAAGCTGACTGTGAAATGCGTATAATGTGTATAATCTACACTTTCTCAACAAGTGTCAAACCTGAACAATTAAAATTCATGTTAAAATTAGTATATAAAGCCAGTAGGGACATAAATAGATTTTAAAAAATGTGTTCATTGTCAATCTAGGTCAAGTTGCAACATGGGAGTAAGTCAGGTGAACAGTCAGGCACATCAGGTTGGAGCTGATGGAGCTGATGGAGCTGATGTCACGTGGCTAGCAGGGGATGATGCCTCAAGGGTCAGGTGAGGTGGACTGTTTTAATTTGGATCTTAATCTTCAGCATCTTCACCTTTATTAAACATGGATTAACGGAGAAATGAGTGTCTGTGAAAACGTGTTCACATGGCACCTTGACTGTTGTTTTGAAATTTGTGGTGTTTTACTGGATTGCATTATACTGAAAGGTGTTTTTATTATTTTGTACAGACAAGCAAGGAGGGAAATGCCAAAAGTATCTGTTGTTGTAACAATCTCTTGAATTGCTTTGAAGAACTTTGCTGTAAGAGCATTTTAAGTCCACCAACCAGCATATGAACAAACAGATATATTTCTATACTAGATTTGGAAACATTTGTATATATATATTAGTTGATTGATCTGCTGGGAAAAAAAGACTGGATACAGATGAAACACTGACACATGCCATACACCAAAGAGTAATGTGTCACTGCCATTCACTTTACATCAGCTTAGTCATGTTCATTAACCTCCATTTGGTAAATACACTCTTGTGTAACACAGAGAAACAGAATTAGTGACATGTGACAATAACCTTGTGGGTTATATATACTTCTGTTGGTCACGTGAGCAAGTGCAATTTTAAATGTAATGTGTAGGAAATCAATAGCAAGATGGTGTAATGGGTACATATTTCTTTGGTGGAGCAAGTCATTTGATAAAGGAGCCTCATAACGGACTTCATTTTATTAGTGGGCCAATCAGATCACACCATCTAAGGCACATTACTGCTTTAATTTTAAAATCATACTTTATTATCTTCTCTGGGAGTAAACTCCTTTCATTCTAGGAGATCTCCATAGTGAGACCGAAGACCATTTCTCTGATCGTCCCTGGCTACATCAGCATTCAGTAACAATGCTGGGCCATCTCACTCAATTCAGATATCTCACAAGAGACCCCGTTTATCACTTGTCAAGGTTTTTCCAGCAGGGCCTGAGAGCCCCTTTTCAATTCGCTGCAGTTCCCACACCTACTGAAACAACCCTTAAACAGAATCACAGATCCACAGATTCAGGACTTTTCTTTGCAAGTTCTCAGGTCACCAGCCTCAAACTCTCTCTCCCTCCTTCTCCAAGAGAAAACAACAACAAGCTAAAAACAATGTGTCCATTAAGGGTCTCTCTTTTCGCGGAGAGGATTGGGGTGGCCAGCCACTAAGGGGGACAGGGCAGTTCTGGAGAGGGAAAGGGGGCCATTTTGGGGTCGACATGGCATGAAATTGAATAAATAAATGAAGAAATCCCCTCTTTGTGGCCTGAGTGCAGCAGAGCCAGAGAATGGCCCGTGGCGTTGCTACAATGAGAGAACCCCAGCAAACCTTAGCAGACTTCTTTCTCTGTGAAGCCGTAATTCACATCTCTCCCCAACCCTCCAAAACCCCCCCAACTCCCCTTCACCCTCCAACCAGTCCCTCGCTGTCTTCCAAGAGAAACCCTTTTTGGCAGAGCCAATCACCAAAACACAAAGTCTTCTTTGAGTCTTGCCCAGTTTTTTTCTCCGATTTTCACTCACTTCCGCTTTGAAGGACTTTAAACTTCAGGGCTCTTTGAGTAGGTCACATGGGCGGAAACTAAACACTACAGGGGGATGAGACAGTGTGTCGACCACAGAGGACAGAGAGACAGCAATGCACCAAAGACTTCCTGTTTTAGACTGCCGACTCATCGAGCCTATGATGAGCTCTGCTGTATTAGTGAATGTATGATGTACATGTCCATCAACATGGCGAACACAACTTTTCAACAAAAATCTCTCAGCCTGGAACAGGCTTAGCAAGCATTTTCAGTCCATCACCATACTACATCACTCCAAGGGATTCACTGCTGCAAACATTTACATCCTGCCTTGTTTTTACTACCTAAGTTGGCATGAAGCCTGTGAAACTGAGGAGGAGTATTTTCACCATCTCGTTTAGCCTGTAATGAATGTGTCATAAATATCCTTTATCATCTTCTCTTTTTCATGTTCTCGGGCAGCTTTGGAAACACTGGACTCACTCAGTCCTGTCGCTCTATAAGAACAAAAGCCAGAGGAGCGCACAACACCCATTCTCACATACTCCTCTTGTGATAATGGAAATGGAAATGACTTGTGATGCATATTAGTGTGTGCTGTAATAGTGTGCTAGAAGACATGTCATTATTAGTTTCCTCATTTGTACACTGAATGTTAATTAGGACACATCTGCTGCTTCGACTTGTAAATCTGTTAAATGGTCTAAAATTATCTACTTTTGACATGTTTACTTATATTCAACTCTATACTGCTTAAATGACATCTTCTTTTCACAGTAAAAGTTCAGCTTTCATCTATGCCGAATAATCACTAAATTTAATCTCTGCCAGTGCTGACACTGAGCACAGGTTGGTCTGTGATCACCATTTTCTATGTGGCTTTCCTGTTGAGGGGTGACATGTGGTGATCAGGAGATAACATCATGGAGCAGATTGCAGAGGCCATCTGTACATTTGGACGTGTGTTTTTTGGTGCTGACAGACGTCGGGAACACAGACTGGATCAGAGTATGGTGAGTGTTTTCTTGAATGAGCCATCAAAGGCCTGTGAAGCTTCTGACAAACCAAAGATCAGCTACAGAAAAAGACGTAGCACAGCTGATTTCCCCCATTTTCCATATCTGTACACATGTCTGAACACAACCATGTGTTTGCTTTCATATACAGTGGGGAAAATAAGTATTTGATACACACCGATTTTGCAAGTTTTCCCACTTACAAAGAATGGAGAGGTCTGTAATTTTCATCGTAGGTACACTTCAACCTGTGAGAGACAGAATCTAAAAAAAAAATCCAGAAAATCACATTGTATGATTTTTAAATAATTAATTTGCATTTTATTGCATGAAATAAGTATTTGATACAACAGAAAAATCAAACTTAATATTTGGTACAGAAACCTTTGTTTACAATTACAGAGGTCAAACGTTTCCTGTAGTTCTTGACCAGGTTTGCACTAAAATACACTGCAGCAGGGATTTTGGCCCACTCCTCCATACAGATCTTCTCACTAGATCTTTCAGGTTTCGGGGCTGTCACTGGGCAACACGGAGGTTCAGCTCCCTCCGAAGAAGATTTTCTATTGGGTTCAGGTCTGGAGACTGGCTAGGCCACTGCAGGACGCTTGAAATGCTTCTTAGGGAGTCGCTCCTTAGCTTGCCATGGCTGTGTGTTTCATGGGTCATTGTCATGCTGGAAGACCCAGCCACGACCCATCTTCAATGCTCTTACTGAGGGCAGGAGGTTGTTGCCCAAAATCTCATGATACATGGCCCCATCCATCCTCTCCTCAATACAGGTGCAGTCGTCCTGTCCCCTTTGCAGAAAAGCACCCCAAAGCATGATGTTTCCACCCCCATGCTTCACAGTTGGGATGGTGTTCTTGGGATGGTATTCATCCTTCTTCTTCCTCCAAACACGACGAGTGGAGTTTATACCAAAAAGTTCTATTTTGGTCTCATCTGACCACATGACCTTCTCCCAATCCTCTTCTGGATCATCCAGTCACTGGCAAACTTCAGACGAGCCTAGACATGTGCTGGCCTGAGCAGGGGGACCTTGCGCGACCTTGGTAACAAGTTCAAACAGGTGCCATTAATACAGGTAATGAGTGGAGGATAGGAGGGCTTCTTAAAGAAGGAACTAACAGGTCTGTGAGAGCCAGAATTCTTGCTGCAGGTTGGTAGGTTATCAAATACTTATTTCATGCAATAAAATACAAATTAATTATTTAAAAATCATACAATTGTGATTTTCTGGATTTTTTTTTAGATTCTGTCTCTCACAGTTGAAGTGTACCTACGATGAAAATTACAGACCTTCTCCATTCTTTGTAAGTGGGAAAACTTACAAAAATCGGTATGGTGTATCAAATACTTATTTTCCCCACTGTATGTGACATAAGCAAGGAAAAACAAACCAAGAACATCACAGTTTGCATTCAGCTTGGCAAACATACACACCATCATGGGCACAGACAGAGCCAAAATGGTGGTACAGAACCAAATTAGAGTCCCACACGACACAATAATGTTCATTTGGCAAAGCAGGGGAATCATAGAGAACACCCACTGGTTTAGAATCAAACAACATTTAATGGACACACAGACAGCAACAGCTAATTAAAGCCCTTTCTGTCTGAAAAAGTCTTATTCTAGCGCTGAAAACACTGACCTACATTCTATCTCAACTTCGCATTTTGGCAGCCACTAGTGCGACAAACGCTCTTGTCTGAAACTCATCTGAAAGTGACGCTTTCAGGATCACTTTGATTCACAATATTCCATCTACGTGTAAGCAAATGTACAGAGGAGAGATGAGAGTGTGGAACTGAAATAGTAAAACTGAACCATGTGTAATCATACGATGAAAAGAGACAACAGACAAGTTAAAATGCCCATTAAAACAAAGACTCCATTCACTCACATATCTGTCCTCTGAAGGGCCATGTAAATCACAGCTGGAAGTCAAAAAAGACCCAAAAACTGGCTGTGGTAATTCATCATTACAAAATGTAATGCCATTTCCTAAAAGGCTTCCTGTCAGCATGTGAGAACAAAACCATCACAGTAACAGCTCAAGCATGTATGACTCAAGCCTTTAATCATGGCATGTTAGTTGGCAAAAATGTCATCATATTGAACAAATGCCAAAATAAAAGCCCTTCAGCAACCAGGCCCAAGAATTTGTCAGCAGCTGTCGTGAACAGTTATAACAACTCAGTCAGCAGCCTTTTCAACTCGTGGGGTTAAATAACATAAATAGGTGAAGATCTCCACTAATTAGGAAAATAAAATCTTTTAACAAATTGACAATCATGAAAAGATCGTTTCAGCATTACAACTTCATTGTTCTCAAAAGTGTAAATGTTCTCTGTTTGTAGTTTTACTAGAAAAGCCCAAGGTCCAAATGCTCCTCTCTAGATAATTAAGCACAAATTATATTTGGAGGAATAAATTTCAAATTTAATAGTTTGGATCAGTTCACAAAGGTAGTAATGTCCCCTCAAAATGCATTCATGAAACTGCTTCTGTGCCACGGCTCCAGATACAATAGAAGACCTACTTAAGAGTGTGTTGGGTTGTGTGTGATGTTTGCGTGACACTCCTTTGTCCCATTGTGTTACATGAACAGTTTCCTGGCTGGACAGCATACAGGCCAGGCATTTGCTTTGAACGCACCCTGATCAGGGCAGCATCACAGCCCTGCAATCTAACCCAGGCTTTATCAAACAACCATGTCAGACTGACTATATCTAAGGCGCTTTGTGTAAACTGGTCCAATGGTTGTTTTGATGTTCAGCATTTTTCTACGAGGCAATTGACCTCTGACCCTGAAAGAAGTCACACATCTGGTTACATTTGGTAAAGCAAACAAACATTGTAAGTCTGCTGCCACAGTTCGTAAACCAAATAGGAAGCTCATTCTTCAGGTATCCATCTACCTATTTATTCACACTTCGAGAGCGTTCTCAAAAGTATGCTGCACAGTTACTGCTCCCAGTATCCACGCTGAGAAAGTACTCATCCCAACTTTGTCCGGATCATGATTTCCAAGGAGACATTAGAGATCTCATGTTGCTGCGCTTTTACAATTCAGGCCAGTTCACCCACTGTATCATATATCAGCCTAGCCTGTTGAGAAGCACTGCACAGGACGTTTCACATACACAGAGATGATGTCTCTTATTTGGTGCTTAATCCAGCCATAAAATGTCCCTATTAATCAAACAGTTAACATGAAATGTGTATCTGGTCTGTGTTCTTGACATGGTGTGATATTTGACACAGTGAAATCAGTCACCTGATATCATGCTAATGACCTCTGGTTCATGACTTCCTTACATCCACACACCTCAGATTCCACAGCACACACACTTTACTTTATAGATTTACTGCAATAACTGCTGTAATTTCCCATCTTGGGATTAATAAAGTATATCTATCTATCTATAACAACCAACAGAAAACCACTCACAGAAACAGAAACATTCAATCAGTGAAATACCTTTTGGAACCAAAATGATGCCAAAGTCAACATAAAAAAGCCTTCCTTCCTCACGGATCGTGTAAAATAACTTTTCTCCTAGGCTGATACACAGCCGTAAGAATCTGCAAATATCTCTTGTGGAGGGGGGGTTGACATCATGCCTCTGGTTGTTACAGTGGTTTAGACTTGTTAACTTGAATTCTTAAAATTCCTGCCACAGTCTTATGCCTCAAAGAAATGGCTTATCAACACACATGACTTAAAAAAGCACTAAGATTAAGTTGGAAACTGGCACTGTCCCCATTTATGCAACAGACTGCATTATAATGAGTTAGTCTGGTACTGTAGCTGTGGGAAAAGCTGCACTGCAAGGTGCCAATTGTACAGAGTGAGATGGAAGGATGCACAGTGACAGGTAAAAAACAGTAACATACTGTATGTATCAAAGACAGGTCTGTCGTATATGCACTGCCCTCAGTTTAACCTTGTGTTGCCTTTCTTAATGTGAAAATCACTCGGACAACAGGCACTGGTTGGCTGACAAAAGACCTAGTTGTTTTGAACAGTAGCCAAATGTTTTTAGTTTCCTCTTTTTGCTTCATTTAAAGTGTATCTGCCGCAACAGAATACCACCGCCACCATTTGAAGGTTTGATTATTTTGGGAGTTACAAGCTACATGTCTACAAGTGTACCTGAACAGCAGTTTAAAGCCCAGTAATAATAAAACCATCACAAAACCCCAGCAGTCTGCCGTAGTAACTGTTCTACCTGCTGTTCGGACTCAATGGGCTGTTATTCCGCTTCACTCCTGCTAAATGTGATGTCTTCCTTTGTTTGGTGGCTTCAGCAGGGCTGAGGTTACAGTGAACTGAAACCACTAGCAATGTGGCCGAGATGAGAGTTGGAATCTTAAGCTATTTATACCCCCTAGCCCAGAGAAACTCCATGCTGGTCTTTCCCATCAAGTGGGGGAGCGGGAGAGATGGAGTGGAGGGAAAAAAGGGCTAGAAAAAGGTTGACACAAGTTTGGAAAGGAAGCTAAAGCCCGACTTCCTGCATGTCTGTCTTCCTGGGCACCAGTCGGATAATGTGTTTGTATGCATGTACAATTGTCATCCTGTTTGCTTAGCAAGCCTTGTCAACAGTAACTACAGGTGGATATACAGAAAAGTCAACAACGGCAAGGAGAGAAAGAGGTGTAAAAAAAACGCATGCAGTCACACACCAAAATACAATACCATTCATCCACACAAACACACAGTAGTATAAGACATATGTAATCTCACTTGTGTGTGGCCAAAGCAAAGGGTCACACAGGGCAGGGTTTCCAGATGTTTCCTATTATCCTGCAGCACTGACAAGACCTTCCTGGTCACCCTACTCTCCATCTCTCACTTCTCAGAATCAAAAAGCAAGGTTAAAAGCTGACTCACTTATTGGACACACGATTCCACTGTTGTCTTTACTCGGCAGGATTCACTAAGACATGGGCCAGTGTGGTCAAAACACATGAGGCAGCCGCTTCCAAGATGGCAAAGCCCAATTTAATGGTTTTGAAGGAAAATCCCTAACGTCTACGTGGTTTGACAGCACTGACCGTATTGCTGTCATAGGTAGCCTACATTCTGGTGGATCATGATGGGGAAAATCCAGTTGCCTGGATTAAATCAACAAAGCGTTGCCCTGAAGAAAATCCCCACTAATCTATGGCACCAAGAAATGATCAATTCCGACACAAAACAAGGGATTTTTTGCAACAAAAGCTTGAAGAGAGCAGTTATCATCATAAACTTGAAATTGAAAAGAATTTAGCTTGTTTAAAGGAGACTGCTTTGCTTCCACTCTGCCTCGAAGAGGCAATAGATTTAGAGATTTGTAATAATAACACTGAGCAAAATGAATCCTCTAATCCCTCTTTTCACACCCCCAACCCCCTTCTCACCTCTTCTCCTCCCACCATCCCTACATGCTTCCCTCCAGCACATTGGATGAGCTTGTTGGCGCTGGTAATTGCCAGGGGATGAGTGACATGCAGAATGGCTAAGATGCCAAAGCCGGATAACCATCTCTTTTGTGTGTCATTGCAATCATTGCAATTGAGAAGCAATGCTTCACAGGGGCTAAAGATCCAGAAGGTTGTGGCAGAGCACAAAGGAAGGTGGAAAATAAATCAGTGATAAGGCAATGGAGAGTGATGTGGGCGGTCAACAGCGAGCTGCCAGTCAATTGACAATTTCTACCATGGGCATGGGGGGAAAACCCCAATGAGACTGAGGAAACTCAAACTGTGCCTACAGATAAGGCAGAAATCAATACACTGCAACCCTTATGGTGATATATCTGAGACTCAAATACTTAAACATAGATGTGACATCACATCCAGATCTCAGGTGTGAATACAATGGAGTTTGACCACAGAAAATGTTTAATCTACACTATGTCATGGTGTGGTGTCAGTCACACAGAACTAAAACTCACTGGTGAGCTGCCATTCAACACACAAGACAGAACAGTGGCATCAGGAGACTAGAAAGCATTGTAACCTCAAACCATGTTGTTTTCACAGTAATAGGTGCAGGTCACTTTTCTGTACTGGGGAAAACACCTCCAACTGTCTGGCTCCTACGTTTTCACCATTTCAGTCTTCATGTGCGAGTATAACTCACAGAGAATACACAGATATACCAAAGAGTCTCTGTGAGCTGTCAAATGGCATTGTGGGAAATGCAAGGGCTATCTGACTAAACTAGATGATATCACACAAAATAACTGACACACGTCACAAACTAGGGCTGGATCTCACAATTATTTTCATTATCTAGTAATCTGTTGATCATTTTCTTGGTTAATCGATTAGTTTTTTGTCCATAAAATGTCAGAGATTGCCAGAAAAGGTTGATTAGGATATTTGTAGAAAAAAGATATTCAGTTTACTGTCACAGAGGACTAAAGAAAGCAGAAGGTATTCACATTTGAGAAGTTTAAATTAGAGAATTTGGACACCTTTCCTTAAAAAAAAATGATAAAATGATAAATCAAAATAGTTGGCCATCAATTTAACAGTTGACCACTAATCGACTAATTGTTGCAGGTCTAATCTGAACCTATTCTATAATCATTCACTCACATTTCATTGCCCATCACCTTCCTAACCTCTTCACAATGAGGGACCATGCATCCCCAACTGCCCCAGCCCCCACCTACCCACCTACCCCCCACCCCCACCCTGATCCACTCTGTATCTTTACTGAAACCATATGTTCTGAGCTCCCACAGCCGGACTTCCCTTATCAACACCACAGTGAGCAGCATGGTGACAAAGCCTCTCCTCCCTGCTGGGGAAGGGGAGCAGGCTCGGCTAGACCCTGGGTGGAGAGCATGGGAGGGATTTACAGAGGATTGGCATCGGTGGTGGGGACTGATGTTTTCTTTTCTCTTTTTGTTTTGAATGTCCCTGTACTCCTTCAGCAGGCCTAAGTACTCAGCCTGAATGGCACAAATGGAGATTCCCTTCTCAAATGTATGTACAATGTATACTATCACATTCAGGGTACAACACTATGGAGCAGCATGCTCTGGCATCAAGGCGTGTTTAAACAGTATGTGGTCCATCTGTGAAGATGACTAGAAATTAGGGCAATTGTAATGCATTTATCTCAGCCTGCAGAAACACTTGTTGACAATATGATACAATAACATCAATGTCAAAGTCAGTGTCAGTGTCAGTGTCAGCAGTTCAGAGCAATGAGACCAAACTGGCATGTTCTTACTTATACTAAAAAGGAGGACTCATTATTTTGAGTAGTGTCTAGAAGCACCATTTATTATCAAACTGCACATGTTGAGTTGAATTAGAATACCAAGAAAAATCCAATAGGTTTATACCAAAGCAAAAAAAGAACTAAAGCCTGACTTTGTCACTCTCCTGTGGATACACACCGTATGGCTTAAATCAACACATGCCAATTGATGTGATGAGGAGGAGCATGGTGCAGGGCCCTGGCACTGACAGCTTTCAGATGTTCACAGGAAAAAGCTCCCAGACGTCTCTGATAAATCACTAGGGCTTTGTTTTTATCAATATGTCGGGGGGGGGGCGGTCAAAGCATGTCCCTCTGCTGCCTGGTCTGTCTTGTAGCTGAAGATAAGCCCTGGCTGCCTCTTGTGTAATTGAGAAAGGAAACAGTGCTACAGAGACTGGCCTCAAATGTTAAAAGATGCTTTAAAACTATTTTAAAAACACACACATACAGAATTTGAATACATTTAGTACACAAAGTCAAGCTTCAACTGCAGACATTGTTTTAAGGACACAGTGTGTGGATCTACTTTTGAGAAAGTTAGAAATCACTGACTTGGAAATGAATTGGAAAGATCATTTAGTATCTTAGTGACACTGTGCTACCATGAACCATCTGTACGGACGAAAAGAATTATTTCAAGAACTTTGAGGAAGTTCTTCAACGCGTGACAGCATAAGAAAAGAGGGAACCATGACCATGTTTGACAAATGCTTGTCGGATGTTGAAATTGGAAAATGTACAAAATAATTTGCATACTCATAAGAACACACTCACAAGCCCTTTACTGGCAAGTAAAAATGACACAGTTCCCTTTTCAACCCTCCTCATCAGGGCAGAAAAGCAAGTGAGACAGTCTAATTCCAGCTCAAGGGTGATGTTTTGTAGCTCACCCTGACCTTTGGCCTTGTTGTGGAGGGGCCAACAAGAGTTGATTTCCCTACGGCGACAGAGCATAATAAAAAAAAAAGTCACACCATTTCTGTCACATTTAATGTGATCACCTTTGAGCTAACCACACACTGACTGCGTCTCAGCTGGAGGCAGAAATCACCTGCACTGTGCAAGCACCACAGATGACAAGGCAGGGATGAGGGGAGAAGAAGGGCAACCAAAAATGACAAGAGAGGAGAGGTGACAGATTGAACAGTCTGCTGTAGGTGGGAGCCATCTCTGCTGGCACTTGGTTGGTGGCTGAAAAGGAGCGTGCAAAATTTCCAGGACGTTCATTCATCAAAGGCAGCTGGTGCACAATGAGTGAATGAGTAGCTGCTCTGAAATGGCTTCTTATCTCTGTCTGGAAAAAAAGAAAGCCCGGTGGTGTTGAATGCTCATGAATATCTATTTATTTGCTGAACCGGTGAGAACTGAGCACCCCTTTGATTGTCTTGAACCAGAGCTTTAACTCACAATGGAGAGGTGTGAATGATGCTGCATTCACTCCCATGCTTAAATCAACAACAAATCCACCTGAGGGTATGTTTCTCCCGTTACCTTTGAACTTTGAACATTAAGATTGGATGCAGCAAGTTCAGAAAGCTACTGATGCTCTTAACATGTCCAACAGGCTGTCCTCTCAGAGAGAAGCTGTCAGTAAGAGTGTGTGTGGAGAGAGACTGGATGCATAGCAAAGAGGAGCTTTACACAAAACACACCCACAAACACACAAGCACACCCACACACACAACATGGAATTTAAAAGTTACAAACGCCAATCGTGTACAAAACCTCACGCCGAGCCCAATACAAATTACTGCTGATTTTTCTTCACACGCAGCCCCCGAGGGAGAAACATTAAACTTCATTTTCCCCCTTCAACATGTGCCACTTCATGTTCTACATGAGTGCCGAATTTAGCAGTGTGTCCTGTCATTGCATTAAATCTCACCAGTTGTTTTATATCACCCACGGCACGGGTGTTACCCCCTAAAGAAAAGCCAGCCTTGAATTGTGCGATTTCTGAGCGGAGTCCGGCGCGGCGCTCTGCCCGTGCGGGAGTGAGCGCCAAAGGTTAACGTCAAACTCACCGACTGGAGGAAGAGCAGCGTCCGGACATAATCCCTCTCCGTGTTGAGGATCTCGTTTAAAACGCAGAGCCGGAGCCGCTGCTGGCGGTCCGAGTCCTTGGCGGCGTGGATCCCGTTATCCAGGTGTCCGTGGTCCTCCTCCATCGTGGTGTTGAGGTCGCTCTGTGCACAAACACTCTTCTTCTCCTCAGCCTCCTCTGCCTGCTCAGTTGTTGCTTCACACCATTATGCAGCTGCAACTTTGATTTTTTTTTTCCTTCTCCAAAATCCTCAATAACAATGATGCACAGCGCACCACACACACACACACACACACACACACACACTGTCTGAGTAAAGTTGAGGAAAAGTAGCGCACCCACCCAGCACCGAGTGAGACACCAGCTGAGAGCCAGCACAGCACAGCTACAACACATGAGATCAGACTGAGAGAGCACAGGGAGGAGGAGGGATCCGGGGCCACACACACACACACACACACACACAGGGGCCACCTCTGCACCTCTGAGCTCTGAGCGGCGACACACACACACACACACACACATCTGTACCGAGGTTATGATCACACAACGATGTTTGACTTCATACAGAAGATGAAAACACACAACATGAAGTCTTTATGAAGTGACACACTGACCCCAGGAACTGAGAGGAAACAAGCAATACTACATAAAAAGTAAAGCTACATATACACTGAACTAAAACACACAACAGACATAAAATAAATACTGTGATTCACATCATGAAGTCCTAGAGTGACTCCCCACACTCACTAAATTGTGTTTTTGCCTCTTTGAATCCCACACTGAAATGTCATTTGTGTGATGGACTGCTGTCAGGCTAAGTGGAGATTTTAATCAACCTGTATACATTCATAGATGTTGAAGCAAACATGTTTAGACAGCAATTCAAAGATTGCTCAAAATCAATATATGGTCTTAATTTAAGACAGAAATAAAGGCCAGAAATACAAGACACCCAAGTTTTATCAACAAATTATGATATTAAATTTGTAATCTAATTAATTATTTAATTTAATTAATCTAGGACAATTTCCTTCAATTCTTTTAAATGTCTGATACACTTCAGGTTGTAGTATTGGTAGTATAAGTTAGATGGATATTTCGGTCCTTACCTGTCACTCAAGTGTCTCACCTGCAGTTAGATAGTAAATTATATGAGGGCGCCCTCTGTTGGATGCAGGCACAAGTGCACCTTTCATGGTGTTAATACCACCTCAGTCTGTGTTCAGCACTGACTGCTGTCCTACCTGCACTGACCGCAGGCTCATCTGATGCTGCTGCACGCGGTCTGGGTTACCGTTACAGGAGGATTTACTCCAACACAATCCAAAAGTCAGTACATGTTGTCTCCTCTCAAAATCATGTCGGGGACGTTTTATTGTTGAGGTCATTCTTCAAGAGTGTGAGGGCTCACACCTGTGCTTGGTGGTGTTTATTTCAAGACCTGGCATGATGGACAAAAGACAAATATTCTCAGTTCCAGTACGTTAACGTTTCATTGGAGCTTCAGGACATGGAGACACGCCTTGTGTATTTGGTCTTTGACCCAAAGATGTTGGCAGTTTTATCAAGTACTATCTGGCTTGTTTCACTGTATTTATACTATTGTTCGGACTACCGTTAATGTCACAGGCCACATGCAGTCTGTGGTGCAAATATTCATGACAGAATAGCTGAAGTGTCTGCAGTTTATTCCAAAAGTAACTGAGATTAAATTTAGAGCCTGAACATGCTGAGGGAGAGAAAACTTAAATATTAAAAAGTAAAAGTGGAAATTAGTTTTATTCCTCATACACATTCTGTGAACAAAAAGCCAAAGATTAGGAATGGGAGAAATATAAAATGTCAATAATAGTTTTAATTGATGCATGTTACATTCAATACCCACTGTGAACCTCCCACACATAATTGCATACATACATAACTTTTCTCGCCATCTCAGATGAGGAATGCAACAGACAACTTGTAAATGCCTTACACTATCATATATTTACATATCATCCTCCATTTCTGTACAATGCAAATCCTTAAATATGGTCAAACATCAGAGGAATAACATAGGATGCACTGTATGACTGATTGTATGTAGTTTCTTTGAAGCATATTTAATGTAGTTTTTCCTTCCAAAAAAGGCATGTGCATAAAGCACCGTCATACAAAGTGGGTCACACAGTTAGACATGATAGGTTAAAAACTCCACGTCGCCTCTTCTTCATTCATATTTCACAAGATAAAACTATTCCTTCAGCAGGGATTTCTTTCAAAATGCACAACAGTACAAAAAGACATGTACGGTAACCAAAGGGAATAGAAAATAAACATAAAATGTGCTCAGTGCATTAAGACTTTCCAATATAACAAAGAAAGTAGAGGTGTTTGCCCTGTTCCATCGCTGTGATAAATAAATTCACATTGTTACAGGCAGACAGTGCGAGGGCTTGAATCAAAACCAAAGTACAGTGAGTAAACAAAAGTCAAACAAGTTGTGAAGCAAAAAAAAAAAAAGTTAATAAAACATGTGTGAAGGCAAAACTGCACATTTCTGTTATGCAAACTGAATATAACCAACAACTTACATATTCTCTTTCTGTTTTTAGAATACAAAAATTAGAGCTATAATGTCAAAATGCAAGTATAATGCTGTCAGCTACATTGAGTGTTTTGGCCTTTGAATCCATCACCATAGATTTGTTTGGAGGAGCAAGACACTTCAACTGTGCTATAGTTCTGTTTGGTATTGGCAGAAAATTCAAACCTAAAACGTCTTTGTGGTCAGTTCATTTAAGCCCTGCACACCTCAAGTAAAAGCTCTAGGAGCTCTAACTACTCTTATTATCAGTAAATTCAAAAGTTACCAAGCAGTAAGAGTAAACCAATTTTAGGATTATGTCTTGACTGAGAAAGCTTTCAGAACTCGATTATGTTGAGATTCTCAATTGCTTAAAGTGACAGAATTCATCTTTAAATGCCATTTATGGAGTTTTTATGAGTCACGATGACTCCTTGCAGTGTAAATGATTCGACTGGCTGAACAAGCATACACGTGGCCATGTACACACACAGACACGCTTACACAGACACGCTTACACAGACACGCTTACACAGACACAGACACAGCACACACAGACACATACACACAGTGCAGTGCAATGGTTGTTGTGAGATGGGCTGACTTTCAGACTGGCACAGAGACAGTGCAGGTGTCAAAAATGACATGAACATACAGTAACATAGGAGTCCTATAAATCATCTGGAAACATTTGTTTAGCCGAATGTGTGTTTGCACTAGGAAGACTTTAGCAGGTTTCTCCTTGTAGATGACAATTTGTTGTAAAATCAGAGAATGGGTTAATGCTGTCAATCATGTCTTTGTTCTCTTGAAGCAGCGTGAGAACGATGTCTGTGATAAAACATTTTTAGAACGCTGACACGTTTATCTCCTTGGCAAAAATCCAACCATAAATCTGTCTGATTACAACAAAAACAGATATGCAGATCTGGATTTTAAACACAACTTTGTATTACCATCATGAAATTCACTCATATCACAGGGTTTGAGGGACAAACTTTTTACAATTTCAAAAAGGCCAACAGTGTAACTATTGCATTGCAGTTTATGACAAGCAGAAATTCTTTTGCCACAAAGCATGAACCTAAATGAGGAGAGACAGTCACTGTTGAACTTCAGCCATTCAAATCTTCAATGTGTGGCTGCGACATAAAAATGTAGCTTTTTCCACCTTGGCATGGTTTTTGACACTTTGCTCTCAGAGTCAAAGGCAGACAGTGTTGATATATGTATTCATATAAATAACAAAACAGTATAAATATAAAGATTCTGTGTGTGTGTGTGAGTGTGTGTGTATGTATGCACGCACAGTTGTAAATAGTGTGTGAGTATAGGAGAAGAGTGTCTGTGTGTGTGTGTGTGTGTGTGTCTTGTGTGCGCTTGTGAGCCAGTGTTAGGACAGGACAGGGGGGTTAGAGGTGAGGCTTTCCTTCCCCCACCTCGTGGAAGAGCGAGGTGTAAAACTCAGGCTCCAGTTGCTTGTTGCGGTAACGCTGGACAATCTCAGTTATTTTCTGCTTCCGCCTCACGTGAGGGGGGTTGTACAAGTCACTTTCCAGACGCTTCCGTCTGCACACGTTGATGACCGTTTGGCGCACAAGAAACCCTGGAAGAAGGATGCAAACAAAGGAGCTCATTAGGCTACTACAGTTTACAGTTTTTAAACTGTGTACAAAGGAATTTAGTGACATGGATGAATCCTGCAACAGCTGATAAAGAATGCCAATATATAGCCACAGCGACTTCTAACTAAATAAATAAGAAAGAAATAAGAGAATCAGAGAGATTCCAACTTTTTGCCAATTTCCTTAACTGAAGAATAAAGATTTTTTTAATATACTCTTGTAAGTTTATGTTTTAAAGCCAAAGCTAGAATATGAATGAGTGCATATTATTGTTTCAGTAAGCTCATCCCAGATTCCCTGTGAAAACCATGTGACGCATTAAGACTGGTTGCCTCTGTTCTTTGTGATTAGAAACGAGAAAACACACAGTGGGGATGTCCAAACAGAGATAGACAGAGGCGTGTGAGTCATACCTAATGCTCTGCGGCTGACCACCATGCCATCCACCAGGGGAATCACCATGCCAAATTTACCCACAGCTCCGTGCAGCCGGATCCTGAAGAGTCCCGTCTTCAGAGGGTGGATGAAGATCAGAGGAACGTCCTTCTCTAGTAACCCTGACCTGCAACAGGAGCAATTAGAAAAACAGAGAAGATGATGATGCACAGGATTTGCAAAAAACTATAACAATAAATTATTACAGAATGAAATAATAGTACAATGTATAGTGACACAATACAGTACAAAACACCACATGTATAGATAATAATGTCATTTTTATTTGCATTGACATGTGTCACACAGACCACTGCAATCTCACAGAACTCGACTGAACTTTAGTGTAAATGTCAGTAGATTTTAGTCGTGTCACTAATGAATGAGCATTAGTCATGTTGTACCAGGTTCCACACCTCCAGACAACGACCTCTCTACAGTGGCATTGTTAATCTGGCTGAATACAACCTAATTGCATCTGTGAAAAGCTTGTGGTCCATGGACTATCCAGTCTTTACAAAAAAGCTGCTGTTGTCTCAGCCTTAAAAAGGTTGACCAAAACGACTTGCATATGAATCGTGTCTGTTAAAAATCGACTTTCCCTTTAAGCCTTGTCACACTTGTGACCGTTGTCACAGTTCTGCCACAGTTCCTTTTCTTGGCTTGCTTTTGCAAACACTGCATGTTGTACTTCCTGTTTTGCACTGTGTGTGTTTATGCATGGTTTGTTATCCTACATGTCAGAGTACATGCCGTTCTGCAGATTTTTTTTTTCCCCGTCACTTTTGCACCCAACCAAAACCTAAATCATAGACCATATGTTCCCCATACTGGCAGCAAAGTGTTTTGAGTGTTAACTTCTGAATACCTGCAGGAAGTGCTGTTGCTCATGCTAGCTTCCAAGCCCGTGCTGGTTTCCGCTAAGAGATCAGACAACGGGAAGTTCTCTAAAAAACACAAAAACAATGACATGCAGTTAAGACAACATCTTTTTACAGTATGTTTTGTACTGAAAGCCTTTGTGTGTAACTTATTTAACAAGAGAAAAAGAAAGCCGATCATCTATGGTTATATGTCTATACTGTAATTTGACTCCAATAGTCTCAAATATAAAGAATATAGCAGTATAAAGAGTATGTGCCTACCGATATCATCAAAGCGCTCCACCCAGACCACAAACACCTTCGTCTCAGGACCCAGAGGTGGGAAGGACTTTCCAGTCGATGACCTTTTTGTCTTTACCAAAGGACTCAGCTACACATCAGCACAATACATGGTGAGTTTAAGCAAACACTATAAACACAATCATAATAAAAGTTGACAAAATACAGTTCAGATATACTAACAGAAAGCAAACTACACCTTTTTGGCGGTTTCCAGGTTTTCAGAATGGTTGGGGAACAGCTCCAGTGTGAGATTGGGTTGTTTAACTGAACCAGGCATGAGGTCTGTGTTGGTGTCTGCCTCCACTGTGGAGTCACTGTGCACAGATGACTCCTCTAGGAAACCACAAAGAGAAAATGGTAACTGTCAACCCTGAATACATCCCTGGGGTTTCATTATATATCTATCCATTCAAATTCAAGGTAGAGAATACTGACCAGAATTTTCTGTTAAAGATGGAACAACAAAGGCAATTTCTGTCAGTGCATCAGCATAGTACAAAACTTTCTTCTCCCCATTGAACACTGAACCTCCTGTGTCCTCAGGAGTAGTTGCTTCCTCTACAGAAGAAAAACAATAAAATTTCAACACAACTAACACAAATATCTAACACTTAGATAAATAACAGTTGCCATGCATTTGTGCCATTTGTGCAAAGCCTTCCTCTTTCTACTGCAGTAGTTAACTTAATAGTTTACCTGTTTGTTGTATATCATTGCTGTCGGAGCAGGAGTTCAGAGACCAGCTGGTATCTAGGTGTCCGGTCCAACCTGGGTGTCGTCCCACGTCCACAGGCCAGCCCAAGGACAGCAGGAATTCCAAAAAGTGGGGCTGGACACTGGACGATGATTCCACATTCCTCAGGATCTGATCATCACAAGAACACATCCACTCTTAGACATTTTAATTTACATATTATGAAAGAAGTAACAAGGTAACACCTGTACATTTCTCAAGTTAAATTCAAACCACTTCATTGTCATTATCAGCTACCCATTCAGGGTATGATGTGTGCTGCCAAAACTGATCAGTCAGTGTTCCTCACCTCAGGGCTGCTTTTCTGTCCAGCCCTCACATAGAAAATAAAGACAGTGTCAAATGGTCGGCAAGGAAGCAGGTCCAGGTAGCTGATGTCATCAAAAAACCCTGGCAAGGACGACTCCAGGCCAATCAAATGAGGAGGTAGACGACTGTTGTTGGGTTCCTATCAATGATAATTGATATACATACTTTCTACATGAACTATATTTACAATTAAAATATTATGAATGCAGATACCGTTAATAATTTATACATTCCAGTGTCATTATTTTTCATTAATATTAGTTAAGTATAAGTAGCTGTAAGGCTAATATTTGATATGGGAAGAAAATGTTTTTCTCCTCACCTTTCTTATCAACCATGAACAATCACACAACTTGTGTTTACCAACCTTAAGCGCCTCCAGAGACAGGAAGCCAAAGTGAGAGAGGAAGAGTCGTGCTGTCTGAAATTCCTGTGAGGGTGGAGGGGGTTTGCAGTCTGTCTGTGGGTCAGGGAAACGCCTAGACTTCCAAATTTCATCGCTGTGCCGCTCCAAGGTGTTCTCATACTCTATCTGCTTGTTCATCAGAATACGAAGTTTGTCGTGCTGGACTTCCAGCTGAAAAGAAAGGGACAGGACATTGTTTTAAAAACTGTTTTAAGAGGCTGTGACGAATGGCACTCAATCAAATAAATTCACCAGTGACCCACAAATAGCAAGTCTCACAGCCCAAACACTGATGTGTCATCTCCCACTGTTGATGTGCATCTGTGCTTTAAAACATTCATATAAAGACATTTCATTGGTGAAAGAGTTACTATTTTAATAGCCAAACTTGTACAAATTCAATCCAGTACAACAGCCCTTCAATAAATCCAGTCTTTGTGAAGCTTATAATGTTCATTTCAACGGCTGATTCAACTGTGTGGTCATTTTTCAGACCACAGTTAGTGATGGTTTTGGAATCCATTAAAAGCTACATATTATTGCAAGGCTATTGCATTGAATTGAGAAACCACATAAAATGATCATTTGTTTGTCACCACACCAGATAATTTGACACTTTTTCCAACAGACACCCAAATGTAATTTCATCTCTCCAATAACTCACGTGTGGGTAATTACTCAGTGTATTTGTAGCTTTCGAATCATCCTGCCAGCCCATACAACACACCTGAGTTTGTATAATAAAAAATAATATGAGTGATTAATTCACTCCATGGCTCCGTTTTATCCATGGCAACTTGTTTCAGTTTAATTGGTCATAATGTAGATACACGATCAATGACAGGGTTCAACAGGAATCTCACCTCTTTACTGACAATGTCGTCCAGGTCAGGAATACTGACGTCAGCTTTGACTAGAGGAATCTTATCCACCTCTTCAGGAAAAGGCCTCTGTTTGACGTTATATTTGATCCCCACATCATTGTTGGGCGTTGGACGGCCCTCTGGAACAAACACCTGCTGTGGAAGGAGAGACGTGGACAGAGATCAAGCATAGTTGTGTTACCAGTGAAACACATGTGGCTACATGTTTTACAAAAACAAACAAAAAAAAAGACCATCTACCAATTTACATTAACAATTAACATTAACATTACCATTCCTGAAGAGATATTGGACTGGCATTGTTGCCTTTCATGATGCAGTAATCTACTGCATGATCTCACCCTCTGATTGGCCCGAGCGCCTCTGGGTTGGTGGAAGAGCTGCATGGTCCAGGCATGTCTGCCAGCTGTCCCCCGGATCAAAACTGTTACTGATGGACTGGGGTCTGTGAGAACAAAGATGCTCTTATTTATGGGGAAAACATGATGGCCTTTTGGTAACTGGCTTCAATTAGAAGTGCTTGGCAGGTGAGGCAGTCTCTACTTGTACATTAAAATTAGTAGTAATAAGCAGTAGTAGTAATTCCTTCACATATCCCAATAAACAGGTATTAAAGAAAAGTAGGGATGACAAGCCACTGACTCTGCTCATTGCCAAGAGGTTGTTCCAGCATGGCGAGGATGACTGAATTGTCCAGGACAAAATAGCGGAAGTTGCTGGCTCCTGTAGCACTGAGTCGGGCATAGCGAATCAGGGTGTCTTCATTCAGCAGGCTGCAGGTGGAGGCAGGCCCGCTCGGGGAAGGAAAGGCCCCCAACACCTGCATGATACTGGGAAACACCGAGGCACACCGAAAAGAACATAAATACACAGAAACTGGGTCAAAAGGTACTTTACTTTCTAATAGTTGGCTGTGTGCTGTGTGTTAGGTCAGCAGTAAAACTAGGTCATTGTAGCAGCAGAAAAGTAGCACAAATGCATAATTTAAAACAACAAGTAAGATTTAAAGTGTAACCAAAGTTAACGAATCCCTTTTGGATTTGGATTTTCAAAAATAATGTAAAAATGATATTTAGATGTATTGTTGATCAAAAAACAAAATTGTCTGCTGATGTCCAGCATCTTGTGGGGGGCTGCTCTCTGACAACAGTAGCTCACAAGTCAAAATACAGTCAGTGTAACATTAAAAGTAATATTAAAAATAATAATAAAAACAAAAAATAGTATTTGACACTTGTGCTATTTTTTCTTTTTTGTTTTTCTAGGGCTAACTAATGCCCTGACAAAAAAGTTATTTTTTCTTAGTCTTTATTGCATAACTGGCTATAATCACAAGCTGTATTAGTGCACATTTTAAAGATGGACATTTGTTTGCAAGCTTTTCAAATAGCTTGGTGTAAATACAAGACAAACAAGTCTTAAAACTGAATTTTATGTACAGCTGGTTTATATAATAGCAGATTGTAAGGTTAAAAGTAGAAAATAGTATATCAACTTTATGAACAACTGTTCTGTCTGATTCATACTTTACAAACTGAGAGTAGTCTCACCAGGACAAAGTCGCCTCGGCAGCATCCTTCACCCTCATTGAGGCTGGGTTGTGCTCCTTCTCTCCTTTATGTCGGACTTCCTGGTCCTGCCGGGACTTACTGCCAGAGATTCCTAGCTCCACAATCTCCAACACCTCTACCAAACAATCCTGATCCAACAAAAAAACATAGAGGACAGAATCTAAGAGCAGGACTGCAAATTTTACTTTACATACAAATGAGGCTTACATTAAAATTAAACATAATTAACAATAAAACATTTCTAATTCTCGACTAATTTCTCTGTGAGAAATGGCAAGGTATGTTCTTGGATGTTTAATTTTACCAAACAAAGTTTTAGCCCTCTCTAACCAAACAATATATCTTTACATTTGTATTCAGTGTTAACACGTACCTTCTCATCCAGCATGTCAGGATGTTCTGTGAGCCACACACACAGAAACTGGAAGGCAGCTACAATCATGGAGTGGAGGTCTCTGGACTGAAGAGGAGCTGGACGGCTACACTGGTACACGATGTACCCACATATCGAGCTTACAGCACGCTTACGGTCTGCAGAGTCTACTCCCACCTTTACCTGGTCAAGATTCACAAAGAAAATACAGGGAAATGTAGTATTAGCTACATTATGAAATTATCTACTTAATGCACTTATGAAAAATGCATACACTTTGGGGTGGAAGTGACTGACAATTTTACTAAATTATTGTCACATTATGACAATTATGACATATATTGTCACATTTTTACCATTTAAACAAGCTTATTTAAACTAAATATTACTTTGGCCTCTTTACTTCTCTGCTCCTCTTCATTTCTGTGAAGTCAAGTGCCTGATATTTACAATTTATAACTTATTAGTCTATTTTACTACTGTGACCTCGTGAAAATGTGTGAAAACTGACACCTCTCATAGCAGCTTGTCATGGCAGGCGCACTAGTTAACCGGAACAAACTGCACAGCCATTACTGTGCATAATGACTGCAGGGTGTCCAGAAACATCTCTCATTATGGTAATTTGTAATCCAGTGTTGACGGTTTAAGGCCACTCTCTTTTGATGAACTTGGAAATTTCTGACTTAGAAGTTGATATGAACTACCTACAAGCACTTCAGTTTTGTTTTCTGTGAGGATAGACTGTCCCATTTGGGCAGGTGTTGCAGTGGTTAACTGGGATCAGGGGCTTAAGACCAAGATAACATGAAAAACAAGAGGTTAATTTCAGGTCATCTTTGACTTTCTGTAAACCTGATTTCTTGAATAGGGGTCTTCTCAGAGGAGCAAATCCAGTATCTAATGTACCTACAAAGCTGTTGTGGTTTTACAGAGGTAGAGTGATTGTTTGAACAGCTGTATCCACTGTATTGAGACTTGGGTGGGTAAGTGAAACACAGTAATAACAGCACTAGTAATAACTGTTTTTTTTTTTTTTAACTCTTTTTTGATTTTCTGCGGCCAGATAATTAATGCCCTGACAAAAAAATAATTAATTATTTAATTTAACTAAAAAATAAAAATAAATTTAATAACTGTAGATTGTTACATTGTGTGATGTTTGGACATTGTACGATGTTTGGACATTGTACCTTTACCTTGGCAAGCCCAGCCAGCAGCTCCAGGGCAGCCAGTGAAATGCTCATGTCTTGCCTCCACTGGGAGTTCAGTCTCTGAGTTACCAGGTGGATGCTGCGCACCAGCAGGCCTGCCGCAGTATCTGGAAGAGCTAGACCATATAACACCCCGAAATACCAAACACCGCAAAGAATAGAGCAAAGCAGGGTTCAGGCAACACAGTTTAGGTATACAGGACAACATAAAAACATCCTGGATGTTAGACATTAGTAGAGCACACAGTGTTGTATCTATTCTTCAGGTAGACTGAAGAATAGATAGCAAATAACATACTGAAGAATAGGGCTGAGTTAGATGAATTTTAAATTTGAAAGAGTTCATCATTGAGAACTGACTAAAACTACTTAATTACTAGGCCAATCTGATAAAAGAAACCCTGACTGATTTAAGAATTAGTTAATATTTATTACCCAATTACATTAAACAAAAATATACTACAATATAGTTACCTTATGGGTTTTCTGTAAAATAATACTCAATAATATTTTATGAATTTGTAACATTTGATGACAAAATTTTGAAACTGAATATAGAAAAGTGTTTACCAGTGGGAGTAACAGACCCTTCAGTAAAGACTATGACAGAAGTATATTTTTCTATTTCTGCCTCATCCCATTTCATTTCTTCTTCTGTCTACATCTTCTGTCCCATAACTTAGGAAGTCTAAACATATTAGCTGATGCTTTAAAATGTCACTAAAAGTGATTACGTTGAGGCTTCTACATATTGAGCCTGTCTAAGATGTAGACGTGACTCCTTTTAGAAACCTGTCAAGGATTTCAGAAAACTCCAAATCATGCAGAATTAGCTGCATTGTGTGAAACAGCTGTCTCCAGCCTCCTGCTCACTCCAAAGACTTGTTTTTCCTGTCCGATACTGAGCCTCACCAACACAATGTAACTGTGCCATTGCACAGGAACCCCACAGACCACCCCACTTCCTGCTGGACAAGTCACCCATAAGCAGCAAAGTGTTCAGTGAAAATAGACAAACTTGTGGGCAGAATTAAATGATTCTTCTTTAATCAGTTATTAAATTTGTAAAATTTAAAAAATACGTATCACACCACAATGTCCAAGAAACTAATTTAGTCAAACATCTCAGCCCTACTGAGGAAAACAGAAAATATTTTAAATGCTTTTGATCAGGCAACATTAAGTTGCAACCAATCAATGCAATGAAAGAAATGGAATTATCCCAGCCACGCTGTATGTCAGTTCAACAGCACAGCACCACAGGAAATAACTTTGGTTTCACCTACAAAGACATTTTACCCAGCGCTTCTTAACTCTGCACACCACTTTAACCACATTAGCTATAAAGAACAAATGTTAATGTAACAAGTTACATGTTAGGCACTGCTCAGGAAGCAGGTACTGATCACATGAAATAATGCTTCAGCAAGTTTGTTATGCATGATCTGACCAAAGCTGCCACTGTGTCAATTCACCAAGCACAAGGATATTAGTTCATGTGGAGCAGCTGTGTGTCTTACCGTAGTCTCGAAGCAGGGCCTGGGCAGGACGCTCAGAGTCTGGGCTGGTGGCCTCCGTGCTGCCCCCACTGGTGAAACTAATGCCACTGTTGGTACGGCTGTGACTCTGACTCCTCACTGTCATGTGGCTCCCATCTATACTCCCCTACCACCACAAAAACACAGTGATGTCAAGCGGTGTAATGTCCATCACACTGTCTCTATCATTATAAAATGTTAATCTTTTATTAGTAAATGAAAGCTGTGAGCCGAGTCTTACTGTTTCAGTCTGTGCACCTATGGACTCCAACAGCGCTGAGTCTTGAACAATATTTAGCATTGCACCTAAGAGGGGGAGGTGATTAATAAAACACTGATTCAGAATAATATTAAGGCTTTGGCAGAGTCCAAAAGTGGTTTATGTTGGCAAAAATACAGCACAAGTAATATGGAGAGGCAAATGGAAGATGCAAAGAAGTAAATACCCAGGATGAGCTGTGTGTTGGTGGGGTCAGTCTCAGTCTGCAGTGCTCCGATAAGGACATTGACAAGACGTAGCCTCAGGGACAGGAAAGACACAGGCTGGTCATGAGGCCACCCGTCCTCCTCATTGAACTTTCCTTCCAACAGGACCTAAAGCACAACATCAACATGGTAAAGAACTAAAGCTTACCTTCAGTGACGGCAAAAAAATTGTAGTCACTCCAAAAACTCAAGAACATACTAAATCATGCACTAAAGTGGCAGATTTCAAATCATAAAATGTACCAAAGGTGTTACCTCTGATTTGATGTTGCCAAAGTGATGCGGCAACGGCAACATGGCAAGCAGGATGTTGATGGAGGCTCTCCTCAGGTCCGTAGGATTTACATACATCTTGAATTTGGACAGCTCCCTGATAGAGTAAAATAAATCTCATGGACTTCAAGAAAGGACAATATTTCCAAAACCTCTGAAGAGAAACCTCAGGTAAATCATACAGTCTGAAAATGTTATCCAGTGACAAAAAATGCTGATTACATGAGTGCAAAAATGTGTAAGATACTACCAGTCTAACCTGTCTGGTACAATAGTCTCCAGGGCAGCTATGAAGTAGGGCACGACCACATTGATGCCCTTCAGGTCAGTACAAAAGAGAGAGGAAGAGTTGAGAATTATAGAAGCCAGAACTGGTCTACAGATGAAATCAGAGATCTGCAGGCCCTGAATCAGGACCATGTAGAACCTGCAAAAAGAGAAAAAGGAGTACTTAAAGTTTAGCAAAATCTTAACATGCAACACCAACCTCACATTCCCAAAGTTAGGCTCAATGACCTTGACAACATTACCTGGACAGGTAAACAGGCAGAATCTCTTCTCCAGTTTTCTTGCTACAAAAGATGCGGCAGAGAGTCCCACAGGCCTCGGCTCGTCCTGCCTCGTAGCTCTCTGGAAATTCGTTGGCATCGAACATGGGGTTGGACACCATGGAGTCGGTGGACATTTGGGAACCCTTCCTTCTCAGCTCCAGACTTACTTGAGTGGCTATTGCTGTAGAGAGTGGGAAGAGACAGAAAATGAAAGGACCCTGAATTGTAATGTGGTCACTGGTATACATGCATGCATGAGACACAGGCAAACATAGACATGTAGCTACTATATGCAGACTCCAATAAAACATAAACAGTAAAAATTTGAAAAACAAATGCACCATAAAGCAGACATTTAATTTCTATTACACCAAGAGAGAACAAAGACTTCCATGACTGCAAACACACACTCACATCATTTAAAAGCATTCAAAAGGGAACTCTGACACAAAGAGTTTGCCATAAAATCTCTACCTGCAACTGGCGCAAGGCATGACCAAGTGTAGTGTGCTGGTAAAAAAATGTTTTCAACTGCTACGACACAAAGCAAAATCCCTGTGTCAGCTCCCTCGCTGTTGCAATTATATGACTGTCACTCAAGGTACAGAACATTCACTTCATGCATTGAGGCACCAAACTGATCAAATCAAAACTCAAGTGAACTGACAATACAAAAGGAAATCACAAGAAACAAAATATTAATGCTGAACTTGAGGGGGGTCTGAAACTAAATAAGGATTATTAGTGTGACCCAAAGGAAAAGAAAATGAGAACTTAAAAAAGGGTGGCGTTGTCACAAACTGGCAACGTTATGGTCGAGACAAGTGGTCAGTTGGTGAAACCCATTCCATCACCTCTGGAGAAACTCTGAGAGAACGCTGGTGAACTTTTATATATGACAAGCAGTGGGAACAGAAAACAATGATGATAACGGGAATGATTATGAACAACTCAACTAAAAAAAGCAGGAAGATTTGTCAAGAAACGCAAATCAAGTGAGGAAAAAAAGCTGCCGTTCCTACTTACAAGATTTATAAGAAAGGAGAATTTGGATAAAAGAGGCTGCAAGATAACAGAAATAGTGGAGAGACACAAAATCAAAGCAGATCCAATATTTTGGGATCAATTCATATCAGGCATGAATTGTGTGTTTTTTTTTGTTCTCCTCAATACATGACTTTTGACCCATTACAACTCTTTAACATTAATCAGACATGGTAGACACGTGCAGGACACTACACCAAAAAGAGAAAAATAAATGGAGAGCCAATGATGAGCCAAATTTCTTTTCAAATACCAAGTACTGTAAGTGCTGTCATTATCTCCTCTAGCGATGATTTTCCCAATAAAATGACTGTATGAAGTCCTTAGCATGTGGTTACAGTCTATATGCAGTTTTAGCCAGGTTTAAATAGTTGGTAGATGTAAATGGATTAGAATCAGATGGAAATCTCATACCAGGCCACTTCTAACCAAGCCCTCCACACACAGAAAGGCATAAAGAGGTTTCAGAGAAAATGGTGAAAAAAGGAAAGGATATCCCAACAACATACAGTAAAAAATAAAACAGACAACAAAAACACAAGTAACTCCACAAAAACACGTACTATTGAACGGCAACAAAACACCCACCTGCCCATGCATAAATGAAAACGCTACAAGCCATCGCCTCACTTCTTACCGGTCATGCTGGGGTCTCGACTGAGGCCGCTGTGGAGCTTACAGTGGACCAGAGCAGCATCGAAAAGCCACTGGCCGAACAGGTTGAGGATGCTGTTGACCTTTGGCCGTGCTGGAGCTGGCAGGGGCCGAGACTCCCAGCTGCTCTGGTTGGGGCTGGAAAGCAGGGTGGGGGAGGACGAAGTCTGCTGCTGCTGCTGCTGCTGCTGCTGGGATGCTTTGGTTGGTTGACTACCACTGCCCTGCAGTGAGGAGGGAGAAAGCAAGATATCTGGTTAGACTGTTGACAACATCACTCATATAATTAACACATCGCACACAGAAAAGAATAATAAAAAGATACTTTCTTGGGATTTATTCACATAAAGAGGACAGAACAAATGGTAGAAGATGTGATACACACTGATTTTAACAAGTGTACTGTATTCTTCAATTAAAATCTTGTTAGTGTAACTTTATAGAGGCAACATAATTATATCACAAATGTATAAGCTGTTCTGTCTGTAGATCAACTGCAAAGAAATGAAAAAAACAATAAAAAAACAGAAATAAAGACTTAACCCTGCACCACTATTTGTTAGTTAGATGCACACTTGGACTTACAGTTGAACTCTTGCTTGTGGTTTTGGTGACCACTGTATGTCGTTGCTTGCGGCTGTGAGGGGGCGTGGTGTTGGTGATGGAGGGGGGCGGGGACATGCTCATTCTGTTGACTGGGGTGGGTGGGGCACTGTCAGCTCTGGGACGCGATATACCTGTTGAGAAGAAGGTGAAATGAGCCAAGGACTAAGGTTAGTCTTTTCCCCTCCATTGCAGGGGGAAAAATGTGATTAACTTCAGCAAATGAGGGGAAAAAAATATCATCCAGCCACTGTTCAAGTGGACAGAAGTTTTTATGGGTAAAAATAATCATTTGAAGCCATTTTCCCATTTCTACTGTTATGAAGAGAGAGAAGAGAATGAAGTGGCTTCAGAGTCTGTGAGTTGATCAGGCAATATTCATTTGTAGACATGCAAGACAAAGGTTAGATACAAATCAACAATAATTGATATCCATCTGTCCTGATTGACTTTTTATGCCCACAAGAGACCCCTTGTAGATGATCTTGTAGTTTAGTCACAAAGTCTGGGACATATCATTTTGCTACAGCAAAAGTAACCCCAGTTGTTAATATCATCACCACCAATAAATAGACCATTCCATCATATGATGTATCAGCTGATGTCTGTACCATGAGAGAGCAGCACTGGACAAAGAGAGAACACCCTCTCCCGTACATCTCTCTTTTCAACAGAGACACCTACAGTATAGAGAGAAAAATACACACTGACACACTGTTTCTATTCAAATGTACGAACAGGTATTAGTGACTGACACCATCTTGATTTTACTCTGGCTCAGTGCCCAGAATAACAACTGAAAAGGAATAAAACTGTTAGAAGAAGTGAATACCCGGAATAGTCTATAAAATAGTTTTTTTTTAAAGGACACATTTTTGCATGACTTACTTTTTTTTTACTACAAAGCACATGCACTTTACACTTCTGTGTACCTGTTTCTAAACAATATGGGTGTTCGATTTTTGAAGGCATTCTTTCAACTCCTAAGCACCCACAAGTGTCTTTAATACATTTTCTGAAATCAGTCTGCAAAATAAGTATGTAACTTTGACAATAGTAAAAGCAAAAGTCACTTAATTCCAAAATGTATTCCTCTATTAGCTTTTGAACATTTACAACAAGTAACTCTCAAATGTCTCATGACTTAGCTCTTCATTTTAACTCAGTATTTTCTTACCTAAAAAGGCATCCACTAGGCAGCTGACACCTCTCATGGCCCTGAAGAATATCTGTGGTAGCTGTTTCAAACACGGATGCAGTACCACTTCATGAGGAATACCGCTGGAGTTAAGAAACTGTTCCTGAAACTTTGGAGTGGTGCTCACAATCGCAGGGTTGCTCAGGTCCACTGGGTTGCTAGAGACAAACAGAGAATAAAGCTCATTTATAGATTGTGGAGACAGCACTTTGGAGAAAATGGTATCATACAAAAAAGGACACACCACTGAATTTGTGTTAAAGGGGATATTTCATGGAATGAAGTAGAGCACATAAGGAAAGGAAATATTTGCTCTTAAAATGGTGACATTTCTACCCTGTGCTACAACTTATCTGCCCACTACAACACATGAAAAAAAAAAAGTGTCCATTGGAGTAGTTTGATGGGGAAATGACATCTCTTTTTTCAGGTTAGAACTCAGGAAGATGAGAGTTTACACACCTTAGCATGTGAAGAAAGCGGTACCACGTCTGTGCCACACAGTCATTGTCCATCTCCACAGGAATCAGGTTGGCATCTTCATCAGGAACTTTAAAAGGTGGGAAGGATGGTCCGTGGGTAAAGCGCAAAAGCCTGAATTAAAGAAGTGACACAAGAATGTACAGATGATCACCCTGAATACAAAATACTGGCACTTGTGTTATTATTATTTCCCAATGTAGTGATTACAACTACCAATATATTTCCCACTTTACAGAACAATACTGTTTAGTTATAATTATACTCTCATCTGTGGACACAGGAGTTAAACAAGCCAAGTGACCAACTTCCTGAACTCTTAGTGGACAACACAAAACATCCTCAAAAATTATGCCTCTCTAACCTGGAAGTGAGGGCACATGCCACTCTGCTCCACTGCTCTACGACAGGAGGGTGGTGTCTCCAGTTGGCCAGCATCTCCCTTGCCGTCTTCCAATATGGTGGCGTGGGAAAGCAGCGGGCACATGCAAGTAACCACACCTCGAACAACACTGCCATCAATTTCTCTGCCAGTTTCTCTGCCACCCCAACTGAGAGAGAGGAAAATTATTGAGGATTATTAATATTAGTAATCATCACTAATAACTGAGTAATTACAGCAAGAGTGTTGGGCAGGACTGGGCATACCTCCAACCGTAGGTGGGGCAAGTAATGTGTCATTGATGCGAAGCAGGAAGAGCAGCAGCACCTCCCAGGTTTCCCTCACCATGGAACCGGACTCTCGTGCCAATTTCTGAACTGCAGTCAGAACCTGCTGGCAAAGCCTGATGTGGTTCAGACTGTGCTGCTCAGGCCTAGAAGGAGACACAGAGCATTTGAAATGAAGGGACAGACAGGAAATGAGAAAGAAAGTGTACAGACAACAGTGGGCATTATAAGTGACATTTGTGTAGGAAACAAATAACAATATGCACAAAGTATATATATTTACAATTGAAAAATCCAGGTAATGGGAGATAAAGGCTCATTTCTGACATACCTTGGTACAAAGACGTTGTAGAGATGTTTGAGGATGGTCTGGACGTACATATTGGGCTCCTTGACCACAGGCTGAGGCATCGAGTCCCTGGGTGACACCAGGGCCATCATCCAGTCTGTGTACACATCCACACACAGCTTGACAGTGTCCCACTCTAGGGGGAGGGTTAGGCCATAACACAGCACCTCCATGGTCCACTTCACCTAAGAACCAAACCATTCTCATTAATTTATATGAATGTTTGAGTTATTACTTTGTCTTCTAGCAGTTCGCTGTGCGGCATATTTCTGATCCTGAGTCCTGTTTCCAACTGCACATGACACAGAAAACATTTTAACAGCGTCATTTGCTCAATGCATTGCCACTCTTTTGATTTATTACTGCACCTTTATATTGTCTGCTCTTTGTCAAGTAAGCCACCCTAAGGAGTTTAGCACGTCTGATTTAGTGTGTCATAACAAGGACAGCCAAAGGTTTAGGGTAAAATGATGATGGCAGTAACAATATACTGCCTCTCTAACCTTTTTGTCTTGTTAAATCAAAGACAGGGTATGTCCCAATCATTATCATACTACTTACAAGTCCACTATGTGTCAAATCCAAGATTTTATTTATATTAATTTTTCCCACATAATACAGCTACATCCTAAGCTTAAAGTCAGTCTACATTAAAACCCTGGATAACAGCTCCCCTTTGACAGTTTCTATCATTTCCTACAGAGCTTTGTGTGACATCCATGAAGAGGGGAGAGTCTGTGTGGATAAGAAGTGGCAGGAAGGTATATCCAAGCTTTACCCTTGGCATATAAATGAAATTTACAGAAAGAGCAGCACCTCAGATGCATAGTGCACCTTAGAAATGTTGTTGAAATATTTTTAACCCAACGCTGTTCCTCTGACATCACATCCTGACTCATGCTATCATATCACTAATTGACACTCCGGGCTTGCTGTGAGCTCAGCAGCTCACAGCGGTGTGTCTTAGCACACCTTCCAGTGTTCAGAGCTCACGGGAAACTTTGACAGGTAGTGTATACAAGGCATACAGACCAAAGGATCAGAAACTGAACTGTTTTTTTTTTAATATATATACATATACACATATATATACATTATATATACATACACACACACACACGTACATATATATGTGTGTGTGTGTGTGTGTGTGTAAGTGTATATATATATATATATATATATATATATATATATATACAGAGAGAAAGAGTGTGTGTTCGTGGGCTTCAGAGGTTTTATGTTTTAAAACATACACATAGGTAACCAATCTGTGTTCATTTTCATTAACACAGAACCTCTTGTGTTTCAGGGCTAAGCCTCCTATAGAGAGAGGCGAAACCATCTCTGGAGCACTCCAGCAGTACCTACAGTAAAGATACTGCCGTAAAAAACATGTGACCATCCAACTACATTTTGCCTAATGGCACTTAGATGGACTTTGAGAGCACGAGGAGAAAAAAAAGTCCACCGATCTCATGACATAAAAATTTAACTCTTTCATCTCAATGTCAAGTATTGCATTTGGGCTAAATCTGAGTACACACATTATCATCCCTACAGAGCAACACGGCGGAAGTGGCATCGTGCCATGTTTTTAATACTTTAATGGAAGGAATTTGAAAACTGGCGAGGATTAAAGGGATGAAGAACAAAGCTAAATACAGAGAGGTATTTAAACAAATACTCCTCCACAATGCATGCAAAATCATGACACAATGACAATGACACAAAGTAAAAAACAACAACATATCACTGTCCAGCGGCCTATCTAATAGCATGATTAACCAAAAAGCTTAAGTGCAAATATAGTAGAAAGCTGAGAAGAAAGTTTCCAAATCTAGATGTGCAAACCTGACAATAACATACAAAAGAAGAAATGTATCTGTAATAGTGGTTGTGCTTCTACAAAGCACTGAATGAAAGGGCCTGAACATGTTTTTCAATTATTACATACATTTTAAAACACTTGTCTTTATTGGGACTAATGTTTAGACTTTAAAAAAAGTTAGTTTCATCGCATTGAAAAATACAGCAAAAAAAATTCAAGTAGCACTGTACATCTACAGCAGTGAACTTTTTGTTGTCTAAAAAAAAAGTCACACATTGCAAAGTGCGTAGATGAGCCTGAGGTACGTGTGTGAACCTCTTCCTCACCTCCTTGTCTGTCTTGAGGATGTTTTCTGTGGCGACAGGGCTCACAGCTGTGCCCAGAGGCTTGACCACAGCGTTGGCCACCTCCGTGCCCACAGTGGTGGGATATGTGTGCAGGACACTGAGGTGGCCCTGGTCACTCTGCACCACCAGCTGCAGGGAGCGCCACTCGGAGTACATGCTGCTGATGTTTACTGCTCTCTACTCACACCTCCTGCCTCCACCTGCAGGCACACAAACACACAAGTCAACTTCAAGATTCAAAGTTCAAGAGTTTATTTGTCATGTGCACAACAAGTTAATGTCAATCAAGCTCACAAATATGAAAGCTTGAGTTAAGTTCAACATACAGGAAGAGAAAATAGTATTAGTAATACTAAAATAAATGTAACTAAAATAAATGCAATATTAAGTCAATAAAAATAGAAATATAATACTGTTAGAAACTGTGGGAAAAACAATGGTTTAAGCTTCCTAGCTCATATCTGTCACAAACACAGCCTTGTCCTCTTCCAGAATGAGATTATTTAATTTGATCTTGAAGACTATCAAAGGTCCATCTATTTGTCTCAGCTTGAACTCGTTTAACTGGTTTACTCTCAGTTTACGTGGCTGGTATGTTTTGATGGGTGCAGGATAAACGCAAGCACAGACAGGAATTAAAGTACATTATAAATATTGACCACTGCATGCATATTATAATAAACAACATATAAAACCTTGCAGAGAGTTTGAAGTCGTTCATTGAGGTGACAGTAAACATGAAATATATCTTTATATTGTTGTTGTTGTTCACATTAAGACCTCTCTTTCCAGAACAAATGAAGTGTCAAACCTAGGTTTTGATAACACAGATAAATATTAGCTACCACGCCTTTTAAGTTAAAAGGAGGTGGAGAAATACACATACCACTCATTTATATCTTAAATCTCGGGTTGGTCATAAACAGAGGACTCTCAACCAGGAAACGGCTCTGAATACGATTAGCCTGCTAACATTAGCTAGCACTGACATCAAAACATCTCCTTTATCTTGCTGATGACATTAGCTGAAGTTAGCTGCCGGCCGGCCTCTGTGTAACAACACTGTGTCTCTTCACAAGACGAGGAGCTGTGGCCGAGACAAACCGGCGGCTCTAACTTATCAGTAATCTCAAACTACGCTGTAGTTGATCCGACGATGCTAACTAGCCTAGCTAATGTTCGCTAGCCCGCTCGTTGACATTAGCTCAACTGTCATCTCTCCTACATAACTTTGATGAAGACACTGACGTTTGCTCTCTAGCTAAGCAACCCGGGGATTTTCCGTTTACCTGGACCAGCTGGAAATGTTGTCATAACAGAGCTCTGAACCTCGCAGATTGTGCTGTCGGTGTTTCCTGATCTAGACCACAACAGCCTCCATCTTCACAATGTCAAGGCTGCAGCTCGATGAGCTAACGGGAAACAGGACGCGCAGATCGACGCCCCCTGCTGGGCTGCTGCAGCACCTGCACCTGCGCCACACCTGAGGCTCCCTGCATGTTCGCTCTATGAATTCCTCAAATACCATCTTATCGTTCAGATATGTCTGTCTTCGTGAAAGTTAATGTTTTGTTTTACACTTCAAAGAAAAAACATGCTCCGAATATGTTTCCATATGTCCCTAGAGATAACAGGCTTTTCTAAATAAAATACGAAAGCGAGTAAAAGTTAGATTGCATTTGGTGAGACATGGTGCATTATGAACAATCATTTTGCAAAAGGGTTCACCTTAGGATAACAAAACGTCTTAAATCCCACCGTGCTCTCAGTCAGATATTTTAACAAAACAGTGTTTGTCGTCATGATAGTTAATGTTTTGCTCCTGGGGAATTTTATCAGCCAGATACAGGAACAAAAAGCATCTTGTCTTCATGATAACTAATGTTTTGTTTTATGAGTCACAGAAAAACATGCTCTGATTAATCATGTGTTTTCATCTCTGGGAGGTTTGTGATGTTCAGGGACTTCAAGTCTTTTCAAGGCTTTTCAAAATAAAATAAGGAAGCAAATAAAAGTTTGGTGAGACATTATACATTACCATAGATCCTCTGAATTGCATCTCAAAGCTTGCAGTCTTGCCTGATTACATTCTGGTGAACTCTCCAAATCCCACTGAAGTCCTCTCGGTCAGATATAGTAGCAAAACTTGTCTTCATTCATGATAGTTAATGTTTTGTGTTATAATTCAAAGTAAAAAAATATGTTCCGATTAATTATATATGTTCATTTCGTGGAGGTTTGTGATTTTCAGGGGCTCTGATAAAACTCCCAAGAATTAACTGGATTTTCTAAATAAAATAAGGAAGCAAATTAAAAGCTCTCATCAGTTTTATCTCTGGGAAGTTATGTGAGGACTCTGATGAAAATCCCTGGATATACAGTGGTTATAAAAAGTCTACACACCCCTGTTAAAATGGTTTTTGTGATTTATAAAAAGGTGAAACCATGATAAATCATTTCACAACTTTTCTCACCTTTAATATGACCTATAACATGAGCAATTCAATTGAATCTGTACATACATGTTTAAGCTGTTTATTGAGGATTGTTGTAGGGTTGATTGATATAACAATAAACGTGTCTATCCTTTACAATACCATTTAGATTTCTGTCCCTTTAATATCTCTCAGTTGCAGGTTATGCTCCTAGTCAGTGACCTCAACAGCTTTATGATAGTTCTGGATTCATTTTTTGGATTTGAGCCCTGGATGAGTAAAAAACAAAACAAAACAATGCACTCTGGGTATTTTGGTTGCATGTGAATTTCCAGACAATACGTGTATGACTAATGTAATATAAAATTACTTTGGTGTTACAAATATTTCCATATACTGTGCATCTGGAAATATTTGGCATTCTGTGCTTTGCTTCACTTTGACACTTCAACATGTGGAGTAGAGGAGAGTAGAGTAGCCAGGAACCACCAACCCTACAATTCATGTCCAACACTTTCTACAGCCTGAGCAACAGCCATCTGTTTCATCCATATCACACACCAAATTTCATTTCATCACATATTCAGACCTATCTGTCAGAATATTACTGTATTAAATCTCTTTAGTTCAACATTTAGGAAGAAATGACAAATTATCCTCCAATGTTTATTAAAAAAGCAACTCAAAGTTATCACACCAGCTGACAAGTTGCAGATGCTTTCATTTATCTGCAGGGGGAAGCCTTGATACAGAAAAGTTGCCTTCTCAGTTGCCATAGTTTTAAAGTCGGTGTACTCCAGTCATTTCACTGAGTGTGCAGTAGAGTAAAAATAACCTACAATTAAATGCACATCTATGTGTGTGTAAAGCATGCGCATAAACTCTACTCTATTTAACTTATTAACTTAAGATTGTATTTGCAAAGGGTTGAGGGACTTTCAAGACAAAGATTTAAAAACAACAGCAGAGGCCAAGATATTTTTCTGTTTTCTGTTCCTTGTTCCTGTTCCTAAAATGCTGGCTCCCACACTTCCCAATATCTTTCATTTGGCCCTTTCTGGAGCTAAATGATTATTTCAAAGCTCATGTAAAGCCACAAACACTGTAAAACTGTTTTCACTGGCTCAGTGGTACTCCTCTTGACTCATAAACTGCACTTGTGATGTGCAAAATCTGAGGAGTGCCCATAGAAGGCTATTCTTCACAATATTTAGCCCCAGTCTCAGTCCAGGAAGCCAGATTGTACTATAGTAAAAAAAAACTGTAATTAGTATAAATATAATTTTATAAGAACTTTATTGCAAGCTCATGTTAGATTTCAAAAGAGGTCAATGAACACAAAACAATACATTTGCTCTGAGGATAACAGTAAAGATCAGCTGTAAGCCTGTAAGCATCCTTTCAGTAGGGGGCAGCAAAGACTGCCTTTAAAAAAGGTCTAAAAATGTAAACAGCAAGTCTGTAAATAGTGATCACTATTAATTCTCAAGCTTACATGATTCTTGATTAATAAATATGAATGATGGATCTCTTTCCAGACACCAATACAAGACCACAATCAAGACACACATTTGCTTCATATGCAGCATCTTCGTAGTTTCAGGACATATGGCTGGTCTGTTCGTAATTTCTGGAAAGTTCAAAGCAGTCTTGAGGATCTTGTTATTAGGGGCCGCATGTAAACGTTCCCTTGTTGCAGTCCAGTGTGCACACACACACACGTATCAAGCATGTGCTGAAAGAGAAGTAATTTAAGTACAAGTCATAAGTATTTATTATAAATGTAATTCAGATGTTCTGTGTGTTAACATGATTTGAAAAAAAAGGCTGATTTGGGCACGAGGCCCACATATGGTGCAAGGCATTTCTCCAAAACAAAGCCACATAACATCCAACATTCCCAGCATGCTGTGCTGTGTATCTGCAAAACAGACCTGCAAAATATCTTTGTATTAAGCCTGCATCTTTAAACTGAAGCATTATGTATTTACTACAGGTGTAAACCAGATGAGATAAAAAAGCAAACAGTCCTCTGTGTTGCAGATTGTAACAGTCAACATGTGGCCATATTGTCCCAAACCACTCTTAAGTGTCTATAACTTCCACGTGAGTGCTCAGTAAGGCAAACCACACGTCGCTCCTGGATGATGTCCACAGAGGGGAGAGGCACGGAAAGGAATTATGGATGAAAGTCAGCATTCTTCTGGCCATCGTCAATCCATGTTTGGTAAGGTGCGCTTGCAGTTCAGTGGTGCTATGACTGGTACCCATATGCTAATGCATCTACAGGGCAGAAAGAGAAAACAGCAGTTAAGCCTTTGACATTTATTTATTCATTTTTTTTATTATTATGAGGAGAGAGCCAGGCTAGCTGCTTTTCCTCCTCACAATTTTTATGCTAAGCTAGGCCGATTGCACCCAGACTCTAGTTGTGCAGTAAGTACAAAACTCTCATTTCCCAGTCTACCAAACTATTCTTATAAATATCAACTGACCAGAAATTCACTTCATGACTTGAAATTGCCGCACACCCTGTCATCACTCACCAGATTGAAACTGTGCCGTGCAACACAGTCCCTCACCCCGCATCGTCCGGTAAATAGGTGACACACACACTCTGGCATATGGGGGGAGGTGTGTGAGGCGAGTTGACAGAGAATCGGGTGGCAAATAGAGGGAAGACCGTTCGCCAGAGACAGAGCTTTGCTGTGCCTCCCAGGTGAGCCAGTAGCCCCTCAGACTGGGTACACTGGCCTTCCAGTCAACCTGAACTGAGTCACTACCCACTGTTGTGAGCTGCAGGTCTGCCAGGGCTGGAGTCACTGCAGACGGAGACCACACAGACGTTAGCCAGAGTATCATGATATGAATGAAGAGCAGAGAAGAAGATGCGGCTAAAGACAAACAGAAATGCTTTAACAGAACTCGTACAGTAGAAAAACGTGATCGGCTCAAAGTCCTCTAGCTGTTCAGAAGTGCCCTTCGTGTTGTCAAAAATGAATGGAACTGCTAGTAATTATCTGAAATTTGAGACCCAGGGAGTACTGGGCTGTGTAGGATTAGTGTGCAGTAAATGGATCCTCGATCATCCAGTTGGACTTCATTTTCTTCATGTGGCTCACCTTCCTGAGTGCACGCTTTGACAGACATGGCCTTCTCCTTTCCTGAGGCGTACCGAGCACTAACGGTGACCAAGTACGTGGTATCCGGTTGGAGGTCTCGGAGAAGCGTTGAGTTTTGTGTTCGACCCACCGTGGTAGCGTGGAGCTTGCCCCTGGGCAGGGCGGAGTACTCGATGTAATAACTTGTGACTGTCTCTGGCTGCAGAGGACCCCAACTCACCCGAACGCTGGTTTGCCCCGACTCAGAGACCGTTACTACAGCTGGGCTCAGCACCTCTAGTTTGTGGGGAGACAAGAAAAAACTGAATCAATATAAAATAATATGAGAAAAAATAAATAAATAAAAATAACAGGTCGGCTGAACATGCAAAAAAAGCTTTTAATGAACAATAAAGAAATATTTACTTTGGTTTAAATTTTTCCTATTTTCCTACAATTGGTACCTTATGTCAGGAACCAACCTAATGAAAATACTTAGTGTAAGTAGCAAAGTAAGTGCAGAGTAATGGGTTATGATAGGATATAGGATAACCTGGCTTTGTTGTGAAGGTGACAGAAAGCGCGTTAAACAGTTGTTCATTGGACTCCGGCTTCAGTGTGGCAGTATAGGTGGTGTCAGGCTTGAGGCCCGTTAGCCTGACAGTGCTGGCGTCTGCAGATTGGGTTAGTCTCTGGTACTGAACACCTTCGGTGCTGGGACTGGTACCAGTTCCACCTCCTCCACCACCTCCTACTCCTCCGGTCGGAAGTGAACCAAAGCGGATCTCATAGTAACCTGTCAAACCAGACAGAACGGGTCGCCACTGGAGCGTGGCCGAGTTGGAGGAGACATCACGGACCTGGATTCGCTCAGCTCGAATAATCTCTGTTGGAGGCAGGATGAAGATGAATGGAGATACTGTGAGCTCACAGGTCTGTTAGGATTTAGGAACAAGTTATAATTTTGCAGAGACACAGGGAGAGGTTGGTGACACGGTAGAGGACAAGACAGAGTGCTAAAAATGTATTAGAGTCAGACAGCCACCCACGTAGACAGCCAGACTTGGGTTTCTGGATGCATTCGTGACTCTTGCAATAAGACAACTTGAAATAACCAACCCCTGCGAGGCTAAATAACAAACGCCAAAGATGCATTGATATGCACTGGTACATTTGTTCTTTTAGTACACAGGCTTTATATATATTATGCATCATGTCTTTCAGCTGCAGCATATACTGTATAACTGCTGAGGTATCCCCCGTGAGTGTTATGTCAGTTACTTAATCTGGCCAGAGAATTGGTCGCCCCTTTAAGTCTATATATAAACATAAATATATATTTATATATATCATCATGTCTGGCATAGTGTTGGAGGATACAGAAAGGGAAGTTGAATCATTAAGCCATTAATAGATCGTCCTATCTTATTACAGCATCTCTTACACATACACACAGACACTCTCAAGTGTCCTGGCTTCCCATTTAGTCTCACTGTCTTCAGGAGCATGTGTGGAATTAGGGTGAAGTACAGAGACATGTAATACATCTGTGCATGGCTGGCAGGAAACTAGTGTGATTGTAGCTGTTTGAATGATGGTGTTTCTGCTTTTCAAACATATACGTTTACACGGCAGTTTTAGTGTTACAGTTATCTCACTCCCTCATGAGTTTTGTTTTTAAAGGGTTAGTTTGCCAAATTCCTAAAATATATTTCAGTATTTGGTAAATTACTTTGTCTGCTGTTTGGTGCTGGGCAGGTAGTGTATAGTTTTTGCTTTAAATAGCTGACAACAAGATTGATTAATGGTGAGATTAAACCCTTACAGTTAGGCTCTGCAATGTAAAAAAAAAACCAAAACAATTACCTAAAAGACACTTAAATGCTCCATATAGCTAAGGGGATTTGCAGAATTGGATAATAATTCTCTGAGGGTTGTTAATTCAATTTGCTGTTGTTTGTCAAGTCAAATTCAAATATCAAATTTACATTCAGGGTCTGTCGTAAATCAACCCTGAGTTCAGTCATTTATTGTTTCTTATATAGTAGACTCTTATTAGTTTACTCTATATCAGAATATTTCAGACTTATAAATCACGTGTCAGGAGTAGTGTTGGTTGGGTGTTAATAAGGGTGATTTCACACAGTCATTAAATCCATTATTAATATAAACCTAATTACTAGTGCAATAAATTGGTAAATTTAAGGATTCAATTCTGAATTAAATAATTACATCCCCATTAAATGTAATAGTAAAAGTCACAAACTAAATAAAATCGTTAAACGGGCCAATAATAATCATATTTCTTTATTCTGTTTTCATATTGGGAATTCATAGTTTTATTGTAAAGTTACATTTTAAAATTAAATTGAAAAGGACTCTTGAGTATTGCTTTTTAACATCCATATTAACTAATGTATCTGACAATCAAACATATCACAATTCATTTGTCTCCTGCTTTAACAGGTTTCTATTGCATTTATGCTTTAATGTAAATATATCTTCCTAATTTAAAGGCATATAAATGATGTGCAATCCACAAAGCAGTAACAGGGGCTCTGATTGGCAGTCATTAATAAATGGAATAACAGATGGCAAAATCTAAAAATCTATTTTGTTAATGATTCATTGTGATCATTTTGGCTCCATACCTTAAACCTCTAAAATCACCAGTTAACTCACCCCATACTCACCAATGATGGCATCCCGCAGGTCCTCTGTGATGATACTCATATCATCGATGTCCACAAAGTACAGGTGGTTTTCCACAGGTGGGGTCACCACCTGCCTCAACACCTGATAGTTGCCGTGCCCAGTGGAGACCACCAGCACAGCCACGCCCTCCTCCCGCAGCTCAGCCATTGGTCCAATCACATCACCCGGTTTCACCCCATCCGTCAACCACACCAGCACTCTCGGCAGCCCGGCCCGCGCCCCATTGGCTGCTCCGGGCCTCAGCACCCACTCCTTCGCCATTCTCAGCGCCTCCACAGTGTTGGTGTCCCCCCTGAGAGGTTTAATGTCCCTCAAAGTCCCCTGGAGGCCACTTTGGGTCTTATAGGTGTCAAAGCCAAACTCGAGGCGCGGCTGGGTGCCCACCTGCAGAAGTCCCACTCTCACCTGGTCCTCTCCCAGTGAGAAGGGGAGGAGGAGCTCAGACAGGAAGATGAGCATGCGGGAGTGCTCGTATGATGACACACTCCCTGAAGAATCTAATAAGAAGAGGACGTCACCCTCGCAGCAGTTAAGCACTGTGGAGGACAAATAAAGATGAGTGGAGTCAATATGCAAATCAAGTAGTCAAAATGAGAACATATTGCCTTTTTATGCTCATGTGGGAACTACATATAACTCCCTCTTAGATTCCTTTTTACTCCCACAACTTTTTCCAAAGGTCCCCTCTCACTCCAATCCACTGACGCACACACATTTTAAAATCTCCCTCCCTTTCCCCTCTTCTCCATCTTGAAACAACACAGTTACACAACATTTGTAGCGGATATTGTCAACATGAAAGCAGCAAAGAGTCAAGCATGAAACAAGTAATTAGAGTGAAGATAAGAAGAAAGAAAATAAAACAAACAGGAACTCCAAAATGATGCTGGCATGATGATAGCTCCAGAAGTGGACGATGGATGAAAGGCATTTAAACAGTGAGCCAGAGAGCAGAGTTTTTTCCCCCTCAATTTTCCATAGTTCGTAACAGAAGTAATTTTAAAAGTGAACGCCAAGAGTGTGGGACAGGAGGGAGGGAAAACAGTAGCTGCTGGGCATGGTCGAGCGAGTGGGAGTGGAGAGAGGAGGTGGGACATGGGGAAATAAAAGGCGTTAAAAGGAGAGGAGTGAGGCTAAGGGGGGGGTACTGGCAGTTCCATGTGAGAGACAAAGAGGAATGTTGGATGGCCATATACAGAGCCGAGAGAAAGAGAGAAGCTGCAGCAACAGAGGCAGGATCTAAAATGAAGATTTACTTCCTGCAATAAAAAGACAAAACGCCCACTGTGCACAGCGCAAGGGTTAAGGAGAAACGAACAATAAAAGCGTGAGAGACAAATGTTGTGAGAGATTGCCTCTAGATAACTATGACTTAATACAGCAAATTCATGTTCAGACACCTTGACACCTTATTTTCTTTGAATGCCTCCTTTTCTTATATTTGAATATTTGACACATGAGGTGAGGTGTTGATAAGGGCGCTGAAAGCTGAGGCATCAAGGCATGTATACACACATGCAGACGTGCACGCACACCGCCTTTCCCTCCATCGGCCTAAAGAAATCCTAACATCTGTCTCCTTGCTTGGACTTTGGAGCGAGGGGGCTGCTCCTTATCACAGCCTCCCACCTCCACCTTTGTGCAGGTATGTCTTTATCTAAAAACCATATGTTGACGTCTGGAGATATGCGATGAATTGCATTTATTTGAGGACTATTAGCACTTCAGTGATGGTGGAAAAATGGATGGTAAAACGCGGACCCAGTAAAACACCAGAGGAGCGGAGCAGGTCTTGCAAGCTTCTCAACACACGGCAACGTTATGAGCCTTACACTGACACTAGGCGCAATCAAGATTGAACAACATATATATATATATATTGAACAATATATTCTGTGGACTGGATGTGCAGAAATATAGCATGAAAATGAAGAACACATAAGACTAATTTAAGCATGTGGTAGCAGAAGATTAGAAGAATATGAATCTTAAGCTTTTATTTTAATTTCCTTTCCAGAACACCTCACTAGACAACAGAATACAAATCAACAAACTAACAGCCATCAAAAAAAAAAAAAAAAAAGTCACAACCTTAGTTTTTTTGTAAATACCATTCTTGATCCTTAAAGACTGTTTAATAACTCTTAATGCCCACACATTGGGAAATAATGTGGTTGTGAGGACGGCAGACTCTTTATTATACAAGGATGACAGCAATAACAAGTGCACTTAAAAAAGGCCCAATTACTGGGAGCTATGTCTGTTCAGTCCCATCAGGTCCCTATTAATGGAAATAGCAAAGTGACAGCATCTCACTCACTACTATGTTAACACAGTCGTAAAGAACCGACACAGTCAGCAGTGCTGCCACCACCAAGTTTAGCACAGACACTTCATTAGCATGAGCTTTACCACGGGGCGTATAGAAAAATACAGCTGATAACATTTGTTCTGAGGCGTTCATGGATCAGCACTGATGATAATTACAGATTTGTGTCAGTATAAAAAAAATAAAGTCACTGAGGGGCATCCAACTCTACATCATTGTGTAGATGTGGAAAAAGTGTGTCTGTCATTCTTGCTTTCACATTTCTTTTCTCTTTGGATTAGTACTTTAGTGAACTAAATAATTAAAATATAATTATTCCTCAGTTGATCTGGAGACTGCTTTGTCCTTCTCTTGACAAACACTGGCACAATGCCCAGAGATTTCATCAACACATAATAATCTTTACCTTCATCACTTTATTTTTTTGGTGTTATACGGTCAGCACCTGAAGTCTTCTACAGGTTGTTTGGGTGGTCCCTGCATGTGCCCCCCGTTTTGGGAACCAGTGCTCCAGGATGAGGGATTTCATCAACTGACTATTCAGTACCTGGAGTTGTGCCATTTCTCTGAGAACACTGGTGTAATATCAACCCCACCCTGATCCACTCTGAGCCCAAACAGTCACCACCGCTTCTACTGGTATGTCACTGCATCTCACATTATAGTCCCACTAAACTCATTTTTTTATTTCTATTAACTGGGGACAGGACTGTGAAATAACTGAGATATATTTGGGGATTGTGGGTATTTGCTAGATCACGCCACAGTGATCTCAGAGTAATTGCGCATCCTGAAAATACACATATCATCATGATCAGTTTTTCAGTTTAGACTTTTTTGTACTTCCAAATCGCTTTCTAGCACATGTCTCTCTGCTACAGTGCTCATAAAGGCAGGATCACACTTGGCACACACTGGCGGGCTCAGCAGAGTCCATGTCCATCTTACCTCCTTCAGGTGCGGGTTTCTGTGGAGCGGACGGCCGCAGGAGCAGGCACAGCAGCATGCATGTCAACACCACGAGACTCCCCATCACAGCGACTTAGATCTGCCCGAGGAAATTATAACACAAGTGCTGCGGCTTCTTGAGTCGAGAGCCCGGAGGAGCGCGCTGCCTCTCACTCAGGCATGGTCAGGAGAAAGGACCTGCCCTCGGATTTATTCTCCCTCCTCGTGTTCGCTGAGCATGATGGCCTGTGATCAGTGGAGCCTCTGCAGCTTAAAGTTCAGCCTGACACTTCGTGAGCGCAGAGTCTGAACACTGCTCAGCCCAGACGCGCTCCGCTCGCGCTCAAGGAGTCAATGTCGAGCGCGCGAGGACTAAATGCAAGCTTTCCGGGCAAGACTTTCAAAATAAAACTCATTTGAAACTTCATTTGAATCCAAAATGCACTCAGGGGCTTGGATTTTATATTATTTACGGTTGCGATTATCGAAAAATGACAAGCAAAAAAAGGGATTAAACAAAACAAACAAACAACAACAACAAAAAAAACAGTCCATCATAAGTCATTTTATTTCCTAAATTTTGATAGTATGATCCCTAAGGTAGCAAGAAATGGAAATAGTAAAGTATCTCACATTAAGTACCATATTTGAGTAAATGTAAGTGTGCCTACCACTGTGTTCAGTAGATTTAAACAGAGCTCGAGTTCTTCTCCTAGATAATATTCAATATAATATATTTTAATATTATACCACCGATTTAGTGACTTTGCCACTATGTTAAGTGTAAGGAAACATCTGGTAGCACTCTACTAGACATCATGCTATACATTACTAAAAAAGATGTAGATAACATGATTAACATGGTAGCCCATAAAGCAGGGAAGTTTTTAAATATCAAAGACCGACTTTGCTGATAAAAATAGGCTTTTATTTTTTAGGTAAAATTGCTTTAACTTCCCGTTGGATACTTGTGTCTGGCTTGACAGCTCTTAGTATCTTGTGTACCTCACTCCTCCCTTCTCTCCAGTTCCCCCGGTAACTCAGAATAGTAAATAGGGCTGTGTTCACATCCAGGCGTCAACACTTTGGGTCTGGGCCACAATTAGATTTAAGTCTTCAGTTAACTGTATTAGCAGGGGTACAAATGGGGAACCCACTAAAAGCTCGCTTTACGTTTTAGCTTACAAGTCTTTGACATTAGTAAAAGGCCTGCACACCATAAGTCTCAGCTAAGGTGGAGTCTGTTTGAATTTACAGAGGAATCAATTAATGCATTTCTATAAATATTATAGATCCTTGCTGAAATGCCCACAGGTCCTCTTGATATATTTTTCTACACCTTGAGTTATAGTCTTCAGACTGTATGAGTCATATTTTTCTTTAAAAAGACTTCAGAGTTAACATGTTCTCTTAAAATGTGTCATATTGAAGACGACCAAGAATTTAAGCTATCAAGAGATTAAGAAACCTCTGGTTCACTAAGAGAGACCACAAATAGTTGCAGCATTCAAAATCACAGGAAGTACAATTTTGAAATTATACACCACACAGTGCTGGAGTGGAAAATGGTCCACAGCCTTGCATGTAGGCTATTTCCCGTGGTTAACCAATCAACTTTTTAAAACATGGTATGATTTACATGTAGAAAGTGAAGTAAGTGGACAGTTTTCCATGGGCTTCATCGAGCCACACGTGGCCTATTGTGTGATAAAGCATGGAGACTTTTGTGTGTGTGTGTGTGTGTGAGAGAGACAAAAACAAGAAAAAAAAGAAACAAAAGAGGTAGGAGGGAATGAATGGATGTGAGAGGATGCAGGAATTCAAAGGTCTGGATTCCTATGAGACACATCATGTCTAAGTACTTCTTTTGTTCCAGCGAGAGATTGACAATAAACACACCCTTCCCAATACACACACCTAGTAACTAAATACTAACACTATAGAGCAGTCAGTGATCGGTAAACATTATGATAGCTCTGTCTGACCTATGGACAAGTGACAAATCTGCATTTTGCAAAGTTCTTATGAGTAATCACCTTTATCCAATGATTAAACATTTCTATTCTGGGAGAGGTCTCTTCCAGGATGACAATGTTCCCATCCATAGGGCATGAGAGGCCACTGAATGGTTAGATGAAAATGATATGAATCATATGCTACATGCCCCAATCATATGCCCCAACACTGTACTAAGACACTTTGTGTTGGTTTTTTGATTAATTTGTCACCCATCTGTATCTTTCATTACAATCATCCATGAGTAAAACTATTTTAAAAAGAATCCCAAACATTGGACAAGTACAAGCACTTCATGCCTGTGGTTCATGAGTCTCCCTTTGTTCATTTTATACACATTAACAAGAACGACTTTGGCAGCCATGACAATTTTATGCCTGTGTCCACTTTCTGAGAATTTTTGTTTTATGCTCTGGTTAACGTTTACTCCAAAGTCAAGTTTCCTGCAACATGATGATCCATTTACACCCCGCTGCTACTGCACAACAGACACGCAACATTAATTTCTCTGTGGTTTTTGTGCACCACCCCTCCAGGGCTGAACAATTCTCACATGCACATTTGCGGCCCCTGAAGCCCATGGTCAATGACACTGTGCTGTTTGGATATTACTACAAATGTCTAGTCTATGAAAAAGTCTAGTCAGTGAGTTGTAAATCAGTTACATACACACAGTATATCCCCACCTGGAACAACTTGATACTGGTATGTGTGAAAGCAGTAAGTAGGTGAACATGCACATGCATAGAGCATGTATATGCATAGAGTGTTTATTCTCTGCATGAGCTTGTGCATGTATATGAAGACATTTCTGCACGTAAGTCAAGTCAAGCAGTGCGTGAGTTGTGCAATGACAGATTACATGCAGCTGACTGACCTGAGTCAAGCACACGAATTGCAGCTTGAGTTAGTATTTGACACTGTGCTGAAATTGCAGACATTGCCAGCTGTTTCCACCCAATACAGTCTCCTGTCAGCGCACTGTCTCCACTGTCTGTCAGATTATGCAAACTCAACAGTGATCTGTTTCTGCTCATTTTCAAATCCCACCATAGTCCTGGTGAGATGACAACCAAAAGTCCTTTAAAAGGGAAAAAGTGCAACAGCACAGTAAACATGACCTTTTAGCTCTGGGTAAGACTGCAGCAGAGGGAGTGGGAGGAATGGGAGGAGAGGCAAAAACAGTGAGATGTCAGCAAAGCAATGGAAGAGTTTACAACATTAAGGGTGTGATAACATGGACATAAAGAAACAGCACATCCTTTGGGAGAGGGTTGAAGCCTGAAACGCTCTTTCAGCAGCCTGAGTTACTGCCTTTTATACACGCTCTCGTAACCTTGGACCATAATAGCAGTCTACTTGTAATTACCCATTAAAATTTTGGCTTCAGAGGGTTTGGCTACATATTGGAATGCCACTGTCTGTGGTTTGGTAAATTCCACAGATCTATATTCGCCAGTGTTTTCCTCTTTTCTGCCAGTCTATGGTATTCGAGGTTTGGTTTACAGCAAACTGCAATTTTCTTGCAGATTTGAGGAAGAGAAGCAGAAATGTGACCGCTCTCAGTACAATAAACTGCAGGATAAAGATATAAAAGATGAAGGAGAGGCTTGATGGATCACTGATGAAGGAGAGAGAGAGATTACAGAGAGGAACAAAGGTGATGCACGTATGAGAGTGGTGGAGAAGAGAGATAACTCACAGGGAGTTTGGGTAAGAGGGAAACAGACAAAATATTTTGCAGAATTTACATTTGGACCTTCAAAACAATCAGCTCAAACAGAGCCAAGAGCACTCTTCACCTCCTGTCCGCTGTATTTTGGCACGACACACAAATTTAAGACATTAAACTAAAAATACAGACAGGGAAGTTGGAGGGACTTCCCATAACTGGAATGTGCAGAAGACCAAAAACGCGCCAAGTGCCCACTGCCTTCCTGAACAACACTGAAATCTCCGGTCCTGTGTCAGTGGTACTTTCCTGCCTCCTCTGGTCAGCATCCTGTGTATGTCCACGGTGGGTCATGTCTTTTAAGTGGTGTCTATGTAGGCATTTCCTAAGCTTTTATGTTGTAGAACATTTTGTTTTGCATTTAAAAAAGCCTGGCAGAGAGCGTGTCATTGTGGAAGCCCAATCTGAGACACAAAAATTCTGAATAAACTGCTGGTGCGCTAAGATGCTGCCTCTAGATGGAACTGTTGATATCTCCTTGTGTTCCGAGAATTCAAGAACTAACTGCATCCAGGGAAATGCTCAATCTTTGCTTTTCATAAACAAATTTGACAAGTTATATTAAACACAAGCAACCATCCAGTTCGAGGCAGGACCGCATTTTCACAGAATAAATCTGAGTGTATATTTAAGTTTGGACTGAAGCACCCGTGTCTGCTCACTGTCTTGGAGTAAAACTGGGTATACAGCTAAGGCCGTCTCACTAGTAAGAACATCTGTTTTGCGATAATCGACCGTCAGTAAGTCTCCACACTGGTGAGGCCAACACCCACTGCAAGTTTCCATAGTAAAATGTCACAGGCTGCCTCTGGTTCTGCCAAGTTGGGTCGGTGGTTCTCTCTATAGCTGGCTGGGCTCCTGCTGACAGACAATGGTCTTATTGTGGTAAGTATTGGCAACAGAACATAATTTATCAATACTGGACAAATGTGCTCATCCTTATGTCTTTGGTATGAATACAAACCGATTAGGGCACGTTGGATAACTTTTGCAAAGATGGCTGGCTGATAAGGCAGGTACAAAGATTTGATTACATCTACCACCTGAGGTAAAGAGCCCCATGATTTATGAAGGAGCTCACTGAAAGAACATTTTATGGGTCATTTTAACAGCACAGTATGATCTGTCTCTGGAGGCATGTGAGAAACATTACCCCCAGTGAGCCTGAAGTCCCCTGGAAAGGCCTTATTGGTTGTTTCCAAAATGTCTAAATAGAGTAACTGAGAACTAATAATTCCGCTTTGTTGACTAAAGTTCAGCAATATTAGAAAGAAATTCCATTCACAGCCTCAGTGTGCCCCCAAGTGCTCTCTTTTCCTGTATTAAATGTCTTCCATCAAAAGCACAAACTGCTCAAAGAACCTCCAAAGCGCGCTATAAACTGAGAAATACTAAGTCCCACTTATTCAGAAACCACATGAGAAAGGTCAGTGGTGGTGACTCATTGATGTCAGAGTTCTCCGAACACTGCAGCCTGTGGGAAGGAGGATGGTAGACTACAGTCGGCTGGATGTAACAGGCGTTTCTCACACAAACACACAGACAACCACAATATTGTGCTGTGTGCAGTGTGTTTGTGTCTGTATTCACATCACAAGGACTCTAATAAATCCTTTCCTCTTTTTTGCTGCTTTATATTCTCCAGATGTATTTCTGCCCACTCTTTACTTTCCTTCACTCTTTCTCTAGTCATTCCTCTCCCAAACTGTTTTTAATATTGGGGGCCTATCTGTGTCCTTTGTCTTTTTCACCATCTTCCCTTCAGCTGGTTCTCCAAAGTGTTTTGGCCACAGTGGACAGCAGCTGGATTCTCCATTCTCTCCTCCCTTTGTAATTCCTCGCACTCTTATTGCTCCTCACTCTGCTCACTCCCCTCCCCAGCAGTCCCAGCTGCCTTCCACCCTTAGTAACACTCCTGCATACTATACAAACACACAGACACAAGCACACACACAAGCCCTCACATGCATGCATGCGCATATAGTATATGTAAATGCACACAAAGGCTGCTGCATACACATTCAAAAAGTAGCTGAAGTCACTTTTTTGGTATGTCTGAAGGCTTAAAGAAGTAGAGATGTGTTGTAATTACAAGTGCATCCGTAGTGGAATCTGTTAGGGCAGGTTGACTTAGGGGAGGACCTGGCAACCTATCAAAGCCATCAGTGAGGCGAACCACCCCCTCTCTTGTATCTGCTTGTTTTAAAGGAGAGCCCAAATAAAAGAAAATGCACACAAAGGGTCATACATTGTTCAAAGGCTACAATCTTTCCACCTGGTCAAATGAGGTCTTGATATTTGTGCTGCAGTCATATCAGGATAGGATTAACCATAAGGTTGATACTCTGCCGTGCAAATTTTTACACACCCCACCAGGTGTGATGAACATCCCACCGTCCTTTAATGACAGACAGATGACAGCCTTTCTGTCCGGCCCATCCTGCCTACTAACACAATCACCTGTCATTCACATCTGCTGCCTCCAAACTTAAATCTTCGCCTTTCACTTCCAGGCACGTTCTGCACACGCTCAAAGTTTCAGCCTCGCTCTGTTATCTGTCTCCCACTTCCTGCGCTTTTTTTAACCGTATACGCGCACACAACACGCCCTGCAAAGAGCCCCACAGGTCATATTGGTTTCACTCAGCTCCTGTCCCTCCTGTCAAGTGTCAAGGTGACAGAAAAGAGAAGAAACCTGACATTGTCTGTTAGTGAGATGGTATGGGGGGGGGGTTGTGTTTGAACTTGTCTGGCGTGAGCTCTGCCTGTCTCCCTTTCAATGAGTAATCCATTGTAAGACTGAGCACACACATGCACACACACACACACACTGGCAGGCTGTGTGACATAGCTCAAGTACAAGAGGGAAGAGGAGTTTTAGCCCAAGGGAGATCGATGGGCGATGTGTGTGTCGAGGAGGCTGCTAGTTAGTTAGAGTTTGTCTTCATCTTATGGAAAATTTTCTTCAGCTTCTGTGGTTGAAAACAGTACCAATATTGGCTGCGAGGCAGTGATGTATAACTAATATTGTCACTTCACATTTCATTGCCAGCTACACACAAATTGTTTCATAATCTCCAAACTCATTTTCACTCCAGACTGAAACATCTCAAGTAGTTAGAGGGTGTTCAGAGAATTAAATGATGGGTTAAAGTCACTATCTTTATGTGATTCATTTGTGACTAACCCTTTCAAATAATTCTAACGACACAGTGCCAAATAAGACTTTTTTAAATCTACAGGTGGTGGATTTAAATTAAAAATATTTTGTTGCATTTATGAATCTGCATAAACAGATGTATGGCAATAACTAGCAATTAACAGTCAACCTGCCGTCCATTTTCTCAATTTACTGTTGAATCTACAAACTCAAAAAACGAAAAAAACCTTACTATCCAAAATCCAATAGCTATTCATCTGACTTTTATAATATGACAAAGAAAAGCATCAAATCATCACTTTTAAGCTGAAACTAGTGAATGCATGTTTTACTTTGGAAAATGAATGGTTGAAAAATTATTGTTGCTGGCATCAACTATTCAATAAATTTGCTGCAGCCCTAAACACATCTGGTGTATAGAATTATTGTCACATGTTAGAGCTCACCTAATATTTAGGTAAATAAAATGCTTAGTGTAATGACGCATTTCAAGTAGATGTTGTAGAAGCTGTTTTTAATGTTAAACAATCATAGCTACACAAGTTAAAGGCAACGCACCAGTAACAGTAGAAATGCAAGTACTGTTTACCAACGTTGTTGAACACAGTTGTACAAATAGCCTGAATTCAATCCTTGGTACAGCAGATGTTCACCTCATATTATTCTTTTATATCACTGCTTTAATACTCAGGCTTTTCAAAGTCAAATTCTGGGCTTTTATGTCCTCCGATTACAAGTCTAGGCAAGCTAAAAAGTTCAAGCCTTTGAAAGGGGAACTCATGCGGGTCCTCTGTGGGTTCAATAGTTTTTCTCTCACGATGCTTCTTAGCTTTATTTCAGTAAATCACTATTCATACAAAATTTGCAATCAAGCTGCTTTGCTACACATAAAGTCTTGTTTATGATTCTCTAGAGACTGTTCAGTAGGCTGTATAAACAGGATGCCTTACCGAGACAGACAAATACACCACACGCAAGTTTGGAGATTCCTCTGTGACAGGGCTGGGTTTTATTTTGACAAAGTACCCACACTGCACTAACAGTTCCTCCACATGAAGACCTGGTGGAAGTTTAATCTGTCCTTGCACACTTTTCCGGGAGTCGATGCGCTCTCGTCATTGAGTGGAATTCAGACTGGGAAACATGGAGGGAGATGAGAGTGGTGCCAAGTATATACAGTAAATTGGAGCTGATGAAGCAGATGGAAAGGGAGTGGCAGAGCCAAGCCGTCTGAAAATACCCAAGAGAAAGTCAGAGATCAACAGAACAGTGATCAAAGAGTCTTTATGAAAAGAAGAGAAAAAAAGAAGTCTTGTATAAGAAAATGAAACGTTTTGAGCATAAAATATTGATAGCCACACTAGAGCACAACTGAAGGAATCATGGGTAGACAACATAAAAATGCACTTCAACGTAATCTTGGATAATCATATTGCTATAAAGTTATTTAAGTTATACTAAATTTCATTTTACTGCATACCATAAATATTGTACTGTAGTATACTACAGTACAAATATTGTACTATACTATCCTGCACTTCACTTACTATACTAAACATACTGTACTACAGAATAGTATACTATATAATACTAAACTACGTCATAACAAACATACATACTATACTACTTTACTACACTATATTTTACTATTATCTTACAATACAATTTAATACTAAACTATACTTTATCATACTGCACAATCTGCTCTATACACCATACCATAATACACATTCTGTATTATACTTTTATATACTGTACTGTAATAACTATACAGTACTATATGGGTATGGCACTCTATGGCTCATAGTTCAAAACTCCCTTTGCACGTAAATAAGATAACCACAGAATCCTATTGAATGCACTGACCCTGGTCTTTTGTAAATTTCTCCCTGCTCACACTTTATGCTTTTGACTGCTATCACTTTCAAAATCCTTTTATTAATGTAACACCATTGAACAATGGCGTTTTCTGTTAGCCATTGGCAACATCTAATCAAATGATTGCAGTGTGCTCACATGAGCATGTCCTTGTGTGAAGCTGTTTCCTTGAGTGGTTGGCAAGCAACAGTCCTCATCGTGATGTTTTGTTACCGAGCATCTGAGGGAAAGCATTTGTCCTGTCAGATGGCCAACAGAAAGGAAACAAATTGGAAAAAAACATAGACTTGCTTTAGTATTACATATTAGATTAGTAGTTAGATAGTTATTGCCACATTTCAATGTAAATCATGAAAAGAGAAACAATTCAGCTAACTGAAGTGACCAACAATAATGACTGCTATAACCAAGGCCAGAATTACAGACCAGTAATGTGACACTCACACCTACTGGCCAGTCTTTGTACATGCTTTTATAATCTCTTATTATGGATCTTATTGAAGACACCACGGATTATCTCCTCTTTTCTACAATAAAGACGTGCTAATCGGTGAAGCCAGAAGTTGGAGTGTTTGGTTTAGTCTCCTGTGGCCATTTCTGACCTAAAGATCTGTGATTCATGAACTTAATATCAAATTATTTCACAAAATCTTCCCGCTACGTTTGAGTCGTGAGTAGACCCTGTCTTGGTCTGAGCGTACGTGGAAGTTACGTCACTCAAAAGTTGCGAAGAAATGTGCCTTCAAATACAGTCGAAACTTTTATCATTCAAATCTTACGACAACGTGAATGAATCTAAAAAGTGTTTTTTCTCGACACAAGTGTGTACATTTTAGCAGCTACAGTATTTTGTGATGGTAACAGCGATGTGTACAGCAAACTAAGTAAAGAAACGTGTTTCTAATCTTCAATTCTCCCCTTCATTGTATTAATTAAGCACGCAGCAGCTCTGTGTACTCAGATGTCGGAGCTCAGAAGGAACACTTGAAGGCAGCCAAAGTTCAGTGTGCAGCTGAGACATTCATGGTAATGGAGGAAAAGCAGAACAGGACGGATACAAACTTTGCTCCAGGTACCTTATAGATTTCATTTACTATTTTCCTCAGTATGGGAGTAAAGTAAGTTATTAAAAGGACGACGTTGTGAAAAGTTAGCACTGAACTGTTTGCTCGTTAGCCGGCTGAGGCAGCATGGACGCTGCCTACCAGCTGTTTCTAGCAGCTAAAACAAGTGTTGTGTTGAATCTTAATGGGTTTAGTTACACTGGCTTTATTTTAAGTTATACCTAAAAAACCATGTGGGTCACACATTTTGATTTGAATCCAGGTCAGGTCATCAGAGACATTCTGAGAAGCACAAAGTTAGACTCCATGTAACCTAGTTTCCTTTAGCTATTTTCAAGACTAGGAACTAAACGTCAAACCAAACTACACTTAGAAATTGCCTAGTTTAATGTTGTCTTTGTAATGGGTCACGTTAACATATGTTTTGAACAGGACATAAGACCTTAGATCAATCAGTGTGTGTCTTCTAGTAAATTCGGCTTGTATCAGATCCACCCATCAACACTTATAATTACACTGCAATGTTATTACAAATTGTCCATATACCTTAAGTACAGTACAAATACCATATGTGTGGTGTTACTTATGATTAATGTGTGATTAATATGTCGTAATGTGTTGTATTTGGTTTCTTCTGTAATGTGTCTGAATCAAACTGCTACCTTACAGTTAATAATTAAGCTTTTGTCCATTTGTCACTGTAGACCCAGGGGGGGCAGGATCAACACAAGGTGCCCCATGTGACCAAAGCCCAGAGGAAATTATCAGCAGACAGATGACTGAACAGGGCCGTTTTGCTTATGCTGCACTGTGTGGTGTCTCCCTGGGCCAGCTGTTTACAGGAGCTGAAAACAGGTAAATGAGCTATGAAGGATAGTGTCATCATGACAGCCTGTGTGCTATCCACCTTCCTCTGATTCCACATAACATATTATTTAAAAGAAATGAGACTGATGATTGACAAGATATGAACATTTTGTCAGTGTGATCAATTATCAAACATACAGGTTTCCAATTTCTTGTACATAAGGCTTTTAGACAATTCTCCATCAAGATAAAACGTACAAAATCTAGTTTGGACTTGCACATGCAGTTGTGCATATGGCCGTGCACCAAGGTCAAATTTAAGAGGATAAAAGAAATCCCATAATAACCACATAAAAAGGAGCAGGAGCCAGTTAGAACCTCCAAGAAACCTTGAGGGCTGGTCTTTAATTTCTTATTTATTGTCAGCACAAATGAAACATTTCTGAAAGCTGCTTCTTGTTCTTACATGCCTGAATAGCCATTTGGATGAATAACTTTTAAATTAAACTAAATAATAATGCTGAACTGTTATTTGATTCAAGCAGCTGAGTGTTTACATGTTTCTCAGTTTGTTCAGGGAGCAGTATCTGCAGGGCTTAGTCCGCTGGCTGGACCTGGATGAGTCAGTGATGCCGGTTATGGGGGCTTTTCTGTCAGGCTTGGGCTTCGAAGGCTCTGACACCTTCCTCTCCATCCTACAGGCTGAACCTCTGCTGGCTGCTGGGGCCACCCCCATCATACAGGTCTTTGTCACTCTGATGGAGGATAGGATGATATTAAACTTCAAATCTCACTGTAAATGTATCAAGGAAAACCTAGAATAGAAAGAAAACTGCAAATGGCTTGTTGTACTGTAAGCTAGTACAATAACTAAACAGGTGGAAATGAATTATTGAAATAAGTACAGAGATACTGGTTAAAGGTATATACAGTATAAAAGAATAAGGATTTCAATTGACATAACTAGAGCAGCTATTTTTTATTGATAAAATCTAAATAGACTGTGAATCATAATCAGTTCTACTCAGGGTCATACATGATTTCATTTCATTAAATTACATTAAAAACATACATTACATACATACAAAACATACATAAAAACATTAAGTTATTTTGTGGTTTGATAGGACTGTTTCTCAACTGATCATGTTAAGTAATAGTTTGTTTTTAAAAACAGAAATTGTATTGTATTAATGTTGTGTCTGTATTCATACAAATGCACCTATTTTAAACCATCTTTCACTTTGTATTGCAGGATCTGGTGTCATTTTCTGTCAAAGATGGTAAGAATCCTTTGATAAATGAATGACTATCTACTGGTGTAGATTCACATAAGCCTGTTACGTCATGACTTTAATTGTCTGTCATGTACTCAGGTCTGTATGATGCCAGAGCGAGGGTTCTCATCCGTCATGTCAGCTGTTTGCTACGAGTCTTTCCGCAGCAGCTGGAGGAGTTTGAAGAAACACTGGGAGAGAGGCTGAGGGAAGGAGGAGAAGAGAGCGAGTAAGTTATGGTTGGATGGGAGGCAGGAGGGATGGCTAATACATGTAGATGAATGTACTGCTAATAATAGGACTTTTCATTTAGTTTAAGAGAGCTGTTAAAAACCTTAAACCCCAGTTGATTTAAAATGTGAAATTATGTGCCTTAGACAGCTTAGTCTTAACTTTTCTTAGCAGACTGTTGGCAGTCCATAATGAAGGTAGTTTTGTGGCATAAACAAGCAGCTATTGTTTTCAAGATGTCATCTTAAATGCACCACCGTTTTTATTTTTAGAGCCAGTGAACATTTTAAGAAAATCGGATGATTTGTTTGACTCTGCTTCCATCAGAGAGGAGTCCTCCCGACGGCAGAGGAGAGAAAGAGGGCGAAAGTTACGACGTTATCTCCTGATTGGACTAGCCACTGTGGGCGGAGGAACCGTGATTGGTGATTATTCCTGTTTCAAGTGCTTCTGAAAAGTTTAAATGAACATTTGACAGTATCTTAAGTTGACACATAGACTTCAGTTGATAAGCTAATCAACTGGTAATTAAATCTGCAAAGAGTGTTAAGACTTGTTTTAGTGTTAAGGTCAGAAAAATGCATGAAGACTGCCTCTTGCTTCAGTTCACCACGCACTGTGTAATATTCCTTATGTAGACTTTTCCCTGAAATTCTTCACCTCACAGATATTGGCAGGGACCTGCTTTTTTTCGTGTACTGATGACGCTCTTTGTGCCCTTGCCAGGTGTGACAGGTGGGCTGGCAGCCCCCTTGGTGGCAGCAGGGGCCAGTGCTGTGCTGGGGGCTGGAGGGGCTGCTGCTCTGGGTTCAGCCACTGGCATTGCAATCATGGCCTCCCTGTTTGGAGCAGCAGGAGCTGGACTGACGGGTGAGAGTATTGGATGACACATAATTGTGTGTGGAGAGAAGTTTAGAATTTTGACTGAACTTGATAAATACATGTTTTGTAGCATTCCCTAATTTTTATATCTGCAGCTTTTGTCATTTCCTACTTAATTTTGTTGTTAAACGTTGTCTCTTTAGGCTATAAGATGAATAAGTGTGTTGGAGCGATAGAGGAATTTGAGTTCCTGCCACTGAGCCCGGGAAAGCATCTTCACCTGACCATCGCAGTGACAGGTTGGCTCTGCAGTGGAAAATACAGTAAGTATGGACCCTTATCTCAGTGTGAGGTTTAGGGGCTGAGCTACGTCAGTTACATGAAACAGAAAGTAGTGAATGCAGTTGTTTGAGAAATTGCATTAGGATTCTGAAAACATGATCATGACGTATTGTTTTATGAACACTAAGAGCTAAACTGCATTGGGAGCTTAACTTTGTATAGTGAAGCAGTTGATCAAATCAATAGAATTGGAATAGTAGGAAAGGAAAAAGGGACAAAATCTGGTGTAAGCCATGAAAGATGTTGAAGTGAGAGTCATAGTGTATGGATTTGAATGAGCTTAGGTTTACAGAGAAGGAGCTGATGTGTCATTTAAGTGTTTTACTAAAAAAAAATAGAAACTAAGGTCTAAGCTCTATACTAGCTGCTGCTGCTGTGTGTGTGTGTGTGTGTGTAAGGAAAAAAGTCAGTTGAGGTCACTGCTTTTGCAGCCGGCTGTAAGTCCGGGCTACCATCTGGTGGCTTTAATTTTGAAAGTCTGTGGGGAAAAATTCTAAAAAATATTTTGGAGAGTATGGAAAACACAAAAAGTGAAACTAATTCTGAACATTTTGCCGCTGCGCAACAGCACTTCCACAAATTAAGAGAAAAATTCGGTAACCAAAGGTTGGTGTGGTAATGTCGAGCAGAATTCTACACATAATGTTCCACCTGAGATTATGCAAGCAAACCACTTAGGTTTTGCTCTTACATAAAACGATCGCAGCTCCTCTCACCCCTCACTAGAAAATACATTCAGTTACAAGCTTAGTGCCCCCTTCACATACAATAGCTAAAAAACACTTCACTTATAAGTACTGCTCCGTCATTTCCTCACATAAAAACACAACTGCTGTCTCCTAGATTCATTCCAAGCCCCGTGGTGCAGTCTGGGCGAGTGCGGGGAACAGTACTGCCTGGTGTGGGAGTCACGTTTCCTCAGGGATCTGGGCTCAGCCATGGCCTCTCTGTTGGATGGCCTGGTCAGCATGGTGGCCCAGGAAGCGCTCAAGTACACGGTGCTCTCAGGTAGGAGGCCGGTCATTCAGGGAGCATGAGAAGTCAATACCATTGTTGCAGACAATGAAATCATTTCTTTTCTACTCTAATCGGGTTATCCAGCAATTCACCTTTTGTTGTATTGACCCTTGCTTGTTACTGCATTGATATCCAGGCATCGTGACGGCTCTAACGTGGCCTGCGTCTTTACTGGCAGCAGCCAGCGTCATTGACCACCCCTGGTGTGTTTGTCTGAACCGCTCAGCTGAGGTGGGGAAACACCTGGCACAGGTTTTGAGAAGCAGACAGCAGGTATCGTACCTCTTACCTCTGTTGAAACACACTTTACCATGGTGTACCACAGTATTGTGTCAGCTGTATACTTTGTATACACACTAATAATTGCATTAGTTCCATTTCAACCCTAATGTTACAGTTCTTTGTTCCTTTGATTGTATATTAAAACAAAACCTGAAATGAAATGCTTTATTGCATCTTTTCTTCTCTCTATATTTAAAGGGGAAGCGGCCAGTCAGTCTCATAGGTTTCAGTCTTGGGGCAAGAGTTATCTACTATTGTCTGCAGGAGCTTGCCAATGACCAGGGTATGAGCACACTTCTGTCATTAAACCATATTTTTGGTCCGCTCAATTTGATTGTAGCATTGACTTTTGACTAGTCTGAACTGTAATGATAATGGACCAAAGAATAACCATTTAAATGTGAAACTTTGTGTAAGTGAACTGTCATTAACCTAATTCATTGTCTTTTTTTTTTTTTTTTTACATTGGACATTTTTCTGACAAACTAGTTCAGTTACATGTTGGTGTGACTTTTCAGGTAGTGAAGGAGTAGTGGAAGATGTAGTCCTCCTGGGGGCCCCTGTGGATGGATCTGAAAAGGCCTGGGAGAGAATGACCAGGGTGGTGGCTGGAAAAATAGTTAACGGCTACTGCAGGTAATCTGTGCTATGTTTGCATGTTTAGTAAATGTTTACGGTTGCTTTCTAGTTTTGATATATTCATTGTTTAGTCACTGTATATTTGGGGCCCAGTGTTTTGGCTGCTGTGGATTCAGAAACTACTGTCTTGATGGCAGGAATTGGTGGGAAAAAAGGAAATGGTGGAAGTATTGCATTAAGAAATTACTTTTTCAAACTATTCACCTGTCAGAGGGGACTGGCTCCTGGGATTCTTGTACCGAAGTTCAGCTGCACAGCTATCTGTCGCTGGGCTGCAGCCAATCAACATCCAGGACCGGCGTATAATCAATGTGGATCTTTCCTCTGTGGTGAGTCACAGAATTAACCACAACAGCAATGTTAAGGGCTGTAAATCTAAAACAGCGAGCAGGATGATGCTAAAACACTGTTGAGCTGAGAGGAACTGCAGAGGCTGGTGAAAATTCTTTATGGGATCATCACTGAACAACTTCTTTACACAGAGTCAATAGACCAATTATTAATATTAAAAAAATACATTACATTGATTACTACAGCTTTAAACAAACACCCAGCTGGACATTTTTTGAAAAAAAAAAAGTTATTTTTTGTTATTAATACAAAAACAGTTTCTTATAAATGTGAATAAAATGATATAATAGAATTAATATAACTTAGGGGTGCAATATTATTAAAGACAGAATTTTATTAGTTCTTAAAAGGATACAGTTGTATTGTTTAAATAAAATGTAAAAATAAGAAACAATAAGGCCCCTGCTGGTCTGTTTGAGTTCACAGCAATGCCTTTGTACCACCCTGTAAATCAACATGATTCCATAAGAAACTTAACACACAATACTTATCATGGTAAGTTGTTTTGTTGAACCACCTAAAGCATTAGAGGTTTCACATTTCACTCAACTGAACATTTAAAAAGATACTTGACATGCATGAAGCACCATACACTATATACCTGGTCATGTGATGTGAGGAACTGGAAAATCTTCTGTATGAAACAAATGTGAAAAAAGAAGAGTTTGTACAAATAAATTATATTTACTTTAAAAAAAAAACTATACACTATATTTTAAAAAGAAATATGTATCCTTCGAACAAGAACAGTGAAACCATTTCTCTGCTTCCCAGGTCAAAGGTCACTTGGACTACATGCGTCAGATGGACACCATCTTGGTGGCAGTAGGAGTTCCCACCAAAGAAGTCCCAGGAGCCTCCTTTGCTCTCCCTCAGCCTGTAACAGTTACAAAGGCAACAGTGGACGTCCCTGACCAAACCCCCAATGAGGAACAAGAGACTGAGACTTGTACAGAAGAAAGTGGAGCTGTAAAAGAGGTGGCAGAAACGGACGAGATGGGTGACGGTTGGGATATCCCTGATATTTCAGACCTGCTGGACTCATTAAATGACACAGACTCAGAGGGTCGAATCGGAGTTAAGAATAATTTACCACACGTTTCGGAGGAAAACGCCACTGATGAAGACGCAGCATCTCATTTTACTGTGTGTGACGGTGTAGAAGAGAGTGACCCTGATGATGAACACATATCATGGAGCTGGGATGATACACACTGGACTACAGAACACACACACAAACAAAGGCAGCCAAACTTGTAAAGAGCATGTTACAGGACCAGCTGCTCCCCTGTAAATCTCCCCTTCTCAAGTTTTTTTCAGCATCAAGGCTTTGTTGGAGAAATATTCATTCCATTCTCAGCACACTGACATGCCAGACACGGCTACAGTCAATGCACACATATGGCAGCCTCAAGTGAGAAGTCTCAGAAATAACTGCTTTGTTGAACCATGAACTGTTTTTTAGACTAATGTATTAATTTAATTCAAATGTAACTTTGTAAATGAAGTAGATTTTTTTAAAAAAACTGTAAATATTGTCATCATTTATTCCTTAAACACGCTGTGAGATTAAATACCTCTAAACAGTATTTGTTTTGCAGGTTTTAGAGGGTGCTTTAAAATAGGTAATGTCTTTATACCTCTCATGGTTCTCAGTTGGCTTGGTTGCTATGGATATTATCACAGAAATTTGATTTTCATAAGGCCAGTGGACAGTTGAGTGAATTTGTCTTCCTCAAGGCCTTTCCCCTTCTGTCCTGCACCAATACCAATGTGAAACACTCCGTACCATAGAGTTACACAGAGCTTAGTTACATTTTAGACTGGCACTGATAGTTGGAGATAATCTTAAACCAGACATTTGTGTTTTAGTAATAGACATGTAATTCTTTTTTTTTAAACATATTTCATGATGAAGAAACACGCAACTCAAGGTAGAACCAGGGCAGAGCTTACTGAATATGTGTCCGTAGACATTTTTCTGTGACAATAAAGAATTAATGTTTAAATTAGATTCCTTTTTATTTCTCGTAGGCCTAAACCTCTGACCTCATGGTGAGTTTTTATGAGTCTGAATAACTTTTCCTTTAACCCTGACGTAATATATTAGTTGACTGAATTTCCATAATTGCTATTCAGTCCAGGGTGTCGACCTGATTGGGCAGAAGCAGAGGCAACTCGATGCCAGCGTGCTCGGCGTCCATCAGGTTGACGGCATCAGTGGCGGTGGCAGGGGGGTGAGTAGGGTCAGAGGCCAGGGGGGAGGGGGGATTGCTGGGCATGTTGGGCTCTCCTGAGTTGCGGAGCGAGAGGGAGAGCGCTGGCGAGGGTCTTCTGGTCGACCGTGAGAAACAGCAGGGCAACACCTTCCCCAGAGCTCGCTTGAAGTCCCTCATGAACAGTGGATAGATGATGGGGTTCATCGTGCTGTTGCAGTAACCCAGCCAGGTGATGGCGTCAAAGAGCGCGAGAGGGATGCACTCACACACTGCCTGGATGAAGATGTGAAAGGTAACAGAGATCCATTTATGGTAAAAGTGAAAATAATTCATTACAGAAATGCATCAGAAAATAAATGAGAAAAAAAGATAAAAAATAAGAGGAATAACCTTACAGAATTTTTGAGCCAAAGTAATGTTATTAAACAGTATTTTTACGAGAGGCTCCCTGTTTTATTCTTATTCTTCATATGCATGAGGCTGCAAGCAGCTGACCAACATCATCCTGCTGGTTTTACACTGTTCTGTTCTGCAAATGTTTTATGAGGAAGCAAATTCAGCATGTTTATTGGACCTCAAAGATGCACACAGTGTAAACATAATTTTATGTAAAAAAAAAACAAAAAAAACTCTACATGGCATCGTTAATCTACAGTACAAAAAACAAAAAAATCTATTTGTCTAAATCTATCTATTTTCTATTGATTTATGTATTTATATTTTTACTCAAAATTGTATTTCTTTATTTTCAGTTAATTTTGCACAATTTTGTCATTTTTATTTATTTCTTTATCTGTTTACTTTTCATTTCCCACTTCCATTTTGGGATAGATTTCAAGTAGCTGAGTGGGAAAATCATCAATAGACAGTTAATTTACCCTATAGCTCTGAAATATATGAGGAAATAAATAAATACATAAATAAATAAGGATATAGACAAAAATACACTGTACATATAGTCAAATCTATCTATAATCTTTATTTGTTGTCCAGTGTTTAATTTTTTTATCCTTCTTGGCATTATTTCCTATAGTTTAATTTATTATTCATTCTTTTTTATTTTCCTGTACCTTTTTGGCCCCAATACATTTGAAATAGCTGAGTTGTGTAATCAGCATGAAAAGAAGACAGATTTTCTTTCTGACTAATCACATGGGCTGTCCATCAGTCCCTTTCTTACAGAACATTTAATTTTCCCTGAATAGAACTTGCAAATACATTTGCGTCTGACGGTCAAAAACACTGATCTTGAACATAACCACTAGGTTTAGAGAAGGACAGTGAAGGAGGAGACAGCTGTTAGAGGAGAGCTTCCAATACTATCAAGATGAGACGGGGAGGCGGTGGGAATGGGACAGAAAGGAGGGGTGCGTTTCACACACCACATTGAGTGTGAAAAGGAAGGAGAGCGCAGACACAGTCAAGTCTCTGTGCTCTATGTTATGCAGGGGAGAAGCGAGAGGGCACAGATGGGAAATCAAAATGACTGGATCATTGAAAGCTTGAAAAACAGGACAAGTGTCATTACCAATTTAGATTAAGCTGTTTTTTGACATTCATTTAGTCTCGCCGAGGTTCTCCCTGGCTTCCAATGTTTGATCGCTGAGCAGTGAGTGTGTGTGCTCGGTCTAATCAAATCAAAATCAACATCTTACAAAGAATACCAATTATTAATGGTATTGTGTTGTTTTCGGGGTTTTGGAATGAGTCAGCCACAGGGAGCTGAAATGCCAATCTATTTCCTCGTTGGATAGCTTGGCGAGGCTGTGACGCCAAGGCTGGCCAACACAAAAATAGACCGGTATCCAAGTGTTTTTTTTACTTTCATCTTTCTTTCTTTTGCATTTATTTCACACTGTTTTCGCACACCACACATGTAAATTTGTGAGAAAACTGACAGAAAAAGAAGAAAAAAACACTCTGAGTCACTGAAATATACAGAATAGGAAAGCTATTCCAAAAACAGAAAAACAACCTCAGGCTTTTTTAATGATGAAGTTAATTGTTGCAAATCTTTATAGTAAAGAGAGAACATGTGCACGTGCATGTAAGTGAAGATAACCTGGGCAGAATGAAATGATTCATCTGATCATGTGTCTCATATCAAGGATTTGTTTGGCATATCAGATGTGTACTTATTTGTCATGTTATCTGTATTCAGTTTTTTTATTTTATCTACAGACTGTCTATAGATAGACAGTGTCATATCTGTGGTAGACTCTGAGTCTAATCCATCTACTGACCTGAGCCATGTTGGTGATGAAGAAGGGTAACCAAGCGCTAAAGAAGAGTCCCAGGAGGACTCCCAGTGTCAGACTGGCCTTCAGGGCCCTCCGGCCCTGCCTGTGAGCCAGACGACGTTCACTGTTCACCGATGGCTGTGGACAGTAGAGAAGAAATTTGGAATATAAATATAGAATATGTACCCTTGAATTATAGATCAATGCCAGCATTGTTATTTTGAAAAAGTTACTCTCAGCACATCTTTATGGCCTCTTTGATATGACATTAAATTACATTACATTACATGAATTCAATTCATTATTTTATGCATTTAATTAGTGACATGATCATTGTGAGAAATTCAAGGTAAGAAACCATCCACCCTCAAGCACCTCTAAAGCTTACTGATGAACACAATACCTTATTTGCTTAATCTTTAAAAGACTGACATGGTTGTCTTCATGGGGAAGTTCTGACTGTGTACTGGACTAACAAAGAAGACATGTTGTCATGCAGCTGTAGCTCACAGATGAGAAAGGGGTATTTGATCTACTCATCTAACTCTGGGTAAGAAACTAAACAAGAAACTGTTTCAATCAAATAAAAATATTTCATGTCTTATCTTCCTTTACAATTCCTCAGAAAAGAAGAGAAGAAAGAAACCAAATATTCGAGGCAAAATTTTGGGGAATGTGTGTAAAATGAAGCACGAACAATCTAAAATAGTTCCATCTGATAGGATTGTTCAGCATCAAAAGGTTTAAATGTTACACTTTGTGTCAGTGGCACATGGCTTCCATGAAGAGTTGGAGCAGGCAGTACAAAATATATAAAATATAAAATTAAAATAACATTTTTGGCGCTGAATTTTTAAAAAAAAGTAATTTAGAACTAACTGTCCTGCTGTGTGTGTGTGTGTGTGTGTGTGTGTGTGTGTTCACTGGTTCACTGCAGGCAAATGTGACAGACTATGTGGCTGTGATCCTTGCAGATGGGGGTAGCCACATCTGACACACAGTCTGGACTGCTCTCTAAGATTTTTGCACAGGTTTTACACCACCTTTGACTGGGTCTCTGCTTTTCTTGTATTGATTTTTGGGCAAAAATGTCAGAAGAGCAAAACATTGTTAAGCTGTTCACCATATCATCAAGTATTCCTGCAGAAAAATGTTTTCTGTGTCTACTACTGTATATACACTTATGGTGTTTTCAGATTAATATTACTGCATGTGCATGTTGCATTTTACTGCTCTAGATGTTTAAGATTGAGGTCATTTCAACTACTTTATATACTATTTATTTGGTACTTTAATCTACAGAAATACATCATATTCTATAAGATCATCATATGTTTATGAAATAGTTTATTGAGATATAGAAGGATTTTCTCAAACCATAAATTGATACATAATCCTTCAGTTTATCAGAAATTTGGAGATGCATGTTTTTACAGACAGGAGGGGTATCTTAAAGGTATCTGCAAAGTGACCAAAGCTGTTGTGAAATAAAAAGTATACTTGCTTCAGAGATGTAATGGAGTAAATTATAAAGTTGTGTAAAACGGAAATACACTTACCTCAAATTTGTAATTAAGTACAGTATTTGAGTAATTGTACTTAATTACATTTCACGTTTTAGCATCTGCCCTTAACATCACCACTTCTTTATTACTAAATAGTCTCATTGCAAGAACTGTAAATCTTTACACTTCCACGGTGCTTCTTCTCATCAAGAAACCCGCATCCCACTTCGGTGCTACAACACAATTATCGGAATATTTTCAGACCCGCAGTGTTAAATGGTACATGCATCACATTGAACACAAAGTAGTTTGTATGAAACACCACAACAGTTTGGGTCAGGTTAGTCATACCTTTATAAATACTTTCAAACTAGGTCAGGTACTTTTATAATTAAATACATCAGGGCAGTGAAGTGTCTGAACTCGAAGCTCAGGTCGTGGAAAGTGAAAATTGCTAATTTAGCTGCGGTAAAAAGAGTGTTTTTGAAGGGTTTCGCTTTTTACATTTGAAGAGCACAGTGGCCTTTAATTATATAAAAAATAACATTTTCAGGAGTTTATAATTGCTGCACTTAAGATATTAAACTTAGAAGTGAATTTCAACTGTATAAAAGGCAATTTAAGGGAATGGCATGATATGTAGGTATGAACACTATTATGTAAAACCCAAAAGACTAAATTTAGAACACTTGCGATTTGGTTATGATCTTTGTGCTGCCTTCTCCACTCACAGAGTCAACCTTTTCAACTCCTACTCTAATTGTTCAGTGTTTTATTAAAGTCTTTGTCATTCCTCATACACTGAGCACCCTCGAGTATTTATAACATAACCCATGTCTGGTTTGTTTTACTATTTGGTCTCTCTTCCTTACCGGTATGTTTTGTGACACTGGAGGTTCTTGGTGGCTGCAGTCATCTCCGTCCTGTTGAGCTTGCCCTGCTGCAACCCCAGGTGAAGGAGGCCTGGAAGGTTCCCCCAGAGAGGGATGTGGGTGTGGTGGGTGGCTCAGTGCTGCAACTCTCTTTGCCTGCCTCCGTGCTGCCAGAAGGATCCGACAGTAGGTGAAGCAAATGGCGCTGGAGGGCAAAAAGAACGTGAGCACAGATGCCACCAGGGCAAAGGGCAGGGTGACCCTCAGGCGGCACTGGAAGGACAGGCCTCCTGATGGTGATAGCTGAAAGTAGGATGCTGGGTACAGGGTATCAGAGTACAGGCTGATGTTGCTACTGCTGAGTCCAGGAACCAATGAGTGTCCACTCCTGTGGCCTAAGCTGTGCCATTTCATCTCAATGGGCAGGAAGGAGGCCAATGCTGCCAACCCCCAAGCTGCACCAACAAGGAGCAGCGCCCGAGGTGGGGTCATCCTCTGCTTGTACCGCAGCGGTGAGATGATGAAGAGGTAACGGTCCAGGCTGATCACACACAGGTTAAGGATGGATGCACTGCAGCACATGACATCAAAGCAAAGCCAAATGGGACAAAAAGCAGGCCACAGCACCCAGGCCCCGCACAGCACATTGAGCATGGCTGGGGGCATGACCACCAGGGCCACCATTAGGTCCGACAGGAACAGGGACACCAGGAAGCAGTTCGAGGTGCAACGCAAAGAGCGATGGGCAAACACCAAAGCAATGAGCAACATGTTGCCACAGATTGTCATGAGGATGATGACAGTCAGCATGAAAGCCAACAACCACGGGCCACTGCCAGTGATGTTCCAAGCACCGCTGGTGGGAGAGCTGCTGTTGTAGCTCCCTACAGAGCCGGACAAGTGAGAGTCAGCCATGGTGCTGGTTGGAAATAATCAATGAGCCAACTCCTGAAGGATCCTTTTCAGGCACTACTAAATTTAATAGACCTTAAACCGTTCTCCCTCGCAGCCAGAGCTCTCACTAAGGTGACATGGTTGATTAAAAAGAAGCCACTGAGGTCTTGTGTTGAGATTCCAGCCCTCTCTCTGTCCAGTTTAACCAGACTGTTCTCCATGGTCAAATATCTCCACCTCTCTTTGGCAGGAATACATCCAGGTGCCCTGGGGTTGCGTCCACTGCCTCCAGTATGGTGATCAAAATCAGCAACACAGTTTCATTCATCTTTCCATCCTGGGCAGCCTTATCCACAGCTAAGAGCCAGAATGAGCCATTCGACAGCTGACAGAGGGTTTCGAAGCAGCATGTCACAATGATGACAGTCACTGGAGGAGGGCACACAGAGAGATAAGCACGACTAGACATACAAGAGCTGTGCCAGTGAGAGGAATTACTGAGGGTGAAGAGAACAAGGACCAATTCTCAGAATTATACCTCACCTCACAGAAGTGGAATTGCACAGCTTCCGAAAGTCCTTTGCCGAGCTGGAGCTCTGCTGCCTTTCACAGGTCCTTTCATTCTGGGAAAGAGCGTAGGGGAGCAGAAACCAACACAAACCTCTGCAGCAGTCATTTGTAAGCAAGGCTCTGTTCATAAGTGCTCTAGAGGTATCACGGTCCTCGTAATGCTGCCTTTATATTCCTCGCTCCGTTAATCCCTGTGTCGTCCACTCCAGCGCGCCTCCTGCACAGCTTCTGAGAAGGAGCGTGTCAAAGCATTGAGCTGTTAATGCATAACCATGCACAGTCACAGCCAAGAAATGCTAATTCTACATCATAGGAACTGGTGTGGGTGGTGGTTTTCCATGTTTGGTCATGTTTTTTTTAACTACAGAGACACAACTATAATGGCATTTGTGTAAGGCATTATAAAGATTTAATGTGAAGTTAGGTCTCTTTGCAAAGGGACTCTGCATTCTACTTGCTTTTTCCCTCCATTGTATGTGGACAATTTACTTACATATTGGGTGTCGGATTTGTTAAAGGAGTCAGCTTTCATATTTTTTCTTTTTCCTTTTTGAGCTGCAGTAGCAAGGTCCATGATATCTAAAGATCCCACCCTCTTTTTCATGTTTTAATCATCCAAAAACCCAAATCACACTGGGTTTAATTAAGCTTTTTACTCAACAGTCCATGCATTACAAATGTTGTTTCCTTCCAAATAATCTTGACCTGGATTTGTTTGGAATTTATTTAATCCTTTTTGATGTGCTGATGTAGTTTTGACTGCTGGCCATTCCAGATACAGGGGTAGTTCACCTAAAACCACCTATAATTTGACTTAATTTACATAAATGTGAGTGGCTTAGTCCTCATTTTTCTATTAGTCTTTTTTTCTGTTGTCAGTGTCAAAAGGCTCAATTGCTTTTAGTATGACTCAGTGTTTTATTTTCCTGTTCTAACAACTATCAGAATAAAATAGTAGTCACTTCACCTTGTTCTTACATTATTATCAATCCAGACGAGAGGACATGACAGCAATAATTAATAAATGCTAAATGTAATATGCAAAGCTCTCAATTTTCATGCCCCCTCAGAACTGACTAATCTCCTATCACTACACCCTGTCATCTGCCACATCAGATCAGCTGCTGCCAACCTTCTGACCCCCTCTCACCCACACCAAGCCCACCGCCTTATGGGACAGCGTTTGCAAAGCAGCCTCCACCTCCCTCCACGACACATTTCAGAAAATCACTCCCACTCACATTGAGAAATAAACAGAATACACTCCTTTTCAGAGCACCAGAGCTAATTTTAGTTTTTATGATTATTTTATTAAATAAACACAGACTGTTCTGAGCAGGCACATACAAATCATTCAGAGTCATACTAGGGATGGAACGTTCAACAGGGAGACATGGATCTCACTGCAGAACAGTGCAAATGGTGACTCTCCCACAGGCAAAACAAAACAAAAAGAACAAACTAAAAAAAAAATAAAAATGACAGTCCCTCGATGACTTGCAGACATTACTCCTGTTGACAAAAATAGAAATCAGTTACGTAAATCGTGATTTACATAAACAACGACACGTTTGTTATTCTGAGGTAGAGATAAGGAATCATTTGTGGAAGTTGCTGTATGCGTTTTATTGCACAAACAAACCTTTTCGCTTCTGTGCAGCAAATAATGCGACCTCAGGTCATTCTGACAGTTGGCATATGCCATGCCAAGTCCCGCTCCTGAGCCGAAAGAAATCGGCCAGGTGTGCCCTACAAATCAAACAGGTATCTCTTACACAGCGAAGCACGTCACAGTGTTATTAAAAACATGCCAGAGAGAGTGTGTGAAGTCCTTTTCACACTCTTGTTGTTACGTCGTGCCTGTTTTTTCTTTTCTGTACTTAACTTTAATATTCACATGCTGTTTGAGGATGGGTGTTGATGGTGCTCTTCTCACAACAAAAGCATTAAAGTATTTCTATTACAAATTCATAAAATCACATACTGAGTTAGATAAGACTGTTGTTATTTAAGACTGTGCTCCTCTTGTCAAAAACCTCTGAGCCAAATGAAAGGTTAAATATTAAGTACAGCGACGATCCAGTGAAACTACTCACGTTTGAAGAACAGAACAGAAAACACGATTCCTAAGCCCAGACCAGTACCTGCAACAAGAGGATCATATCACAAATGGAAATGTACCTTTTAATGACTGTTTATCATTTAACTTATACATCTATTCCTTCATCTTTATTTATTTATCGTGTGCGTATACACACACACGTCCTTATGTACTGTATATTCTTCACAACCTTTGTTCCCCTGTAATGCACTGGTTTCCAACACAGATAAACAATAAATCAAACTCTTGGTCTGACTTGTACTTTCATTCATACAGGGGGAGGGAGGTACTCTATTGTTCACGTTTCTCTCTGAAACTGGTTGATAACGTAGAGTCATCTCCTCTGACTGTTTCAATGAACACCTGTAGTGATGCCCAACAGAAATGATGCTGTCAAAGACATCACACCAAACCCCATTCAAACATTTCACTGTTCTATGGTGCTTTGCTTATTTGTATAGCAGAATATACATGACTGAATACTTTAAATGACAGGGTACATTGGTCAAATACACCAAGTGATTCACTGTTCATCATACCTTTTCAATAAGTGAACTCAACTTTATCCTGTTCCCTGTCGCCATTTCTATCTAGCTGTGTTAGATCAGCAAATAGTGGAGCTGTAAACCGAGACGATGGAGAGTTTAAATGACATAAAACATATTCACGTTATGGTAAACTGCTGGATGGTCCCCTTTAATGTCAGAATAAAGTATCAGACATGTGACTGCTCTATCAGTTGTCCTTTATAAGCCCTTTGTGGCTAGCTAGTTAGCTTCTCGCCCAGTCAATGACAGCCGGGGACTACAATAAAAAGCTGCTGCTGATCTTGTTCCTGTTCAGGGATTTTACTGTGCCGTACTATGCAGAAGACTTTGGGATATTTACCGAGTTTAATGGCACCGTCTGCCAGGCATCGGTCCCACTTTTTCCCCAGCTCCTTCTCAGACATGTTGAACATTAGCTTGGTTCAGGATACAAGTGTCAAAGGCAGCTGCTGCTTTCGGGTGCTGTCGGAAATATGAGTTACCTATTCTGAAGGCTGAAGAAGGGCCAAGTCACAAAGTGCTGAGGGTTTTAGGCCGGAAGTGTTTAACCCTCCTGTTATGTTCATTTCTCAGGAACAGCAATGATGTTCCTAGGTCAGTTTGTTTAATTATCTAAAAGTGACAAAAAACAAAAAATCCCTATAAAGATTGTTTATATTGGCTCTATTACTAACCATTTCAGTCAATATTTAGTTCAATGGTTTTCTTTACCTCTCATAATTCTTTTGTTCCGGGGCAAATTGACCCGCAACATAACAGAAAGGTTAAAATCTTTTTTTTATCGGCTCGATGTTGTCAACAATATAGAAGGTACATTATATCTGAAAAAAATGTCCAAACAGAAGGGAGCTCGTTCGTGGTTGTTTCAGTGAACGCAACATTACGTCAGTCTTCCAAACCCTGCGACGCTTTTACACCTAAAGAGGTCTAATGTCCTAATGTCGCCACCCAGCGGCGAAATATACAATAACACAGACGGTAATACACGAATACACAGTGTATACTGAACACACTGAACAGTGTATGTATATCATAACCCAAACAGTACCTCACATACTGAATATACTAGGTATACTGAATATACAGTGCATGTACGTTATGGAAGAAAAAAAAACAGACGCATTTCTTAAATTGAAAATTTATTTCAAACTTTCTTACTGAAATTTCCTTTGACACAAATCAGTACACTGATGAAGTCATTACAGCATGTTCACCTTTAACACTGATTTCCTGAGATGACAATGTACATTTCTAACAACATACAGTGCATGGACATTTCATATCCATTACATGAATAGTAGGTATGTTTTGAAATTGTTACCATTAAATAAAGACGTGCCACTACATCAGCTGGCACACTTTATTAATGTGCATCCAAATCTGAAAACTAGAAAACCGGTGTTAACCACATAGAATCCAAGTAATAAACATGGACTTCATGTTGTATATGATTTCTAAAAACAGACTGACAAGCGTATCAAATTCATAAAATGAGACAATCGCATACAAATGATCCACTGTCACTCCTCAGCAGGCAAACTGTGTGAAACAACCAAAGTCATCTAGTTGGCAGTGATTATCAAGCACAGCCTCTTAAGATGGTGTACAACACGAGTTGGCTTCTCAATGAACTTCAAGTGAACTCATAGCAGGGGTGGATATGAGCATATTACATATTGTGAGTGCATGTGAGCGGCAAAGAGGCACCAAAGAGGTAGAAACTGTGTCCTCCAAGAGTAAATGCATCTTTGGCCAAAAAAAAAAAAAAATCCCCTTTGCTCTACTCCAGTACGTGTGTTTTAGCTCCAAGACACCTCATAGAAAGTCCCGGTTTATATGGAATTCACTCCAACACATCTGCAATGATACTACACATACTGTACATTTGAAAACAATAGCTACCAATCAGATATACCAGCAGGTAAATGTTTCTGGATAGCCAGAACATTGTGTTTAAGTGGTCATCACTACAAAAAAATATACTGTGGTTTGACTGCATTCCATCTCATGTAAAAAATAACAACGTGAACACAGGTGATCATCAACCCTGTCTCCTGGTGCTGAAGGACTTGTTGCCCCCACCACAGTTCACTCTGAAGCTATTCTGATCACTCGTTGGATTGAGGGGACTGTTCTTGTGCTGCTGCTGCTGCTGGGTTGGTTTCTTCTCTCACTGTCTTCACAGAGCCTTTGCTGATGGCCAGGAGGTCACGCAGCTCCTTGTTCTCAATCTGAACAAGACAGAATAACCAGGTATGTCAAACATTTAAAATAAGGCCAATTATTCCAAACACACATCATGACATATTTTCTCACTCACTTCTAGTGGTTATCCATACATGTAGATAGTTTGGTTTAATTAGTCCAGATATCTGTCTCTGAGATGTCTGACTCTACCTAAATAAAGCTGAGGTGAACAGAATTACATTTTACAATGTATTGCAGACTTAGAAAAAAATTAAATAAAAAATCCAGCAGTTACTTTAAATTAATTTGAATAGCAGCACATATCTTAGAGATGGATATCACAACATCTGGGTAAATACAACCAAATCTTCATGACCAGTAATCACTAGAGGTCAGTGAAAATACATTTTTATTTTTTTATATTTAGGTGAACCAACTCTTGAATAAATTGGACAGAAATTTGGATTCCTGATTCTATTATTATAAGAATTAGAAATTACAACCTAAATGAAAGAAATGTTAAAAAAAAGTTCATACTGTATATGTGCAATATATCCAGATTAACAGATCAACATATTTATACATAAATAGAGAAAATACAGTCACGTGTTTTGTATTGTATGTGCACATATTATACAACTGCAGTATGTTTATGCAGAAATGTCTTTTTGTGTGTATGTATTGCAATGGATCTCTTAACCTCAGCTAGGAAAGATACCACATAGAGACACAGAAACAGAATCAGTGTGCAGTTTTCAGAGATACATTCCCAGAAATATGAACTCAATCAGAAAAAAAAACATCTTCACTTGTTCCTGATTCCTCTGAAGCACTCTGCTTACCTCTAGCTGAGCCAACCTCTCTCGAACAGAGCAGTAGTGCTGATCATCCACCTGCACTGCTCTTCTCATCACCTGGCCCATCTCACATATCCGCTCCACCTGACTCTGCACTTCCTGAAGATGTTTAAAAAAAAAAAAAAAAAATCAATACACAACCATTTATTTGTAACTCTAACCTATGGATGACTGAGAATCTTAAATTGTAAGTCAGCCTGCGTACTTTTGCGTGATCCTCGTGCAGGCTGAGCACAGGTTTGGTGTCCAGCTCCTTCTTCGCCATCATCAGCTGGAGCATCTGCTTACGGTATCGACCCATGATCAACTCTAGCGCGTACTGGTGTTCTTCAAGAGACAACCACAGCTCTGCAGAGACAGGCACGAAGAGGGTTAGCAAAGACAGAAAACACCAGCCATGCAATCAACAGAACAGAGTGGTTTGTTTTTACCTTTATTCTCCTGCTGTAGTTCCTTGATTTGAGTGTTTTCCTGAGTCAGAAGAACGTGAGGCTTGTATTTGGTGAGCTCCTGAATCTCTGAAGTGTCTTCAATGTGCTGGGAGGAGAGAGCAGCAAAGTTATAATGAACAGAAAGACTGTTAACATTAAATCAAACATGAAATGCGGGAATATGTCATCTTCAAAAGCAGGTATGACCAGCATATTACAAAAAGCTGAGAGTGCATGCGAATATGTACATAACACCCAACTTCAAAAGGGAACACTGATGCTACAATGTGCGAGCATGATGGTGCAAAGCCTTTGTTTCATGTGTAAAAGAAATTCCTACTTTATAGTGTAGAAATACAATATGTTATTATTGGAAGGATTTACTTATTAAAATGTCTGAATCAAAAGGTAAATTACAAAAAAACTGATCTTGTCCATATGAATATTTCCACATTCAGAACATGTAGTTGTTTTTCCACTAATTAGAAGTTGAGCTGGTTGGTCAGCTATTTATTTATTGTGCTTGTTAAAGCAAATAAACACGTATACAAGCAAACCATCACCAGAAATAACACATATAAGAAGGTCATGCAAGATGTAAAATGAAACCTCGATCAGCGAAGGTCATGCCAAACTCCATTCATTCGTTGTGTTTCACCTCAAACACGCTGTGCACATACAAAGTGGCTCATCGAGCAGCACTCTGTGACAGCATGTTTGGTTGTGTTTTGACAGGAGCAGATTGTGGCATCATCAGCAGACACTTTAGTGAAACTCTGCTTGAGTTACTGTGACATGATGCGTCCTGATCTACCACATCATGTGTGGATGTCACTGATCAGTGCAGCCTTACACAGCCGTGTTGAATGAAAGCTCTGTGTGTCGGTGTTGGCATGTCTGTCCTAACCACTGACTGTATCTGTCCTTACCTTGTCTGGCAGGGTATTCCCCACCTCTCTCATGCTGTGCACCCTCTGGCTCAGAGCCCCGGACTGCTCGATCAGCCCCTCGGCCGCCGTGTCGTGCTCTTTCAGCCTCTCCAGGAGGGTCCGGGCATCGCCCATCACTTTCTCCAAAGTGCAGGCCATTGACTGGAGAGTGAGAGGTGCGGTGTGGACCGTGAACAGGCTCCTTCTCTCCGGCGGGGCGAAGTGTCGCTGTGTGCGGCTCTGCAGACTCAGGCAGCTGCGGTGACTTTATACCGACGTGTGCGCCCCGCTGCGGGCCTTCAGAGAGGCCAGTCTACAGAGAGGATACACACAGCACACACACATAAAAATCTATCAGTCTGGTTTGTTGTCAAGCCTGTCGTTTCCGGGAGAGACTCGACGCCATCGTCACTTCCGTTTCTTCTCAGTTGTTTATGCCTCAAGAGTCAAACCCAACTCGAGGCGGAGAGCGCCATCTGCTGGAGAGGTTATTAAGAGAGAGAACAGAACAGACACAGCTCAGGAGTGGACATGCACCGAAGAGCTCTAAAAGGAAAATGGAGCCTTTCAAATATCCTAACTGAGCCAATTAACTTGATGATTTTTTAAACAAAGCCCAGTTCCTATTATTTCACTGTGAGTGTTGCTGTGTAATTTACCTTGTGTCATAATGAATTTGGATGTTATTTAGTAACGTTTCAAACCCATCCCTATTTATGTGACCATGTTGATGCAATACCTCCAGTCTCACTGCAGCACCCACAGGACGATGACAATAAATGAGTACATATAATAACTGTGAAGAGAGTTCGTCACATTCGATTCGATTGTGATTGCTGAATTTCTTGATTAATTATTAATCATTAATAATGTAATAGGTATATTTCAGGACTTTCAGTGTCATTATCTTTTCAAGTCTTCGCTGGACTGAGGAGAGTTGCGGCCTCGCATGACATTTGTGTCTGTTTCCTTCTTGAACACTCAAGCTGCAACGTGTGGCCTCAGATACTCTACTGCCGGAGGAGAGCACCTACCATCAACGGACTAAACACAAAGTATGTGTCGAGCTCAGTCGTCTTGGTACTCATGAATGACAAGCCGATGGCTGTATATATGTTAAAGAAACTATTTCCACCATTATCCTGCTCCTGTATGCCCAGTTTCCCGTGGATCATTGCGAGGAGTACAATAAGGGACACTCATCAACAGCCGCGCAGCTCCGACCTTCTCCTTTCTTTATGCTCTCTTGTAGTCCCATCGTGGTGAAATCTCGCGATAGCCGCCTCCCTAATCACTACGTAATGTGCCGTGCTGCTTCTAGCGGCGCTGGTGACAGTGCTGAAAGCTGTTGGGGTGAGTTTTTATTAATGTTCCCGTTTCGCGAAACAACTCAGACACTTGGTTTAAATGTATGAGTGAGACATTTTTTCGCTGTTATCTGTTGTCCGTCAGAATTGAGCAGGTTTGCCGTCACCCGCATATCTCGGGCCTGGGTGGGGGCCGCCGTGTTTTTCCTTCCCATAAATCACCGCAACATCATGCTAACTAGCTCCTAGCCGTTGTTAGCATCGTGGACGGCCTGTCTGCGCTGTTAACGGCGCAGATAAAACAGCCATGTATCCCTAAAACTCGCCCCAATGTACCAAAGAGACAACACCTCTGTGAAATTGTTGTGTAGGACAGTGTTAGGTGCCGTTATTGATTAAATTCATCTCAAACCTCCGACCGGTTGACGACGCTTCTTTGTTGTTCCGTCCTCGTGCCGTTAGCTCCGATAACGTTATCTTTATTTTCCGAGTGTATGAAGGAATAAAACCATCGAGTTATTAGTGATTAGTTTAGTTTAAATAATTAGTTTTAAGTGTGCGCAGTCTGTGTAACAACTAATATTTAAGATTTAGTCGTTACAAACTGCTTTTGACCGCTCAGTTTAATTTTCTACTAAAAAGTGAAGTGCGTGATGCGACTCGGATCAAAACAAATATTGAAACTGTAATTTATTTAAATCCAGTAATTTCTTGTTTATCTTGTAGGTGCCGAATTTGTCAGTATAGCCAACAGTATTTTTGACAAACTTCAAATATTTTTTAAAACCAACTATTTTAGAAAAACTCAAAAAATGATAGATACAGCATTTTATTGCGTCGAGTTTGGTCGGCGTGTCCCAGTTTTAAAGAATAATACGATTGAGCTTACTTTTAGTGAACTATATGATCAAACCACATACCTTTTGACAATAACTATAAATACCCAATATACTTAGTATCTGTGCTAATTTAAAATCGCTGTCGCAGTGAATTAATTTCCCTTTAAGGCTGTTCAGCGAGACAACTTTAGCGAGATGCTAATCTGCCCGGCTCTGTTTGTGCACGCAAGGTCATTAAGATGACATTTAATTGTTAAATATGCACTTCATTTTGATTAACAAGCAGTAAAATAGCGACCAAATACTTTATTTGGTTGTTCAGGCACAAAGATTAGAGTTTGACTTGAGTTTTTGAAAAGAGCTGGTTAGTCAAGATGTGACGTTTTCGATATCGCTGCATGCCGCAACGTGTTGGATCAGGCCATGTTAGCAGATCCAGCTGAGGATGGAGCAGAGTCACATGGTCGGCCCTATCAGGGCTGCTGTGTTGAAACACACACTTTATTCTGGTTTATTACTCTGGCCATTTCAGTACTTTCTAATGAGTATTAAACAATCAGATGTTTAGTGGGTGTATTAACCCATCAGCACTCTTTCTGCATATCCACAAGCTAAAAAAATGGGGAGAAGAGGTCATCTCATGAGTTTTTCATCACTGTTCACTGCTCCTAACCTTTAGCCCACTTAACCAGCACATCTTGTAATAACTCACTTCTTTGTTTGCACCATGTTGAGGCGGTTCAGTTTTAGATCCCATGGGTTTAGTAATCATCCAAGCCTTGCAGATGAAAACAAAGCACAAAAATGGTTGTTGATTAACCTTTACATTTGGACATGAATACTAAGGAAGTGCCTTTAAAAGAGAGTCCCCCCCTCTATACTGCTAGGAATCTCACTTGAGTGCTTGGACAACATTATATTTTAACTTCCTGGAAAATCCGTTGGATGGGAGTGATTGCAACACAGTCACAGCAGAATAGATATCATGTGTCCCGGCTTGGCTCACCCAGCTTGTTTTTTTTTAAAGCAGTGTATTTAGGTCACAAACACTTTGCTCTCACCCACTGATAGAGATCACTTGGACTTTCTAACTAAATTTAGCAGAATTCACACACAGTACAGACACAAACTTTGTTCATCTTGTTGCTCTGCAGGCCTCACCTGCACACTGAACATATACAGTAGGTGTGCAAAGTAGTTAAGTTGACTGACAAAAGAGAGGGCCCTGGTCAGAAATGGTGCCATAAATATCATGGCCTGAACTGAAGGTATGTTCAAGGACTTGTTGATCCACAGCTCTTGCCTCCGAGTCAGCTGTTCTGCATTGTAGGCTGTATCCAGAGGCATCTGAGGAAAACCTATTATTATACTTGTGAGTCTGGGGGCAAAATCATCTAGTATTCTGGAAAAAAAAAAGACTTCAAACCACTGGTCCATAGGGTTGTGCTGTTTTTCATGCAACAGAAAATATGAAGTTCACACGACAGCGTAATTCTTTGGACGTTGTTTGTCTATGGGGTTAGCCCTCAAAATTTGATCTGTTGTTTGATATAAGGTGAACTCATTAATTCTGCTCAGCTAACCAAATCTGCTTTTTCCCCACAGTATGAAGTGAAACGGAACTGAATTTTTGTACCATCCGCAACTGCTTCAAGTTCAGATCATAACAAAGAAACTGAAGATAAACATCCCAAAACAAGCAAAGTTGCAACACTGAAGACACGTGGAAAAAAAAAGGGATCACTTCAAGGTTTAAAAGACAAGAAGTAACCAAATCCTGAAACGACCAAAGAAGACGCACATCAGCCTAATTGAAATGAGAAGAGAAGCAATCCGACGCCCAAGCATATTCTGAGAAGACAATAACTGATCTGAAACCAGAAGTTTGTGCCTACTCAACAGCTTTGACAAAGCACACGTCCCAACGCTGCTCCTAGCCCTCCTCATCCTCGCCACACCACCGACTCACCACCGGGGTGTGGAGTGGGCTGCTATCTGCTAGTTTTTTTTTTTCCCCCCATAGTTCCCCCCCGTCTTTCCCTCCCTCTACTCCTCCCACTGTTTTCATTGTATTTTTTTCTAAGCAGTGTTATTGCACCTGCGTTTGCCTTTTTTGCGCTAGATTTCTCCCCCCCCTTTTTGCTTTATGCAACCATCTAGAACTTGTGCCAGAAACCTGTAACAAGTGTGTGTGTTCAACTGTGTGCGTGAAGAGATCTGCAGGAACTGCATTGTCACAAAGATCCTGAGAATTACAACATTCAAGACGACGAATAAAGGTGGGTCTCAGTTGTAATCAATTCATAACAGGAGACCTATCATGTTAACTACAATTGTACTTTTTAGTTGTTTAGTCACTTTTTTCATTTGTCATGTTTTGAGTGATCCCCCCCATCGTGAGACTTTTTCCCTGTGAGTGGTTTAAGAAGTCAGGTTTAAAAAAACACAGTAAGTTGGATGGAACGTCAGAAACTGTAATTGGTTAATTCCCTATTTGTACACATTACACTGATATACAGATGTACAAACACATTGTGTTTGGTTGTGTAACACTCAATCCTGATTCAGTTTGTCCAGCTGCACTGATTTTTGGGCAGCAATGCAGAGGTTGTTTTCTTTTTTTATCACTGAACACAAATAACAGTGTGTTTGTCCTCCATGTTTGCTTGATCAACATCCAACTTCGACAAACACGTGCAACTATTTATAAAAGGGCTTTTATTGAAATTGTGTCTGAATTATATGGTTGCATTAATTGGAGCTTGGAATTCTCAATTTTTTTAACGGTAGCATCTTCGGTGATTGTTTATTTGCAACAACTGATTTCACTGACTATCACACCTTTAAGCAGAGACAGGGAAATATCAGTGAAAGCAGCTGCTGCAGTGTGTGGTTTGACTTTTCTTGTATATTCATTGCTTGTTGTACAGGATTACATGTTCCTAAAGTGGATGAGTGCAATAAGGGATCCTAAGTTAAGGGTTAGACTCTATTGTGTCAGTGACCTCTACATTGTCATTTGCTAAACTCTTCTTTAAAACGTAACAAAGGCCAGCTGAACTGAACTGAACTGCCACCACCTCCAAACAGTAAAACTGGCTATTCAATTTAGTTTGATTTGATTGCCTTCCCACACCCAGCCCGCACCTTTTTTCTATTCTGTCGTTTTCAAGTCATATCCTCCCCTGGTTTTTGCCTTTTCAACTCCCTCCCTGGGGGATTAAAGCCCACAGCTATTTTCCTTTTTGTTTGTGACACTTGGCACACTGGCTGACCTATCTGCCTTACCCGTTATGTTTGTTCCTCTCTTCACCCCTGCAGACATCCAGCGGTGTATCATTTGGGTGGTTACATAAAAATAGTACTTAACAGTCAAGCAAAAAAAAAAATCAAACAAGTAATCAAGTTCAGCAAGTGCTCAAGCAAGTTTGGTCCGAGTTTATGGGAAAATATGGGCAGCCCCTGGAAAGGCTTTGTTGAGTTTACCTTGCCTGCGTCGCCACCCACCGCGTTTGTTAGCGCTGACCTGAGCAGCACCTCCCCTGTCGGACTCAGCCTGTCGCCATATGGCCGATCCGTAAGTTTCACCTTCCCACCTCTTTTCTACGTGCCCCACCCCATCGAACACCCATCCACCCACCTTGCCCTGCATCTCTCTGCTGTGAATGGCCTAACCTCTTTCATCCTTTTCGGGCTCCCGAGACTAGCCTCTACTCAGTTATAGTGTTGCAGGGTGAGGTGTTTTCTGCTAACTACAGTGTAGACATTTGGTGCTTTTCACAAGTCCTGAAGAGCCTTTTTCCCTTTTCATTTTCTTATTTTTACTTTGCGTCACAGTGCACTGTAGTGCATAACCGTAATCAAGCCGTGACAGGGGCAAATCATTGGGCTACATTTATGCTGGTACTTCACTATCTAATCAAGGCGACACAAATACATACCAGCTGGTAGTTTTTCCTTAGGAAAAACGGATAAATGTCTTCAGAGTCGTTCACTGTGATAGTGGAGTACAGGGCCTAACAAAAGAGGCTGCTCTGGGACCCCCTCATAACCCATAACCCATCACCAACTTTCTGTCCACTGTAGATGCACCGCTATTTGACCTGTCATTTGCATTTTCCGATTGTCCATCTTCAGTTTAGTTTTATTTTATCAAACCCTGAGTAACATTTGCGACACTGCACTACTTTAATCAATTTTTCTGCACTACCCGTTCAAGTGATCTTCTCAGTTCTTAGGCTGCCTTCCCTGTAGAGTCTGTCCTGTTTGAATGCACTGGTGTTTTCAATTACATATTAGTGCTACTGGTTGATGTTGTAGTATGAGATTGTCACAGTAGCCGATTCAACGTTGTGGAGTGGCTTTATGGATATCTGTTTGGTATTTTCTGCTGGAGTTTGAGTATTGGTGGTGATATGTAAATATAATAGAATGGCATAAGGGGAATCTTTGTACAAAAGAACACATGTATAGAAACGTGTACGTATGTTACGCTTGCAATGGCAAACAAGGGGTGCCAAATGAAATGTTAAAATTGACAAGTTCAGTAGATGATGTAACATTTTATACCCAAATACTGGAAAATTGATTTTGCGTAATAATGAAACGTCTTGTGATATCTATAAATGCTCCTTTACAAGGCTGTTGCCTCCTCCCAGCAGCATATCCAAGTGCTATCCCCAGTGTCAGAAATGGAAAGAGGCTCCTCTGAACCGCCAGTGGCTCGCAACACTGGCTCTGCCCCATCTACCTCTACTGGTCCCATGCCTATTCCCCGCTCCTCTTCCGTCTCTTGCCATCCTCACCCAGGAAGTAAAAAACACAAGCGGACTCCCTTATATCAGAGATCAGTAAGAGGGCATGTTCGGTGGTGCCCACAATGACATAACAGCCCTGTGAGCTCCTGCTGTGTCATGTGACTTTTGCTAACAGCATGGTGTGTGGTTACATGAAACAGGAGTTCAACCAGAGTGTAGTGGCACATTTTGATAAATATTTTCATTGATATTCCAGTATAATCACTGGTTGGTTGGTAGAGAGATGATGAATTGTTTGTCTAACCAGAATTGCATGACATTTCTGCAATGTTGTGGTTACGTGTTTGGGACTAAAATTATGTGAGTGATCACATTGAGTGAATTTATTGCTCTTTAGTGCATGACACCAGGAAGTGCCCCACAGTGTCATTCATGTGTTTGTTTATTATTTTCCAGTTAATGGTATAAATCAATTTGAAACAACAACATGCGTTCTCCTCTGTTGATGACCATATAGCCCCAGAAGATGGATGTAGCTTTACTTTTGCTTCCCCCCCCCCTCCCCACTTCCTCTAAAGTTTGCTGTACCTGCATGATTGAAGTGCTTTTTTTGTTTGTTTTTAAGGTTAGCATCAAACACCGCATTTAACTGGTGCCTCCTTTTTTGTGTGCTTTGTGTTAAGCAACTACAGGATATATTTGAACTCTCACCTCTTCTCTTCCGCAGATGAGTTTTGACCCAGGCATGCTCCATAACAATGGACATACTGCATATGCCAATGGCACAGGGCCTGGCATTAGAGAGACTGGTGTGGTAGAGAAGCTCCTGACTTCTTATGGGTTCATCCAGTGCTCCGAACGTCAAGCTCGTCTCTTCTTCCACTGTTCCCAGTACAATGGCAACCTACAGGAACTTAAAATAGGAGGTGAGAGACCTTGGACTTATCAATCTAACTTCTTAACCTGTAGAACTTGTTAAAGAGGAATGTTTGTGCTGCATTACTGAAACTGATGTTGTATCATCTGAAGTGTGCTAAGTGTTTTGTTTTCTCTCGCTTTTGTCTTGTCAGATGATGTAGAATTTGAGGTATCCTCTGACAGGCGCACTGGCAAGCCCATAGCAGTGAAGCTGCTAAAGATAAAGCCAGAGGTGCTGCCAGAGGAGCGCATCTCGGGCCAGGTGGGGCCAGACCTGCACGCCTATCCCTTTACTGTGCTGCATGGTTATATTCATCCAGTTAAGGAACACCATTTTATTTTTGGTTCTGTCCTTGTTTGTCAACTTAACATTTATATGGCCCATTGTGTTTTTGGAGCAGGGGATGTTATGTAAGTACATTGTAAAATTTGATCCCCAGCTAATCCTGCATCTAAATTGAAGAACAACATTTTCAGTGAACATTTATAATTCATTTGAATTTCAGATTGGCTTGACATGCATGTTTGCTGGAGATGTTGAATGTCTATTGAACAAATATGGTCAAGTGGTCAACATAACTGCCTAGCAAGTGTATTCATTTCTCTGTGAATGCTCACAGTAACTCGTACAGCTCCATTGGTCAGTCTCACAAACTAAAACAAATCTTACATGTACAATTCTGGTACACGCCTGTGAAGAGGCAGTGAGCCTGACTGCTGCGTCACTAAGCTGAGCCCAGCAGATGAAGGTAGAGCCATGCCATGGCAGACTTTTGTACTTGTCTTATTGGTGATGCACAATTTATACCATGCAAGTGATGCCACTTGTCTTGTAATGCATACACATTTAATATGCGTCTACATGCTGAGCTCAATGTGACTCCACAAAACTGAGCACAGATTCTGATTCTTTCATTTGCTAACATGTTCAGTCAGCTTATCAGCATGCTAGAAGCTGCAAGAGGCCATGACTGTGTATACAGATTTTACACTGAAGCACATGCAGCTTTGCTAAACTGTGGATGATGTACTACATCTGTGACACTTGATATACTTGTTACTGTGACATTTGAAATTCAGCCATTTCATCCATCACATGTCCATAAATATTTTAATTGGGCTATGTTATTGCAATGGATATTTAATCTCAGATTGGTAAAGCAGTGTTTTAATGGCCTCCACCTGCAATTTCCTCCTTTTTCTGCAGGTTGTCTCAGCAATCCCGGTGCACTTGGATGGAAAGTCTGCTCCAGGCCAGGTGCCCACTGGCAGTGTGTGTTATGAAAGAAATGGGGTAAGAAGTAGCTTGGATTAGAGCATGCTTGATCAATGGAAGGAAGAATGTTGATGTAATTCAAAGTTTATTCTTCCATTCATTAGGATTTTGTACACACAGTGTTAAGTACTTGTTCTATGCTTGGCTGAGTTTTGCTAAATGCCTACTTAGATCGGCTTCCACATATGTTATGATTGTCAGTGATGTCAGTGAACCATGTAAGATATTAAATGTAATATCTGCAGCCTTCTCTCTTACAGTTGGTCTTAAATGTCAACTGTTTTTAGAGTAAACAAGTGTATCTCAAATCCTCAAAGTTTGGTGTAATTTTTCACAGGAAGTGTTCTACCTTACGTACACTCCTGATGACGTGGAGGGGAATATCCACCTGGACACAGGCGACAAAGTCAGCTTTTACATGGAGACAAACAAGCAGTAAGCCTTTACATCATGTCAGTGTTGTCTTATTAATCCTCAGCTTCTCCTCAGTTTAATAGTCATTGTTCTTTTTTATTTCAGTACTGGTGCAGTCAGTGCTCGTAATATTCAACTTGTGAAGAAAAAGCAAACGAGGTGCCAGGGTGTGGTGTGTGCTACAAAGGTAAGGGTCTTTGTCACAGAACGAAAGGTGTGTGTAATTTTTTTTTTTCCCCTGTCAAACCAGGATTTACCAACCTACCCTCTATCTTGTTTGTAAAGGGGTAGCGCAAACAGGTGTAACAAACGGTTTGTTGATGTACCTGTTGTATTGAAGCATGTGTTGTCTTTCAGGAGGCCTTTGGATTCATCGAGAGGGCCGATGTGGTGAAGGAGATCTTCTTTCACTACAGCGAGTTTAAGGGTGATTTGGAGGCTCTGCAGGCTGGAGATGATGTTGAGTTCACCATCAAAGACAGAAATGTAGGTCTTGTCAAGCTGTTTAACTTTAACATCCATAAATACTGGAGTAACCTGTGAATGTTGGATAAATCCAACTTTAATTGTAACTCTTTATGACCTGCCTGAATGTGAATATAACAGTGTTTACATTTCATGTTTATAGGGTAAGGAAGTAGCCACAGATGTGAGGCTGCTTCCCCAAGGAACAGTCATCTTTGAGGATATTAGCATTGAACAGTTTGAAGGCACTGTCGTCAAGGTCATTCCCAAGGTTCCCACCAAAAACCAGGTAAGTATATTACAAGTCTGGCACGTTTAAGTTTTACATATTTGAAGAGGCTTTGACTGCAGAAGCAAGTGTTAAAGCGTGACTTACCAATCAAGAATATAACAAAACAGCTTTCACAAATCTGTCCTTTCTGCTTCCACAGAACGATCCTCTACCAGGTCGTATCAGTGCCAGGATTGGTTTCGCTGATAAGGAACTGCCGTTTGGTGAGAAGGACACAAAGTCCAAGGTGACTCTTTTGGAGGGAGACCATATACAATTCAACATCTCCACTGACCGCAGAGACAAGCTGGAGAGGGCTACCAACATCGACGTCCTCACAGACACCTTCAGCTTCACCAAGGAGACTCGTGAAATGGTGAGGATTGCTAAAAGAATAATTCCAAAGAAAATCCTAAAGTGATCAATTACATAACTGAGTGATTGGGAGGGGCTGCCTTATTCAGACATTTTCACATCAGGTGATCGGAAGTGTTGACCAGTAGGGGGAGAACTGCCCTTTAGCAAGGCACCAAAAGAACGGAAGAAAATAAATCAAATTAATTGCTCTTTACAGACACTAACTTGGTCATGCAATCTTCTTCTAGGGGGTGATTGCAGCTATACGTGATGGTTTTGGCTTCATTAAATGTGTGGATAGGGATGCCAGGATGTTCTTTCACTTCAGTGAAGTTCTGGAGGAGACCCAACTGCACATATCCGATGAAGTGGAGTTCACTGTTGTGCCTGTAGGTCCTGTTTATAAGTTTTCCACAAAAGTATGTATTCTGTATTATCCCTTAAGCAGGTACATTCAGATTATTATTTGTTAACAACAAACTAAAATAAATGTCCGGTCATTGCCAGGATATGCTTTCAGCTCAGAGGAACCATGCAGTGCGAATCAAGAAGCTGCCCAAGGGCACAGTGTCCTTCCATACCCAGTCTGAGCAGCGCTTTGTGGGTGTGGTGGAGAGGGAAGTTATGGCAACCACCAACAAGAATGCTAGTCCCACCAAGGGCAAAGAGAAGGTACCATGCTACACAATTATGACAGTTGTTCTTTTACAAGAAAATACCCACAATACATTCAAAAACAATCGCCCTCTAGTCCGTCCCTAGCCCACATTATTTTTTCCCTTTTCCTCATTTTTGTTTTAGTTCTAATTTTCCTTTTTGCTTTCTCCTCCAATGACTTCCTCCTGTTCATGCTCCTTGTTGGTTAGAAAAAAGACAAGGTAGGACTTAGACCTTTTGCATGAAGCCACAATAATGAAGTCTCACAAGTAAATTATCAAGATGCTCCTATTATAGGCAGATTGTACAAACTTATACCAATAGTCTATTAGGGCTGAACAAAAAAATTAATTATTGAAATTGCAGTATAGCCAACTGCAATATCAATTCACTTTTTTTTTTTTTTTTAAAGGTAAAATGTTTTACAACATACCATCATAAATAAAGAGTCATGGTATTACAGAGATGCTCTGGCCTAACCATCATTTTGATTTTTTTTTTTCTGTCAGTGAAAATTACATTCTGCCAAAATAATCATAATATGATTATACAATAATCATAAATATGATTTTATTTTTTGCATACCGTTCAGCCCTATAGTCTATACATGCCACTAACATCTAGAGAAATAATTACTTGATTCCTAGACCTTAGTTGAATGATTTAAAAGTCAACAGTCAAGAAATAATGCAGTGTAAGACTAAATGTGCTGTTTTCAAACTTTGCTGTCTAATGGATGTCTTTCTCTTATTTTTCAAGGGTAAAGTTGTAGAGAAGGTTAGTCTTTGCAGTTCTCTGGCCTACCAATGGCCTTTGCCTTTTTAGTGGACAGCATGGTATTTGTTCACCAATTAACCCTTAGAAATGTGGACCCAAACTTTATTTCACTTATTCAGTGAGTTGTAGGGCTGCACAATTAATGATTTGGGTTGGTTATTTGATCTGTCTCACTAGTCTACAGTTTTTTTGACACTATAATATAGTTGATAAACATTGTCACACTCAAAACAGTTAGTAATTAAGTAATTGGACATTTCTGTGAGCAAGCATCCTGGTCATCTTAATTTGTATACATTTTTCCCCTCTGTCTGGCGTTAGTTAGTTTTAGATGCCTGATATAATGTCAGTAAATTACATGCAATGAGTGGTTCAGGCAATTACTGTGAACATTCCTGTATTTCACTATTACTGTACCAATAGTTGAAACTACTATAGTGATGGGTAATTATGCAGCCCTGCATCGTAGAATGTAACTCAGATGTTGCACTAGATTAGGCTACTGCTAACCAACAAGGCTGCTACAGTATGATGCACTTCACACACTGGTGCCTCTCTTGTGCTTTTGTGGGATATCTGCACACCACACACGCTTCTAATACGCTGCATACTTTATCATCTAATTCAACTGGGAAATTAGAAGCATACCTCACTTTTGTTGAGAAACAGGTGTAGCACTGATGAGATGATCGACCTTGGCTGGGGTTCAGCTGGATCAAGCACTGCTGACGCTCATTATTGAGAGATAATGTAGATTTGATTTGTTGCTTGCAGGAAGCTGAGGAAGGAGTGATTGCATATGAAGACTGTGGTGTGAAACTCACTGTGCCATATCATGCCAAGGACCTGGAGGGAGGAAGTTACCCACAGGTCGGAGACAAGGTATCCACTGAGTGACATCACTCATTACTTTTGTTTCAGACTTTAATTAAGTCAGTTCAAAGGGGTGACTGAAAATAAACTCCTCCTTTTTATTAAAAGGATGTTGCATATTGGAGATATGAATTCAACTAGAGGTGGAAAATATGAAGTGCGCTCCGGTACCAGAAAAACACTACTGACAACACACATGGTGTTCTCCCATTTGTTTGACATGTTGTTTGTCCTTTTAGGTGGAGTTCTCCATCAATGAAGTGAAGCGAACAGGCCAGCAGAGTGCAGTCTCCATCAGGGTCCTCAACCGCAATGCCACCAATGCAAAGAGACTGCATGGATTTGTTGCCACACTGAAGGACAACTTTGGTTTCATTGAGACTGCAAATCACGACCAGGAAATTTTCTTTCACTACAGGTAGAGCTTTGAGTTCTAAGATACATCTGGATGAGTTAGTTGTTTGATTTATTAGTGGCATCCACAAATCTGTTGATTCGTATAAAAACCTCACTATGTCTCTTCTCTTCTCAGTGAAATGTGTGGAGACTTGGATAACTTGGAGCTGGGTGACACAGTCGAGTACACACTCTCTAAGGGAAAAGGAAACAAAGTCAGCGCTGAAAAAGTCACCAAAGTGGCTGCAGGTATAATGGGGTTTAATTCTAGTCCTTGAAGTTATCTTATTCATATTTGTATTTTGACATGGTAGTGTTGGTGGCAGTGCATACAAATAAGAGGTGTGTGAATCCTGCTCTTTTCCACTTTTAGTGAACGGCATTGGTGATGATGTTAGTGCAACAGTGATGATGGGGAAAGTCATCCGTCCCTTGCGCAGTGTGGACCCGTCCCAGACAGAATACCAAGGGCTGATTGAAGTCACAGAAGAAGGTTGGTGTCAATTTTATGAGGGGACACGACGTTTCAAGAACTGTGTTATTGTGAAGTTTTATGATATCGCCCTTTTTCGTTTGTTTCAGGTGGAACTAAAGGCCCGCATTATCCCTTTGGAATCATGGGTATGGCAAACAAAAATGATTGTCTGCAGAAAGGAGAACTTGTGAAGTTCCAGGTTTGCACAGTATCTCAAACTGGACAGAAGATGGCCTGTAATGTGGTCCCTCAGCGTCGAGCCTTGGTGGAGTGTGTCAAAGACCAGGTAGTGATCAGTTATTAGTCTTCAATTTTATCAGAAACCTCAGTGCTATAATTACTACATGCTGGACTACCAGTTTTGAATACTGAAGTTGTGTTGTTTTGTTTTCCCCAGTTTGGCTTCATCACATATGAAGTTGGTGAGAGCAAGAAGCTGTTCTTCCATGTAAAAGAAGTGCAAGATGGCCTGGAGCTCCAGACTGGGGATGAGGTGGAGTTCTCGGTTGTCCTCAATCAACGCACTGGAAAATGTAGTGCCTGCAATGTCCGCAGAGTCAGGTAAGGCTTTAGAGGATGATGAATGGTGTAGAACCTGGTTTACAGTTTACTTCAATCATAATTTGAATTTTGTTGGTGATGTACAGTATGTGTGCTACCTTTTTCAGCTGACATAAGATTAAATTATTGGTCTCAATGTTGACCTTGAATTCTCATTGTAATGTTACAGTGAGGGGCCTAAACCGGTGGTGACTCCGCGTCCTGATCGTCTGGTGAACCGATTGAAGAGCATCACTCTTGATGATGCTAGTGCTCCTCGCCTGGTCATTGTAAGACAGCCCCGTGGTCCTGATAATTCAAAGGTACAACGAAGCCTCTGCTACTGCCAAATTTTGCTAGAAGTTTAACTTTTAAAGCACCGGTCAGTAAGATCAGGGGGATGAGTTTAATTAATTTTTAGTTAAATTAACTACTTCTACATATCGCATCATATACATATCTCCTTCTACAAGTTTGGCTACGTTAACGTAGCCTAATGTTAGTTGTGGCTGATTTAAGTTTATCTTACACCTAACTGTCGCTTATGAGATTACTTCTTTTGTAATGTTCAAAACAAATTAGAATCAAAAAGTTTTTTCCTCCAAACTGTCCATTACATTTTGAGTACTTTTTCATTTCATGTAAGCTGTAACATTAATTATGTCCACCCTCTCCTGTACAGGGCTTCAATGTGGAGCGCAAGACTCGTCAGCCCGGTGTCATTGACTGAGCAATACAGAGCCTACCCTGTTTGGTGTTGGTGGGATGCTGTCCCAAAGGGCAACAGCAAGGGATAAGGGAATTTGATTTGACACATGCTTGTACACACAAACTCATACACACAACATACGCACACATACAGTAATCGGCATGTGTAACTTTTCTCATTCCACAGTTCCCTGCCTCCCATGTATGATGTACTTGATTCAGAGTTCCACACTGCAGTGTACATGGGATCTCTGAGTGTGTGCGTGTGTGACGTATCCTAGAAGTGATTATAGTGTGTGATGGAGGTATTTGTTTCTGAGGGCCTCGTCCCTCTCCATCAGAGTGATGACTGTGTGGCTGTCTATATCTGTATCTTTTGAATCTGCTTTGTCTGGAATTCTGCACCTGTCAATCTGTCCAGTAGTTTGCCTGGGTGAATGAGTGTGACTGTTGGCATGTCTTTGAGCATCTGCTCCATTTTTTTTCTTTCTCATATTTTTTGCTCCTTTACCCATGGAAACTTAAAATGGTATCATTGCCAGGTTTCCACTACTGTATGCTTTCCTACAAGACGCATAAAGCAAAGCAAAGTTCCCTCCATAAGGAGGATCATATTTCTCATATGTGCGAGCTTAAACTGAGGATTCTTCTCTGCTCGTTTTTTTGAGCAGTTTTTAAAATGCTTTATTGAAGAGCTGAAGTGAAAGCATGGTGTGTGTGGGTGGGTGGGTGATGTATGTGAATGTCAAAGTAGTTAATCTAATGGATTTACTTTCACCAGTGGGGAGCCTTTAGGTACCTTTTGGTATTCACATGCTCCACTTAAGCAATTTTCCCAGGTGCAGAATTCCTTGTGGCATCTTATATCTGCAGTTCTTTTATACTATGATTTTTTTTTTTCTCGCACATATTTTTGCTTTTTTCCATTGAAACTCAATCTGCTAATATTGAATAAAGTAAGAATAAGGTGCCTAAAAACTACAAGCAAACTGAAATGGAATAAAAAATAAAAAATAAAAAAAACTAAACAAAAAATTAGATGTATCCTCTGTTCCCAGCCAACCGCCAAAATATTCAGAACAATCTTAGGGTGGCTTTCTTTTCTAGTAGAAATAATACTGATATGCATCCCAAACCTGTGGGTTGAACTATACTGTATGTAATGTGTGCTTGTTTTTCTTAGTGGAAGTTCAAACTTCAGATATAACGACGCAAATTTAACTTAAAGACGGAGAAAGGTAAAGTATTAGAAAATCAGTAATTAAAAAAAAAAAAAAAAAGCATTAAGAATTCAGGATATTGATTATTGTGCTCTGGAGACATGGTGGGTGAGCTGTTGTGCCTCTGCACATTAAGTTACAGTCAAAAATAATTTCAACTTTGGAGATCACCGGGTTTCAGTTGAACCACGTTCAGAGGTTCTCATGTTCTTTTGTTAATGGTCTTGAATGAAACAATTGAATTAAAATTTTATGAAAATCATGCACTATTTTGTCTTTATTTCTGCAAAAATAAATGAAATCTGCTTTATTCATTAAAAGAACATAGCATAAAGTAGCTGTGGCTCCATAGATGATATTCACTCAAGGGCAAGAAAAACCCTAATTTAAAGCTATATTCGCGCCGATTTTTGTTCAAATGTTTGTTAATTCGCCATCTATAGCCAAATGATGCAGCACGATTGATTGAGTCTATAACCCACTGATGAAAGCTGCAGCATTAACAACCCCGGGAACAGCAGCCACTTTGCAGGAAAAACCCAAGTGGTGCACAGTTAGACTTTTAACAAGGCTTTTAACACAACAGACCCACTCTTCAACTCACCTGTGTGAGAAGTGGCACACTGTTCTTTCCTGTCTGCTAGTGTTGTGAAAAAACTGTTACTATAGCCAGACAAAGAAAGAAAAGGTCGACTTCAGATTCAGATTCCTTTATTAGTCCCACAGCAGGGGAAATTTACGGTGCAAGCAACAGCAGTGAAAACACACAGTGGAAAATAGACAGTAAGAAATGCAAGACATAGAATAAAATAAAAAATAATAAAATATAAAATAAAATAATCCAAAGATAAATAACTATAACTAACTGTAAGTATACCTGTACATAGTACAGAGGGAGTGTGCCTGAAAATATACATATAAGAATATATAGTATCTCAGGTAAAAATGAGTGCAAAACAGTGAAAGATGATGAACTTGAAACTGAAGTGAGGTCCGCCTGTAGTTATGCAAAAGATGCTGCAATTACTGAAATGAAAGTCCTCGAGATTATAGCTTTAAAGAAGACATTTGAGGTCTGCATATTTAAAGATTATTACACTTATTACACAAAGACAAAGGTTCAAATATGTAGTTAAGTGCTACATGAACAGGTAGTGCTTGCTGGCAGAAAACAATTTACAAATTCAATGGAGAAAAGCTCAGTTATAGCTTTTAGTCCCGTCCCCCCTTCTTAAAGATGAATATATGCACCAGCTGTATGTCTGTATTTGAGTTACAGAGAACAATAAAATACACAACTTTTAATTCAAAATGTAAAGTATTTGTAAAATTTTAAGGAATGGTTGTTATGGAAGCAATTCTTGTTGTGAGGGGCATTTGATTGACTTCTGCAATCCTCTGCTCCTGGTCCTTTGCTGCAGACCACTTCTGACATTGAACCTGTTTGATCACTAGGGGGCTCACTTAAGTGAATAAACCTACATGGAACTGGGTGCACCATAGTGCTCTTTGCTCCATCCAAAGCACATACAAACAGAAAATACTGGATACAAATACTCAAGTTAAATCCTGGAGGACCAGTGTCAGGAATTAATTTACCTAAACTGGTGTATAATGAAGCGTTTATTACATTTATTGAAGTTCTGACCTCTTGATTTGATTCTAAACTTTGGTACTGCCCAGATATATGGTGAGCTCAGACCGGTGAATCACCTTCTTTTTAGTCTGTGACTGAGAGCTTTGGCCTTCTGACCAACGTGTCCACCACTCCCTCAGCTCGGTGGGTCCTGTGGGCCGTCGCTCCTTTATCTGGTTGGGAGGAACTAGAGCATGAGGAGTGTGTGAGTCTTCTCTGGGCAGGAACTTCCTGTTCATATTTACATTCCCATCTGGATCAGATTGATGCCGATTTAGGTTTTTAGTTGAAACTGCTGAAATCTCTTCTGAATCCATCGGTGGATCCTCTTGAACAGCGTTTTGAGTGACAAAGCAATCGAGCCCCTGTATTTTACACTTGTACTCCTCGAGTTTGGCCTTGCACTCCACAGCCTTTGCCTTCATCTCGAGGAACTGACATTGCAAGTCTTTCTCGTAGCCCTCCTCTGCCTTTAACTCATTCTCCCAGAACTTGATCTGCTCCATCTCCTCTTCAGCCATCCTCTGCTGGGCTTCCTGCTCAGCTTTTCTGGCCCTTTGTTTTTCCTCAAGCTCAAAAATCAGTTTGTCTGTGTGTGCTATCTGGTCCTGTAAATCCTGCAAACAGCTGAGTTGATATATTATGGTTTCTCTAAGATAATTCTTCCCATCAGCTGCACAACAGCCTGGACTGGACAGGTCATCAAATTTAGCCTCTTGAGTTTTCTTGGAGTGTTTGCTTTCCCTTCCCCTCGTCGGACTTCCCATGCAGCAGGACGTTTGATGATCCAAGTCTGACTTTAAACTTTTCTGACCTTTGACTTTACTTTTAGTATTTCGACCTGAGTTACACTTGTCAGCAGTGAGAGAAACATCCAGAGAGATACGATTCCTTTTATCGGTCCTCTTGCTGCTTTCCTTGTCACATGCAGTACTGTAGACCTTGCCTTTGCCCAGACTCTCCAGCCATTCCCAGGCCTCCTCCATCAGTGTCAGAGACTTTCTTTTTGGTCTTTTGAGGTCCTCTTTCTGCTGCTCAGCCTCTTGTCTTATACAGGACAAAGGTGGCAAGCTTTGACGATGCAAACTTATTGAGCTGCTGCCCCGCCGCATTCTGGTTCCTGCATCTTTTCTCCTCAGTGGCGGGCAGGGTTGGTACCTGCCAACTTTTGTCCTGCTCATTTCATCCCAGACTGAGGGCCCATTGTGGAGCAGTGAGAGTTGGACCTCCTTGGCCTGCTCACCATACTTCTTCAGTGTCTCCAGAAGGCGTTCACTGGGCATCATGCACCGCTCAAATTCTTTAAATTTCTCCTGCAACGTGTAGCGTCCAGGTTGACCTGAGGAGAAAGATGACATTGTGGTTGTCAGCAGAGTCAACATGTTAAGACATAAATATTATTGCTATGCAGAGCCACAGATATACATACCCAGGGCCTGAGCCAAGGCTATGACAACCTCCTGGCATGTTGTTTCCTCTGTAACTCCACAGACAACGCGTGGGATACCATCCACTGACACCTTTACTTCCATTTTACTTTATCTGTGGTTTGAAAAGGACATTAAAGTTTAGCCAGTTTGCAGGGTGCTTGTTCTCTGTTAGACAGCTGTAAGACCCCCCCGTCAACATTCAATTTAATCAGTCTTATGTTGGACCTATCTTGTGTTGGACAAGCTTGAAGGCAGCTTAAACCATTTTTAGAGCATGTCTACAGTGACTCTGTTCCCATAATATTGAAAATAAATGAACAGAAAACAAAACAAGCTTTTAATAATGGCTTGAAAAGAAGAGAGAGGACCTACCTTTTTTTTCCCTGTCTGTAGTGCAGCTGGCTCTGACCGCTTTGCTCTGCTCAGGGGGAACTTCTGGTTGGGAGGAAAGACTTGAACAATTAAGGCCAATTAAAATTCCAGACGGCATCTACCACTGCAGGACAGTTTATGATCCCACCCATCTCGCACAGCTTCTGTTTTGTTTGAAAAAAAAGGTTTATATGAAATTGTATGATGAAAAAAATAAACAGAGCAACGAGGAAACATTTTGTCCATCTCTGCACTGAGGTGGTGTCAAGTACTTGCATATAAACAAGTGTATGAGCTATCAGTCAGTGCTTAAAGAGACTTTAAAGCTGGAATAAAGAGGTTTTTGTATTTTCATATTCACATTGCTCAAACCAAATTTATTAGCTTTTGCAGCTTTTTTACTCTCATCATCAGCCAGAAACATAACATATAGGATGTTGTCCTACAATAACTACACGTAAAAAGTCCTGAACATAGAAGTGGAGTCAAATCTGAAGCATCTTCCGTGCCTAAAAACAAACACGTCCTGTGTACGTGTATTCACCAGTTATTACGTGATTATGCTGTTTTTAGATCTGGGTGTTCCTCATTATCTTTCGATCCGGAAGGGTGATGACAATCCAGACAGAACATGTAAACATGCTGAACTTGGAAACAGTGCACCAGTGAGCCATTACTACCAAGCACACACTCGTTCCTCATGGGAGGAGCTGTGGAATATTCTGAATTTCCACTCCATTACACTCCACTCCATACCATTAAAATCAGGGCTTTTTAAGATCGGTCTTTTTCCATATTGTCCCATTCACTCAGTGCCCATGTAAACAAATGACTGGATTAAGTATCACTTGTGGGTGCAGAGGTTTCAGATTTCTTGCACATGCACTTTTAAACTTGACGCCAGGAATATTCTGTAAACAAAAGATTGCTATTTCTGTCATTCTGGCATTTACACGTCTGCTGTACATGTGACTCATATTTTACTGTTCTCTTAATATATGTCATTTGAAATGGATTAGAACAGTGAAAACCACAGGAAACGGCTGTATGGCCAAACACTGCTCAAAGAACTCCTGGATCAGAGGCCGGACAGGGGAGCACCTGTTGTAATTTGGTAGTGTCTGACAGTCTGGGTAATGGTGATAGGTGTAATATGAGATAGGGAAACTTGGACAGTTCCCACTTGCCCATGTAAACTGCATGTCCAGCTGCTGATATTCTCTCAGGTTTATAGAGAGGAACAGCAGTTAGATCTCTGTAAACCACACACACACACACAAAAAGAATTCATTCATGTCATGTGTTTCTGTTGCCTTTAATATTTTAATAATTTGCCCGTCAAGTTCACATTCTACTGTCAACTTTGCAAAGGCTGAGGTCAAGATCAAATTCACACAGAGAGAGGAAATGTTCAACCTAAAACTTGTAGTTATCATTGTCAGGTCATTGCAATTAGATTGGCTTGTCAGAAACCACAGTTTGGTGAAAATTATTCTTATTGCGATCACGCAGTCCAAATCAAACCAATAACCAATTACTATAGACTTTAGTCAAGCATAAATTACAAAAGTATTCTTATGAAATGACTGATCTGAAATGTATTATCATTTACAAAATGTTCTGTTTCACTGGCAGCTTTCCAGAAATTAAAGACTGGCATTTTAATTTCTGTCGGCTGAACTGTCTGCCCATTTCTAACATGATCTCTTTAACTATTTGCACCATAAGAGGAACCTTGACATTTAGGATCACATTCCCTAAAAATAGATGACTTGTAAAGTGTCTGCAAGCTGCACAGCGTCTTAGGAGACATGGCGAAGCATGTGTGTTACACAAGTGAATGGCAAGGTCTGTGCAAAGACAAGGATTTTACAACCAAAAGACTTGGTATAACCTAAGGCATCAATTCATGCAATATTACAAGTATTTTTCTATTCTGGTATCTATCAATGCAGATAGTTTTAGTTTTATTTATCTTGGCTTTCAAATACCCGTCTGTCCTGATAGAGTGCAGGTGTATGGACCTTTGGTTGTGGTGCTCAATGTAATAAAAAAATAATTAAAAAGTGTCAAAAGCGAATTGAACCTGACATATTACCTCTGGAAAAAAAATAAAATTTTAAATGCCCCGGGGGGACCTTTCAGAGATGCAGAGTTGCTTTCACCGAGAATTGATTTTACCTGGCAATGCAGACCAGCTTGTTTGTGAGGTCTTCACCTCATCTCACCTCACTCTTAACAGGGTCATTAGGTAAGGTGAATATGTCTTTCCCACTTTTAACCACACTAGCAGCAGGGCTCTAGGGATGGCAATGTGGGGACCAACCACTTTGGTCCAGATTGACATATCTCAATAATTAATGGGTAGATTGCCATGAGATTTGGTACAAATATCTGTCGTCCCATTGGGTTGAATGCTGCTGACCTTGGTGATGCCCGCTCTTTTCCTTTAGTGTCACAGGCTGGTTAGAACTTTTGACTTATATCAATAAGCTCATGACAAGAATTCTTATTTTCATTATCTCGCAGTAACTTTTGCCTTACCTCGCAATACTTTTGCCTCGCAATACTGCTGCTGTACAGCAGTAACTGTTCACAAATGTAACTGACAGCATCCTGCTGATTACTCAACTGCTATTCTATTCATCTAAGAATTTGTTTTACTTTACTACCATTATTACCCAGAAGTGGAATAAGTTCTCAGATCTTTTGCTTGAGTGAAAGGAGCAAGTACTCTGTTACTAGAGTCTGTACAAGTAAAAGTCCTGCATTAAAGATTCACTTTAGTAAAATTACAAAAGTATTAGCACCACAATATTTATGAAGTACTAAAAGTAAAGGTACTTATTATGCAGAACTAGTTTTAGTTTAGTAAAGTGCTTGAATAAATGTACTTAGTTACTTTACACCATTATAATTACATAACCATGCCCATTGAGTCATAAACTATCAGCATACTTAATGTCCAGTTCAAATTACAATTCAATAGGTGGATCCACTGTGGCATATCACTGAGAGAAACTGAGTGGAAACAGACAAATGTCTCAGAAGGAATGGAAGAAACGTATTGCAAAGTCACACAAAAGTAGTCCTCAAAACAATTTTTCCTTTGACTCTATGGGGGCTCCAAACCTATATAATAATTGTTACATTTTTTCTCTGTAATATTTACTGTAAAAATAGAGCTCCAGTAAAATCACAAAATCAACCTTTCATTGTCCTCACTGGTTCAGAAATGTGTCAAACAACTCAAGACTATTTTAAATGATCTCTTTCTCTTCTCATTCAAAGGTTATTGAATGCAGCATGGAGCTTTGGTGTTTTATTGGTAACAACAGACTCTGTGAAAACTACACATCCATAATGGATGTGTAATGGATGCAAGGATCGCCTGTCCAGTTTAGGGATTTTCATTTTTTCCAATCAGCACCATGGTATGAGAGTCCACTCCGCATGTGCTATGAATCTCTTTTGATAATAATATTAAAAAAATGAACACTCATCAGTTCTTTGACATCTTCACCCAATTTTTCCATTGGGTAAAAAGGTGTGTTGTACATCTGATTAACACATAAGTACCCATCTAAAAACCCACCTACCATGTGCAGCAACCTGTGCAGCTATCAGGGTGTCATATAATATGAGTCCCGTCACACACACATGCCCAGCTCTTTGTCTACACGCTGTGCTTGCCAGTGAGTCCTGGGTACACGTAGAGAACTTAAAATAGAGCTGGACACACGAGTTCCCAGTTACATCTAGGCGTGTCGGATGTGGGTGCAGCAGGTTCTGGTTACACTTGAGTCAGACCTTAATATTGCACAGACCAAGCACAGGGGTCCACACTTCCCTACTACAGTGGTCCAGTGGCCACCATTTACCAGTCCTCAGGGAGCGTTTCAGTGGAACAGCGTCACCATGCCTAAAGTCTTAGTGCCAGGTGAGTACGGGCAGAATCACACTGGATTTGAACGCGCACTCTCACCTATTGAAAAAGGGCTTGGACAACATTTTCAAAGGGTTATTTTACAATGACACATGTCTGTAAAGATGAACTGTGGAAAACCTTCAACCTTCAAGTGTGCTGAATTTCTTTTTTGTCATGTTTTTCCATCAAATGATTTGGCCAACACATGAAAAACTGTAGGAAAAAATTAAATGAAAAAAAGAAAAAACACACACCCCTAACAGCACAGATATCAACAACCGGTCAAGGTAATAAATTCCCATCCGTTTGCCAGTGCTATATTGTCGTGGTAATGGATGGCACTGACAGTTTTAATGACAGGTTCATTGGGGTGAAATACATACAGTACCAAACTCCCCACTGACAAATATATGTTCATCTCCATTTTTATTTCCTCAGAAATTAATATTTGTAAATAAAAATGCTGTTTATGTTAATCTGTCCTTTGTTATCTGTGTGTGCACCAAATAGTTTTTAGTTTGAATCTCCATATATGACTTAAGCAGATTAAAAATACCTTCTTGAGCTCAATCATATTCAAATAATTGCATACAATACAACTCTTGGGCTGTGTATCAGTCTCTGGCGGTGCAGAATCCAGGGAGTGATTGAGTATTGGCCGTGAAAGTGTCTAGAGAGGATGTTTGATGGATGTGATTCGTCAGCAGATTCTCTGAGGTCAGGTATGACAGAAGATCAGGTCATGCTTAGTTTTCACACCAGTATTTAGTTTTATTCATGTCCCTTCTTGAAGTACATCCCCAAATTACTCAATTACTACTATTTTAAATGGTTATTAATTAATAGTCTTACCTCCACCAGGCACTGGGCTGATGTCAAGTATGAAGTCACACTATACTGTCAAGAGTTTTTCAAAGGGTAAAAAATAGTTCTACTGAGCTACTGCCTGAAGAACTAATGGGGTCAGTTGGTTGTAATAATTTAGCAGTTGTTGGTGGAGAATGTGTTTGAGGCTATTTACATTTGTTTTGATGTGCCTGCAGAGATTTTACACCAGTGTTGTTATGCAGTCCGTGCAGGCAGGTTTTACGATGTACCGAAGCAGGTGCAGAGAGCTGACAACAAATGTGTTAATGATCAAACTGATTCACTTAAATTCAGATGAGTCTTACATCAAAGGGCCGATTTATTTCCCCTATTTACTCCTGATAGGATGTGGCCATGCATATAGTTTGGGTTTTATTTACAGGACCTTTGAGATACCATGCAGGAGAATGGAATTTAATTTCTGCTGCAGCATTCAGAAACTTTTGTTAAGAAACTCAACACTGTCAAGAAACATGTCCTGGACACTCCAGAGAACTAACTAACTAAGAGCAGTTTACATCAAGACCATTTTCTACTAAAGAAACAGTCCAAAAATAAGCAAAGTCTGTGGATGGCCTTGTGTGCAGTTCACCTGCTACCTTGTTATTGATGCTTTGAATCATAACCACACTTGTTTTGTTTCCCTCTAACCTGGACTGTCCCACCCTGACTGGAATTTTTTTGCTTATACAACAGAGGGAGGAAGTAAGTATGGACCTGAGAAAGTATCTAGGGAGCTTTGGGAGAGATGCATGGTTTACTGTATGGATGTGACTCAGTCACATTGCCAAATAGTCTTTCTCCAATGCACATGTGAATGCAACCTACCAATACGGATCTTAGTAAATGAATGTCTATTCCATATAAAATGGAAAGTAATGGAATTTAGTGGAATGGACACCATTTATTAATATATTGTTCACATTCAGTATCGGTTCTCATTTTAATGTGTTTGTTTCTGTTTGCTTTACAAACAGAGCATCAACGATCAACACTGAACTGAAAATGAACATTTACATTGATAAATGACTTTTCATAGGTAGTTCACTGACTCTTTCATGGGAATGCTTATCAGTTAGTAAAGCAGTACACAAACACAAATTACCCGACCTTCAGACTTGCATCAAAGGAATGCCACGGAGACACAGGAAATGCATTTCTTCATGCATGGAGATGTTTAAAAATGGTAGCAGTGCAGTTATGGTATCACATCACCTGAGTATCCTGGGTATTTTTTTCAAAACTGGGAGCACTGACACCACCTCTCTGCATGTGTCATGAAGATGTAATTACCAAATCTTTGTCCAGCTGCTATGTCAAAATGTATTTATATAACTTTGAATTCAATTTATATCTGTAAAATCAATTTAACAGTCATTTGTCCTTTCCATTACTCATCCTCATACTGTATGCTGCCTTAATTCCACTTATCCATTTACTATAAAATGATCCAATGTCTCATTTCATTGTTCATCTCAACATGTAATATTGCATGTATTTCTAATCTACATTCTATATTATTGTTAACTGATAATTACTATTGTAAACAGTCTGTTTTGTAATATGTAATATTTTGTATTTATAACTATGCCAACATATTAACTATGCCAATATTATGGTGCGTTTTCTTGTGTGCCTACTGTAAAACACAGTAAAGGGTTGAGTTTGTATGTCACCCTCATGTATAACACCTTTCTAACCAATGCTTTTTTAACATTCTCTTTTTTGGGTTTGATTCCGGGTGATGCTACTTTCTTGCTGTGCATAATCAGGTCAAGAGAGTAAGTATGGAGGGTGAGAGGTAGAACTCTTTAGTCATATGTGCCACACTGTTGTTGTCTTAAAGTAGAAAGCCTTGGCTCTTGGCTAGTAAGTGCATGTAACAAGTAGAGTTTGATCTAGAGAGTCGTTTTCTCTGTAGTAGGCATATGATAAAGTCACTAGTGCTGTGTATTGTTATTGTGTTTCTTGTGAAACTTGAACTGTTTAAGTCCTGGTTTTCATAGCTTAGTGTACTCCAGGCTTTTTAGACGTTTACCTTCTTTTCCATCATTTTTTCAAAATATGGATGAATTCTGTTTCAAATCATTTGGCTTACATCCATATAAAGTCGCTCACATCTTGACTGATGAGGTGCAAATAATGACAATATAAATGCAAAAAAAAAAAATAAATAACACTGAAAGATGATGAGAAAACTGCATCTGGAGTTAGGAATATATATGAAAAAGGATTTAACATCTTGTATCCATGTGAGTCAAATCTAATGTGTGTGTCGGTGCTTCACTGTTTAGTTCTGTATGCATGGGACTTTGTGTTTGCAGCCCAAAGTGGAGTTCAGAGTTGCAGACTTGTAGTGACTGAGTCAATCTTTGGTCTTGTGTACAACGCATGTGCTGGAGTCTGTACACACGAGGTTAGATAAGGTATGTGCCTTTTTATGTCATGGATATAGGAGGTCATGTGCACCATTCATTCATGATTAATTTAAATCATTCATGCAGTCAAGATGTCCTTTTTGTGGCTTGCCTCACAGTCATAGCCTGTTTAGTTTAGTATTGCATGATGTGATGGGAGGAGAAGGCATCTCTGTTATTAACAGATCATACTTTTACTGACAGAGACCGATGATAAGATGCGGGCCTTCGCGGAGAAGGTCTTTGCATCTGAGACCAAAGACGAGAACATCCGCGATGAGATCTCTATGTTTGATGTGGCTGAGGACTGTCCCATCCTGCATAATGAGATGGCCCACCATCTGCACCATGAGGATGACGCTGAGAAACGGTGAGATGGGAGATTATTTAATATCTGCGTGTTTGTGCCTCAACAAAATCATGTCATGTCAAGTTATTACATGGTGGGAAAATAAAACATTTTAAGGTTTGATATTCAGACTTTAGACCACTGAAGCTCCCTGTTCAGTTCAGAACAGTTCAGATTTTCCACTATATTGCTGATAATCATTCTTGAGGGCAGTTTGGTTGACTTTCACAACAAATATGAGACATTTTGATAGTGAATGCAGCCTACCACTGAACCTCATCTCTTCTCATCTACAGCAAAAGGCACCAGCGCAGCCGCACCATGGCTGTGCACACAGGCTCTGCTCAAGCAGCTGTTGCCCCTGTAGTGTCAGTGGAGGTGGACACCCCCACCTACCTGGAAGTCCCTGACTTCCAGAGAGTGGCCATCATCGGAGACTACGCCTCCGGGGTATTCTTCAATTTCCTTTCATCTCATTCAAAGTCGCTGGTGAAGCTGGAGTATTTAAATGCCTGCTTTAATATTCCTAGAAATATGATCACCCACCTGTTAGACCTCTATTAGTGTTCATCTTAGTATATAGCAGTAAACTGGTTTTGACAATTATCCGATGGTTTTGCTCAAGTTGGTGAATTCAATTATAATTGTTAATTATGCAGTAAAACACTTTTTTAAGTTAAAAGCACACATTCTCTTCTCGATGTCATTATGAAACTGCTAGGCAACTCTCCCTGTGCATCCAGTTTTGATAAGCTAAACAGACTAGCTGCTGGTTGAAAGTTCATGTTATAAAAGTGGTATTAATCATTTAACTTTCAACAAAACAGTATTTTGCAACATGTTGACCTATTTCTTTAAATTTAATAAAACTTGATTTTAAATGAGGTTAATTAATTATGAGGCTAATTATAAAATATTAGGTGATTTCCCTGACTCCCGACATGTATGCCGGAGATGGAGTTAGAAATTCTATATGTTTCTGTGGGTCAGTAGCCTCACAGCCTACCTCCCATTAAGAGAAGCCCATGAATGGAGCTCATCTGAGAGCAGGCCGGGGTTTATGTTTCAAGACCTTGGGTTTGACATTTACAGGGAGAGAAACTCTTTGGAGGAGGTGATTGTTGCTGTATTTCTCCTTTAGCCTGCTCAAAACTTCACGCTTGCTGCAATACATTTCAGCTTTACTGACAACTTAACATATTGTGTGATATCATGAAGAGCAAATGATCGCTCGTGTAATGCTGCATATCAGAAAAAACAGCAAAATAGCAATAGTGTTTTAAACAGGAAACCATTGACTCAAGGACATTTTTAAACCTTTTTTAACCATTGATTCTTCATCCACTAAGCAAATATCAATGTTTTTTCTCGTCATTAATTAAATGGCTGTTAAATGGAGAGTTGGTGGTTCATCTTGTTTTTGAAAGTAGTGCCTTACACTATATGTCATTGTAAGGCTACCATTTTTACACAGGTAGTTTTACAGGTCAATGTGAAACCTATAATATGTATTATTTCTGCTATTCAGGTGACCATGGATGACTTTGAGCTGTCCTGTAAGGGTCTGTACCGTGCCTTGACCATCAGGGAGAAGTACATGAGGCTGGCCTATCAGCGCTTCCCTCGCACAGCCTCCCAGTATCTGCGTGATATTGAGGGAGAGACCTTCAAAATTGAGGATCAGGTGCAACCAGGTGAAGAAAAAAATAGATGAGCCCCAATAAAGTGGTGGACCTGGGGTTTAAATAAATGTGCATATGCACAATGTTTTCTGTACCATACAAATGTTTAATTTGTACGTTACATCTATCCATCAGTCTTCACATCTCCTCCAAAGAACGGAGAAGACCCCTTTGATACCGCAAACCTGCCAAAGAATCTGGGATATGTTGCCCGTATGAAGGATGGTGTCATCTATGTGTACAACGATGCTGCAGCTGCTGACAAACATCAGCCCAAAGACCTGCCCTGCCCCGACTACGCCACCTTCATCGACGACATGAACTTCCTCATTGCTCTCATTGCACAGGGCCCAACGTGAGTCCTTTAAAATGTACTGATTCCTCTGTTTTGGATTGTAGAATTGAAATATCTTACCACACTATCTTTCCACACAGGGGCGCCAGAAAGGTCAACAACAAAATAACATTAAATAACAAGATTCTTAAAACTAACATCTTCCCATTCTTTATGCACCAGTAAGATGTTTGATAGATACAAACACATATGAAATATGTATGCTATTTGACTGATACATATATATCATCTCACAGTGCAGCTTGTGTCAATATGCTTGTTTCTGTTTTGCAGTAAGACTTACACTCACCGCCGTCTGAAGTTCCTCATGTCCAAGTTCAACGTGCATGAGATGCTGAATGAGATGGAGGAGATGAAGGAGCTGAAGATGAACCCCCACAGGGACTTCTACAACTGCAGGAAGGTAGCCACAAACACATTTAGCATCGACCTGCCACCAGTTTTGCCTTAAATCATAAAAGCTTCACAAAAATAAAGCTAAAACAGTGTGAAATATATCCTTCCTGCCATTTTAATTTGGAGATACATTACAAAGATACATGTGTTATGGGTACAAATCCACAAAGGCTGGATTATAGATGAGGGGAAACTGTAAAATAGAGAAGAAATCTACAAATTTCAATTTACAAATTGTACATTAACTTTCAGTAAAGAGGATTTTCAGTGTACTCACATCTTGTAAAGTTAAGCTTATGTATCATATGTATTCCTATGTACACAATGAGATGTATTATTTATTGTTTATTGTCACTTTATACATCCCATTCCTCCGCTGGCTGCAGCTTTCCTTCACGGCAGAATGAAACTTGTGTGTGTCTTTAGCTCCCTCTTGTGACCAAGCAGAGTTTTCCAAAGAGCAGAGCACCAAAGCCTCAGTGGCCCTCTCTCTGTCGTCTCGTTATCATTCCAGGTGGACACCCACATCCACGCTGCCGCCTGCATGAACCAGAAGCACCTGCTGCGCTTCATCAAGAAGTCTTACCGCGTGGATGCTGACCGCGTTGTGCACAACCTCAAAGGGAGAGAGGTCACCATGAAGGAGCTCTTCGAGTCTCTTCACCTGCATCCTTATGACCTCACTGTGGACTCCCTGGATGTGCATGCTGTACGTTACTCACTTGTTGGGAAAAGGGTGGCCTTAGGTGTAAACATACAGAATGATAAAAATGCATAGTTACAAAAACACAAATATTATTGTAAGTACATCTTATTATGAGTTTCAGATATCAAAAAGTCATACATACTGATAGACAAACAGTAAATATACCACGTCAAAAATGGCAACAATTTAAACATATAAAAGAGTTTTTACATTTCTTTATTCACTCTATTACTACTTTACATTAAGAAAAGATGCAAAACCCATCACATCCATATATTCACATATATTTATGTTTACAGCTGAGAGTCACAAATCTTTATTTCATTATGCGAAAACATAATGACAAATTGATTCTTGATTATTGATTCAATCAGTCTTCCTTGATCTAAATCTCTTCTGTTATCTCTTTGTTCTTTCTCTGAAGGGCAGACAAACCTTCCAGCGTTTCGATAAGTTCAACGCCAAGTACAACCCTGTAGGAGCCAGTGAGCTGCGTGACCTGTACCTGAAGACAGAGAACCACATCGGGGGAGAGTACTTTGCCACCATCATCAAGGTCAGATTCTATATAATCTATAAAAGTATAAATCTATTTTTCGTAACCCAGCTGACACATGTAGTGTGCCAAAATCCAAAAACTGATTTGATCTTTGCATTAACCAGGAAGTAGCCAGTGACCTGGAGGATGCCAAGTACCAGTATGCTGAGCCTCGTCTGTCCATCTACGGATGCAACCCCAATGAATGGAACAAGCTCTCCAGCTGGTTCGTCAAGAACAGAGTCTTCTCCCCAAACCTGAAATGGATGATTCAAGTACCCAGGATCTAGTAAGTTTTCAATCTCAGTCTCCATCTGTGATCCAGCTGTGAGTCAGACAGAGAATTATTCATCTGTTGTGGCTCTATGACAGAATCTACTTTGGCTAGTATACAATATCAAAGGCTATTCTATTTGAGTGCCAAATACCTCCCTGTGCACTTGAAGAAAGGCTGAAAGGTTTGAAAAATGGCTAGAATTTATATGTCAATTCATTTGTTTTGTTCCTGTTCTATCTTAGTGACATCTTCAGAGGCAGGAACTTTGTGCCTCACTTTGGCAAAATGCTGGAGAACATTTTCCTTCCCGTGTTTCAGGCTACCATCAACCCACAGTCCAACCCAGAGCTCAGCATCTTCCTTAATTATGTGAGTCAGAAACAATCACACGAAGCGTTCATAGGACACAGGGATCATCACAACAGACACAACAACATACCAGATCGTATCTTATCTAACGAGGGTTTGCATGACATTTACTGGGTTGAGAAGGGCAATGAATGCTATATCTTATTTTATTTAAAAAAAAAGCAAAGTCCTGTCTAGAATTCTTATATTTCACATTTTCTTTCTATCCCCCCATTTCACTTGGAAAAGAAAGTGCATTCTCTGCCAAAATATCTAAAAATAATATATTTCTGCCATAATGGTGAACATTACAATACAGCCACTTTCATTTTCAGAGCTGCTAAATGAATGAATCAGCCACAATATGAAGTGAACTGTATTGAAAGGCTCACAACCGTTGCCCATTGGGTATAACATCTCAAATAAAATAGAAATATGGAGTGAAAGATAAAAGACCCTCTCCTGCTTTCCCAAAAACATCAGACTACTCTCCTCTCATGAAAAAGAAAAATTTCAACACCCTACCTTTTTCTGAACCCACCCTAGTGATCTTTATACCGTATACCGTAATAATGGGATAAATGAATAAACACCTCTCTGAGTTGTGAAAAGTCTTAACCAGAGGGAGTTGACGTGATCAGACATGTGGAGAGCAAATTATTGGACCAGGAACATGAATAGTGATTTCTGCTTAAATGCACTCATACATGAAGTTTTCCACATTTTTATCATTTTATCTTCACCCAAGAGTTGAAGACCACAGCATAGTGTCCTCTGTCCCCTGTGAATTTAACCATTTGCCTCCCGGTCTGCAGGTGACGGGTTTCGACAGTGTGGACGATGAGTCTAAGCACAGTGGTCACATGTTTTCCACTAAGAGCCCCAAACCAGAGGAGTGGGACATCGTCAAGAACCCCTCCTATACCTACTACATCTACTACATGTACGCCAACATCGCCATGCTCAACCAGCTCCGCAGGTCAGTAGCTTTATCACATCCTCTCTGTTAATTCTGACAGTTATTGCATATTTGTTGGTAACAAGACAATAAGTTCCTCTACGAGTAAGTGTCCTTCCATAATGTAACACTTGTTTATTTTCTGCTTTCCAGACAGAGGGGAATGAACACATTCACGTTCAGACCTCACTGTGGTGAGGCCGGTGCCATCACCCATCTGCTCGCTGCCTTCATGACTGCTGATAACATCTCTCACGGCCTCAACCTCAAGAAGGTCGGTCCTCTCTTTAAAAAAAAAAGTGGAATGAAAATGAATATTTAAAAACTGTATAACCCGTAGGAGAGCTACTGTACTTTTATTTCCAATATGGGTTTACTATATTTTGAATTTTCCATTATGTGAAAAGAAGATGAAAAACAAAAATACATGAAAACATAAAAGATTAAATGTAATTTAACAAAAGAAAGGAAAAAAGCTGTACTCGATACTGTTCAGGTTAGTATGGAGAAAAAAAACACACTTTTCTAGATGCACATTTGTCAAATAATGTACATTATACAATTATACAAGAGAAAGGATTCTCTATTTCTGGTAGAAATCTAGGAAATCATCAGGAAGTCCAGTGTAATACGTTCAATTACTATGCTACACTAACTAGAGATTGTGAAATCCACTGAAGTCATGTATTTTCCTTGCAGAACAATATCAAGACATTAAACTGTTTTCTGCGGTGCGGTTATGTGCATGCTAGGATGACCAAAGAGAGAACAGACACTCGACAAAATGCTAGCTCAATTCCCAATACGTTATTATTGCCCTCTAAGTTACCTTGCCTGTTTTATTAACAAAAATGAAAGTCAAAAAAACTATTCAAAATGCCAGGCTTTGACAAATAATGTCATAAGTTAACTGAAACAAATATTTATCTATCGATCTTCCACCTCCAGAGTCCCGTGCTGCAGTACCTGTACTTCCTGACCCAGATCCCCATCGCCATGTCCCCTCTCAGCAACAACAGCCTGTTCCTGGAATACGCCAAGAACCCCCTGCTGGAGTTCCACAAGAAAGGCCTGGTGGTTTCTCTGTCCACTGACGACCCCATGCAGTTCCACTACACTAAGGTCTGAGCATACAGAGCGAGGGCTTTTGATGATAATGAAAACAATGGTGCATACTGTGCTGCGTATAATGAGTATTGTATTATGCAGGTCTACAGACGGATGCTTTTTAGTTGACTTTATATTGAAATTGTACAGGCAAAGTCTTTTACAGCACACTCACGTGGAAACACAATAGAATATGCATTGAATGAGCATGCATTGTAAAACCCATTAGAACTTGAATCTTGGCCAGAGAGTGAATCTTGGCCTTTATGTCCACAGGAACCCCTGATGGAAGAGTACGCCATTGCAGCACAGGTCTTCAAGCTCAGTACCTGCGACATGTGTGAGATCTCCAGGAACAGTGTGCTGCAGAGCGCCCTTTCTCATGAGGTAACACGCCTGGTGGAGAGCTTTAAAACGTGGCCATGCTTTGTCTTTTTAACACATTTAATAAATAGCTTTTAGATTGTTCTGTCATTTTATTTTGGTAACATCTTTGGTGCAAGACTGTAGTTGTAGTTTCATGTCAAATGATCTGAAAAACACACAGATTCTTTCTTGACACCACACAGACTGCACTTAAATAAAAAAGATTACACGTCATGATCCACACACAGGTGATTTTAAACTGGTGCCAAAAATCACGCCCGTGTTTTTTTCCTGCGTTCCAGGAAAAGAGTCACTTCCTGGGTAACGACTACTTGAAGGAGGGTCCAGAGGGCAACGACATCCGTAAGACCAATGTGGCCCAGATCCGTATGGCGTATCGCTTTGAGACCCTGTGCTATGAACTCAACCTCATCAAGGAGGGCTTGAAAAGTGAATAAACAATCTCCACTCTGACAGTAATCATCATCTGTAAATGTTGTTCTGTTGATTTGAACATTACAGTATGTGTATTCCATATGGAGAAACATCACATATAAGAGTGCAAGGAAATAAAATATGAAATAACAAATGGCTCTGTGTGGTAATTGTCCCATTGATGCATTCTATAATTCAATCAGTATTAATTACAACATTATTTACTTGACAGCAGGATCTTGTCTGGTTGTGTTGACTTTGTGACTCAGCAGAGCAACTGCTGCCTTCAGATGTTCAATATAAACTCTTATGTGTAAGCTGTAAATGGGACTTGGTTATGCACCCTTATTTGGTATTTTCTTTCACACAGCTGTTGTCTCGGTTAGAAGTTTAGCTGCATATGCATTTAGTTCTATCAGCAGCATGAAGAAGAAAAATATGCATCAGTTATGCAAATTTAATGACGTTATTAGTTTCAGTTGTTGTTGAATAATGCATTACTTTTACAATTAGTTACTGGCAGAGCCTCCTTGATGTCTGCAATTTCCCATGAGGACACACCACTCACATTATTGAACATCAAGTCAGCATTTGCTGTATCTTAAAGGCACTGAGTTCACATTTAAGTCCAAGTTTGAGATCTATTTGGAAGTCATGTCTAAAGACCAAAAAAATGTGCCATCATTTTGTGGCCCACAGTTTGTCTGAAGTTTCAAACAAATATGTAAAATATGCTGTGATCATAAATTCATAAATTCACATGATACATCTCATCTGCTGCAAAAAATGTACTGGACTGGTATTAGTTTTAGGCAAATTGAATGACATTTCATAGCTCACTGAGCATGTCACTTATACAGAGTGTTTTTTTTTTTTTTGTTTGTTTTTTTACAAAGGTTTCTCCACAGTTTCAATTTCCTGCGCCTAAAACATCAACACTTTTATGACTTAAAAAATAAAAGTTCCAGTCATATTCAGACACTCGTGTTGTCGCGCAGGTGCAGCTCATAACACAGTGTCCAGATTTCCCAGGACACTTGAAGACAGCAGTATTTGTTCATGGTTGACAGCTGCTGGAGCTGATGCGATGACGTCTTCCCTCCTCCTGGATCGGGAAGATTCAACTCAACTTTCTCACACTGGCAGCTGCGTCAAGCTGCACGCAAACACCCGGAGGAAAACCGGAAATTAAAAGGCTTACCCACAAAATAAGTGTGGCTGGGTTATAAATAAAGCAGATATAGGCCTACTGTGTTTCATCAGTCCACAATGAGCTGTGTGTCTGTATCTAAAAAAAATAAATAAATAAAGTAGACATTTATTTACAGGGAATATTTAGGTTATAAGTATGCAGGTGAGCACAATAATGCTTGGCTGATATTGCCTCTGACAATCAAATAAAAGGAAACACATCCACCAATAATTATCGACCTCCTCCAACAGTGTGGGAGAGTCAAGATTCAAGATTTTATTATCATGTGCAAACAATTACAGGGAATAATCGCTGGCAATGAAATTCTGTAGTCTCTTAAACAATGCTAAAAAAATAATTAGAAAGAAATGTGCACCACATGTGCAAAAAGAAAAATAGACACAGAACTAAGATAAAGAATAAACTTAGGCAATAAAATATAATATGACCTTAAATATAAGTTCTACAACTAAATAAAATATATAGCCAAAGATAATATACAATAGAATATGTAAAATACTGTTGTTGATTAAATAAAATCTGTTACTTTGAAATGTTCTCTGCTGGTTCTGATGCAACAGCTTGCACACATTTTCCTTCCTTCCTCTTTTCACTTAAAATAGGTATTCTGGCATTTCCAAACTTCATTTAGAGATCTTTTGTCTGTGTAGAAAATCACTTTTTAAATCATTAAACCAGAATAGCAAACCGCACATGGAAAGAGATTTGCCTTTAAAACACAGGAGATGACCCCTAAATGTATGTTATTAATAAAAAAAAAAAAAAAAAAGTAACGAAAAAATGAATGCGTAATTTGAGAAAACAGATTTTATTTTGGAGGTTTTGATCGGAAGTCCCATTTTTTTCTGGATGACTTGAACGTTGTCCGGAGAAGGAGGGCGAGGAGAGCTCAGCTTTACTTTGCTCTGCTCTGTGGACGCTAACTTTGTTGTTGTGTTCAGTTGTTGCTAAAGAGGACACGCTTTTATGCCTCTCAAAAGTTTTCCTCTTTCCTGAAATACTCCCCGTAACCGGCTGTGGCCTCCCCTGTTAACTTTGAATGTGCTCAGACTGCAAACCTCTCCACGCTGAACGATGCGAGCGGCCGGATTTTAGTGGACTTTTTCTCTTTTGTCGAAAGGAAAATGAGGATGAGTAAAGAACATGAGTTTTGCTCGTCACTTTAAACAAAGAGAGGTAAGTCACAAGACATGGAGCTGTGTCCGTTTGTGTTTTAACATCTTTTCTCTGTTAACTGTTTTCCAATACTTGCGATACTTTTTTTACATACAGTGAAAAGTCAGTGCTAAACTGTATTGAACATATAGGCGAGTTAACTTCGCTATCGACAAACATGTATAATTATCGTACTATTATCAGTTTCAAATGTGAATATGTATCAGTAAGTCCTGTTTTTTTATTCGGCTCTCATAATTTAAACGGTGCTTTTTAGTACATTATAAACCTTCAGAAGTAAGAAAGACCTGTGTCGCTCCTCTAACAGGGAACTAACTGGAGAAGTGCCAGGTCTCTGATAGCTGGAGGCGAGCAGTAAAGTTATACCTGTCAGCTATTCAAGATTATTTCGACTTTTTGTTATGGCCGAATAACAGAGTAGTTCATGATGAGTCAGAGGAGTGATTCAGTTTCATGTCTGTGCCAGAGCGGCTTTGCAATATGGAAGAACTATTTAAATTTCCACATTTTTAAAGGGAGTTTGGAGTAATGTTTTCCTCCTACACAGAACGAGGGCACTTACAGGAGCTGGAGCTTACTGGAGGTTTTTTCTCTCCCTCCCTGCATCTGTCCCCGTTTTATGGCAGTTAAGACATTAATTATCTACACATGTTAAACAGCAGGACTAGGAGTGAAGCAGCTAATTCAGGTCACAGAGTTAGCCAAGGTCATTGGACCTTAATTCAGACAGTGTAGTACTTTATGGAAATCTGCAGGTGATGCCAAGTTTGAGAAAAAAAATAGTACATTTTTATTGCATTTTGTAGTTAATGAATAACCAACATATGGAAACTGAAAGAGATGTATTTTGCACTAACCTCCTCAGAGAAAATAGTTAAATAGATACCAAGAACATTATCAATGAATTGATTTGGATTTATTTTATGCTAAAGTTCCTCTGTTTACCATTTTTTAAAAATATTACAGCTGTCTCAGTCCGAGTCTGTCTTTCTGTAAGACATTTTCAGCACAGTGATATCTACAGCCATTGAAAACAAATGGCACCAAATGATGGACCTCGCTATGCTGAAGTGGACCATCAATCTTTCACCGTCACTGTCAGAATTACTGTCTGGTTGCTCGCAAGCTGTTCTGGTGCCTGGTGATGGATCAGTCATTTTAAGACACTTAATCTTAGTGTGTCCTTTTACGCTGGCATTTAGCAAACTCACATTTTTCTTTTATTATAGCTTTAGCTGTCACTGTTGATGGTTAACCACTGTCGTACAATACCTCACCTACAACATGTTGTGTCTTGCCTTCTTTGGGAGGGCGTTTTGTGGTGGTTTTGAGGGTGCAATTAGGTTTAATTTAGCTGCCAAGTGATGGTGGGGTACTTCGGCTTTATGGCTCCCCTGTCTGTTTTCTTCGTCTATGAGTCAGTGAGATTCATTAGAAAACACAAGGATACCTCTCTGCAGGGTTGATAGCCACATAAACATCAGTGAAGTTCATTTTCGCTCACCCTCTGGCTTTGTCACTTGATATCACAGCACCTCTTACTTAACCTCACTGCCAATAAGAACGTTTGATTTTTAACAGTGTGCCACAGTAAAGGGGGGAGCTGACAGGTTAGGTGTGTTTGTAGATGTTACTATGCCCAAGCTAGTAGCTGGATGTTTCTGGATTTACTGTCTTTCAAAGACAATGTTTGATTACCATCACAGGGTTTGAATATAGATGATCTAAACATAGCTCAAATCAGTGGCTGCAGCTGGGTGCAAATCTCCCTGCACCATAATTATGGACAGTCTGCTGATCCTTCTTCCTGCAGCTCAGGAAACACAACTCATGCCTTCCTGTACAACATACTGCACACAGACAAATAATGCAAGTGGGTCACTTTGGGAATCGCATTGTCATTGCGATGGTCTGGCAATGATTGAGCAGCATTCCTGCGCACACATACATTTGATTTAGGTCAAACCAAACAAAGGCGTCACTTGCAAGACTGACTGACCGACTGTCTCTAGTTAAATTTATTCCCCCGACCCCCCTCTTGTACAACTCTGCAGGAATGCAGTTCATAGAGTTATTATGATCATGAGCTGTGCAGTGGAATTTTACCATGTCTCCCCTTCTGCACGTTCTCTCAGCCTCAGTCCTAATGTGCAACGTGTCCAAATGGTTTGGTTCCAGCAAGCCAGGAGCTGCTGTACAAGAGTACACAGTGACTGCATTGATGTCGACTCTGGCAGTATGATTGCGGGTGGATGCCGCTGCAGAACTTCACGTCAAGTCCGAGAGTTTGATAGCGTTTGAGGAGAGGGAGCAGGACCATTTATCATAATATATTATAGCTTTATACCATACGTATTCAAATACCAGAACAAAGGCAGCACTTGATCACAGTCTATATTCCTGTTTGTTTTATCTTGTGTCTGATAACTAGCTCAACCATTTTTTGGAGATTTTAACCCACTGCGTGGATAGGTGTGGTTAAAATGTTTTCTATCAATGTGGTTTCATACCTCTACAGCTCTTTGAAATCACTTAAAATGTGCATTCTTCCCAGATCTCTGAAAGACAGCTTTGCAAAAACACCAAATTAGATTTAGTGCTTTGCTGTATCATTGGCATTTCACATTTGTCCAGCTATGCTTTTAAAAGCACAATAGCTGTTGAGGAGACAGAATTCCCCTGGGGGCTAGACGAGGGTTGGGGCAGATCGAGACACAGACACACTGCAGCAGAAATCTGCGCTAACCTTGTTCCCGTCACTATCTTATTCCTACTGAATTTATTTTTGGAACCGACCTTGACAGGAGCCTATCCTTCCTGACCTTCTCTCCGTCCCTGTCTACAACTTATAGACTGCTTAAGATGTGTGCTTTTCAAACGTAACTTCATCCTCCTGTGTTGCCTCAGTATCCCTTTGACCCTGCAGTGTGTTGTCTGGACTTGTTTTTAAGTGCAGTGATTGATGAGTAATTTTTGTGTCTTGTCTCCTTTTTAGGTTGTTTACAAAAGGAGACGAAGGGGAAACGACTTTGCTGACACAGGAAGATACTTAAAGGAACAGTTTCAGTCCTTGTGGCATTCCTGTTTTTATTTATCATTTCTGGATTAATTGACAACAGAGTGCGTGTTTTTTCTCGTCCATCTTTGTGAGCAAATCTGCGATGCATTCATCAATGCAGAACTGAGGGTGAGCTCACTCTTGCCCCCTCTCAGCATGCTGGCTCTGAGGATGGAGCAGGGCAGGCGAGGGGGTGGTGAGGTTGATCGCCTGCAGAAAGGGGCCACCGTGGCTTGGCAGGGCCGCCAGTCCGGGAGACCCCCTTCTCACGAGCAGTGCATTAACATCAGGGAGAAGATCTCCCAGTGGGAAGGTCGCAGTCAGCAGGGCAGCAGTCAGGATGCCGGGATAAAAGCACACTCTCCGACTGTGTCCCGAACTCTGTCTGAAGATGTCCTGGGCAACGGATGTTCCAACGAGGGATCGAAAGGGGCTCTTCATGCCAAAGCCAGCCTCTCAAAAGCTAAGAGCTTGGCCTTAGATTTTCGGGAATACCCGGCACAGGCTGGACATGGTGTGGTTGGTAGGAAGTCAGAACCTCTGTGGAAATGTTCCTCTGAATTTTCAACCACTACCCCAGGAAATAAACCACTTGCAGCACAAACATTTGCGTCTCCCAAAGTGGAGGCTAACACTGCTGACTCTACCGGTAATTGGGTCTTCACTGCTGGTGGCGACCAAAAAACGGATCGCATCTTGGATGTTGAAGTCATTGCTAAACCTCTACCTCTGTCAACTGATGACCAAGAAGATAACATGCCCGCTGGAAACTTCTACACTTCGCGGGGTTTCTGGCGCAAGCTTGAAGGGGACAGGCTGCTCTGGGAGAAAGGCAGGGAGACTTCAGGTGAAACTCAACCTCCTCCCAAACCTCAGCGGACATTCCAGTATCGGGCAGCCAACAACAACAACACAGGGCACACAGTGCGATGGGGCAGCAGATCCCCTCATAACAACCAATTCAACGTGAGGAGTAAGAGGGTAGCCCACCCACCTAGCTTCCCACCTCCTCCATGTCCAGTTGCAAAGACTAATGGGATTTCAAGACATAAAAAGAACAGGTGAGTCAGTGCACTTAAAGCAGAGCACAAATAACTCTTGAAAAATTTTTTTTTAAGAGGGTGATGGTAAATTCTTGCAGTTTTATTTGATAGTTGTCATATTTTTGAAGAAAACTGGTGATAGAATAAGGAAACATTGAAACTGTTTTCTGCTTTGGACTGCCTGAAACACGCTGTGGTGTTTTATTAAATATCAGCAGTGTTTTTAGGACAGTTTTGGGGAGGGTCCTGAGTCTAATTGCTGGCTGGGGTCCACTGGTGATGTCACATAATCTTTGGCAGCATTGTTCTCTATTGTCTGGACGTGGCCTAGTTCCTCAGCAGCAACGGGTCCCAGGTCATCATCTACAGTCACGCACACACGCCAGAACTTACTCAGTCAATTACTCAAGGCTAAACAAAGTGTGATATAAATGTAAACCCATGTACACATTCAGTATAGGACTTATTAGGTGACATGACTTCTAATGATGTCACGTATTATATTATATTATCCAGGAGGTGCTGACGGAATACAATAATATGCAAAGATATTAAAAGTTGAAATAACAAAAACATATAAGGCTTCATAAAAGAGGTGAGAGTTGTTTCTGTAATTTTGCCAACCCTTGTTATACATTGGATGGCCAAAATAATAGAAACATGGGTCAGTATAATACAAGAAAGTTCAGCAGCACCACAGACTGAATCCTCCAAAATGACTACATTGGAAATCAACACTCCTAAAAAAAAACAGACTTTTTTTGTCTACGTAAAGAAATCTACAAAAATCTACAAATATTTAGAAACGGTCACAAAGGTGGGAAGTGTTGCAGGACTGTTGTGTTAGATTGCATTTGTTTCAGCTGGCTGAATATAACTGCAAAAAGAAAAATCAGCTGTCTAATGTTGCATTACTCATTAAAAGTTCACTAATATGAACAGATGAAAGCTTTTACATGCATGTTATTGCAGAGCTATGTTGTAGTTGTAATAAACTGGAATTTGTTTTTTCTTGTCATCAGTTCAATTATTGTATCGAGCCTAATGAACTTTATGCCCTGTTACTTTCAGTCCTTGACGTTTATTGGAATATATTCTAACTTTTCATTGGGAGAAACTCACCAAATGGTACAAAAAGTAACCCATATGATTCTGCTCAAAAACAATTTTTTTCTTGCCCAATTAAATAATAAGTAGCTCAATTTGATAGAAAACCGCCCAATCTGGGAACACTGAACAGGATGCAGGGAAGTGAAGGAGAATTTCTGTGTGCCATTATCTTGGAGTTGCCACTTCTTGTGTCTGTTTTTAGCTGAAGTTACATGGCATTAAGTTCCAATAACACACCTACAGGCTTCCCTCCATGGCTGCATTCAGTTGGGCTGCTTGTTTACCAACTTCAGGGGAAGTCAGTAGCTGTCATTCCTTCGTACACATTATGAAATACCTCCATGGGGCTAGGTATTACATCACACTTAACATGAATCATGTAGCAGTGATACAACACTGAGCCAGATGGACACTTTTCTTTTTATCACATGCAGCACAAAATGAACTAAAATGAAGAACATGTAAAAGAAAAAAATACTATGACTACATAAAACTTTCACTTCACTTGGAACCAGATATAAATACTATAACTAAATGAAACTACATCTTAAGTTTTAAAGCTTTCAGGGGAGGAACGTTGCATGATGACCTATTTTTTTATTCTATTCTTTCTCAGCTGATATTGTCATATTGCCAACTGCTATCTCTCTGTCTAAATCCTCTCACACTCTTTGTCCTTATTTTCGCTTTTGAACAACGTTTGTGCCATATGCTCAGTCATTTCCCCCCATGACAGTTTATCACACTCTCTGTCCTGCTGCTGTGTTTGATATCAACATAGGGAATTTTGTGGTGGGACGCTGGCTGAATGTAAGACAATAGAGTGAGCAGCACTATGGCAGCTATCTTTGGGACAGCAGCCAGGCCCCTCTTTTTCACTGCCTTCCTTTCTCTCCCCACCACAGGAAGTCCTTTGAGTATGAGGATGCGGCACGTCTGACGGTGAAGCCAGACACTGTAGGAGGCCAGGCCAGGAACTCGGGCCTGTACCATGCCTATTCTGATGACAATATTTACGAGGACATTGTTTGTAAGTTGAACTCCCTGTGTCATATAAACTTAAGAAGACACTAAAGAGCTCGCTGCGAATGAACTTTGAGGGCTTTTCATCATCACTCTGTCTGTCTAGCTGTCATGTATTTTACACCGCTTAGCTTCCAGTACTTAAATGCTTGCCATAACATAGCCTGTTAAAGAGCAGCTCTGTACCGGGAACAGTGACCTGATCAGGAAATATCATTGAATATATATCCCACTCCTGGCTTCACACAGATCTTACAGTTTCTGAAATACCGTGACATTTTGAGAGTAATATTAAAGATGGGAAAAGACAGCAGATTTGAAAACTTTTAAAGTCAGGGAATCAGGATTATTCAAGGAGTGTGTCAGTCTTTGGTTTTGTAGTATCTGTTTTGGGTAATAATTGCGTAAGAATATGTTATAAGTAGTGGGACTGATATTAAGATAATTTGTTGTAGGTTTTTCAATGTGGATACTTTGTTAATTACAGATCAAAGTGTGCATTATCATCAAAGGCTTACTTTGTTCAAATGCACCAATTAACAAGGATAAAGGTAATAAAACAAAGATTTTGGGATGTTTTTATGCCATTTATTATAGTGGAAATGAGGGAGATACAGATGGGAAATGACATACAACAAAAGTCCCCAGCCAGACTCAAAGTGGTGACTGACTGAAGAGATTTCCTGCTTTTTAAAAGAACTTGTTCCCTTGAGGCAACAGTTTCTTCTGAAGAAAAAAAAATCACCAAAAATGCAGGAATGTGGATGCTATAAAAATATAGTTCCACGATAAATTTCACGTCCTTTGTAAAATAAGTTGAATAAGCTATGCTCACATTCCAGTGTTTGAATCAGAAACAAAATAGTAATTTGTAAAAAATCAGGATCTTGCTCTTCATACTTCTGTTAATTAAACTCCAATTAAACGTAATAACAGAAACTGACGTTTGGTACAGTCAAAGGAAAAGTATTAACAGATGCAGTGACAGGTTGAGTAATCAATCTGTGGATTGACAGAAATTAATTAACACTATTTTGATAATCAATTTATTGTTTTAAGAATTTTTCAAGCAAGAATTGCCTAAATGATCTGGTTGCAGCTTTTCACGTAAGGACTTGCTGCTTTTATTTGTCTATCAGATAATATTATTACTATTTTTTGATTTTATACAGTTGGTCAAATAAGACAAGCAGTTTTAATACATCACCTTGGGCTTGCAAACAACCAGTCTTTTTAAAAAAAAAAAAGCTCTTCATTGTGTTAAACTAACATCAAAACACATCAAATCAGAAAGAAATATTGTGGAAGTGCTCCAGCTTTGTGATAGAAAGTCATTTTTTGCTCATTCGTTTGCTTTTATACATACATTAAGTACCTTGTTGAAAGCAAGCATTAGGTGTGCTGGAGATGATGATAAAACATCCAGTCCGCCTGTCTCATCTTTCCCATCGCTTTGTCTTCCCTCAGGTGAAGTAACCAGAGATAACCCCTACGAGGATGTCAAGCTATCTCCCATGTGTCTCCCTATTGCAAGGCCTACGGTCCCAAAGGTAACGAAAATATATCCCATTTATGTCCCCGTTTTACAGTACAGAAGTGTTTTTATTAGCGTATGTGTGTGTCAAATGGTCCTGGACTAACCTGAGTTTTTAAGGGAGGAAGAAGGAAGTATTTTGGGAAGTAGTAGTAAGGAAGTAGTTTGGTACCATGTAATTACCAAAAACCAAGTGATAACTCCATGGTTCTTGTCATCCAGCTGCCTCCTAAACCCCAAACGTTGCAAGGGTACACTGGCAAAGTGGAAAGGAAGAGGTTCCAAACATTAACAGCATCCAAATCCTCAACCCTTGCAGAAAACCCCAAACCAGCTACACCCCGGCGCGCAAGCGCTCAAAAAACACAGCGGACACCTCAGGTAATCATGAGTGGATCTTGACTGACAGCGTGTATGATTGACAGATGTTTTTTTTATACTGCCATATGGTACCAACAAAGTGGTATGTACGCTGTCAAATGGTGAATCATGCGCTATGCTGGGAAGAAAAGAAGGGGGCGGTGACTTGTTGAGCAGGAAGGAGAGGATGCTGAAATAAATAGATAATGGTAGAGCATTCATGAGAATTCAGAGCGAACATGTGAATTTGAACGTACGACTCATGGCAGTGGAAAGAGTTTGGACACGGTGGAACTTAAACGATAAGGTACAGTAATTAAACAGACGCATTGACATATATCTGTAAAGTTGATGATTCCATAAAGATCTTAGCTTTAAAATCCACATGACACTTGCTATGTTTACGAGCAGGTTTGACAAATGGCAGTCAGGTTTATTTCTGTGTTTTAACACAGTGTCTTGTCTATGTCTCCTTATGTAATGTGAAATAGTTCAGAATAAATAGCTTAAATAGTAATGAAAACATAAAAAAATGTAACATTTAGTTAACTAGCTGTCCTTAATCTCTTTTCGTCACATCTTTTTTAACAAAGATGTTAAAATGATGAAAGTTGGCTTAGACATAATAACACCTCATTATGTATTTTTCTACTTAACAACAGTACCATTATCTTTCTAGGGCCATTTTAGTTTCTTTCCATACATTGTCATACTAGTTTGCCTCCCCAGCTGGCAGAGTTTGAGTGTCCTCATAAAGAGAAGTTTTAACTTCCTGTATGTGCCTGTTTCTGTGTTTGATGAGCAAACTGAGTTGACTTGAGTCCATCCATCCATTTTCATCCACTTGGTCCGGGACCGGGTCGCGGAGGCAGCAGTCTGAGCAGAGATGCCCAGACCTCCCTCACCCCAGACACTTCCTCCAGCTCTTCCGGGGGGATCCCGAGGCGTTCCCAGGCCAGTCGAGAGACATAGTCTCTCCAGCGTGTCCTGGGTCTTCCCCGAGGCCTCCTCCCGGTGGGACACGCCTGGAACACCTCCCTAGGGAGGCGTCCCAGGGGGCATCCGAAATAGATGCCCAAGCCACCTCAGCTGACTCCTCTCGATGAGAAGGAGCAGCGCGCTCTACTCCGAGCTCCTCCCGAATGACCGAGCTTCTCACCCTATCTCTAAGGGAGCGCCCAGCCACCCTGCGGAGGAAACTCATTTCGGCCGCTTGTATCCGCTTGATCTTGTCCTTTCGGTCATTATTACCCAAAGTTCATGACCATAGGTGAGGTGGGAAGCGTTAGATTGACCGGTATGGGAAATCGAGAGCTTCGCCTTCTTCGACTCAGCTCCTTCTTCACCACGACGGTCCATTTTGGGTACACCGACCGCATAACTGCAGGACGCTGCACCAATCCGCCTGTCAATCTCACGCTCCATCTTTCCCTCACTCGTGAACAAGACCCCGAGATACTTGAACTCCTCCACTTGAGGCAGGACCTCTCCACTCACCCGGAGAGGGCACACCACCCTTTTCCGGTCGAGTACCATGGCCTCGGATTTGGAGGTGCTGATTCTCATCCCAGCCAGCTTCACACTCGGCTGCAAACCGCTCCAGCACATGCTGAAGGTCCTGGCTTGAAGAAGCCAACAGGACAACATCATCTGCAAAAAGCAGAGATGAAATCCTGTGGTTCCCAAACCTGACTCCCTCCGGCCCCTGGCTACGCCTAGAAATCCTGTCCATAAAGATTATGAACAGGACCGGTGACAAAGGGCAGCCCTGCCGGAGTCCAACATGTACTGGGAACAGGTCTGACTTACTGCCGGCAATGCGAACCAAGCTCCTGCTCTGGTCGTACAGAGACCGAACAGCCCTTAGCAAAGGCCCCCGGACCCCATACTCGCGGAGCACTCCCCACAGAATACCACGAGGGACACGGTCGAATGCCTTCTCCAGATCCACAAAGCACATGTGGACTGGTTGGGCAAACTCCCATAAACCCTCAAGCACCCTGCGGAGGGTATAGAGCTGGTCCACTGTTCCACGACCAGGACGAAAACCGCATTGTTCCTCCTGAATCCGAGGGTCGACTATCGGCCAAATTCTCCTCTCCAGTACCCTGGCGTAGACCTTCCCGGGGAGGCTGAGAAGTGTGATCCCTCTGTAGTTGGAACACACTCTCCGGTCCCCCTTTTTAAAAAGAGGGACCACCACCCCAGTTTGCCACTCCAGAGGTACTGTCCCCAACCTCCATGCAATGTTGCAGAGGCGTGTCAGCCAAGACAGCCCCACAACATCCAGAGATTTGAGGTACTCAGGGCGGATCTCATCCACCCCCGGCGCCTTGCCACCGAGGAGCTTGCACGAACTACCTCAGTGACTTCGGCTTGGGTGATGGACGAGTCCACCTCAGAGTCCCCATCCTCTGCTTCCTCATTGGAAGGCAAGTCGGTGGGATTGAGGAGATCCTCGAAGTATTTCTTCCACCGTCCGACAATGTCCTCAGTTGAGGTCAACAGCTCCCCACCCGCACTGTAAACAGTGTTGGCAGAGTACTGCTTCCCCCTTCTGAGGCGCCGGACGGTTTGCCAGAATCTCTTCGAGGCCGACCGATAGTCCTCCTCCATGGCCTCACCGAACTCCTCCCAGACCCGAGTTTTTGCCTCCAGGACCGTCCGGGCTGCAACGGCTTGCTTGGCCTGCCGGTACCTGTCAACAACTGCGTCCAGGAGTCCCACAGGCCAACATGGTCCGATAGGACTCCTTCTTCAGTCTGACAGCATCCCTTACTTCCGGTGTCCACCACCGGGTTCGAGGATTGCCACCACGACAGGCACCAGAGACCTTGCGTCCACAACTTCGAACTGCCGCGTCGACAATGGAGGCAGAGAACATGGTCCACTCGGACTCAATGTCTCCAGCCTCCCTCGGAATCTGTGAGAAGCTCTTCCGGAGGTGGGAGTTGAAGACCTCCCTGACAGAGGGCTCGGCCAGACGTTCCCAACAGACCCTCACAATACGTTTGGGTCTGCCAGGTCTGTCCAACTTCCTCCTCTGCCAGTGGAGCCAACTCACCACCAGGTGGTGATCGGTTGACAGCTCAGGCCCCTCTCTTTACCCGAGTGTCCAAGACGATACGGCCGGAGATCAGATGAAACGACAACAAAGTCGATCATCGACCTCCGGCCTAGGGTGTCCTGGTGCCATGTGCACTGATGGACACCCTTATGCTCAGAACATGGTGTTCGTTATGGACAAACCGTGACTAGCACAGAAGTCCAATAACAGAACACCGCTCAAAGGTTCAGATCAGGGAGGCCGTTCCTCCCGATCACGCCCCTCCAGGTATCACTGTCACTGTTGTTGCCCACGTGAGCGTTGAAGTCCCCCAGTAGAACAATGGAGTCCCCAGCGGAGCACTATCAAGTACCCCCCAGGGACTCCAAGAAGGCCGGGTACTCTGTACTGCTGTTCGGCCCGTGAGGCACAAACAATAGCAAGAGACCTATCCCCAACCCGAAGGCGCAGGGAAGCGACCCTCTCGTTCACCGGGGTGAACTCCAACACGTGGCGGCTGAGCTGGGGAGCTATGAAGCAAGCCCACACCAGCTCGCCGCCGCTCACCCTGGGCAACTCCAGAGTAGTGGAGGGTCCAGCCCCTCTCAAGGAGCTGGGTTCCAGAGCCCAAGCCATGCGTGGAGGTGAGCCCAACTATCTCTAGCCGGTACCTCTCAACCTCCCGCACGAGCTCAGGCTCCTTCCCCCCCAGTGAGGTGACATTCCATGTCCCTATTGCCAGAGTTTTGTTCCAGGGATTGGGTCGTCGAGGCTTCCCTGCCACGTCACTGCTACCCAAACCACATTGCACCGGCCCCTCATGGACCTTCCTGCGGGGTGGTGAGCCTACTGGAAGGCGGGCCCACGTCGCCATTTCGGGCTGAGCCCGGCCGGGTCCCGTGGGCAAAGACCCGGCCACCAGGCGCTCGCCTGCGAGCCCCAACCCCAGGCCTGGCTCCAGGGTGGGGCCCCGTAACGCCAATCCGGGCGACGTAACGGTCCTTGATATTCTTCTTTTCATGATGGGCTTCTGAACCGCTCTTAGTCTGGCCCGTCACCTAGGACCTGTTTGCCATGGGAGACCCTACCAGGGGCGTAATGCCCCCGACAACATAGCTCCTAGGATCATTCGGGCACACAAACCCCTCCACCACAGTAAGGTGGCGGTTCAAGGAGGGGTTGACTTGAGTCCACTATCGAAAATCCTACTGTGCTCTTTTGGGGCAGTAACAGTAGAATGCAGGAATGTAATAGTTAAAAAATGATGAAAATCTGCAATGTAATTATGTACTTAGTGGCTGTTATATGATGATTCCCTGTAATCTTGGTTCTATAATGGCTGTAAAATTAGGGGCCTGACTAGTACCTGTGTGTGCTCTACTACACAGTATGTCAACAAGATTGAGACCATCTTTGACGACAAGCGAGGGAGAAAGAGAGAGAGCAAAGAACCAGGGAGTTTTAGTGCGAGGTAATGCACACACACACACACACACAGACACACACACAGACAGACGCACACACAGACAGTCACAGATGCCCAAATGTCATCCACATCAACACTTCAATAAGATTAAGTTGAGCCTCTTGGTGGAAATACCCAGCTTTTGATGGTACACAAGGCCAGCTGCAGTAGGCGAAGCAGCTGATTATGAAACAAAGGCCAACTGTCTGCATCTGATTATGGCTTCTCAAGTCTTTCCCTTTCCTCTGCTTCCCCCTAATCTCTCCCTCTTCTAATTCATATCAATAGAGGAGACCAGCGGGACAGAGAGCGACCCAGAGGACAATTCCAAAGGTATCAACACAGAGTTAATATGTCTCTAATGCCCCTTGAGAGTCTTTAAGCTTTTCAGGTAAAAAGTTAGAGGTACATATTTTCATATGGAGTACACAATCCTGGTTTTATCAGTCAGTATTTCTTGTTGACATCCTCCAAGTATAAACAAAGGGCTGCTTAACAAATTGAAGCATTCATAGCATCTCTGAAGAAATCATTTGTTCCAGGAAGTTGCTCTTATTCTTTAGTGCTAGTTAATGCAGATCATGCACATCAGTAGATCCTCAGTAATGGGATCATATTGAGCTTTTATACATGATAGAGACATCAAGAATACCACGGAAACAATTAGTCGACTGAGAATTTGAGTTTGATTGTTAGTCATTTATTTATTTAGTCATTGATCTATCAAAAATTCCAATCTCTCGTGGTTTCAGCCTCTTATATGCTGGAACCTGATATGTTTTTCTGTTTTGTAACATTAACTTTTTCCACAGTTTTTGATATTTTAAAGGTGAAACAATTGATTGAAACAAGACTAGGTGTCTACAGACATGCAAGCTGCAAGATAATATTTAACATTTCAAATGCTTTATATTGCTTCAGTGTGCTGGATGGATTATGTCCCAGAACAAGCATTACCATATAGTCTCATTGTGTGGTGTCCAGCAGGCTCCAGGAGATCAGTTTACATCCAGTCTACACTGAAACGCCGGCCAGGATACCGCACCCTAGAGAGAGACCTGATCCAGCTGCAGCAGCAGCAGCTTTTCCAGATCTTCGTGGTGGTGTCGCTGAGAAAAGGCTCCCCAGGAAACACCTACTCCCCTGAAATCACACAGCAGTTCCCCAAAATGGTTAGAAGGAGCCTTTAAAATAACCCCACCACCATTCTAGGCAAAGGACATAACTGTACTTTGGTCACAGTATAGTGTGACATTCAGTGTGATGACAACAACTTCAAGTCCATGATATGATCTTATAAGATAAGAGGATTTTTGTCTATGTGATGATGAATACTTTAACAGGGAATTTTACAGTCTACAGCTTTCATGAAAACAAGTTGTTCATTTTAGTTTTTCCATATGAACTTTTATTCATATTTCAGCGACTTATTGTCATCACGTCATAAAAAGCTTTTAGATGGTCTTAGGTATCTATTCTATATGGCTAGATACTTATTGTTATTTGGTGGAGATTTAGAATAAGTGTTTATATCAGTACTCGAGATTCTTCATTTGTTATACTTAACTAAGGTAATTTCCATTGAATTATGCCAAAATGCAATTAAATGATGATTGATTTTTACCGTTCACTTGGAACTACTTCAGGGAAGAAATTTGTAGAGTCGCTGCTGTAACTTAAATCTCTCTGTTCCAGTTTGAGAAGTCTTCCCGGATCTCCAGAGAGGCTGAGGATCAGCTGAAGGTCATTCCCAAGTTCTGCTTCCCTGACTCACAGGATTGGAAACCCTCTGCACACATGCCCAGGTCAGCACTTTCAATACAGTAATATTATAATATATTATAATAATACAATGTATTATAATAATGATATATGCTATACACAGAATTAACAGCATCCCAAAGGCTATGACAGTGGCATAATGGTCACATGATACTGTATTTTTACCATTCATCTCCTTCATCAGTCAGTGTTTTCTTTTGTTGTCATCATTCACAGCGTTCATGTTATCTAACAAACATTGTCTGTCTTTTTTTGCATGCACAGTATTTTGTTAAGTTCTAGCACTGTAATTATCAGTGGTATGAGGTGTATACTGAATACCTCCATTTCCTCTTTTCCTATTTATATTCTCAGCTTGACAGCTGTAAATAGATTGCTGCTACAACAACTCAAATTCCCCACAGGGATAATTAAAGTTTCAGTTGATCTAATTAGATGTCTGAGTGCTAAGGGACATTGGGCTTTTTTTCTGCTGGGTATGGTTCATTGTTGTAATGTGGGTTATGATCTGAGCTTACGCTGCTTCACTGTCTGTTATTGCAAATAAATCAAAGACACAGCAGTCTATTTTCCTTCTCTGTGCTCTGCCTTTATATCTCCATAGATTTAACAGTCCTGATATTAGTTGATTTGTTTCTTGTTTGGTCTGTTGAGGAAATAATTCCCTGAAGATATTTTTGAATCCCTATTTTCAGTTTTATTCAAGGAATTACAGATATTTTACAATCACAGTTGCATGTTTTTGGCAGTAAAAAGTCAAATGAAATCCTTTAAATATCCTCTGTATTGATGTTGTGCTTACAGTGAGACCTTCTCCTTTGTACTGACCGGAGAGGACGGCAGTCGCTGGTTTTGTTACTGCCGTAAGATCTTGGTGAGTGTGGATGTGTTACCGTTTGCATCTGAATCTCTGAATGCTCATGTGCGTGTGTGTGTGTGATGACATGGCAGACGGCCAGGTGCTTACTCAACATCTCTGAGGAGATGTGAATCAGTACATGTGAATCACAGACCATAAACCACTTCTGAATCAATGACAGAGAGCAACAAGAATTCCATAATTTTCCCCTTTCTTTTGCCTCACAAGGAGAGACACTTTTCATAACATGCTTTTTTTAGTTTGAAATTCTGTGGTAGATGTGCCTTTTCTATGATGCATGTGTTGATTTTTATTACTGTGAACATACTAAAGTTGTCTTTTTAAGCACAATTTCCGTATTTCATTGTGTTTATACTATGTTTAGTGTAGACAGGCCAAATCTAACGTGGGTGATTTAGGTTTTGTTTTGTCAGTAGATAAGCTCACGGCTGCTATCAGCAACAAGTACAGAGTTTAGACTTTAGACTCTTTGTTTTTTTTGCTTTTTCTTCCAGTCTATAATCACATTAAGATGGTCACTTGGGATTCTAGTTCTGATTATACTCTGTTTAGTTAAATGTTTATATTTTAGGTGTTTAAAAGTGTTTTTGTGTCATAGGTATCTCTGTTGTAATCTGCTTTATGACATATGAAACTATTTGTGTCTTTAAGCCCAGTGGAAAAGGGAAGAGGCTTCCTGAGGTGCACTGTATTGTCAGCAAGCTGGGCTGTTTCAACTTGTTCGCAAAGGTAACCATACAATGCATCTGCTCCCTTGTTCCCGCCAATAGAAGCCATTACAGAAAGATAATAGAAGACAATCCTGAGAAATCCCTGGGTGTTTTCTTGAAAAATTAAATTGTATGCATGTAGCTGTGTCCCACCCATTTTCCAGTTGAACAAGAGAAATTTGCAAACAGTAAGTGTGAATATGGCCTGGAGGAAAACAGCATTTGTTGTCAGAGCTGCATCTTGCCTCTTGTTCTATTGTTTAGACTATAATCAACACCAGCTTCCTCAGGACTCATTCGGAGTGATTTGTTTTGCTCTGTCTGTCCAGATTTTGGAGGAGGTGGAGAGGCGCAGGGACATTTCTCCAGCGCTGGTCTACCCTTTCATGCGTAGTGTCATGGAGGCCCCGTTTCCAGCCCCTGGACGCACAGTCACCGTCAAAAGCTTCCTCCCTGGCTCTGGGAATGAGGTAACCCTGAAACCAAAAGAGGAAATGTTAATTGGTAGTTTTGTTCCTCCGAACCACTCCTTTCTGCAGACTCTGAATGACTCAGAATGGATTATCTGTCTAAACAATAGAAATAGCCATTTTAGCTTTGGAGGGTTCATGTTGGGACAGATATGTGTATTGTAACAGTTAAACGTAATCAGTTAAGTCATTACCATTGTAGACTCAGTAGGTGAAGTCAGGTAAAAAAAAAGAAAAAATCAAAGAAGCAAAAAGTAAAATCACCACTTTCTTTACTCCATCGTCCATGAGTGCATTATCTTGAGCAACATTTGTATGGATATAAATCGTTTTGTTCTGCTTAACATACATGTTTCAGGCATTCATCCAACAGTCAGTGTGGAACATCTACAAGTAAGAACACTGTATTTATTGCACTCCATGCGCTGTTGTCTCTTTGCCAGGTACTGACCTTGTGTCGACCGGTGGACTCCAGACTGGAGCACGTGGACTTTGACAGTCTTCTGCAGTGTCTCAGTGTTGGGAAACTCTTGCAGGTGTTTGCCTCCCTTCTGCTTGAGAGGAGGGTCATCTTCATCGCTGACAAACTCAGGTAAAACAACACACCGCAGGGCCACTTAACCATCAATATACAGTATATGAGAACGATATGCTGCAGTGATTCCGAAATTTTGGGATAAGCTATTTAAAAAAACGAGACTCCATGATGTGTGCCAGATGTAGTTGATGCTTGATTACACCACACAGGCCCAGGTCATGTGTGTGTATCTGTGTGTACCTTGGCCTCAATGCAAACCTATGGCAGAGTCCCAGTGGCCATGTCAGGACAGGTTTGTTTGCCCAGCCCAATATCACTTACAATGTCTCTGCTGGGCCTTAATAGTAATAACAGCTCCTGACCCAGCCCAAGCTCCTAGACACAAGGAAATGTAGTTATTATTCAGCAGTAACTGTAGGACATAACACACATTTTGAACAGTGAGTTTAAATTGAATTAAATGATTATGAAGACTAAATTAAACATGTATATAACAAAAATATATCAAACCTTGTGTAAAGTAGCAACTGTATACATAAAAAACAGGCTATAAGAAAAGTGTGTATTGAAATTCCTTAACTGAAATGCATACTGATATGAAGGGACAAGCCAGTATCAACCTGCCAGTATATCAGCTGCTTATAGTCACTTGTGTATAGTCACACAGTACTTGAGAATACATTCTTGAGGGCTGTCATAACTTAAAGCATGGAGATGTATAGTATGGATGAATTGATCAAAAGTAGCAGGAATCAGAGTCAGCTTTTCACTGAGGAGCACAATAACAACAGTCTTAAACTGAAAAGACACAACTCTGTAAAAACATGCTGAATAAATAGTCACTTTCTAAACACTCGCTGAAAGATGAGTGTTCTTTGGAAAAAGTGCTGAGCTTGGCAGTGTTTTGCAAAGATTATTTTTCTCTCCAGAAATTAACCAATCCAAAGGAAGTGGAGGAGGTATTTCACAACATGTAAGCAAATGAGCACACAGGAATAAGAACAGTAACACAAATAATAGTAGTAAATACTGCCCAAAGAGTACAGATCAGTGTTCACTTCTGTCCAAGATATTGTTTGCTGAAAGCTCTTTCAGATGGTCAGTTTGAAAATGTGGTGGAAAAGAATTATAAAAGTATGATCACTCAATTTTCAGAGAGCTTTGATTGATATCTGTGTGTCATATGATCTGTGTGAGAACTGAATGGAGTTATTGTGTGTAATCTTCTCTCTCCTCCCTGTTCACTGAAGTGTGCTGTCTCGGTGTGGCCATGCAGTGCTGGCACTGCTCTACCCGTTCACCTGGCAGCATACCTTTGTGCCTGTGCTCCCAGCTAGCATGCTGGACATCAGCTGCTCCCCCACCCCATTCCTCATCGGGGTCCTGGCACCCTGCCTGCCACAGCTGCTGGAACTGCCCATTGAGGAGGTCAGTCAGAGCACTCTTCAGATGTTTTAAAGTCACTGTCTAATTTGCAGTTCAGATAGACTGGTCCTTTGTGCAAAGTGTCTTTAGTGCAAGCTTTCAGCTGTATATTCACTCACATTTATATTGTGAATAAATCCAGAAGTAGCTTGTGAGTAGAGGTGGAGAAACACCCTGAAGAGGCTGTCGCTCAGGCTCACATCACTTTGGAAATCTCTTGCGAAATAATGAATTCTTGCAGTCACTAACTGTCATTCTTTCTTCTCTCTCGTCCTCCCAGGTGCTCATAGTGGATCTGTGTGCAGACAAGTTTGTCGTTCAGGTGTGGACACATAGCAAAGTATAATGGGAATGATAGGTGTGGTCCCAGTGGGAAAGGTGGCTTTGCCCACACTTGTCCCTTGTTTGCATGTGGAATGTTCTGAGGGTGACAGAGAGAAAATTATGTTACACCCACAAGTGCATAGGAGATGAAACTATAAAGGATGTAAGCCCAGAGCAGAATCATGTTGTGATGCAAACACGGAGGCCGTTTTTACAGGGCGATGCAGGTTTCACTCATTGTATTCAATTAATGACTAACTTGTTTGTTTTGGTTGTCTTTATATTATGTCTGCTTTAATTTGGTTGGGTTCCTATTTGACATTTCATTTAGTGGACTTAATCTTCTTTCTCTATTAACTGCAAACTAATGAGACACGCAGTGTTTGACCTGCCACACCAACATTAGCTGTCTGTTATACAGAGCTTTAATTTCAGTATTGCAGGTAGCTTCTCTCCTCAGCATGAAACATGAAGTGCATCATTGTTTAAATAAAGGGCAAAGGAATCTTTGACATGTTAAGGCCAGAAAGTCAGAAATCTATGCTGTGAGTGTGTGCGAGGCTGTTTAGATGTATGTTTGTAAATGGCACCATGTGACTGCTGCTGACCTGTCCTGTGACATGTGACAGCTGGGCGATGAGGACTGCATCCTGCCCAGTAAACTTCAGGCAGCACTGCAGCAGATCCTGGGGGAGAGGGAGGATATTCTGAGGCAGGAGAGCGGAGACAGATGTGGAGGTTGGTATAATAGACCTCACATGGCATACAACATCAAGATGATGTATGCCAGTCAAGTATTTCAGCATTTGCTGATTCCACAGCTGATTACAGTTCCTAGATCAGCAGAAGTTTCTTCTTCTTCATAGTGATTGCTGGTCCTGTTTCTGATCACAGCATCAGCTCTTCCGTTTGCTCAGTGTACTAAATCTATGATCAGAGGATGTTTAGAAATGAGTTACAAATGCCAGCTGCACAACATTCCTGTGCCTCTGATGATCTGCAGACTATTACAAAGTCTTTAGTTTATTCTGTGTTTTGTAGCTGGGCAGTTATCAGTCTGTAATCACATGTTCATTAGATAACCTATTTCTGCTGTTTACTAGATTAACAACGATAAAGACAATATTAAGTCTTAAGTCATGTAAGCAAAAGGTTTTAATATGTCTTAGAATTTGCAACAAGTCTGTTGTAGTATTTTGTGAAACAAATATATGTTGTAAATGTTGTAAAACCATAGTACAATTAGTCTGTTTTGGAATCTGTTGTTAACCGTTCTGTCTTCATCCAAAATGTGGCCCATCCAGGTCAGCAGGCTGACCTGAGCTCTCTGGTGTCTGAGGGTTTTGTGCGCTTTTTCGTGGAGCTGGTGGGTCACTATCCTCTCCACATGGTCGAGTCCTCCAACGGAAGCAGGGAGCTCCAGCGTGACAGCTTCCGCAAATCTCACCCCTCCCGCGGAGTCCGCCAGTTCCTGCAGCTCTTCATGGATACTCAGATGTTTGCCGGCTTCATTCAGGACAAAGAGCTGTGCAAGGGAGGAGGAAGAGGTAACTGTGTCCTTGTAGCAGTGAAAGTAGTCATAAAACTTTCAAAACAACATTAGAGACCTTTTTTTTTTTTTCTTCCTGACTTTATGAAACATAAATATATAGTCTAATCGGGAGCATTTTCTGTGTTTCCATTTTGATGCACTGATGAGTTCTGAGAAGGCAAAAGAAAACAGACACAACAGTTTTTATCACACTCAGTTCTGAGAGAGGAGAACTACTTTTGTGATAAAATCAATAGGCAGATTGAAAAAAAGGACTGTCTTTGTTCTTCCAGCAAATACTCAAAATAAGATTCTTAAATGAATCTTTGATACAGTTTTGATTTCATCGATGCTTAAGCTGTCAATACCTTTTGTTATTTCCATAATACTGCGCAAACACTTGCTTATGCACACAGCAAAATACAAAAGCAAAAAGGGGTGTAAAAGTTCAGTCTTTTTAATAATAGTAATCAGAAAAACAAAGCTAGACAGCTGCCATCTTGATTTGCAGCCATGTTGCATGTGAAAAGAATCTAAAGTTGATCATTTTAAGCTGAATATTGAATGCTGTACATTTCCAACTTTCTCCAGGTCTGTTTGAGGTTAGAGTGGCTGCATATCTGGAGTCATACCCTGAGCAAGAGCCAAGCGGTGTGAACAAGTTTCTTAAAGGACTGGGTAAGTGTTTTCATCACTGTCATCAGATTTTCACTTTCAAAAAGGTTCATTTTTAGCAGCTAATTGTTTCTTTTTTTTTTTTTTTTTTTTTTAGGGAACAAAATGAAGCTCCTACAAATTAAATGAAAAAAAGACCAACACCCTGGCCTTTAAATGAAAGACTTTGTAACTTTAAAACGGAACACTTGCTGCTGCTGGATTCGCTGAGGAAATGAATGTGGATGAGAGTCTTGTGTTTTGATACGAATGGGATGGTGAAGAGTTTGGATATGAGATGTGAGAGGACCAGGTTCATGTGATGGCCATGTGTGTCTGAGAGCAGTGCACTTCTTATTGGACAAAAACTGGAAACAGTTTTTTTTTTTTATTTCTTGCCTTTGGAAAACTATAAAAAAAACATTCCAGCTACTTAACCTCAGTTACCAACCTGAACATGTGTGTTTGTAACTTTCTTCTCTGGAAATGATTGAATGGAAATATGTTTACTTGCAAAGCTGTCACATTTAGAGTCCGCTCTACACAATGTGCATTTTACAGTTAATGCAACTTTAGTGTTACGTTTCAGTCGTTAGTACTTTACAACTGAAAATAATGTGTGGTTCCAACCTGATGCATGTTTTTATACATTTTAATGTAAAAACTCATTACTTGTGTCAGCACAAAATGTTAAAACTCTTTGTTTACTGCCTTTCTTTGTTTTTAAATTTAACATTTACGTAGAGGTTTATTAACAGTGATCTCAACTTTTCAGAGTGTTTAGATTCCAGGTTAAACTTCAGTCATTTTTACATTTTCATGGAAATTAAGTCTGTTTTTTCTTCTGTACTTGACTTTCTCCTGCTTAACTGGAGCTGTAAATATTTTGTTTACATTTGCACAATGTTGAGAACCAGTGTATAGTATTTGAAATATTTTTGTATTAAAGCATGTGTCCAACATACTTTTTAAATAAATGGGTTCCCAGGGACAGGATTTCATGTTAGACTATACTGTTTTTATATTATGCAAATGCAAGTGTTGTGGCTGTAACCCTGCACAGTTGTTATAACACTTGTGATTAAGTATTTCTATAGGAGGCTTGTGGCTGTACTTTAAAGATATATCTGTTTCAAATTGAGGGTGTATCTGATTAAGTAATATTATATATTGTTTTCATAGTTTTTTTCCTCCAGTATCACGGTGTCCAAGAGGGTCTCGAACAATAATAATTTCAGATGTTTTTTTGTATTAAAAACAAGGATAGGTTCACAAAATTCTAAGTCAGTTTTAAAACAATAGTCAGGTGTCCATATGAACTCTGAAAGAAGTTTGTTTGCAGTAAACACTTTCAGTGCAAGAGATAGAGGACAAAAGCCTGTGTAAAATGTATTCAGATGTTTATCTTGAGTTAATATGAAGCTTCAGATCAAGGGCATACCTTTTAAAGTTATAATCTTTTTAGTAAAAAATGCTCTCTGCTTTCCTGCCTTTCTGATTATTGAATTAAGACAGGCAGACTGTCCTACCTTAAGTCACAATTCTGTATGTGATTAAGGCTTAATAGAATTTAAAATTTGGCTCCAAATTATTCTGGGCCTTTACAAAGTGTCTACTTTGTCCAGTAAAAATATATAAATAAGTGCAATAACAAATTTACATTTCAAAAATGCAATCCTGCTCTTATGATCACATGGAAACAGTCTGAGAAAACACAGTTCTGATTCATTGCGTTGTCTAATTGAGGACAACACAACAGCTTAATCTAACTTTGAGAGGAATATCCTTATTGTTTCAAAGCGTCTCCTCAGTTTTGCAGTGTAGGCCTGTGAACCATTCTATCAGGGAAATGCAGAATATATGTGTATTTCACTATTATAAACAAGTGAAAAACTTTTTGTTAGATTTTGTATGCACTGGCTAGACCAGTCTAGCAGGAGGTAGAAATCATTCTGAGTCACCTGTGAAGACAAAGGATTTCTACAGAAAGTCTCCTAATCCCCCTCCACTTAAGGCAGCGTTCTCCTGCTTAAAAAAAAATCCAGCCTCTTTTTATGCTACATTAAATATTAACTCATTCATGATTTACATTTACCAGGACATTATGTAAAATATCTCTTCAGCACGTAGCTGTGACCTCACCTCATGCAATACGTCCAACTGGAGCCTGAAAGCAGAAAAAAAAAGCAGTCTGAGTGATTGTATTTGGAAATAATGTTGAATACATCTGTTGGAAAGAGTGACCCCTCCAGAGGACAGAAGTATTGACTGAATGACACACCCAGAGAGAGCAGGGATGAAGGATTCTGGAAGAACAGGTTCATCTGAGGAGGGAACTTGTTTGGCCTAAACGGAGTCTCTGCACAACTTCCTCTCTGGCTGCATTGGTTTCCCACCATCACTCCTCTGAGATCCCAAACCAAAACGTGAATCTGTTCTAACCGTCTCTGTTCTAACCAAATTACAGAAGTTTGATTGGTGGAGCTTGTTGGTTGAGCAGCCCTGAAAGGCTTATTTCAGTTCAATAAAATCTCCATGTGTCATTTCATTGTGTACAAGAGCATCTGAACAACTTTATACAGGCGTGTAATCACCACGGCCACATGGGGGCACTGTTTGCATGTGCTTCCACTGAGAGAATAGGCCGAGCAGAACGAGAAGTTCTTAGTCCAATGCATTGAAAGCTTTCCTGGAACTTCTGTCTCAGTGCATCGACATCACAACGCCAGATGTGACAAGACTGGTATTTATGTAACAGTATGAGTAGATTATAAATATCTGTTGAATTTGGGTAAGTGGTGGTCAGACACAAGTCAGGCAAAATTATTACTGATTATTCACTGTTTATTTAACCTGTAGTCTTACTTTAGGTGCAAGATCAAATCAAAGTTTCAAAGTAAAAATGAAGTATTTGTAGTGCAATTTCTTTTGTTTCTGAAGCCTGTTGTTATGCAGTATCATACTCCATAGATAGTTTCTTTCATGCTCATAGAAGGTAGCCAGTTTAAACTTGTGGCAGAAACAGAGAAAAGCCCCTGTAATGTTCACAGTGCAGATGAGGACTTATTATGATTATCATAATTATTAAAGCTTTAGTTGGGTATATCCATTTAGTCATTTTGTCATGTCACTTTATACTTCTACTTCACTACATCTCAAAGAGAAATGTGGTACATTTCACTGTGCCATTAGATATATATTACATTATAAATATTATTAAAGATCAGTTTCTGACCACTTACTAAAAAAAACCAAGACACTGTTTAAACTTGGTTTCATTTAAAACAGTCTAGTGAGGAAAATTTTCCCAGAGTTTTTTAAAACAACAACAACAACGAGTCCAATACTGTGTAACAAACTTTATTTTTTCCCTTCCTTCCAACCGAGTGAGTCACCCCATGACCTCCATCCATCCATCCATTTTCTGTACCGCTTATCCTGTCTCACAGGTCACCCCATGGCCTCTCTCCTCTTTAATTTGTGACCACTGGAGGGGGGTCTAACCCCCAGCTTAGGACCTACAAACATGACTTATTTGTTAATGCAGCAGTGGTTCAGTATTAAGAATTTACTAATGTCAGAAATTCATATTTTATGCTTTAGGTGCTGTAACGAGTGCTTAAGTATCTTTAGATGACAGTGCCTTTGTACTTTTTTAACTAAGTAGGATTTTGAATAAAGAACCTTTATTTATCATGGATTATTGTTGCATTGTTTTATTGGTGCCTTATTGCACTACTTTTACTTTCCTCAGTCAAACATCACTTTATCACCTGCAGGTAGTCCACAGTGTTGCTGCTAGGCCTTTCAACAACTCCACTCAAAGGTCTTAAAGCCTTCTGATCACATCCAGTGCAGGAGCAGATTCTGAACAACTTGTTTTAATGTGTGCTGGTATAATGACAGCAGACTGCTCATGAGCCTCACGAGAGAAATCACTGGTCCATTTTCTGTCGCCATTGAACTCAGTTCATGGTTTCCTCATTATAATCAAACAAACAAATATCCTGCAGTAATCGTGACAGTAAAGCAAACTATCCATAAAAAAGACAGAAATGTGTCAACTGTACATGAGCCAGGGCAGAATTCAAATAATTAAAGATAAATCACCATTAAAAGGGCGTATCTCATACTGTCAGTGCCTCACGAAGGAGCTGAGACTGGAGACACATTAACTGAGAACATGGTCAGCCAGAACACATCTGAACACACCTGGAGTCACTTAACCTAATGAGGGGAGTCATGATGGGCATAAACTGTCTCTTGGCCCTCTGGGGAAGTGTTCCCTGTGCAGCGCAGAGAGAGTTCACAACAGAGCTCAGCACGGACAGACACCTTTATATCAACAGGTCACCTACTGTAGGTCCTCTGACCAGCCTGCACAGTCTGAACTTAATTTACCCTCTGTTCTTAGGCCCTCACGTTGGATAAGGAAAAACTCAACAAAAACTCCATGTTCATGGGAAAAAAAGGTGCCCTCCTGTCTGAGGACTGTCAGAAATGAAATGGTGCTAAAAGTATATAGCAGAACCAGTTTGAGTTAACATTTAGAGTGAGAGGTTAAAGAATTTCAAACAAAATGTGTTCCCACCTCCACGTGTTTAAGTGTTCAGCTTTTGTATTCAGTTTTTAGTACTTTTAATGCATTTGGATCTATTGTTGTGATATTTGCTCTTGGACAGTGCTATACAAACAAACTTCCCGTTCTTACTACTTACTTACTTTAACTTCTTGCTGCTATTTCAATGAGGAATCAGGATGTGTGATTATACTGCTAATGGGTCTCATGGCAAAAATGAGCCAATGCAAATATAAGGTAGTGTTATTTAGATAAATCAAGTGAAGAAATGCACTGTGTATTACTAAAAAAAACTTGTATTCATTTTAGCTAACATGTAGGATGTATTTTCACACAAAATGAGGGCTGTGGATTTTGTCCCCAGATCTCTTAAAAAGACAAGGACAGGCTGTAGATTAAATGTAACATTTATTGGAAAAATGACTGTATCTAATCCATGACACCAAGTCATTTTATTCACACTGACCAACAGACTGTGTAACAGGGAGTATGTGATAAAAGGTGTGTTTTTTTTTTTTTTACAAAATACCATAATTTTCCAGGAGTCATTTTACCAGTATCAGTAATGCATGAAATAGACTCAGCATGAAAATAACCATAAACAGTGTATGTTAAAAGTGAAGGTCAGTGACAACAAACACAAACATGGCTTCAACTCAGCGGGACCTTTGTATGGAAAGTCAATCTCAGAGCTGTGATAACCTTTTGGACACCTGAGTAGTGTAACGTTTGTAACCTGCTTTAAAAGCAGCTTAGTTTATGAGGAAGCCATGCACTTCAATCAATCTTTTCTTAATGATAACGTAAGAAGCATCGGGAATAATGGGAGAACATACTTCCTCAATACATGATTTTGTAAGAGCCGCAAGACTGATTATTTGAGGAACGTGACTGTTTTGTAAGTGTGGGCCATAAAGATAAGTTGATGGCTTACAGTACACTGTAATATAGACCTCTATAAGCGTGTAAACCAATATTTCTTGTGTACCTGCTTGTTTTGATGTCCTTTTGAACCTCACCTAGATACAGCCTTTGTTTTCATTTGTCTAAGACATGGGTGAATGGACCAAAATTGAATATACAATCCAATGTGTTTGTAGTACAAGTTTATTAGCATTGTGACTTTTTTACAGTCTACATCTTAGATAAAGAGGCAGACACATAAATTACAATTGAGACATGACACATATCTCTGTGCTTAAATTACAGTTTTTGCAGTGTTTGTGTCCCTACGCTCTCAAAACCCTGTTCACTCCTAAACTTTACTCTTCCTTTGCCAGCCACATCTCACCCACAGTATTTATCAGATTTGTGCTTTTTAAATAAGTTCAACAATGACCTTCTCTTAACTCCAGCTCCTCACTTGTTGACAGTAAAGAGAGGAGGCAGGAAGGAAGTGTATACATGGTGGTGACCTATTCTTCCATTCAAAGTTTCAAAATTCATGACGAAGATGTTTTCTCACTGGAAAAACTGATGTAATGCTGCTGGTGGTTGCCGAGGTGTAGAGAAGCAGATGGGTGTTGGAGGGTGGAAAAACACCTTGAGGTATCTGGTTTCCTCATCACTTCCACAGAAGCCCTGTATCAGCTAACATGTCCAAGTGTTTCATGTATTATCACTGTGAACCCAGTATCTAAACTCTACACCCTGAATACCATCTTCCATCATGTTATATTGACATATTATGTATGTCACATATTCAGCATACAAAATCAAAATTTCTGTAGACAAGTGGGAACAAATCATTTAAATAATCATTTATCATTAACACAAATACTCAGGAGACTTATAGTATATGTCATTTGCTCGAAAGGACATTGAAATTTAACATTATCACCACAATTGATAGTAGTGTAGGTCTTTTGCTGATTAAAAAAATATCAGAAATTAAAACAAGATTAAATGCCTAAAGACAACATATACTACAGTGATGGTTTTACTGTTTCCAGACCCTCTCCAGTAAGGTTAAAGACCCTTAACACATAACACATAACAGCAATGAGTTCAATTCCAGTTGGAGACCTTTGGGGTCATTCACTTCTCTTTGTTCTCAATCTGTCAGATTCTCTACTGCACTCTGTTAGATGAAATAAAACATGGGATGAAAGATGCTGGAGAAATAGTCATTGAGTAGTTAAAATCATAAGGATGCTTCATTAGTGAGTGTAATGAATTGCTGACTAATAATTTTCACCTTATTATGTAAAATGTTGACACTTTGAATTAGCTTAAAGTGTCCAAAACAGAAAGGGTTAATTCTCTGGGGAACATCAAGAATCAAGAATCATTTATTGTCATCATGTTTTCACATGACGAAATTGGTATTGGTGACTTCCAGCTTTAAATGTAAATATAGTAAAAAGAATAATAATAGTAAGTAATAATAGTAAGTAAGTAAGTAAGTAAGTAATAATAATAATAATAATGATAATAATAATAATAATTTTTGTACACATTAACTAAAGTCCAAAGTTGCAGGGAGGAAGTGGATAGGGGGAATAGGATTGTACAGCTCTGGGGAAAAAGCTGTTTTTCAGTCTGTCCATTGTTGTCTTTATGTTTCTGTACCACTTTTCCAGAGGGAAGCGGTACAAACAGTCGGCATTATGTCAGGCCTTCTTCTGCATCCAGCCAGCATATATTCCAGTCCAGGTCTGGAAGAGGACTTCCCACAATCCCCTGTGCTGTTTTCACCACCCGGGCTAAGTCCTTTTCGGTCCTGTGCAGTGCAGTGCAGCTGCCATACCACACTGCTGCACTGAGGCAGAGGATGCTCTCTATTGTGGCCCTGTAGAAGTTTGTCAGGAGCTGAGGGGAGAGTCCAGCACGTTTCAGCTTCCTGAGGAAGAAGAGTCTTTGTTGAGCCTTCTTTTACCAGGTGAGCTGTGTTCATGGACCAGGTCAGGTCAGATGTGATGTGGATGCTCCAGGAACTTGATATTGTTGACACGCTCAACTGCTTCCCCGTGGATGAGGAGAGGAGCGTGCTCTGTCCTCCTGGACCTCCTGTAGTCCACTATGACCTCCTTGGTCTTGCTGGTGTTCAGAACAAGGTTGTTGTTCGAGCACCACTGAGTAGTAAGGTGCTGGATCTCCTCTCTGTAGTGGGTCTCATCATTATCCGATATGAGGCCCACTGTGGTGGTGTCGTCTGCAAACTTTACGAATGGTGTTTGTGGAGTGGATGGCAGAACAGTCACTGGTGAAGAGAGTGAAGAGGGCTGGGCTGAGCACGCAGCCCTGTGACAGCAGATTTTTTAGGCACAGGCACAATGATGGAGGTTTTAAGGGCTGACAGGAACTGTAGCAAGCTGCAGGGACAGGTTGAAAATGTCCAGAAAAACTCCTGGCCAGTTGGTCCTGCACACAATTTCAGAGTGCGACCAGACACCTTATCTGGTCCTTCAGCTTTCCTGATGTTGATTCTTTTCATGGAAGAGCTCACTTGGTGCAGCTGCAGGACTAGAGGCTGATGCAGTTCTTCCAGCCAGGGGAAGGTGAACACTCTCTCTGCTGTGTTAAAGCGAAGCGTAGAAAGTGTTCAGGGTGTCGGGGAGAGTGGAACCGTGGCTAACCAGCTGATCACTGCGCTTATAGTCCATTATTGTCTTGATGCCTCTCCACATACTATGTGGGTTATTGTTTTCAAAATGCTCCTCAATGTGCTGTTTATACCTGCTTTTTGCTAGCTTAATGATATTTTTCAGTTCTCTTCGGGAAATGCTATAGGCCAGCTTGTCACCTGACCTGTAGGCAGCGTCACAGGCTTTGAGTAGGGGCTTCACTGTGCTGTCCAGCCATGGTTTTTGATTTGGGAAAACCTTGATGGTCTTTGTGGGTAGAACAGCATCAGTACAGAATTTTAGGTAGGACAGAACCGATGATGACGTGTGATCTGTGCCCTCCTTGAACACTTCCCAGTCAGTGCACTGTAATGCTGAAGACGCCTCCTCAGTCCAAACCTGTACAGTTCTGGTGGTTGGTCTTGTCCTGTGCAGATCAGAGGTTTGTAGGCAGGGATCAGATTCACAGAGATGTGGTCCGACATGCCCAGGTGTGGAGCTGCAACAGCCTTGTATGCTCCAGGGATGTTACAGTAAACTTGATCCAAGGTATTATTGTCCCTCGTTGGAAAGGAACATGGGTGTGAATGAATGATCAATAATTATCAAGTCCATTTAATTTCTATCTCTCCTCTGTCCCAGTGGAAGTTGAGGTGGCACTAAAGGAATGGTAAAAAAAAAAGCATTTGCATTCCTTCTCTGTTGCTCCAAACAGTCCAACATTGTAATTTAAGGGCAAAACCTCAGAAACATTACAATATTTCTTGTTTTCATTCCTGTTGGTGGAAATGCCTCTGAAAGGACTGCTCTGCTACAGGACACTAAACTTTCTGCTGAAACTGGAGATGGTTGTCATATAGTAAAACTAAGAGTCTACAGCTGTCTTAGCAGCTCTGTATGTCTGTATTTAGACAGACACAGTGGTGCCAATTGTTAATGTAAAGAAAATGCTGATGGCTAGCAGGTATAATGTTTACCATGCTAACATTTGCATTCAACACAAAGTATAAGCTGATGGGTCAATAGTTTTGCAGGTACTGGTCATAGTATTGGAAAAATGAAGGTTTTGCCCTGGTGGTGCGACAGGAAAAGTCAAAGAACCACCAGGGAGATTAGTTCTCTAGGCAGGATGCATCTGCACTAAAATTTCACTGCAGTCCATCCAGTAGTTGAGATGTTGTCACCAAAGTCAATGATTCATCCTTTGAGGACATTGATTATCTGTAGAAATTATCATAGCAACCCATCCAGTTGCTGAGAGCCATGCCACTAACATGGCAAAAAACTACAACTACTACATATTAGTGTAAACTTGTTAGGAGTCAGGAACATGCTTCAGTCATTATAGGTTGTTGCTGTTTCACAGACAACAAGAATTGTACTGATCAGTTCCTGAAAATGTGATAAAAAACAAGGCCAATATTATCAAGCCAGTGTACACACACCCTGCACATTCCTACCAGATGCCCCAAATGTAACATTGTACCTTTTATCCTAAAAAAAAAAAAATATAAGCACAAGTTTTGCCCTTGATGGCCTGACGACAGCGGTTGAAAATATCAGTCACTGATATTGGTTTCTTGTACGAGTAAATGTCTGGCTGAGAGGAGAGACAGTCAACATTGTGTCATTTTACAGCCTACGGGCACACACGGTTTCCCTGCTCACGTGTATTCTTCCCCAACCTGAGCAGCAGCTCTACCCAACCCTCCATCTCACAAGATAACTTACCGTAGCTTATTACTTTCACCCAGCCACCCACTAAATCTTGGACATGTGTATTATAAAGCCAAGTTCGTGGATTCCAGGAAGGGGAATAAAACAGGATTTAATTATATACCTTCCCTTTCCTCAAAGCACTCAACTCAACGTCCAATAAATTACTTTGCTGATATGATACAGCACTATTTGTGTTTGGGTTACTAAATAACCAAGTCAGTTAGACAGCTGTTATTGCAGAGACATGCTATAGCTAATGGCCCAGAGCCATTAGTCATTACCATAAAATTAAATCAGTAATCAAATAAAACCCCGAACACACATCCTTTAAGTCATCGTAATGAGCAGGAGCGTCTTCCTGCTAGATTTGTGTGCATTTGTTTTTTTATATTTATTTTCTTGATTAAACATTAAGTGAAGCTTTATAAAAGTCTTTGAAATGGATTCTAATGCCCTTTCCTGCTTAATGGAAATATCATCATCTAAGACATGACATCATTTTTGTCATTACAAAACACTTTGCCTGGTAAAGTGTAACTGAGAAAGTTTCCAAAATACACATGAATGCATATGGAAAGTTCTCTGCAAACACACTCCAAAGGGCCGATGTGTCATGCTGACCGACAAACACTGTAAGCCAGTAAAGTAGACAAGCAGGATATTCACACTCACTGGTGCCCGGGTGGGAAGATATGTCTCTGTTGCCACCTGTTACCTTATCACTGACTGAATGGAAATGAATCCTTGATATGTATTGTCCAGCTTAGGCATATTAGCTGAAGTATAAGCCGTGTAGTTTGTGTGTCTTTTGTGTTTAATGCCCAATGCCGTCTCATTCAGTTTGCATTTTTTCATCCTGGGGGGAAAGAGTGCAAATGTAAGATGTTGTTGACAAAAAAAAAATTGCATCCGTCAGTCGAAGGATTTGTTACACTGTGTTTGTTTGTATATTGCCACAAGGTGAGGAGTATTTCCATTATATGTGTGTTTTTGTAAGGGTGGGGAGACAGTGATGACACATGGAAAAAGGTGAGGAGGAAAAAGAGGAAAATATCAACATACAAAGAGACAGGCATTGAAGAAGGTGTACTTCTCTCCTTGAAGTATTGAGCCCCCTCCCCCTTCTCCTCCCCTTCCCAAGGCCAAAACATTGTCGAGATTCATTTGCATAAAGTGCCAAAAAGGAGGCTGACAGAGCAGGGCAGGTGATATCGGCTAACGGACGCAGAGGAAAGAGCACACAGAGCAAACACTGACAGAGCAAGCTACTACACAGCCTCTGAGCACACACCCACCTACACACACACACACACCTGTGACTCCAGCAGGTTATTCAGACCAGCACAGAGGAGGACCTTAGCCTGGGCAGACGTGCAGCTGTAATCCCAAAACTCCCTGCTGAGATCTCAGAAGTCAAACTGACTTTGAATTTGCAGAAAAATGCATTTTTGAGTGCCAAGGGAATGAGCTGAGCCCAGTCCAGAGACAGAGAGAGAGGATCATCTGACATCTTCATTTAACAGGTAACCTTTGCTTTTTATACCACTTTGTACCTCACTGTTGTTATAATGCAAGACTGTACGAACAGTTTCACTCGCAACTGCATTTTCTTTTAAAGTGAGGGCCATAAATATCCCCTAACCTTTTATAGAGCTAGAACTGCATTCTCCTCATAAAAAAGTAACTACAGACCACTGGATTAATCTGTAATAAATTAGGTTTTCCATTACCTACCTCCTAACCTCTTAAACTTTATTCATCTAACTTCTTTGAAGTCTCAAAGAGTCTCAGCTGCATCCGTCAGTAGTTTATTCAGTTAGGATTCTCAAGTGTCTGTATACTATTTCCTGCTTTGTCTGTTGTGTTTACACATGGACATGCTCAGGTCTGTTTTAGCCTCAGCCGGCCTCACCTTTAGTTAAACTGTCTGCAGCAGTTCCCTCCTCCCTCCCCCCAGTTCAAAGGCAGGTAGATCAAGTTTCATTTACTTTTCAAACTGAGAACAGGTAGGGCAGCATTTTGGATGATGGCTTAGCTGAACATACATGTGAGGATACACACAGCTGTGACACACACAAAGGAGCTGAAAACCTGCAGTAATTTACACGATGCTTGAAAAGATTACTTCAGTGTGACTAAAGCAGAAATTAGATCTCAACACCGAGCTGTGGTTTGTATACTAATAGGTCAGTGGGGCAGGTGAGAAAACATGAGCCATTGATAGCAATAAAGGACCATAAATTGGAGCTCAAAACAGGAGTTCGATTCAGAGACAAATAAAGGACCCCCCCTCCCATGTTTAAAGTTAGTATTTTTGGTTCAACAAGTTAATATTTGACACTGATGTACAATATACAACCCTTCAGTTTGGCCTCAAAGCTCCCTTGAGATATGGATTGCCATAACTCGCTCTGGACTCTGGACAGTTTCCTGAAAAAAAAAAGAAGAAGAAATTCTATGTGCTCTTTACATCTCGCTTTAAAACAGTCTCTGGCTGTGCAAATAGGCAGTGAAAGTGCAGTTAGACCTCCTCCACATTAAGTCTACACAGCAGCCGCTGTGGCTCTGGTGATAATTACTGGATTGTGACAGAGAGCGAACATTAGCCACCATAAACCACTGGTCATCTGTCAGACTGAAGCTGTAGCAGCAACACCTTTGCATGAATGGATTAGAGCAGGGATGAATTTAATTAGCTGAAATTAGTAAAAGACAGAATTATTTCTTCATAGTCTCACTTTAAAAATTTAGACTACATTTGTAACCAGATTCTGTGCACACAAGACCGAGTCAACAAACATTTCACTACCAAAAGAAGTCTCAGGTCAAAACCATCCACCCCTTAATCTGAAAACAGAGGGATAGATCTCACATGTGCAGGGAGATAATTTCATAATTTGTTTCCATTGCAGTCTCACTTGTTTCTGGATTATGTGAAAGACTGTCAGAAGGTCAGATCTTGCAGTTAACAGCATATTTTTGCATTGTAATGCAGAGCTGTGTAATATACCAGGTGCTTTCTTTCTGACCAGCCAGCAGATTTGCAAATGTAAACCTTTAGCTAAGATATAAGCTAAGTGTGTTACCAAATCACCAGAAATGGAGATCTGCTGGGAACACGCTGAGACCTCACACATGATGATCTGGTACACAGCTAAGAGGGTGTGAGATTTGTTAGACCTAAGCCTTCAAATACAGTCAAATTCATTCCAAGTGTTTTGTGATTACAGTGTAAAACAGAGTCAAAGATAGCTGCTGTAAATGAATTGGAGTCGTTTTGATGTATGTATTAGAAACTAGATTACATCAAGTGAGTGGTTGAGCCTGGTGTTCTGTTAAGGACTGTTCAAGGAGTCATTGGGAACAAAGTGCAGCCTGAGGCTGCCACAAAACCTGCCTTCACCTTCCTGGCATTGACAATGTCAGACTGTGGTGTTCTCTTGGTAGCTATTTACTTAGTTCTTGCAATACAGGTAACATAGCCCAGGGCTCTGGGAAACTGTTTCTCCCTTAAAAGGAGCTTGAGCTCTATGATCTGTAAATGATTTACCTAATATGAACATTTATGGGTGTGAATAAAACTTACGTGTAAATGCTGGCTATGTCAATACTATGAATATGCCAATTGCCAAAATGATAGTAGCACAGCGATAGGGAGCCAGAGGCAAGGTTAGCTACACCCGAATGTGGTTCATTCCTTTCTAGCAAAATACAAATCTCTAGTTTTGAACAGAATAACCATGCAGTTTTCACATTAAATGAAAAGGCCAAGTAAATTTTCATTGCATTTCTTAAAAGAGACAATTGACACAAATAGTCATGGCATGCTACATTTTATGGTTGTTCCTGCAGATATTTATTAATTGTGTTTCCACTCTACACATTTTTAAAACCTTTATTTAAGAAGTCCCATTTGAAAATGAGGATTTCCTTGTAGTTTTCAATTAGTTCTCACATTTCTTTCTTACTGATCGGTGAGAATGGGTTAATAATACACACTGTCTCATAGTGAGTTAAATTTTATGTGGGTACACTTTTGTACAGGAGCTCCAGCAAACGACCACGCCGATATCAGAATTTCAATGTGAGCAGTAGGGAAATGACTCCAGATGAGTCATAAGAGAGGGAGCTTTAAACAGAGGTGTAATTATACAGAAAAAAACTTGTCTTCATCCCACTGCATGTTTGAAATGAGAAGAGATGAAGAGAGTCATTCGTGGTGCTGGAATTTCAAGGGCAGATGGAACGATTAGACAGAGAACAAGCAGAGACTTTGTGTAGATGGGAGCTCTGGGGCAGGACGAGCCCTGAGGGCACAGAGAGGAGAACACCTGTGCTCTGACCATCATCTATCCCTAATACACTAACACACACAGTCCCCTTCACATTAGGGGCCTTTAATACCAAATCCACAACACCAGCAGTCAGCTTATTATCATGTAATATTCTTATCATCCAAAAAAAGCAGAGCAGACTCAGAGAAGAACTGGTCCTTAAAGTCGAGAGTTCGGTAAACCTGGTAACCTATAGTTACGTAAATAAGAATCAGAATTTCACGCCACTTTTTACACAACACTCACTGTACATACATGGAAATACAAAAGAAGGAAATACAAAACAAAGGCAACAGCAATTATACGATATTTACAATCATATATCTGTGTGTGCGTGTGTGCGCGCGTGTGTGTACGTGTGTGTGTGTGTGTGTTATCAAAAAATAAAAAACAATAAGATGTAGACAGTGTGACAATAGTGCAATGATGCAGAGTGCAAAGGAGGCTGAAATAAATATAATTGCTGCAACAAGTAGCTTTTTATACGAGATGTAGGTTCGTATGACAATATAGTCATAAGGACTATACTATGTATACAGGTCCTGGTCTCTTAGCCTCTGTGAGGTTGCTGTGCTGTGTTGTTTGATACACAGATTTGAACACAAGCACAAAATGTCACATTAACAAAGCAGCCTGTGTTTATCCCTGATGCTTTTTCAGGTAGGGCCACATATTATACGTCACCCAAAACAATCTTTCTTTAGCTGCTCAATGCAAGGAGGGCCTAAGGACTCCCTGTACCAGCTGGTGTACGTTTGCACGCTACACTGGCTACAATTATATGCAAACTTCCCAGTAAAAATTTTTGAATACAAAACAGGCAAGCTAGTTGCAAAGCTCACATCAGAGCTACATGGATATTTACAATGTTCTAGTACAATCTGTCTTAAATGCATAAACATACTGTACTGGTTTTCACAGTCTGCACTGTATCGGGTCAATTTGTTATCATTAGAATATGGATGAATGCTGTCAGTCACTGCTACTAAGCCACTGTTCAGCCCCTGGGATGTTAGTTCCATACACCCATTTGACAGAAGGCCAGAACTGCTACATGAATATGAACTTGTTGTTAGTTTAAACTTTAATGTCACTCGCTCCCTTGTGGGACATTGTGTCATTCACTGGTTAAGCATTATAACACCCACCAAACAGTGGTTCCTATTTTTAGTCATGTAAGTTTATAATTTACTGTTGAATCAAAGGTCTTAATGTCACTCATCTTGGCTTTTCTTGTTCAGGACCTAAGTCCTGATTAAAACATAGTCATGAGTGGAAAATCCTTCATTGTTTTCCCACACTGTGTCCATCTGACCCATAACACTCTATTTACTCTATTAACACTCAACACACTGCAGAACATCAGTCTTACCCAAGCAACATGTGGGGGTAGATGTTGTTGACGTTGCTTAACTGACTCATTTGTTTGTGCTTGTTGCTGTTGCTTCGGTAAATCCACAATATCACTCAGTGCATTTGATCCATCTCGCATCACACCCGAGATACAAAATAAATCAAATGCATGCTACGCTGGTCTGTCAAATTACTCATTGACAGACCCAAATCCTGTCAGCTTTGTAATATTATTTGTTCTCTGGATGTGGGTAAAAATAGATCAAAGTTCAACATTCAACTGGGCTGTATAAAATGTGCACTGGCTGAGTGAAATCTGGTTGGGATTATTGTGACTGAAAAAAATTGCTTGCACTTGCTTGCACACTTTATGATATCACTAGCAAGATACAATGTGAAATATGAAAACTAATCCCTACTTTTCATTTACTTTCTCTTAAGGTAATCCTGAAGTGAAGGTCAGACCAAGAGGAGGGGAAAAAAAGAGTCCTCAGAGCCCAAAGGAGACAAAGGTGAGGGTAGGCCTATATTTTTGAAGATGGAGCCTTCTCAGATTTGGCAAACACAGGTTGCCCCCCAGGACACTGCTGGAGAGCAGCAAAAGAAGATGTCAGTCATGAACCAGCCGGAGTGCTCCATCTGCTACAATAACTATGACAATGTCTTCAAAACACCCAAGCTGCTTGAGTGCACCCACACCTTCTGCCTGGAGTGCCTCTCGCGCCTCATGGCAGTCTCGCTGGCTGACCAAGATGGAAACGGTGGCAGCACTCGCATCTCTTGCCCCTTCTGCCGTCACCCCACCATGCTGCCCGAGGAGGGCCCCCCAGCCCTAACCACCAGTCACGAGGTCCTCTGCAAGCTTCCCAGACATCAGCAGCAGGAGGAGCCGGTGTGGTTGGAGGGGGAGAAGCTGTGCTACAAAAGCTCCAGGCATGGCTCTGGCTTGGGAGCCCCTGACAGTCCCACGGCCTTCTGCATCTGCATTGACATTGGGGCCAGCAAGCCAGTGGACGCTCCGATTCAGACTCAGCCCCGGACTTATGGCCTGCTGGACCGACTGATAGACTGGAAGAGGATGGTGCTCTTCATCGTACTCTTGGTGCTGCTTATTGTTGTGTTGTGGCCACTGCAGTGTGTATTCAGCGCTGGGAACATAAACTGTCTGCGAGGAAACGTCCCAGACCCCACTGCTACCACCACTACCGCCACTACTTTGGGCCAGGACACCTGGTCTAGAGCAAACTTCTAGACTGACTGGACTTTACTGAAACTGTACAAAATAACATATATGACAAATACATTGTTTTTGCTATACACAACTGTTAACACCTCAGATTTTTAACCTGCAACAAAACCACAGTTAAAGCCACTCTGTGTTTTTGAGATGACTGTGGTAGTTTAAAAAAAGACACTGACAGAGCCACCAGGGGTGGAGAAGCAACACAGACTGCACTGATTACTGGAATACTGTGATATTGTGCCATATGCTGTCAGACTAAGTAGATTGAATTTTTTTTTTTTTATCATAATCACATGAATATTCTGTACATAGCTGCTTTAACTCTACAAAGCTAGAATGCATCCTTCTCAGCAGCTATTGACAATAGCACATGACTAAACTGTTTATACACGCTTGTAAAGGCTGATATAAATGACACCCGGAAGTGGAGTGAGACTGGAGTGAGAAATTTTCCTCAAATCATGCGATACAAAAACATTAACAAAAGACACATTTTTGCACTTTAATTAGTAGTTCGTTTGGAATTAGATATGAGTTTTTGGTCAAAATGGTCTGATGTAATTTTTTCTGTCATATTTGGACACATAACACAGCTTAACATAACAATGAACATGAGCGTGTTGATTTGTTGTTCACATTGAGCAGGCCAAAGAATGAAGTTTAAAATGTTAATATTTATAATTGTGAACTTTGCTTTGCAAGTATCCAGTTAGTTAAAAAAAACAACTAGTCAAGTTAATAGTAACACAAAGAAAAGTTCTCTCACAAAAGAAAATGAATGTAATCCCAATGTGCCAACTATGAACTCAACCTTTTTATATTGTACATTGATTTGTGTGTTTTGATATGCCTTTGTTTACAGAGCTGTAATAAAAATGTGAGGTATTAGCTCAGATTGTCTTTCTGGGAAATAAAGGAGCATTTGTTTATGACAGCCTCATTATTAAGACTGATATGATTTGATTGTGGTTTATCATGTATATGCATTAAAAACTAAATTTACTGCAGCATTGGTTGGTGGTTTAATCTGTCTGAACAGCAGATGTAGTAAATTCCCTTGAAACAACACACAACTCGTGCTAGAATGCAAATTAACTACAAGTGTTTCAGGGTTGAGCTTGCAAAACAGTCGAGCCATTTACTGCTTCGCTGTTTGTCACTTCCTTCCTATCTGAACCTTAAACACATAACTACAAAAGCAAAGCCCAATTTCCAATTGACAGGAAGTGATTCCAGTTATTCCTGTATTACATGCGTGAGATAAGGGAAAAGTTTGGCTGTGGGGTTTTCCAGAGTAGGTCACTTGTGACACATGGTTGATAAGATGGTTACGTGAAATTCTGTCATTCATCTAGGAGTGGCCATAATAAAAGTTTCATTTCCTCAAGATCCGCTTAAACAGCCAGTAATGGTTAACCAAACAATGCAGGTTCAGTCATGGCTTCAGTATCACTTTAGTATCTGATTTCAGTATCACTTTAGTATCTGATTTGCCTTCTAAATGAACAAAAAGGTGGGAAAAAAACTCAACAAAGACAACAATAAATACTGTATGTAAAAAAAAAAAAAAGCTTCCTATTAGTTGGAGTGAGTTTGTGCTTGGGCATTTTAAATACACATGTTCAAAGCCTATTATGAAGTTGTTGGTGTGGTGGACAATCTATGTGGTTGTCTTGGTTGGAGGACTTGTTGGTTTTTCCTTCTCTAAAATAAAGCAGAATAAACAGCCTTTCTCCTTGTGGATAGCAGCTAAATAAAACTGTTTTATTCAGCACCTCATAAAACTAATGTGTTTAAATTCCGAAAATAAAAAAAATAAAATAAGCCCAATTTTAAACTCCTCATTCCTTTTCCCACCTCTTTTAGTTTATAAAGATTTTAAAGTACAATCTCTACAGGCCACTTCAAGCATGAAATAATCTGTCATTACTAAATTTGTGTTTTTCCTGACTGTGTTTCCTTCCCTCTTTTTCAACACTAATATGAGTTAACTTATATTCATTGAGTAATATTCTTGGTCATCATGCAGTTCATGCGGTAGAGCACTTTTCCAAATGAAGAGACAACCAGAGTGGATAAAATGGAGAGCCAAATACAAACACTGCTTCATAGCTCATCCCTGTGTTCTCTGCTGCTTCTCCATCTCCTGCCCGCAGTTGACAAACAACACCAGATTCACAAGCAAATACAACAGAAACAAGCATAATTCATGTGTAACTTTACATAGTGCCATCAGAAATTTTTATTAAACTATATGATAATAAACCATTTTTATGCCATTTCTGGCAGCTCATTGCATCAGCAGTTGTAGCCTATACAGCAAAAAGGCGTCTGGGCAGAGCCAGTGCAAGAAGAGGAAAGAGGAATAGCCTCCACTGAAAAACATGGGAGCATCGAGTATACCACTACTCATGTCAGGTATACTGTGACCCAAAGAGGAACAAGGAATCAACACAAAAAGACATCAACATCATGTTCAAGTAAATGCAAGAGGACAAGCAGACAGAAAATACAATATTACTAGTGCATACCTCCATGTACACTGGTTCAATGCAGAGCCAGCCATTTACTTATCAATGGTGACATTACACCAACAATAATAATAATAATGATAATAATAATAATAATAGAAAATGCAAAAGTGGATAAAACAATCAATTAAAAATACTATTTGAAACATATCAGCAAAATAAAACAACAACAAAAACAACAACACAAAAAAAAAAAAAAACACTGATGGCAAAAATCTAGTGCACTACCAAAAATACTTCCACAGCCTATGGACATCCATACACAGCCTGAGGCCAAAGATTCAGCAGTTTCACACTTTCAAGTATTGATGTTTTCACCATATCATAAAAAATTTGACCCATAGAGGCAAAGTGAAATATAATAAAAATTATCCACAGCGCAAGATAGTTCAGAAACACAGAAACAAAACCACAAAAGGTCATTTCTCATTCATCATACAAAGATCACAGTTCAGATGGGAAAAGAGTACAAGGAAAAACCAGAGGGATTCAAACAGCTTCATTGTTTCAAACTCAACTGAAGTACATCAAGTGGTGCTGCATATTTCTAACAGATATTAGCCTTCACTGACACGGGGCATCAATGCCACTCATTTCATAAAACATAGTTTTTATTAACAAAAGAGAGAATCAACCATTAAAATAAATTGGCAAATGTACACAGGGAAAACCAGACAATCAGAGCCTCAAATCGTCTGTGACTCGGTTTGTCAGACGGGATTGTATGGCTGCTACAGTTTACACTGTTACTTTATTTTAATATCTACAAGGTCAACAGTATCAATTTACAGTTTATTTCAGTGCAATGACAGAGTACTGTTACCATCTATCCATCTAATAGCTATACTCAGTGTCAGCTGGGATTGGCAGCCCCCCTGCGACCCTCCTTAAAAAAGAGACTACTCTCACTCCACTATATTCTGATTACACCTAAGTGTATTTGAAATCATGTTTGGCAAGACAGGCAGGCTGCAGCTGCAGAAAATGGCCAATTTCTGACTGGAGAAAACACGGTGGGTCCAGTGTGACCTGGTTGGTTGAACATTTCTGCTGGAGGAGAAATAGGAATGGTCTGAGCAGAAACCCCACCGAGTGCAACTCATTCATGCTTAATTTTGATGACAAATTAAAAACAGGTAGAGTGAACACACATTATTATGACATCTTCCGAAAGTGGGAGACATTTTTTTTCCAAGGAGTTCAAGGCCATTAAGTCATTTTAAACAAGCTAGGTCAGATTTCACCAATGTATTTGTACTTCTATCTGAGTAAGATATTTTAGCTCTGATCCTGGAGGCTAAAAATAGTGAAACAATCTGCCAGACAGAGCAGAGGGCTCAATGCGCCGCTGCATCACCGTCTTCCTTATCACATCAGTGACGTCAGCTTACTCGCCCTGCTATCATCAAGCCTGGATTATGGCCATCTTCTAAATTACTTTTTGGAGACAAATCTATTCTTCAATCTCAGGCAGATGGCCATCTGGCCCACTGTAATCGCCCCCTTTCCCTTGTCTCCTTGTGACGATCTCCTGCGACAGATGTTGAACCGTATCAGACCTGCTGATTAACGAGTGTAGCCAGTCAAATGAAGCTGAGAGACGGCGTTCAGCCAAGCTCAGCTCCAACCACCCATTCAGGAATACTCTGCACTTGTTTCCTGTCAAATGTGGGCCTCAAACTACTATTACACTCTACTAATACAATTAATTTAGTATTGGGGATGCTGCTTAGATAATTGTGCTTAAACCCTAATCTGCACACAGCACACAGTGGGTGTGTAAAAAAATATACATCTCCTACATTATACAACCATGGTACCAAATCTATCAAAAAAAAAAAGCAAAACAAAAAAAAAACAAAACAAAAAAACTCACCAAGAAACAAGCAGATAAAAGGACACTTCCCACCCCCCCCCACCCCACACACACACACAATTTTGATGAATGCTGGAGGCCATGTTCAGTTCAGGTGACAGACAGGACTGATGTGTATGTCCCAGTAACCATGAGAGGTAAAAATGGCCCAAATTCAGTTAAAGTACAACAGAACAGCTCATTTGCATTAGAAACAGCACAGGAGATTGTGTACTATACAAATCAGTCACATCTTCAAAAAAAATTAAAAACAAAAATAAATTAAAAGAGTCCACTTTTACACTCGAAATTAATATTAATATATATATATATATTTTTTAAAGAAGGCTTGCTTGCCCTCCCTGTGCCTCAGGTTCCTGTAGCAGGTTATGTAAGTGCCCTTGCTATCACTCAGCAGCCACATTAATAACCACCACAGCTGGAGAGACAGAACGCCGCGAAAACAGTCTTAAGTTCGAGTTCAAATGACAGCCAGCAAAGACAGAGAAAGAGGGAGAGCGATTAGAGTGATTTCTGACAAACAGCTTAGCTTTGACCTCTTCCTGGGTCCCGTACAGTTCTTGTCACGTAAACTCGGGTTTCAAGGGTTTGGAGAGTAGTTTGGGGAGGCAAGGGTACAGACACATCCTGTGACAAGGCACTTGCATTGGTTAGGAGAGGGAGAGGCTGGAGCGGTAGGGAGAGAAAAGGGGGAGGGCAAGGGACCTGAGCGAGAGCACTATTCTGTAGAGTCTTTCTCTCTATGGAGGGTAAGAGCTGAACCCAGAGACAGAGAGATCCAGTAGAACAGCAGCAGGAGAGCCTCAGCTTGCCCCCTTCAGCCCAGGCAGGGTCCACTATGTGGGGTGTAGTCAGAGCAACACACTCCCTCCTCCCCCAGGGACTTTCAGGTGCTGACGAAGCGACAACTCTGCTGAAACTGAAGCGGACACAAACAGACAGGCAGACAAGTGGAGTTAATGGCTAGTGTCACTTTGAATCATCAGCACAAGGATCTGATGTAATTCATGATGTGGAGCTAAAAGCAGCGTTCACTCAGCATACACTGCACTTGCTAGGTAATTTAGATGGGGAGGGATGGAGCGCATACACCAGTGTGTCCATTGGTGTTTGGATTTAAATTATTTTGGTTCAGTGATTTTAAGTGTCATAAATTCATAAACCTTCATTGCCTTTATAATACCACTGCACTTCAGATGCCCCACAGTGCATATATGTATATATGTATATATATATATAATAACCTGATACTAAGAACTCTTGCTGAGTAAATCTAGTTGGCACTGAGAGCTCAAATAAATAAAAATGGGTTTTACTTAGATGTTTTAACCATGAATGACATAAACAGGAACTTTCATCTATATTTGTATTATAATTTGAGTATTCTGACACACAAAGAAATATTTGAAAAATGTCTAGACTCATTTAATGTGTACTTTATTACATCCACCGGTGATTAAAACACTGTTCAGGATATGCCCTGTGCTGATGACCCCAAACCAAAGCTATTACTCGCTCACTTTAACACTGCTAGGTCCCTGTCTTGCTTTATTAATCGCTATGAGAGGGAGAAGAATGAGCCTGTAAGAATTGAGGTTGATTATAATTTCAACCTAAATTGAATCTTTTGTTGCTTTAAGGGGAGCTCAGGTTTTCTTTGAAAGGGAACTCAGATGCTCCTGGCTGCCCTATAATTTGAGCCATAAAAAAGAGACCATTACCCTTACAAAATGAACTTCTCTGGAAGAAACTGAACTGTGTCTTGTATCGGTGCTAAAGTTTTAACACCCTGAGTTCCCATTTTAGGGGAAGAATCTGTCCAGTCTTAAGGTAAAGGGAACTTGTAGATTCAAATACATTTTCTTCCTCATTAAACATCTGCATAACTGATTCTTTAAGTATTTTAAATCCTGCATCTTTCTTCTCCTTCACCAGCACAAGGAAAACACAAAATCTCTTGGTGTGTTACCGCCACCTGTTGATCAGTAGAATAGTGTGACACCGTTGGATGGATGTGTGCATGCACACCAAAACGAGGACCCACTCATTAAAACTCTCCACAGGGAAAGTTTAAGTTACAGCTAACTAATATCTCTAATAGCTTTAAAGACAAGCGACTGAATGTATTTCATAACAGTAAAAAATGCTAACTATATATATTAAAATTCATGAAGTACTTACAGAGAGGCAGACAGAGAGAAGTGGAGGTCCACAGCCATGGTTTTATCTCCTGGTATTACTGCTAAAAGACGTCTGAGGGCTTTTAAAGTTTATGTTCTCGTACACACTTGATGAATCATTCGTCATCCTACAACACACAGAGAAAAAAAATATGACAAAACAAAAAAACTCACTTTCTACCATGGTTCTTTGACCTCATGTTTAATTATCACTTCAACTGCTGCTTATCATCATGGCATGCGTTACTTATACTTACACAGAAGAAGAGCGCGACGATGCCATGTTGGGTTTAGACCTCGAGTTGGTCATCTGGGGATATTTGATATTGGAATACTCCCTCTCCTTCATCTTATTTCTCTGCAGAGTGACAACATGGCACAAGGCAGACACGGTTTAGAGGACAAGATGTTCCACAAAACTGCCTAAGGCCTGAATTAAACAGGCCCTTCAGACTGTGAGCTCAAACATGTGTTGCGTAAAAATTTCAGAGCCTTCATTACTGTGTCAAAAAGGGTTATGTCGTGTGTTTTAACTCCTTTTGGAAGCCAATGTAAAATGTAATTAAGTAGGGGAAAACCTGCTCCTCCTCCAGTCTCTTCTGAGCCGTGTCTATGTACTGCTGCACAGCCATGTAGATGAACTTGTACTGAGCCTCCGTCTGCACCATGCCCGACCTCTGCTGCCGTACCCTCTGGATGGTCTTAGGGATGTCAATGTCACAATCTAGACCTAGAACACACACATCAAGAAATTAGCAGAGATGCAGATAAAGATTTTAATATAAAAAGTCCAGTGCGTCATGTGTCTCTCACCTTGGCGGTTTATAATGTCAATAAGGATGTCGATGACGATAATGGTGCCGGTCCTGCCAATGCCTGCACTGTGGGGGCAACAGAGTGGAAAGTCAAACCATGTGTTGTCACTTCACTTTAAGACGTTAAGCATCAATGTCAATGTGAAAAATAAAAAATATATATTTATGAGAGAGAGCCTATTTGATTTCATCCAGTCAATTATGGAAGATGTTACATGCACATCAAGGGCTGAAGAGTTTTCTCAACCCTCACATTGCAATGGGAGTAACACATAAAAGTCTAAGGTTATGAATTACAGCTTCTGACTTGTCAACAGCAATAGAGTTTACTTGGCTTTGTTGTTGTGTCACATATAAAATGCTGTTAGATCTCAAAGTGGACTCAGCTCAAATGTTATTTTCCCCACAATAACAACATCAATTTATCAGCAGCAGTGAGGGACGTCCTGTGTTCTGTCAAACTGTCAATCTGTCATCATGTTTGTAGTGCATGCTGGGGTGGCTGGGTATGCTCAGACACATGGAAGCACTACAGCTGGACAAATCTATTACATCATTTATTTACACTTCAGTCAAATATTTTTACAAAGTAATACAGAAAAGCCCCTAGAAACTCAAATTAATTAATTGATGTGTAATTAGTGACAGTGTGTGTGAGCTTGTCTCTGAATCTGAATGTACATACATCATCAAATTTTTACCAGAGACAGTACAGCATACAGTGGGGCAAAAAAGTATTATAGTATTAATAAGTAGTATTAGTATTTAGCCAGCCACCAATTGTGCAAGTTCTCCCACTTAAAAAGATGAGAGAGGCCTGTAATTTTCATCATAGGTACACTTCAACTATGAGAGACAGAATGGGGGGAAAGAATCCAGGAAATCACATTGTAGGATTTTTAATGAATTAATTGGTAAATTCCTCGGTAAAATAAGTATTTGGTCACCTACAAACAAGCAAGATTTCTGGCTCTCACAGACCTGTAACTTCTTCTTTAAGAGGCTCCTCTGTCCTCCACTCGTTACCTGTATTAATGGCACCTGTTTGAACTCGTTATCAGTATAAAAGACACCTGTCCACAACCTCACAACTCCACTATGGCCAAGACCAAAGAGCTGTCAAAGGACACCAGAAACAAAATTGTAGACCTGCACCAGGCTGGGAAGACTGAATCTGCAATAGGTAAGCAGCCTGGTGTGAAGAACTCAACTGTGGGAGCAATTATTAGAAAATGGAAGACATGCAAGACCACTGATAATCTCCCTCGATCTGGGGCTCCACGCAAGATCTCACCCCGTGGGGTCAAAATGATCAAGAGAACGGTGAGCAAAAATCCCAGAACCTAGTGAATGACCTGCAGAGAGCTGGGACCAAAGTAACAAAGGCTACCATCAGTAACACACTACGCCGCCTTCGCCGCCAGGGACTCAAATCCTGCAGTGCCAGACGTGTCCCCTGCTGCTTAAGCCAGTACATGTCCAGGCCCGTCTGAAGTTTGCTAGAGAGCATTTGGATGATCCAGAAGAGGATTGGGAGAATGTCATATGGTCAGATGAAACCAAAATAGAACTTTTTGGTAAAAACTCAACTTGTCGTGTTTGGAGGAGAAAGAATGCTGAGTTGCATCCAAAGAACACCATACCTACTGTGAAGCATGGGGGTGGAAACATCATGCTTTGGGGCTGTTTTTCTGCAAAGGGACCAGGACGACTGATCCGTGTAAAGGAAAGAATGAATGGGGCAATATGTATCGTGAGATTTTGATTGAAAACCTCCTTCCATCAGCAAGGGCATTGAAGATGAAACGTGGCTGGGTCTCTTCAGCATGACAGTGATCCCAAACACACCGCCCAGGGCAACGAAGGAGTGGCTTCGTAAGAAGCATTTCAAGGTCCTGGAGTGGCCTAGCCAGTCTCCAGATCTCAACCCCATAGAAAATCTTTGGAGGGATAGTTGAAAGTCCATGTTGCCCAGCGACAGCCCCAAAACATCACTGCTCTAGAGGAGATCTGCATGGAGGAATGGGCCAAAATACCAGCAACAGTGTGTGAAAACCTTGTGAAGACTTACAGAAAACGTTTGACCTCTGTCATTGCCAACAAAGGGTATATAACAAAGTATTGAGATGAACTTTTGTTATTGACCAAATACTTATTTTCCACCATAATTTGCAAATAAATTCTTTAAAAATCAGACAGACTGTGATTTTTTTTTTTTTCCCTCATTTTGTCTCTCATAGTTGAGGTATACCTATGATGAAAATTGGAGACCTCATCTTTTTTTAAGTGGGAGAACTTGCACAATTGGTGGCTGACTAAATGCTTTTTTGCCCCACTGTATGTGTGTTTAAATTCACAAGTGAAACTGCATTGTTCTGTTTTTTTCTATCTTCTCAAAACAGACTAAAGACCTGTAATGGGCTGTAATTGTCTTAACCAGATGTTTTTGGTTCAGATGAAGAGGCTAACAACCACTGTGTGTCTATACTGTATGTGTGAACTATACATTGATATACCAAACAACAGTGTATAAAGCAGTGTTCGTCCCTCCTGGTTGTACCTGCAGTGGACAACGATGGGTCCTGTGTCTGGAATGGTACTTTGGGCGCGGTTGACTTCCTCCAGGAACCAGAGGACACCTCCAGGCTCGGTGGGCACCCCGTGGTCTGGCCAGCTGAGGTACTGGTAGTGCCAGATGTACCTCAGAGGCTCCTTCTACAAAGACATTTCAGGAAAAAAGATGAGCTGAAAATTCTCTTACCACATACTATACATGTTTTTTATTTGATTTTGTTTGTGCATGTAACATATTTTGATGCATATAAGTCAGGCAGAGCAAAATTCATTCTTTTTTGTTAGCTGTGACTTGTTCATTGCTGAACCGTGATGGAGGGACACTGGCTGCGATTTACCCACAGGTGTATTTGCTGAAACTGGCAGTGTAGTGACATTACAAGTGTACCTGTACTTCTCAATACCCTGAATTCTGCAATATGGTTAGTATAGAGTATGGGATTATTGCAACCAGGAACCCTTCTTGTGCACAGTATAAAATGTAGACAACTTTTAAACATACCTTGTTTCAATGCATAAAAATTATTACATTGCACTGAAACATAGACAGAGTACTCTGCCTGTCCTCTAATTAGCAGTGTCATGCATTGGGTTATATATATATATATATATATATATATATATATATATATATATATATATATATATATATATATATATATATATAATATATATAGGCTACTTTCTCTATGTGCTTCTTGTATTCTTAGATCCATGTAATTGATACTCCTGTGTGCTGCAGGATTGTTAGATAATCTGACCCTAGGTCAGTGGGTCAGCTCTGACTGGTTTCACTTCTTTCCCTACCCGATCCAGACGAGTCACTTCCAGCTTCCTCAGGATGTAGTCTTGTGCCGGCCGCTCATCCACGTTCCTTACCAGCACCTTCCCAAACTCCTTAGTGCCGTGGAGGTCGGGCCAGTAACGGACACATTTGTTCTGAAAGAAAGAAAGACGGCCGAGAGGGAGGGTAAAAGGTATTACACAATTAAAAGAACCAGCTTATTTCAAGCGGCTTTCCAATCAGCTTAAAAGTCATAGTATCCCTGTCAGCCATCTTTGTCCCCACCCCCACTCCTTACACACTGACACATACACACACACCATCATCCCCGCTACATATTTCCACCCCTCTCTCTTAGAGTCAGCTCATGCCATCAAGTACTGTCTTTCAGATGAAAACATAGGAACAACACTGTTAACAATACAGATTTGTAAAGGTCAACAAAAGGATTTTTTCTGTCCCCTGGTTTCTTCTTGTCGGGGAAGGAAAGTGTCTAAAACAAGATTTAGGCGATTAATTAAGATTAAGATTAAGATTAAGATTGAGGCGCTGAAACCGTCCTCTTGTTCTGATTTGTCCTGTTATCTTCTGTAGATCTTTGTAGAGCCTGCTGTTACCAAACTGGTCGCAAAGGCATCTTCTAGAAACAAATGTAACTTGGCAAGAGTAGTAGATTTTTCACATTTAACACATTTAACACACATTTTAAAAGTGGCGTGTTTTGCTCATGTTTTTATCACATCTTTTATTAATCTCCCAAAACAGAATACTCTCACTTCATGGTTCACTATCATTACACATCTACATCTGTCAGCTCAAAGGACTTAAGACAACAAAGAGACTGTTTAGTAAATGCTAGAGAATGCTAACAAAATAAACTGAAAGAAAAATAAGCTATGTGCTTTGAGAACACAATATATGGAAATATTTCTACTTAATCAATTAACCTTTCCACTTCAACATCCAGGTAGACAGAAGCAGTCCTAATAATTCAGAGGCCCTCGAGTGAATCATACAACTGTCATTTTTCAGTATGTTTGTGCCAATCACTCACCCGTCCTCGCTCCATCTCCTTCGTGGTCATGACGATGACATGTGTATTCTCCTGATACACCATCTTCCAGAAGTCATTGACCGTATTCTGTAGGCACCCTTGGGTGGCGATGAAGACTTTGCCCTCCTCCACATGGCGTCCCTCTTCATGCATACTCTGTATCACATGGACAATTTCATACTGAGTGTATGCACAGTTTTATATTTTAACACTAAGACAACAGATTCATGGACAATGTACTAATACGATCTAAACTCCCCGATGACTACAATTTAAAATAAAGCATTAAAATAAATAACTTATAACTAACTTATAAACTTATAACTTATACCTAACTTATAAATAACTAACTAAGCAACTTAAATTGCTGCTGATAAAACAGGAATTATTTTGTAAGATAAAAAAATAAAATAATCTATGATGACTGATAAATTTGGGTATTTATACTGTGTCTGTATAACTTAGAACTGTAGAAATAAACCATCTACAATTCTTTTATGTTAAGCTGAACTATCTTGAGTGTTTGCTGAATGTTGTGTTTTACCACTGTTTTGTATAAGGCTGAACTCACTCTGATATAGTTGGCGTTGATGTAGTCTGAACCAGGAACATCTGGATCTGTTTCCCTGATTTCAACCCGAGTTGTGTCAACTGAAAGAAAGACAAACTGTCATTAATGCGCAACAAAATGTCTTCGGTTTCCTGAGATCACACATCATGTTTGTTTGTTTGGTTTTGTAATCAAATGTCAATTGATAGCCTGTGAGTTATCATAGCACAGTGATCACACTCTGCTGAGCCCTCTACGTTGTCTATTTGTGTCATTCTTTCCACAGGAAGTTGGAGAGACAGGAAACGGCAGGTTGCGACGTGACTCACAGGGGAGGATGTTCTTGTATCTGTTTTTACTCTTGTTTTCTGGCTTCTGGCCTTCTTTTCGGGGATACAGCAGTTTGCACTCTTGCTGTTGAAGTACCTGGTAGATGATGACAAGAGAAGAAGGAGAATCACAGGACATTAGACTTTTTTTATATATATAAGAAGTTCCAAACAAAAAAAAATCCACTATGATGCAACTGCTAATTCTGAGGTCATGCACTGACATCAGCCATAGTCAGATTAAAGTGATGAGATACTTGAGGGTTTCCTGTTTCCTGTGGAGTTTTAGACCTTTTCTAATGCTGTGCAAATATTTCTCTGAGTGGGTTCCCATCTTGTTTGTCTTGTGCGAGTGAGGCCTTACACATCTTGCCAATGGTGTCCCACTATTCCACTAATCAACAGGTGGCAGTAATTCACCAAGATCTATAGCAATTTGCCAACACAGACAGGGAAGAGGAAGGCTGCAAGCTCATAAACATGTAACATGTAACTATGCTGGGTTTAAAGCAATGTTATAAATGCTGTATAAACATTTTTCAGACCACAGTGAAACACACAGTGCATTTAACAGTGACACTTTTTGTTTGTTTACAAGAAAAGTCCACAGGGCACCCCTGTTTCTGGACAGTGTAATGGGCCTTTAATACAGTAGGGGTCACCCTGGTGTGCAAGAACAGAGGAAAATGCATGTGACATTGTTAAGCATGCAGACTTGAAAGGAAATGTTTCAGCTTTGAGTTTCCTTCAAATACAACCAGGGCTCAAAGGCTCTTCTTTCATACTTTTTACATAAATTAATTTTGGATGTGTATCTGCTCTTATCTAATAAAAGATTTCAAGGAATTACATCATTTATCTACAGTGCTTTATCTACAGTTCTTTAGTTAGTAATAAAAAACAGTTATGTGCCACAAATACAAAACCAGATAGACTAATTAATACCTTTGCACTGTTTTCTTGAACTGAAAGAATAAGTGTTGATCTCTTCTATATTAATTTACTCACACACACATACAGAGCAGACACAAACACTGAAGATGCAGCGGGTGATTGAAATTCATTTGAAAAATGATTATTATCTCAATAAGACTGCGGCCTCGGAGGAGACACCCAACAACCACACATTAACCTGTAACTATGACCAAGCAAATGTAAAATTCTGCTATTTGGACAATGCAAAACTATAATTCATATAGTAGCCTAATGTGCACTGACACAATAGAAATTGGTATTAATGAGCTGTCAGGTGCATGAAAATGAAAAAAACATCATGCCACAAGATAAGCTTTGACCAGCACTGTTACTGGGCAGCATGATAAATTTCTCTTGATAGACCTAAGCCTATACATATAGATAGAAACATATGAATAAAAGGTCTGTTATGGAAAATATAATCTATGTTTAATTTATAATCTATGTTAATAGGTAGAAGCAAGAAAGCCATGGAAGTTTTAATTAAAACTCAGCATTAAGACAGGCTGCTTCACAAGGGGTGTGTTGTAAAAGACCCATTAAAATCTTCAACCATCAAAATACTAACGGCATCCTGGAGAAGATGACACTCAAAAAACTAATTTACACTACTCATTTATTCCTCTTACATATGACTAATGGCATTTAGTTCTTAACTGGAGCCTCATTTAATGAAATTGTTGAATACAGAGCCTTCTGAATGACCTTTAATATTAATCAAGATATAAATTTCCCCAGATTTTTTTAAATCATAATTTAAATGAATGATCCTGGTGCTGCCCATTTTGAGGATACATACCTCAAATTCTTCCCAGAATCCTTGTTTGGCTTTCTCAGAGTTGTCTGCTACTTTGTTGAGCTCTCGTACCCGGTTCTCAATGTTGGCTGCATTTATCCTTGTTGCATTAAAGGGCTGTCATTGTCAGGGAAGTTAAATTAGTCAACACAGCAAAGCAAGTTGTTCTATATTAAAATAACATTTTCAAGTGGTTTGAATTGACCATCATATTTTATCACGAACAGTGCCTTTAAGGTATTGTATTGAGCCGATAAGATTCACTCGATAGGATGCTTTTGTTTGCAAATTTCTATTCTATACCTGTTTGAGGTGCACTACAATGCCACTTTTCTCCACCATGGGGTTCTTCTTGTAGTGATCCACCAGGTCAGCCAATGTGTCGAACCTCTCTCCACCACCTACGTCGTATTTACCATCCTGCTGGAGACAAACATCAACAGTTCAGCTACAGCAGCGGCTGGTCTGAGGAGCTCCTTGAGGGCAAAAAAAGAATCACGACCTGCTTAAAAATACATGACTCAAACCACCAACAGTATGCTGAGGTAGATTAAGTGGTGAACTCAGGGAGCCTAGGCCTCATAAGCTTCCAGGCTGTCTTAATCCCCCAAAACTATACTCAAATCCTTCTTATCAACTTTCTATGTATTTAAAGTGGCCTGAACTGAGTTACCTTACCTGGTAGCGAATCATAACATGAGTGACTTTGGTCTTGCGGTCCACGTTCTCATGTTTCTCCTCATTGGTGAGCACTGAGAGGACGAAGTCGCCCGGTTTACTCTGACTCTCCCGTACCAGGAAGCTACCAGCTCTGCCTTTTTCTGTGAGCAGTTTCTCTGCATCTCGTCCAGAGAGGTGCCCATGGTACCACCTGGAGAGGAGTGGGAAACACCCTGTAATGTGTCACTTGATACATAGATACATAAAGGCTATTGTTAAAAATGTTAAATATAGCCACTTCAAATGATGCTAAGGACATTCAGAATCAAAACCATTTACTGGGGCATTATGTAATATCAGCTGATTGTATCTAGATCAGTCACAACAACAACAAAAATCACACTGAATAAAAACATGCAGCAGGCAAATCTTTGTCAATACATTTGAAAAATCCCTGTTGCAATGGAGAAGCTCGGCATCAGGCTAGATCCTTTTTCAAGGTAGACAAATTATCAAGTAACAGTTGAGACTCAGTTGAGACTCCAACTTGGCAACCTGAGGGGGAGGACTAGCAATATGTTTGCTGTCTTTAGGGAAAAAGTCCCATATTGTACTATAGCTTCAGGGTTTAACATAATGTCTATCTATATGTGTGTTGTGAGTGTAAACTCCTACTCGAGAATGAAAGTGCCTGTTACATTGCTGCAGTCTCACTCCGTAGCTGATGGTAAGATGAAAAACCTGCATGTCTGCGTTTTTTTTTTTCCTGTGTGGTGAGCTCAAGCGTGTAGGAGGCCTTGACAAGACGTATGTAGAATGGAAAAACCACATAAACCAAAACCATAGATGGCAAGTTGTTAGAAACTGAGATATATGCATCACAACGTGCAGATATGTAGAAAATGTACGTAACCTGTTCGGCATGAGATGATACTAAACACAGCTAGAAAGTGGTGATTTGCAAAGGATGATATAAATCTGATCATGTTGCTTTCTAAAACGCTCCCTGTATGTGTGAGTGCATGCATGAATTCTTGCCATTGATACACCAGCTGCCTCAGTTTCCTATTTCAATGAAGGTGTGTAGGTGTGATGCGGAGTGTATAGCTGTGTCCAAACTGTGTATACTCTCTGCAAGGATGTTAGCGTGAGGATAGTCGATGCGCATAAACAAGAACAGCAGCACCACCCACTTAGTTTGTTTGAAGATGCATTTGGGAACATGCCACGATTTACGCATGTTGAAGTGAAGTGCATCTGTGTGGGAGTGCATGTGTACAGAATAATTAATTCTCTATATACATGTGTGTTTATTAGTACATAGTTAATGAACAAATGACTGATTCTTTCCTATTGCCATTGTGTCTGTATCAACAGTTAACCTGCTGGTGATGTAGACCTTGACATATTGTACTGTATTACAGTTCTATGAATTCTGTTGTTTGAACTGATTATTCCAAACACACTGCAATAAACAAAATATACAATAGATAACTTCAGATATTTTAATATTAACCATGACTCAAATGACTGTGTGAGAATTGTCACTTATGACAAAATCACCCAACTTTGTAGATCCCTTCAACTCTACAGAGACTGTAAGCGTCTTTCAGCTCATTGTTTTAGTTTCCGGCCTGCACCTCTACGGTTTTCTTCAGTCTCAGCGCTCTCATCAACCTCCTTTCTAGCCATAGCAGGCTGCTGTTTTCAGCTAGTAATTACTGTGCTCAGGTAAGATTTAGCCATATTACCAAGACTTTTGCTGATGGTTAAAAAAAGTTCCATTAAGAGAAGCAGGAGATATAAACTCAATTGCTCTTATATCCATAATAATTTACCCGGTGAATATCTAACTTGTGTTAAGATGTTTGTTTTTCTTTATTTTTCCAACTGCTCCCCTTCATGTTTTTTCTAATTGTGTATCCCAAACTGTCTTTAGGTTCAATATGTATCACAGCGGAAATGTGTCATGACGATAAAAAACTTATTATATTATATATTATATTAAATGTAACAATGTTTATGCCCAATTCAAATTCATTCACTGACAAGGATTCCGTATTTGAGTTTTGTTCCCTGTAAGGTGAAAATGCCTCAAAGGAGGATTTAGGCCACAACAGGATACTGTAACTGTGCTGAAAACTGGACTAATAACATTTCTCAGATTTAGCTGCTTTTCATATCAGGCTAAGGCTTTACAGTGTGAAAAATAAAAATAACTGTCTGGGATTAGAAACTTCCATGAAGTTTTAACAAGTTTAGATAGAAGAGCAACATATCGAGCTGACCTTTGGTAGGTTTATATGCATATTAGTGCCTGTCTGCTTGGATTTATCCACATAGTTCTGAGCTGTATGCAAATGTGAGCTTATTTGCACGTGTGGGTGTTGGTGTATAAGTTTGTTTGCACCTCTCAGAGGTGGGGTCCTTGCAGTTGAGCGGGTACTTGAGCTCGATGACATGGCCGTTCCTCTCACGCAGGAGATCCTGCTGTTCGGTGTAATACTGCACCAGCTCGGCCAGCGTGGCAAACTTCTCGCCTCCATACAGGTCGTAGTAGTCGCCCGAGTTCTGGATCTTAATGTGGGTCACCTCATTGTTCCGTCTGAACGAGAAACACCACAATGGGAATTCAATCACTCAGTTAGTTATCATGCATGTAAAACAGAAGTGGGCTCACTCCAAAGAAGCAGTCAGCACTCTTCTCTTTTACTTGCACCCTGCAGATATTTAAACAGTGAACACACAAACAGCCACCCACACACATGTTCATGCAGTATATACTCACACAAACAAAATCAGGAACATGCACACTTTGTCGCCCACACTTACTCAAAGAGCACAAATGCATATACTCATTTGCATATAAAAATGTCCAGCTTAACAAGCCATCTGCTCAAGCTTTTGAACCATATTTTGTTATAACATGTTAAAAGCAGCATATTGAGCCCTCCGGAAGAAGATTCTGCAGTATCCGGTGCAGAACCACCAGGTTCAGGAACAGCTTCTTCCACCTGGCCATCAGACTCTTAAATTCTTAAATCCATAGACTGCACTACTGTCACTTTCAACCACCGTATTGCATTTTGCACTGTTTTTTGCATTTTGTTTGCACTGTCTACATTCACTGTTCACTGTTTATATTTTATATTCTATTACTGTTTATAGTCTTTATTTATTCATTTCTATTGCCTATTTCCTCATTTCACTGTCTACATGCTATATTTTTTATACTGCTGCGAGTAAAATGCAACGAAATTTCGTTCTGTATACATTGTATACCTGAATGACAATAAAGTTCTGTCTAAGTCTAAGTCTAAGTCTAATATTGAGTTTTTAACTAGTTATGAAACTGTGCCAATTTCATACCTATATGACATACATAAGTAAATGAGACCAATAGCGAAAATGTAAGCTATTTCTATGGCATCATAATAGTTATTCTTAATGCCTGGCACTGGGTCTGATTTTTCTGCAGATTCAGACGAAACAGTGCAGAGGTTTGCTAAATGGTAAATGGACTTGCACTTATTTAGCTTTTCTAGTCTTCCAACCACTTAAAGGACTTAATACATGTCATTCACTCCATTCACACATACATTCATATGCCTTCTATGTAAGGTACCATTCTGCTCATCGGGATCTAATCTAGTACTCATTAACACACACACACACACACACACGATGGCTATGCCTTTGGGAGCAGTTTGGGGTTCAGCAGCTTGCCCAATGCCACTCTGACATGTGGATGAGCTGGGGATCATACTGCTGATCTTTCAATTAGTGGACAGCCTCTACCTCCTGAGCCACAGTTCTGGCTGACTGTGAGTTGCTTGAACTGCTAAACAATGGTCTGTCTTGTTATTTTCTTATACTAATCTACCTTATTCTTACTCCTGCAAAGCGAAACATACAGATAAATGATAAATTAAAGAGAAAAACCACAACTTTAATATGCCTTGGGATTGATTCTCCAAGTCTCTTCCAAAAGATATTCCTTCATTTGGTGTTTCGATGATGCTGGTGGGGACTGCTGTCCAATACTGCTCCAAAATCTCCCAAATAAAGGTGATCACCCAGAGCTACTTTGGATTGATTTGGAGTAACCCTTCCCTCTAAGGAGACCAGTGGACCCACACACTTTCAGCAATATGCTTCTCATATATTAAAATAATTTTTATCTTTTCATGCCAACACTGGAATAACAAAATAAGCCTCACGTTATTACAAGAAAAAAAAAGTACAAAGTCGCAGTGATTTAAAAATACTGATCCATTTTATCACAGACAGAATTTTTCACTTTGACTTCTATAAACAAAACAGCACAAATCTTTAGATAGGTTTCCTATCTAATGTATTTGGAGGAAGGCTATATCGTGATTGCACATTACTACAGAAATGCATGCAGCCGCTGAGCTCAAAGACTGATAAGCCAGGACACATTTGGTAACACTTTGCATATTCAAAATCCTTTAACTGGTTTGAATAGGTGCACACGCATTTGAAAACTCACACACGCACCCACACACATGCATGCTTCTACTCTATAAAGATATGTGCCTGGAAGCAGGAGAAGAAAGAGATGTGGCTCTACAGCTCGGCTGCTAAATGTACTTGTTTTTCCATTTTCCATCACCAGTGGCTTTGTCCAACATGCTTCTTTAGTCGAGATAAACAAAACATCCTGTAAACATATTAGGTATGACGACACACAAACACAACGTAGTTTTAGGGGCCACAGGGGGGTTAGATAGGCAGTCAGGACTATCTGATTTGCACGTTGAGATACAATGGTCTCTCTCTCTGTCTCTTTCTAACTGATTATCAGCTAATGGTCATATCAAATGGCACAAATCCTCTTTCCTCTATCGCTTTTCTTGTTGTCTTTATGAATTTAACAATCTTTTTTTCCTTCTTTCCATCCTCCCATTTAACATACAGTAAACGCTTTCCTTCGTTCTTGTACTCATCTGTCCCATAATCCATCTCTCTGTCTCTCCCTCCTTTCCTCTCTTCCAGTATTTCCTGGTAATTGCTTTATGGCTCTATTAGTGGCTCTTGGCAGGGTGCCACAGGTCTATGGCCCCGTTAAAGGCCCCTCCTCAACTCTCAGACCAAAGCCCCCTTTTCTCTCAGAGTTTAACGCTATTAAATCTGGAATGAGCCAAAAACATCCTATTAGATTTCCACTGTCTTCCCTGCTCTGCCCTCTCTCAGATATTGTCATATTTTAATAAATCCATAAATGTTATTGGTCTTCTTTACAGACAGCACACTTAGAGCCAAGGTCAGCATCATGTCTGCTGAGCTTTGGCTCACTATTTCTACTACTTGACAGATTATTTAACACAGATCTTTCTCTTTGTTATTAGATGGCATTCTCCATTACAACACAATCTATTGCTCTTTGAACAATAACCGAGCCCTAAACCTGTACATTTCTACTGAAATTAACACAATGTGACTGATTATTTCCGGCTTATTTTCAAATACAGGTGAGCCACACCAAAACTACTGCAGTGTAAGAGAAAAAAGCCTCTACACAAATAAAAGATTCAGCACCATGAAGCAGCAAAAGTAGCAGATGCTCTATGTACTATAGCATTCTTACACACACACAGTCTCTGAAGCCGAAGTGACGGTCTTCTACACCCTTGCAAATTATACAGAGTAAACAAGGATACACAGCCAGTTGTAGTTATTAAATGTTTGTCTAAATCCCATGAATGTGCATAAATGCATATATAAAATGTTTACGGCACCACTAAGTCTTCTGAAAGTTTTTGATTTAATAATGGCTCTGTTGAGGCACTTAAATCCTTTTTGTTGATTCCCTCTACATTAATAGCCTCATATTCAAAATCAGGGTCTCTCCATTAGCAAATTGTTGTGGATGTTTACAAGTCATTATCACGCATTTAATTAGAGTGAGACCAGTTTTCCCCTTATTTCAGACCACTTAATCCCATTCATGACACACAATTCAACTTTCAAAGATGGGCAGTAATGTAATCCATGTATGAGATTTAATGGCTGAGGATGCAATAATGACAAAGTTCTATGCACCAGACTTACTGACTGGTGCATAGGATCCAAAACTTTTGACTTGGAAGAAAACAAAGAATCACACACACTGTCTCAGTCCTTAGACCTTTTCCAGTGGGTGATGTAGCAAAAACTGTAGTAATGCACATGAGAAGTACAGGTTTGTTCCTCTTTACTGACTAAAGTTCTGTGTTTTCAAATCAGCATGTCACCAACATCCTGTATAATTATTTCAGCTGCAGAAGAGTCTTTATCTGCTTGGAAAAAGCATGTGTGGAATAACACTGCTTTATCATTACAAACTTCTGCTCGCAATTAGTTGGATTTACTGATAACAAAAGGCTAGATTAATCTCAGCTACAATGTTTTGTTCCACATAATTATCACATAAAACCAGGACATGTTAACAGTGGGTTTTATCTCAATTTAAAAAATACAATATTCATTTTTTTTAAATACACAAATCAAGCTATAAATAAAACTAACTTTCATCAACACAAGAAGAAAACTAGAGTATACATACAATGATATGTGATGGTATCCTGTTTCACTACTGCACTGCTGTATGTATTTAATATGATGATGTGACAGTATCCTGCTGGAAAAACAAATGTAGTAGATAAAAGCAAGATAAATTCGTCCTTATTATCCAGTGAACTGATTTGCATTGATAGGACCAATAGAGCAGAAGCACAAATGTACATAATGTCCCATAGTCTTTCACAGCACCTCTCTATGTGAATACCGCATCACTATTCTGCAGCAGAACACATCTAAGTACAGCATGCAAAATAGTGAGTTTTAGTAATAAACAGTATTTAGATCAGTATGACTCACAAACTACTACAGATTAGATGAAATACACAAACACAGATATCTGGGGAATATATTGCTCAAAAATTCACATAATATGCATGCACAAAGTCCAGAATATATAAATTATTGCTTGTTTTGCCCTGAAGCTATTCCAAGCTAAATTTAACAGTCAATGCAGCCTGACACCTCTGAGAAATCCCTTTTATTGTATCCAGTCCACTTATCAAATTGAGGGTGATAAAGTTTGGGCCTCTATTTCGATTCCCTCTTTGCATCTCTACAGACTACTGCACTGTTTTTTATCCTAAATCCTAAGAGAGGCATGTTCAAATGTGAAGTAAAGTTTCAGATGTTACCTCAGGTCAGTGTGTTCTTTACTTCAAGAGCTCACCCTGACAAAAACATAACATAACCCAATGCATTATCCGTTAAAAGGCAGACATCTTTTTGAACTAAGTCCTCTATTTTCTCAGCTGCCGGAGGCTCACCTCTGATGGTTGGGTAACTTGAGATAAGAGGTGTCAGTAAATTCAGGACGTCTTGCACTCAATTTTTTTCTTCATAAGCAGTACAACAGACTCTAAACAAGATATCCTCAAAGACTAAAACTCAAGCATATCGACAAAGATGACCTCGACAACAGATGACAGATATTACAGGGCTGAACAACTATATATGCACTTTTTGTAGATTTCCCACTAGGAGGAGTCAGCCTAAACAAAGCACATTGCAAGATTAGCTCTGCAACTTTATTACTATTGGCAGCAAGTCATATAACATCCACTGTTGCACACAAACAAACATGTGACATTTGGAAATGTCTTCCCCAGTTAAGTCTGCACCAATTATCATTAGAATTGTCCAATTTTTCTACTGCCAACCGTCAAACGTCAACGTCAAGTTAAGTAACAACCACTGTCAATAATTCAAGAGGGAGCAGACTGAGAAAGAGTTTATGTAACAGTAGATAGCATTGTTAATAAGTAGATCTAATATGTATAAGTTTAGTTTGTTTCAGTATTTTAAATGACCCCTCCCAACAGAAAGAGGATCCATTGGTCAGGTGCTGTGTAGTGTATTGTTTTTGGTACGTGCAATAGGCCTGCTGTGTCAGGAAAGTGGAAACACTGACACAAACATTTGCACACTATAACTGACATGCAGATGTAGACACACATAATGTCAGTATGAGGGTATTAGACTGGAGTGTGTCATGATGTGGGACGTTAGGTGTGCAACATCGCCGTTCAACACAGGAATTCAAAAACTGTTGAAACATGTTGGAAATGTCATCGTAAATACAGTTAACATTCATAGATTGATTTCACATCCACAATAGTTTTCACTCACTGTGTAAACCTATAAATAGTCAGGCTACAGCAGAAACATATCTATAAGTAAATAAATACAACACAGAGGCTCGTAGAAAATCCATTTGCTCTCTGTGGTAATTTGCCCTGGAAAATTCTCTTAAGATTGCCCTTAAAAATCCTCCTACGGGTCTTAAGATTGTATAAAGAGCATGAAAAATGAGAAAACTTGACCAGACTACTCTACTCACGTAGTTGGACTTGGATATAAATTATGATCAAACTTTTTCTGCTTCAAACTTTTTCTTTCTCCCTCTGAGTTTTATGAAACCCTGAATTGATTACATTTTCAAAAACCCCAAAAAGCTCTCATTAGCGTCTCAGCCTGCAGACACTTTTCAGCTGCAACTCCGTCCGAACACTCCTTCTGTTCACCTCATGGACCAGAGAAGAAGAGAGGTGGTGAAGATAAGAAGAGGACAGGCAGAGAGAGGAAGATGAGACAGAGAGAGAGAGAGAGAGAGAGAGAGAGAGAGAGAGATACAACACACTCTCTCAGCATCCACTACAATCTGAACATTCAGTGACTATCCTGCTCATAATGGCCTTGGTAAGCTGAAACCTGGCTAATGACCAGCTAATTAGCCTCTCCTCTGCTCTGATAAGACACTGAATGTGTGTGAGAGTGTGTGTGTTGGAGGAGAAATGGAACTTGAGTTTGGTAGCATGATATGCAAGCTAAGAATAACTTCTGCAGAAAGAGGATAATTAAGTCATGATCCCTAGCATATTCAAATATTTTCTACATTTTACAGATTTTATTTGTTGCAGTAAAATCAGTAAAAAGGTTAAAATAACACAGCTTTCTTTGAACATTAGATTAAAAATATTATAGCATTGTATAACCTATATTTTCATATTTCTTATTTTTTACTATCTTTATTTTGCACTGATGGCGATGTGCTGGAGCTATAAAGAAAGTGGAGCTGTGGGGGGCTCTTTGCCCCTGTAGCTGACTCAGTTTCCTGAGAAACAGGATATTGTGGCAAGACATAAATGTATAGTGCAGTATTCACTTCTACACCAGATTGTCCCTCAGCCCCTTCTAAAGCTTTGAGGCTGCAGCTGTTTCATTTTTTTTTTTAAAGGAGGGGTATAGGTATATGTGGGGCTATTTGTTCAAATATAAGACATAACTTTTTATGTTTTAATAATAATAATAATAATAATAATAATAATAATAATAATAATAATAATTCATAGTTCATTCTTTCCTAGGGACAAACATCTAAAAATTATTCACTTGTAACAGTGTCTAACGAAGATTACCTGTTATGTTTTTCTATAGTACTTTTTGCACAGTATAACAATATAACCACAACGACGGATTATAAAATTCACCCTGCAAATGTATCTAATCTTGTTATGCAATAGTACACACATATTAATAAAATAACAAATCCAGCCTATTTAAGTTTTTCAAAATAGTAGCTAGCAAAAATTTAAGCTATCACATGACAATAATAACATTGGTAAATGCTAAAATGTTGTTTAACAGTAGCAGAAGTAAGGAAGAGTCCAAGGGTTGGTAAAATGAGAACAATCATTTCAATAACAATATTTATCTAAACTTTGTTAACTTTAGCTGATTTAGTGGTCATCAGTGGCTGTCAGTGGCCATACCAGACCAAGTAAGGCTGTACAAACAAAACTGAGTGTACCCAACTGAGCAATGGTACATTTTATTACTTATGAATTCAACTTTTAATTTGCCATAGGAGGACCGTGTTGTTTGTTCTTTGAAAAGTTACACGGTCTCTCTTTAAGATGAACTCCCCCTCCCTCCTCCTCCTTCCTCTTAGTTCAATGTGACCCGGCTTCTCTAGCAGGTGGTGAGGTTCTGCACACTGGCCACTTGACCTCAGCGTGCAGGTACGTGTGTTTAGGTCTGTCAAGACCACAAACTGTGGCTACAACTCACCCCACCAACCTTCCTGTGGTGTGTGTGATTTATGACACTCTGCGTCACACACACACAGACTCGCAAACCACAGGCAGTGAAGGTCAAAGCCTTAAGGCCTTAGGTCCCTCACACGTTAACATTATTTAAAAAACCCTCACCCTGTCTAACTACACTGCTTCCTTTTCCTCTTTTTGCCTCTGTTTCTTTCTCTACATTATCTCATCTCGGTCTCTCTCTCTCTCTCTGTCCCACACACACACACACAGCCTCTCCCTGCCCATGCCTTCAGCTACAGCTACAGTCAGAGAGTTACAAATGCGTTTGGGCTTTCTTCCAGGCGTTTAATGGCCGACTGATGTATCTCTTAAAAGCTTCCGTTGCCAAGGAAGAGCCACTCTTCAAACTCTCTCTTGCGTCTCAGTTTGTTTCCTGCTGTAATCACCACAGCGTGCAGCGCTGAGTCCTGCTTACCAGAAATTTTACACTCTCCGCAGCACACCAGGCTCCTTAATTAACAAGATTAAGAGAAATATGTTTGAGGCCATGAATGACAGGCTTCACGGGGTATTACATTACAGCGCTTGTCCGGCTAACCTCAACTCCCTCCTGCTGCCCAAATAAGGATTTTCTGGCCATTTGTGTCAGAATGTTACCAAATTGCACATTCCAAATCTGTTATCTAACACGTTCCTAGAAACACCCGCACAAAACAACTTCTGTTTAAATGCCATCTATTCACCCCCAGGAAAAATGTTACATCACTCGCTGACCTATGGGCAGGAATTTTGGAAACGCTGAGGCCTTGCCCACTCCTGATTAGTAAACTTCCCACTTAAGTCAAACCAGCACAGTCACGCCACATTCTCGGACTGAAAACTGACCAAAAGCATGGTCACGTTATTATTTTAAGGGTATCAAACATCTGACCTTTGCACTCTTGAGTTTTGTTCCTGTGTAATATTTGGTCATCCAGGCAGTCAGACTCACTTTAAATTTAACAAGCCCAGGATGTAAATGTCACACAGGTTATTTTCCAGAGAGAACCACTTGCCTCTCTAATCCCATCAAGTCTCTAAAAACAACAGTACCAGAGCTTTGTTTGTTCACGAGGCTGAACTTTGTAACGGTGAGAATAGTGCGGTTAAATCGTGAGGCTTATGGTGAACGACAAAAACAGGGGAACAGGGAAAGGAATCAAAGGAGCGTTGGTGAACTTACCTGACAGAGAGGGTAAAGTCCCCTGGATTGCTCTTGCTGGGCCGGGCCAGGAAACTGCCGTGGACGCCCCGGGTCAACAGGAGCTGCTCTGCCTCGATTCCGGTGATGTTGGGGTGGAACCACCTGGAAAGTAGCGAAAAACAGGCGAGAAAACACTGGTCCGTTTACCACCGCAATAATCAATGTGTCTGTGTTAGAAGAATATATTCAGGCTTTGTTCCACATCCCACCGGCCTCGTGTGTCAGATATTCAGTTGAAAATGTAACAAATTGGTGAGTTCAACTTCTTTTTGAGGGCTCCATTTCAGTCAGAGATGGCCATTTTACAGTCTACCCAAACTTGAGGGCCTGCAGTGTTTTAGCTTTAACCACTGCTCTACATATCTGAGTGCCGTTTCTGTGCAGACCTGTAGGAGTGCTTTGTAGATCTGCTGGTGTTGTTCACATTCATACTGGGTCAACACTTTAGGAATCGAGGCCCCTCTCATACATCTCATACCCATTTGCAAGAACAGCAGTTGTACAAGCTGTAGGACTTTTAAAGGTTGTTGAAAAAACAGACTCCTGCTAGGAAAATCCATCCCAAAGAAGGATTTAACTGGCCTTTGAGTGCAGCCTGACTAGCCAGCCGTGAGACTTTTAAAGAGTGCTAGATTTTTTTAAATGCAGTGTATGAAGAACAGCTAATATGACCAAGAGATGTCTTGTGCTTGTTGATTTCTTGACTTCTTGTCAGATCAACCCAGAACAATATTTTATTAAACATGGCTTTTGCCCTGTAACTGAGAAAGAGAAGTATCTGGTTTGAGATCATTTCTCAGTCTACCAATGTGTGTTTCAGGTATAAGGAAAAGTTTATTGGGATTTCAGCCTTGGTGATTCATGCTTCCCTGGTCAAGCTGGTCAAGGCTGTGTAAAGTTTCTTGTAATTCAGCTTCCATAAAGCAGGCAGACTTTAATGATTATCTACAGTAGGTGAGTGACGTAAAAAAAGGGAAAGTACATGGCACTAGACATGTGTCTTGTGTCACTGGTTGCACATTCAGTCTTCAGTGACACACTGTCAGGAACATAGTGAATGTGAGGTCTATCTAAAAGTTAAAACCAAAGACATTTATACTTTCATGACAATATATGTAATTGTAAATGTGATAATGCATTACAACACAGTTTATTGACTGAGATAAACAGGAACCACATGTCTTTCTTGATAAATCAGTAAATACATACAAACTGTCTGTCCTGTCCTAAAAGGGAAGGACACTCAGGTTTACAGTACTGCAAAGCCAAAGCTAATGATTACATGTTACTTCCTATGCTGAAAAACACTGCAGGCAAATCTTTGTACCATCCACTCAGCTGCACGGACTGATTATCCGTGTTGTCCACTTCTCCAAACCGAACCCTATTTATTATCCACAAACAGTCACAAGACCTGACCCCAGTATATCTGCACACAGACGCTCACGCCAGCATGAGCGCTGAGAAAAAAAACTGCCTAATGAGTGAAGGACCAAATTAATCTCCAGGAAGCAGTGAGTACATACAGCAACAATGTCACCCAGTGAATGGCTGTATGTCAGCTGTGTGGATTTAGAGCTCATGTTTAAGCAGGGATCATTGGGTTAAACCTCTCTAACTACTGTGTGCCATTGCTGGCTAATCCAACGTACCATTAGCCATCCCAGGGCCCCATTTGTCTGTTGAGGAAGGGCCGGTTTGTCAAAACTGACATGAAACTACATTTATTGAGTAAAATTAGTTTTATGGTTTAAGCTCCTCTAATCTGACAATAAACAACAAACTTTTGGTTTCTCTGGCTGTTAGAAGAAATAATTAAGACAAAACATTACTTTAGACCTCTATAATGTCATGTATAATAATAATGTAATGTATAATAATAATTAATTGATTGGGAAAAAGAATAATGGGTGGATTAACTGACAATGACACTGAATGCAGTGCTAACCACTATATTAAATGGGTTTTCTTTTGGTGATTAATTAAAACAACCCTTGATAGGAGTCTAACCGTTTTACACTTCACAAGTCTGAGAAAATTCCACAAACACCTGGAGAATAATGTATAAATCCAGAAATTAACTTAGCTTAACTTAACTTAAATTAGCATCGCACTAACATTTTAAAGACACCTGTAATCTTGCTGCTTGGAAATGCTCTGACCTAAAATAAATCAATGATGGTAATAAAGCAGAATCAGGTTTATTGGCCAGGTATGTGTGTACACATACAAGGAATTTGACTCCGGTTTTCATTGTTGTCAATGTACATTATAGACACATGGGTTGAAACACTATTTCAAATCATCGCAGGCAGTTATAACCCAGGCATTTAGGTATATTATAAAAGCTATAGATTATTAATTTGGGGTAATTCCTGCACTCTCTCCTCCACGCAAACCTGTAATTTACATGCATTTAGCAAAGTACAATCAAAACTGGTGCTCCGTCATTTCCAACAAGGTGTATTTGTTAATTATTTGTATCTTGTTCTGAGTAATATAAGTAAGAAAAGTGTGAGATTGACGAATGAGATGAAATCATAGCCCCCAGTATATTTAAATACTAGAATAACCTTTAGTTGCAGTCCTTGATTTTGTCTTTGGAAAGAAAAAAGCTTGTAAATGTCGATGATTCAACAAGAACGGGAAAACAGTCTTTTCTGATGCTGACACATAGACCAAATGAGTAATGGAAATCAAGCATTTCACATGTTAAATCGTAGTCTTTCACCACCACACACTCATGACACATTACAAAGGCTTATTATTGATTAATATAACCCAGCGGAGAGCACACAGTGGTCGACACAAGAGCCCCTTCATGAGGCTCATGCTGTGAAGATAATATCTGAAACCTTCAACAGTGGGCAAGTATTTAGGCGTTTCTGTTTTTGTGCACTGTATGACACAAACCCATGACAGTAAGATGATAAAAATAAGACTCATGTGTCAGCTCAGCAGATCATGTGTCACCTCAGAGCGGCGAATACAAACCAGGATACTGTTATGGTCACTGCTGGCGCAAAGGTCTGAATCTCAGTACACGCTAAGCGACACAATGCTTTCTATTAATTTCTTCAATAAGTCACAAAACCACAAAAACATCAACATAATCACTGTGTAACAAGGATATTCTTATTGTCGACTGTTGGGGTTAGGGTTGTTTCTTGGAGTTTCTCAAAACGACTTAACAATTCATTCAATGACATTTACTAAGGCTAAATGGAAAAGGTTTGAAATAGCTTTTTAGGAGCAAAATCTAAATGTCAGACGTACAAGAAGCTAATGTCACCATTTCAAGTGACACTGACTGCTACTACTGACTGTCAATCAGCGAGCTGCCTGACCCATTTTGACCATGACAGAGAGGAAACACGAGAAGAGTGAAAGATGAGACAGGTGAAGCAAGAGGCAAACACTGTGGAAGAGTCAGTAATGATGCTAAATGTGTGACAGGAGTGGAGAAAATGACAGATTAAATATATTATACTGTTTAGACCAACTGGTGCAGTGTCCATTCAAAACCTGCTTGTTCGAAATGTGCTGACTGCTCGGATGTGAAGTTGATCAGATGAACAGTTGTTGAGATAATCAAAAGGACAGACAGACAGACAGAGACTCCTTCCATTTACAGTTATATGCAGGGCACTAGTACAAATGTCAGTCCAGCCTGCATGACCAGAGCGTCTTGACTGCTAAAGCGAAGCCCTGGACTGGACCAGCTCGTGACAAACAGACCGGGGCAGACCAGACATCTGACCCAGACTGTACCTGACCCCCTTATCCTCACCGGGTGGCAAAACCGATCTGCTGCACTTTCTCTCATTCCACGAGTGGAGGGGGCAGATTATAGGAGGACCTTTACAAATAATAAACTGTAACAGATTACAAGGGGATTAGTCACAAAAACATGTATGAGCGGATGGTGAATTGGACAATGCCCTGCCTGTGTCTTTAGAAACATCTCTGTAAGTCTGCTGAGGAGGTTGACTGGTTCATCTTGGGACAGAGCATTTGAAGACAGACAGGAAATGACTAAAAAAAAAAAAAAGATGTGCACGTATTATCCGATAAAGTCAAAGTAAATCTATGGCAGAGTGGCTTTACTCTCTGCTGTGTTTTATTGTTGTTTGTGTTTCCAGCTATCTTATTAGGACAAGGTCTGAATCTCAAGAGAACTAATCTGACTCACATAAGAAAAAGCTGTGGACGACCGCACTCAGTCACTACATCTGTATCTGTATCTTACCAACTATATGTAGGGTTGGATGCTAGAGCTTATGCGATATCATGAGTTTGGGTACCTGTGAAGATTATGAAGGGTTTTCTACAAAACCCTGTTTTTATTTTACAGAGGAAGGCAAAGGTTCTGTCAAATGTTAAAAGCTGCTTTGCTTGAATAAACTCTGAAATCTGTAACATTATTATTTAAATAAGAAATTGTCTACCTAGAGTGCGAATGATACTGTTAATAATTTAATATAATTTTATCCAATACCAATATTGATAGTAGGTAGTTAAAAAATGATTACAATATATTTTCAGTTCTTAAATTTTCATAAGAATCCTTTATATTGTTTTTTTTTCCAAGAATTGTGACCAAGATAATTTTACAGTTTAAATCAAACTTTTTAGTGATGTCTGTTGGATGAACAATATAATGGCATCGCTGTTACTGTATTTCCTTACTTACAACCTGACATAAATGCTGTGACATGCTGATGTGGAATCTAAGCAGATACTCCATGCCAGTACTTTGCAGATTTAATACTCTTTGCTGTGGACACTATTTATAGTGAAGTTATTGTAGTAAAATCAGGTGTTTCCCCCCCCTTTCAGCCCCTTTCTTGTAATACAACTCAAACTGGTCACCACATATAGGTTACCACACTGAGGAGCTATTGACAGGTCAGGAGTGTCAGCTGGTGGACAGATTACTTGTGGTATTGTTAATCCTACACAGATTCAAACGGAAAAAATGCCTTATGTCACTAATCCATATCTAATCCCTCATCACAGTGCTGCTTTCACTCGTCAAATTATGAAAACAATGGGGACAGGCTAGAAGCGGGCGCAAGGACTGGATCAATGCCTTAAACGCACAATAGCTGCAACTACTGCACAACTGTTCACCTTGTCAGGTCTTCAGACAGCTGAATGCATGGGGGCACCATCCCGAGTGTGTTGCACACAAACTCACATGCAACTCTCTCGGCCCACTTAACTAGAGCGCACTCCTAGCCCCACTGTAACCATACATCCTGCAACGCCCCCACCTATACAGCAACACACACACACATCAATGCATGTGAAAGAAATACTATAGATACTATATACTATGTGATGTACTACAGCAGAATTAAAGGCCTTGTTTCTGAGAAGAGGAGGAGTTTAAAGGAGTATGAGGGTTGTCCAAAAGTAGAAAATACACTAAAGTTGAATGGGATTGTTTCTGCCCTACCTCACCATTCTGGTCGAAGCCTGCCACAGCCCCTTGCTTCAGCAGCCTCAGAGTTTAGTAATCCAGCACTGGGCACTGTTACACAAGAGAGGGCGGGAGGGAGCAAGGGAGATATAGAGACGAAGGGGGGTGCGCGTAAAAGTGTTACTGGGTTAGATTGAGTGAGACAGAGACAGTGAGAGAAACGACAGAAGTGGAGGGGTGGGGGTGCTTTGTAAGAGTGTTAGAGACAGAGAGGGAGGGAGAGAGTGCGGAAGGGAGACCGAGCGAGGGGGCGGGGGCCTTTTAATCTGGGATTTGGGCGAGTGTGAGCAGGCCTGATACCAGCACCCGTCAGTGCTATCAGTCGTCCCCTGCCTTCCCTCCTTTCCGACCTCAGACGAATGTGACAGGCGCTAGCAGAGTGGTCTAGCCACTGTCTGCTCTCCTCACTCAGCCTCACCTTCTCTCCCCTCTGTACCCTCAGAGGACAGCGGCTGTCCGATGGCTCCGCTCCAAAGCCCACTCTGTGATCCTGAAGCTAACAGAGCTTTCTCTGGCTGTAACACAGAACAGGCCGGGCCAGACCAGATCCGGGTGCCAGGCCTCAGAGAGCTATAAGGTCCCTGCTATCTTGTCGGAAGCTAAATGCAACAGCTGTGTTACTCGTGCCTGGAGATTACACCTAATCATGCGTGGCGTAGTTACACCGGATCATAGTTGGCCCTCACCAAGCTAAATCCCCCAATCCAGCCAATTCAGCAGTATGCCATTAGGCTATTAATTCTGCAGGGGTAGGTTTTGGAGCTCTGCAGATGAGTTAGAAAATAAGTGCAGAGAACAAAAGCACAGCAGTATTAGAGGGCAGTGTAGCTTCTATAACTTTACAATATCTGGACTTTGCAACCATCATAAAGACCCAGTACAATTAGATTTTTTTCTGTAATGATCATATTTTTGTATTTGTCTACCTACAGAATAATAAAGGTTAGTCATTACCTTACGTGAGTAAAGAGTGACTAATAATTAAACTAAGACACTAACAGTTCTGTGCGTCTGAAATGCTCAGTGAGGAGACAAACTGAATGTTTCACCCCATGATGTCATTAAGATTTAAAGTCAGGTCATCCCCTGACTCACAAATGTCTGTATCTAACTTTAATCCATAATTGGCAAGACATTTCATGACAAAATAGGAAAGGCAACTTCATGGTGGAGCTAGAGGAAAAGTCAGGAGGTCACCAAAATTGCCATGATACATCCTCTGGGGATCCAGGAATGTGTGAATAGTTTAGGTCTGGTTGTTGGACTGACTGACCGACAGAGTGTCATTGCCATTTGAAAGAAAGCAGCTATGAACATTGACCGCACAGTGTTATCAACCACACAAATCTCTACAACACTACATGAGTTTCTGAGACCTCTACATGTACGACATGGTAAATACTTTCCTGAAAAACTTTTTGCATGCAAACTGCCCTCTCGTGGATTATCAGAACACTGCAGGCGGTCACAGGCCTGCGAGCTGTCTTCATTAGTGACTCACAGGTTTTTGTCAGGGAAGTCTTTGGTAATTTTGAAAAACATTTATATTGTTACTGATATTTCAATATGAATACTTGCTGTATTTGCGCAACTTAGAATTACTTAATATAGTAAAATTGTGTTCAAAATGTGTGTATCACATACGAAGCAGCAGGTATATAAGATAAAGTATCTGTAAATCCCTCATTAATCATTCTATTGCATTACATGATACAATCTGCATTAAGCCTACCACAATGCCAAATACACTATTATTATTTACATAAACTCATTAAAGATTGAAATATCATCTTTGAAATTGAGATATTAATAATAATATAATAAATGATTTATCAATAAATGAATATGGATTATTTTTACTTTATTCCACGAGGTGAAATAAAGTTTGTAAAATGCTTTCTGTTTGAAAAAGAACCACACTGTTCCAAATGTTCCAAATTCGAAATTCAAAAATTCAAATTTATTTATTTAAAGCCCAAAATCACAAACATCGTTTGCCTCGGAGAGCTTTACAATCTGTACAAATGAAATGAACAATATTTTTTCAATACAATGTTTTTGTTTATAAAATTAGATCAAAAATTTGCCTTAAATGAATAGAATGCACAAAAATCATATATGTAAATCCTTACTTTTTTTGTTTAAAAGGTCCAATCAATTTCCAATAATTTTCTGGCCAGCTCTCGATGTCATGCTTCACAGGGTGCGTTCGCTCCGCTGCCATGGTGACAACAAAAGGGTCCAACTACAGTTTGAAAGTACACAAGAAAGCAATGCCCTTCAGCAGATATGAATGGCACTGTATGAAGCTTTTTATTGAGATTACAGGGACAAGCCAGCAACTACAGTGAACTTCTCTCCTCCTCTGCCTTCTACTCGAGTGGTGAAAACCGGAAGCTGGAAATTGTTCTGAGCATGGCAGAAAATACGTAGGCACGTCTGAGAGCCACAGATCTAGGTGAAGTTCTTCATTCCTTTAAGTCAAACTGGAATGAAGTAATCTGCACCGATCAAACTACTGACAGCTAGAAGTAAGTCTGTGAGCTTTACTTTTCGCTGAAATACCACACACACTTTTGTTGTCTGATTTTGGCTCTGATTCCAGCACTGTCCTTTTCACACGAGGCAGATCAAACAAGACATTTTATTTTTAATTATGAAACTCATTTTCCCAAAATGTCACTTATGCAATCTTAGCTGCAAGGTTCTTGATAGGTTTTCTGGGAAGCCTTTTGTGATTTGCGGTAAAACTATTATTTTGTGGCTATCTGCGTTGTCTAAACGCAGGACAAAATGTATTTGCCCTTTCTCTTTCAGTGTTTGTTAGCCTGTTTAATGATTAACTTTTACGCCATCACTCACTGAGAAATGCTTTCAGAAACAGAGTTGGTTATTGGGAACCAGTGACAGAAAGAGTACTGAACTGTTCAAATGTCATATTAACCAGCTGCAGTAAATACGACGCTTACACACCAACATAATTTATTTTGTCCAGTGAAAAAGATTTAATAAAATAATTGTAAGCTGTCATGCGTGGACTCCTGCTGTGAAGGAGACCTGTAAGGTGCCAAATGAAAATAAATGTTACAGTGTACAGTTAACCCTGAGGTGTATAAAGATACACTGTTGTAGAATTAACTTTCACACTGTTAGGTAGAAAATTATTGATACTTTATGGGACTCTGGTCATGAGAGTTGTTGTGACTGTGTAAACTAATCAGCATGTTAAGGAATCTTCTATAACCTCCCAAAAGCTCTGATGGTGAATAGTAAGTTTAAATTGAATAAACATATCCAATCCTGCAAGGCTTGTTTAAAATGCCATTTAAATACATTTCTTATAAATAAAAGAATACACAAAAGACAAAGATCTCTCTTTCACTATAATGTATTGTTTTAAGCTTCTGTTAGTCCACACTAATAATCGATACTGAAAGCTCTTAATTTGTCTACAGGTCAAACAACTACAATTTGTACAGCACTGCAATAGCACTGTACAGATCCACAGAACCATTTTCACTGATTATTTTAGTGCATCTGCAGCCTTTTAATTCAACTGAAAATATTTCTGAGAGGTCTTGAACTGAACAGCATGCCCTTCCTATACAACCACGTCCACCCCCCTCCCCCCCCCTCAGATCATGACCATAGGAGCAGGAGTGACTCAGGGCTTTCCAAGAATAGGATTCCCTTTGACAACTACCAGGCGCCCCATTTCCCTGCATTTGGCCTTGGGCAGTGAGCAGGTGAGACAGAAACAAGACAAAGAGAATATGATTTCAAATAGGCGGGTTTTATCTGACGAGACGCTGACAGGGGAGAAGAGAATAAAGTGGATGTACTGTGGGAGAGACAGAGGCAGCTGGGAGCTGCAGGTTAGACCTCAGGGTGGTTGAGGGAAACAGGCCCTCTGTGCATCCAGCCACCACTCTAACCTCTTACATAATGTCTCAAGTTCAATATATCCCTGGTCGACTATTTAAAGCACCCCCGTCTAGGCCTGCTGACAAAAAAGTGATATACTTAGTAGCCACAGCACAGCATGAAAGCCTCTGTGAGGTCTATATTGGTCACAGACAAGCCCTGGGGTGTGGATTTTGGTAATGTCGCAGATATTTTTAGCCCGGCTGATGATCTGGCGTATTTACATGAGGTACAGAACTCAAACACCTCCCTTCGCTGGATGCTTCATTTCTCTGCGCAGCAGCAGCTTAGCAGAATTAGCTCAAGGACTTATTGAGGCAATCAGTGTGTACATGCATGCAGTTTGTTAGTGCATACAGTATGTAATCCTTCAGAAGCTGACTAACTGATTTAAAAAAAATCAGGTGGTGATATGATAAATGGTCAAAAGCTTTCAGGGTAGGATTTAATCATACAAAAACAACTAAGAGCATAGGATCTCCATACCTTGTGCCTTTGTGTATTTACACGGAGTAAACAGTACTTCTCAAACACGGAGTAAAAGTGGCTGTGAGCACTTATTGGTTAATAAATAACTGCTATGTTTTTTCACACACACATGCAATCTTTTTTCACTGGATAACACTGAAACCAAACTTTCTGGAAAACAGAAGCTAGTCAACACACATGGGACTTCTTGGCCAAACCGGCAAAACACAGAGTAGAAAACAAATTGTGGATACATTGCTAAAAACGTCTTCATCATTTTGACTCTTTCACACGGCAAATTTTTATTTCGTACTAGTCACAAGTATTTAAAAATGTAGTTTTTTGCATGAGCTGCACAAAAACTTATGAAGGAGCAAGAGAAAATAATGCAATGTTAAAGTCATGGAAAATCTCTTTTTCAGTTTGGGGGTAAATAATGTCCTGGTTAAAATACAATATGTCTAACATTAAACTGATGTTTTCACTCAGATGTCACGTTTGCAATTTTTTTTAAACAAAGTCAAATACCTTATATTCTCAGAACTAAACAGATTTTACAATTTACAAGAGACAGCACATTACAATTGTGGTTCAGTGAGGCAGTTTAGTCATGTTTCCATTGATGACAGGAAAATGTCACCGATCACAATCTTATTATTGAAAGAAAATATATGGTGACGCTTTTCCACATCTCATTTTACTATGCAAAACAAGCCGCACAGTGGAAATAACAAATGCTGAGATACTCGTGCTGTCAGTTTGAAAGCTTGCTAATGTAATGTAACCATTGAAAGTGATGACACACTCGTAATGGAGGAAAATATCACGCAACGGATAACATTTTGGGCAAAGTGCCTTTTTCTGTGACAAACATGTCTGTTTACACAGGCGTCAACCTGTCAGCAAAGAGAAGTTAAATGGTAAATATTAGTTAGTGGGCAATACCGTTGTTCCCGTTTTCCAGCCTGTTTTTTTTTTTCCACCAGCCCACAGATAGCAAGAAAATAGCACTTCTCACTGAAGTGAGGCAACCGCAACTTTAATATTCAAAGTCAGTTATCTGCAGAGAAGGCCCAGAAAAAACAGCAGGTGTGGCAGTATTAACCGGATCAAATCTGAGCTTGGATTTGCACAGCTCAGTCAGAGCTCACTCAGAGTGTTGCTTAAACATCAAATATTTAACATTTACATGGAAAAGCATGTTCTTTTTTTTTTTTTTTTTTTTTACCATTTTGAGCACTTCACCCTTAACAAGCATTACAGTATCCTCAGCAGGTAGAGCTGATTTTAATTTTCTGTCTATACTCCTATACTCTGTATTGTTTTGTGTCTAATAAAATGCAAAACATGTATCTGGAAAAAAAAAATCAGTTGGTTGAGAGCATTCCTGGAAACGTTGGCAGGGCTATCTTATTCCTCCACATGGGCTGTTGTTTTCCTGTCGGCTTATCGAGAAAACTGACTCACTGTTCTCAGCTGGTCAAATGAGTTTCAGTGACAGATGAGGTCTCCTCTTTAAACAAAGGCAGGCAGAGGTGGTTTCCGAGTTTGTAATACTACACAGAATAAACTGACAAAATAAAAATGACATGTTTCTGCATCATTACTGCTTCCTCTGAGCCCTGTTATACTGGACTCATTACAACTCATTACAACTCATTGTAACACTGATTGTAACATACAATCACAATGAGGGACAGTACAAATGGATCATTAATGACTAAATATTTATGGCAAAGATAAGAGTGAGTATATGTGGGAAGTCCAGCCCACCTGAGTAGTATGATGAACTGAAATCTCTCATGGGACTGTGAGTGATGCTATCAACAGGAGAGCAGGTCTGTCAGATTAAGATGGCATCATGACACGTATTGTAGCATTGTTCCTCTGTGGTATTTCAGGAAGCACAGAACAAGCCACATAGCATCAGTCACGCATGCCTCAGCCCGGCGACAAACCATGGAAACTGGCCGAGATGAAAACAACTTAACTTTGTCTCAGTGTTTTGCTCCATCTCTGATCTTACCCCGATGGCGGCTTTGGCCCCCGGGGGTCTGAACACTTGGCCCTCTGTCAGCTCACGAGTGTTTATTGTAAATCACAGAGAAAAACTTCACTATTTTTGTGAAATGAAATAACCTTTGTAAGACAGAATTTTGATGATTAAGTGACAAAGTATTGCACCAATAGGTCTTATTTTCATTGTTTTTTGCCACAATTACTCTCATTTGTGAAAAATGTTCACTCCCTGGCTTTATTGAAATTTTGGATAAGAGCGCACTACTACACACACTTTAACAATGGTGTCTACTGGTGACAGCTTTTACCTAAATCCAATTTAATCCAGTAAGTAAAAGTTTATGGTTATTACTGAAAATACCTATGGTATTAGTCAACATGCTGCATGCTGGCTAAATGTGCAGGAATAACCTATTTAAGGTGTACATGTGCACACGTGTTTGGTTGAGCTCTTCATCTCTGTATTCAGGCACAAGTAAATATTTTAAACTGAAAAGACTCACCGACATCCTTGCAATAGTCTGATGAATGATCAGCCACTGTAGTTTTATTGGTAGAGTATGCAAAGCCACACGCGGTACCAATTTAAACAACTGTATTTTGTACATGCATCCTTGCTGCAAGGTGCACCATTAAGCAGCAAAGCAATGATGATCCATGAAGAGTTTGGCAGATAACATGGCCATGAGTCAACCTGCTTTGTCCTGTCTTTGTGTTTTGTGAAGTTGGATTAAGGTAAAATCGGTGGACTGGCCTTTTAACCTCAAAATCGTTATTTCACCATTGATTTACCTTCCAAGGGCCCACAGGACACAACAGTCCCATGTCAAACAGCATGTGATATGACACATTTGCTGTCTTTTCCACCCATATACTATTTGTATCAAGTGTAAACTCTCTGATTGCCAACACTGCATTTTCTAGAGCCCACAGCAGCCACAGTGGTCTTCAAATGACTTCAGAGGTCACCTTGCATAGAAATCTGTACCAGAACCAACAGTTAGTACACTTGTGAGGACTATTAGACATGATGAGGACAAGTGGTAAGTTGATAAGTGGCAAAGTTAAAATGGCTGCATTTCTATGCACTATTATAACAACACATTTAGATTATTAGATCACATAATACTACATCATATGATATTATTATGTTATGTTATTTCCGCATATGGAAGGTATTATTACTTTGCCAAATTTGTACTGGAAAGTACCTGCAAAGGTCTATAGAGGACAAAGCCTGACAATAATACAAAATCTAAACACACAGTGTGAAGTACATGTATCCATTCATGTTTCCAGTGTTTAGCACAGCCTCAGACAGCTCTGAAATTCTTCACATACTAGGCTGGTCAATGTTTCAGGGAGGTCTACTAATCATTACTAGGCCACAGATTTAGATGTGGTTAATAGTATGTAAGAAGTGGACAAGCTAGAGAATATACTCAGTGTACACATTTAACCTTAACAAAACACTTACAGAAACTGTTGGTGTAATGCAGGCATCACTATTCTGAGAGGGACTAGAAATATTCAATTTGTATTAGAATTCATGAGTAATTATACATTGGTATTATTTTTATTTATTTATTTGTATATACTTTATTTACTTATTATTAGTTATCATTTAAAAACTCCAGTTTTTTTACATCTACAGCTGAATTGTATTGTACATTGCTGCTCCAACTTTACATCTTTAGATATTTATGACTTTAACTTTATACTTTAGATATTTATGACTATGTACATATTATATATATTTATGTTTACAGCTGGGAAGTCACCAATCTTAATTTCATTATGTGAAAACATAATGATAAATACAGATTCTTGATTCTTGAATTGTTTTTGTGGTTTTTGACAATACTTCAATAGAGACCTAGAACTGATGTTGATTCCTGTATAAACCTGGGATTTTTCTGGGGTGACACTAAAATGCTCTTTTAAATGTATTAGAGGTTTACCATAATACTCTCTGTGTAAGGCTTACAGGAAGCTGTAAACCAATTTCCTCCACACAGAAACAAAGAGAGAGGACAGAGACAGAGACAGGGAGCACTCCGGGAGAAAATATAATAAAATCAAACTTTGTGCAGAGTGTGAAAATGTGTGTGAGGAGTTATCTTTCTATTGAATGTAAGGTCTGACTGATCCACAGCATTCATAGAAAGTAAAAAAAGCGCACATGGCTCAGACTGATGCTGTAGATAGTAGATAAAAACACAAATCAATTCACGTTATTCCACCATAAATTTAAGGACATTTCACATTATATTTCAAATAAATGCACCACACATTATGCAAAGCCAAATCTACGACTTCATGCCAATTCACCAGCAGACGCACACGTCCCGTTAGTTTTCTGGAAAGTGAAATGTTTGAGTCTCAGCGGAGGAAAAGTTGAGTCCTGCCTCAGTCCCGGTCTGAGCTGAGAGAGGACACGGCCGGACAAATGTCACCGAGCCGTTAAAGAGCAAAGCGGACTTTACCTGCGAGATGTCATAGCAGTCTCTGAAAGCTGTCAAGTGTCCCCAAACGTCGCCCCCTCGCCTCTGCTGGGTCTCCGTGAAAAGTGAGCGGATCTGTCGGAGCTGCGCGTTGAGCTGCGCGTAACGACCCACACCGCTTCCGGCGGAGGCTTTCAGAACAAAGGTCCTATCTGAGCTTCGTTTTTCAAGCGAAATTATTAACATTTTTTTATATATTATATATGAATAACCACCCGTTTAAAACATTTATATTCATATCACGTCTTAATATCATTCATTAATTTTTATAGCTATAGTTTCAAGTGTGTCCTGCATACTCGAAAAGATTACACCGGAATATCTTTCCTGATTTATTTCTTGTAATTAAAAGTAATATTTCTAGCCAATAAAAAGTTTTATGACGTAAGTAAATTTCATTCTTAATATAGTGTTAACCTTGACCTGTGCTAATTTGTTAACTTTAATTTTTCAATTCCGAGGTTTTTTCATGGTACAGCTTCTTATAGTTGCAGCCTATTGTCATTTTAAAAAAGGCTTTTCAGATGAGCCTGCTTATTCGTTTATTAAATGTGACAATTTTATACTTTTATTTTGCACAGCACGCTCCTATTCCTGTCCTGACTGACACACTTAACTTGATGTATCCAGAGGACAAGAGAAGTTTCTCTCACATTAAAGCTATCAGAGGCTTTACAACATAATAATATAAATGCCACTGTTTCCTGACTTCCAGTGTGCTGAGAAAACACTGAAAGCTGAAAACAGTGGCACATCGGTTGATTTATTAACAAACTCGAACACACAAGCCTGCTGCTCATTCTGTAAGGTGGAACAATGAAATGACCTTTGGATTTAGGGTTATACTATTCATTTTACCATATCATGGATAATGGTGTTAGCAGGACAGTAGAAAGGCCAACAACCCATAAAATAAACCATTAAAAACTCCATATACCCATAAATATGTCTACAGATAGTAGAAAATAAAGGCTGGTTATCACTATTAATTCACCTATTTTTTTGGCCATGGATTTATTTTGTTTTCACCAATGATGCAATAGTAATGAACTTGCGTGCTATTATAAAGCTCCTCTGTTGTCTCGTGAAAGATAAGGCAGGCCTGCAGACCTCCTCTTCTGTTAAACTCTCATGGTGGGGCTCCAGCTCAAGAGAACGGAGTTGGGGGGAAGAAGCAAGGCAGAGCAGCATTGACGTCACCAGCCTGTGGTTATCAGTAGAGGTTAATCTACTGGGGGATGGATGGGCTTATGCAATTGTCTGTGAGCTCCCAGGCTTCACATCTATGGATTTGCTTTTCCACTGTTTGACCCAGTGTGCTGCTACAGCTTACAAACAAACACTGAGATGATGGAGAGGGAATATCTTCTCTCTGTGGAATTTCTGTCATCAAAGTAGATGTTTTTCTCTGCCAAATGCAAAGTGCTTCAGGCTGGGTCGATGGATTTGAACATGCTGTTTATGGTGAGCTGTTAAAATGATCCTGTTGTACAATGGGAGGGCATACTTTCTGATCAATACACAATGGAGATTGATGAGGAGGGGGTGAAATGGCTGAATATTGAAGCAACACTGAGTGCACAATAGTGTTTAACACTAAAGGCGACTGATAAAAGACTGAGGTGCTGAAAAAACAAAGTCATGACCATATATTGGGTGGTTGAGATGCCCACTGTATTTCTTGTGTTGGTTTTAAGGATGATGGTAAACTAGTTTGTGTGCTTCACTTACAGGCACATGTTTCAGGAGATAACTGAGGGACTGTACAGGAGAGTGTCAGTCTGACAATCAGAATTTAAGTTGCCCTTTTGTGATGCAAGTGATAGAGTTTGGTCAGTAAGCATTTGTATGATAGACAATAATAAAATATGGAGAAACATGAGTCATCTTGAGGTATGCTCATAAACAATAGTTTCAGCTCATTAACAGATCATGTATACTTTACATTTTTGCTGACTATTTCAAATGTATGCTGTACATTTCTATGTTCTTGGATATATGGCATACATAACATACATTATGCATACATTTTAAAATGAAGATCATTCAAACCTGAATTGTGGCATTCTTATTGTGTGGTAATGCAGTTTAGGTGCATATTCATTTGATAAGACTACACTAAATTACAACAATAACACAACAGAAATGAATGGAAAACAATAGATGTCTGGAATAGAGGACAAAATACATTTAAACATCTATGAGAAAGTAGTAAGGTTTGGTAAATGAGTAACCGTAATGAAAGGAATACATGATTTGTAGAGTTTTAGAAGTGGGTAAGTGAAGGATGGAAAGGTATAATCAGGTTTCTTGACTGAAACATTCACCGTTTATCACCATGCACACTCATGTCCTGTTGAGTCTAGGAGGGACAGAAAGACGCAAGAGCACAAAGCCTGTCCCACCCAGGGGACTGGAAGCCAGGATGTCCTATCTACCCTGAGGTGGTTGCTTCAATAGGCTTGTGGCCTTTGACCCCTTTTGCCTTGAGACTTGCAAATCTGCCTGTCCAAAGATTGAAAAAATCTGAGTAGGGAAACAAAGAGGATTTATACTGAGAGTGATGCAGCTGGGCAGATGGAGCCTTGTCAGAGAGAAAGAACTTTTATTTCCACATGGATGTAAAAAGCTGCGAGAGAAGAACTTAATTTCTCATATAGGGGGAAATGTAAAGGGCAAGAGTGAGATCCTTTTTTTAAGTAGCATTTTTAGAAAATATTCCTAGAAGATCATTTAGTGATTTTCTAAAAATATTTTCTTCCATCATTGATGATGCTGTGGACTCTGTTGGACCCTTGGGCTGCTGCTGCTGGCTCATGTTAAAAGATCTGATGAAACTCCATCCAGAGGGCCCAAGTTCGTTGCATAAGTCCTAAATCCAGTTTAAAATGTTCTGCCTGTCTCTGAGCTCTTGTTTCTACAGCTTCTCTTAAACTTGTTCAACACATGAGTCAAACTGAGCTTTCTGTGTCTCCTTGGCTCAGTGAATCCTGTGTCCTCTAAAAGACATATTTCACCCTTAACAGTCTCCACCCTCCAGCTCCCCTGGGTGTCACTCAAGCAGTGATCCTCTATTTCATGATATGGTTCTATAAATGGATGTTGTATTTTGTTTTGATTTTAATTCCTGGAAAACCCTTTAATCAAACTACTTACACTTCTTAACTTGAAAAAGATCTTTTTCCCAGACGGATCCCTCACTGGACAAAACTATTTCATCTACACCGTTTCATAGAGTTTTAATTACCACAACACAAGATGCAATGTCCTTCTCTGTCATTAGCAAGGAATAAATTAAACTCATTAAATCTCAGGCTTAATGAAAATGCTTGAGACAGATTTGGGATGTACTGAATGATGTATGAAGCTGTGCAGCAGTTGCCTTTTTCTCTTTAATTCTCGGCTTTCAATTAGCAGGAGGGCACTAGAGATTGCTGTAGGTGATTTGCATTATAGGATGTAAATATCACTGTAGCCTGTTGCTGTTTATTGATGTGTGTGAGACCACACTGACTTAAATGGTTTTTGATTTGGAAAAACACTGTTTACATCAAAACGTTAGCAGAAACCTCTCATTTATACAGGCAACAGATTGAAGTCTTAACTTGTGATTGCTTTAGTGTGTTGAGGTGGCTGGAAACTAAAATGAATAGAAGACTGAAATCATATATCAGAAGTTTTCTCACCAAATTGTATATTGCAATATAAAGTGATCTAAACCTGGAAACACATAGAAAAAAACCCTAGGTGGGTTAATGTCCTTCCATTAGGTCTTTCATTATCTAGATAAGTCTTTTTGCTTATTTCTCATTTGCCTTAAGCGACAATGGTTCATGACATCTGTGGTTCCTCAAGTCCTATGATGACAACTGAGACATCTCCATTAAAACTGAGGAAAAGCTCAGGAAAAGACGATGTTACTTCATTACTACCATTTCTAGTGCTTAAAGGTATAACAAATAGGATTGTCGATTGCTGTTTGTGAACACCATATTCAAAGTTGGCCCATCCTCCCCAGCTCAAAGTGCTTTCAGTCCCACTTACTCTTACTTAATATGCCTTTAAGAATCTCTGTGATTTCATGTAATATCAGATGTAAATGTCAGTCAATAACAGAATATATTTTTAGTCTCTGAGGAGAAGGGTGATGACATTAAGTATTTTTTTCTTACAGGAATAAATCAGATGAAAAAAAATATAAATAAAATTATAAAAAAAGAATAAATCCAACAATTCATTGACCATAATTACTTGGGTATTGTACAATTTGCACATCTAAAGCCTGATATGCAGTAATGTATCTTACTCCTCTATACCATAGAGCTCCATTGTTGTACTACATCTATACATCAAAGAGCCACTGTTGCAATACATAACATGTTCACATTATTATAATTGTGGACACCACCAACTATACCTTCAACTGCATCTTAAGGTTTAAGACTTTTTTTCATCTTTTTTTGCTCACATCTCCCTGTGTTGGGTTGAAAGCTCTTGAAAAAGCTATGAAGTGAACCTTGAGTTATTTTTTTTATACAATTTCCAATTTCAAGACGTTCATGTTCATGTCATTTATTTTGAGTCAATACCACATAAACTCATAAATACTTCTCATTCATATTAATCCACAGCTCAAGATTGTCTCCAGAAAATACGCTATGTTTCCTGTTTAAGTGATGTTTGGCTTTTTTGTGACAATTTGTAAAGACACAGACAGGAGCCACAGGCATGGTAGGGAAGTCAGAAAACATTGAGAGACGGTCTAACATATTATTTTGATCTTCAGGATCTCATCCATCATCATTCCATCTCATCCTTTAAAAAGGCAGATCAACTTCAGATGATGACAAAATTAAGATGGCCGACAAAAATGAGCTCCATTTGGTTGACATTTTATTTCATGGTGGTAGGAACACAAGACAAAGGTCATAAAGTTAGTAATGTTCAGGTCATGCCACTCTTACTCGGTGTACTGCCCTTTGAGGAGGTTTGCGCAGTCAGACAGTAGTTTACAGAGGCCAGACATGGAGGGTAATCCACATGTAGACATAAATAAGGAACAGAAAATAGATTCAAAAAACAGTAAATAGAAGATTTTTTTTGTAAAAAGCCAGCGGGGACATTTGCAGAGGCCCCTGGGATTTTTTGTGTATGAGCATTATTACTAATATAATTATCATTATTATTATGTATTAATCATTTACATTATGGGGATGAGGCTAATACACTGGCTAAAGAAAGGAAACAGTTATATGGATAGTGTCACCTGCTCGGCGACCTGTTTTTAAGGCAATTCATAGCTTCCACCCAAACCATAGACAGCAATTGTCTTTATTGTCCATCCAAACACGCAGGAATCTCTCCCTTGTTAGGTGATACCACCTGAATAGATCAAATCAGACATGATCAGTGTGGTAAAATAAGACCAGTCTAAGTTTAATAGAGTGAGTGCTGGAATTTAAATGTGTCTCCCAGAAAAGGGTTTCCTGGTCTGGTGTGGACATTTAAAGTTTGATTACACACAACACATTTATAGCTTTAGGGCTATCCCTCCCCCATGTATATAAGTATATCATCATGTGGGCAAATGGACGAGTCAGACATGGTTCCAGTGTATATTACTAAAAACATAAACCTCCACAGATTACACATTTGCTAAATTTATACAATGAAAAATTGCAGGGCTGTACAAAAACAGGTTGTTTGATGATTTACGATGGAAAACATAATTACGAACTTAAAAAAGAAAAAAAAAATAGTACAAGACCATTTGATATCACGAACAGGCATGACTTTTTCTTATAATATTGCCAAGGTTCTCATATCAAAACAAGTGTCTTTACGTCAGTCATTGCAGCTTATTGTAGTTCGGCAAAGACGACTCCATGTTGCATCAGTTCACTGAATGTTACAGAATTCGCACTAGTAATACAAACCCATGCGTTACTATGTTAATTTGCAAGTACTGTAGGATTATGCATCTTTTCCCATTTTCACGGCTGTTATGGCTTGAAAAGGTCACAACAACATCACAGTCTCTCTCTCTCTCTCTCTCCCAACAGCATAATAATAAAGACTCCTCCAGGAATGCTCCTAGGTCAAATACGAAAAGAAATTAAGTCTCAGGCAGAGTTTTTGAAGCTTTTTTGTTTGTGTTGAAAACTGACTGTTGTTTGACAGGACATTCCTGAGAGTAGTAGCTCTCCCAATGATAAGATCTCATCGCCTCCTTTCTGTCTGTCCTTTTCTTCAGTCTTTGCTTTCAGCACCTCCTTAAGGTCAGATATGGTAACAACTCATCTCCTTATGCACCATTCAACGTCCTGCAAAACTAACTGCTCCCAAGAAAAATAAAGAAGATCAAAAAATAATCAGGGAATGAACAAGTATAAAACATTATTCCAAGCTCTGTAGTTTCTGAAATTACATCAGTGGTTCTAAGGGGAAAAAAAGGAAACTTTTTATAGTCATTGCAAGAAACAAACAAAGAACCAAACCCCCAAACAGTGACATTTTGCAAATTAGAACTTTTTTTTTTTTGAGAAAAAAAAAAAAGTGACTAAAAACAAACAAAAACCAGATTCAAACCAACACTGCAGAAGTGCATGCATTTATAGTGGTCATCATTAGTTCATTTGCTGATTGTAAAACAGAACGCACAACAGTACATGAGAAGCACAATTCTCCAAAGAGAACCCATCTTACATATTCACAGTCTCAGGTATTATTTATATACTCTATATTTATAACATTTATTCATGTCTATGATTCATGACTTGACTTATGACTAATGATATGCGAGTCATCGTGGAACGCAGCGCTCTCTCCGTCATGACGAGTTGCAGTATTAGTGAGTCATATTTCAAAACTAAAGGCTCTGATGGGATTCAGATCGAGTGGAGAGTTTTTTTTTTTTTTCTGGCGCTGTGAGATGGGGGTTGATCGAGTGGTTTTGACTGTGTACTTTCTCACTGTAGCAGCTTGAATGATATCTGAAAAGTCCCATTAGGAAAATACAGTGGGCTACTGGGGCTGAATATAGAGTTTCTTTACTAGAAATGCCAGCTGGCTGTAGCATCACAGAACTACTACAGCACACATTGCATCCAGCTTTCACAGGGGAATGTATGTCTTTATTTTCATGTATAGGCCATGCTTGGGGAATGTGGACGATAGATATGGCACCAAGACAAGGCAGTAACCAGAGATTATCAGCAAGGTCCACAAGTGTTCAAGTAATGAGTGAGGAAAAGGAGCAGGCTTTTTTTTTTTTAAGCTGGCGTTTGTTTTAAAACAAAAAAACTGACAGGAATAAAAATATCTCTTTTTTACAGAGATGCCTGCTTTTTGAAAACGATGAATGGGCCAGGGCAGAAAAGAAGTGTACTCTGTGAACGGAGGTGCAGATTTAAAAAAAAAGAGAAAAAAAGAACAAAATATATAAAACAAAAATTGAAACAACATATTAATTTTCTTTCCATATAAAAAGCGATGAAAAGTATACAAAAATACAAAATAATTACAGCAGGAGACATGGGTGCTATGGAGGGAGCGGGTGGGAGGTTTTTTTTGTTTGTTTTTCCTCAATATTTTGTCTCTGCCAGGTTATTTGGCGGCGGAACAGTGTAATATTTTGGGGCTGTTTAAGGCGTCCTCCACCAGGTGAAGCTCCACGCCGTCCACCACCACATCCTTGATGCAGCCAACAAAGCCGGTGCTGTAGGCCTTCGGCAACCGACGGGCCACCGCCAGCTCGTCCAGACCGCCTGAGGGGAGACGGAGACAGAGGTTAATTCAAAGATGAGTCAGCTACTGTACACCAGCACTAATATACTGAGGACTGTATCCGAAAATAATCAAATCTCCAATTATACCATCAAAAGTAGCTACTATTGTGACGCAGGTGGCTCAGTCGGTAGAGCGCGCACACATGTATGAGGCCATGGACCTAACTGCAGCGGACCCCTGGTTTGAATCCCATCTGGGGAGACCCATTTGCTGCATGTCTTCCCCCTCTCTCTCCCACCTTTCCTGTCACACTTCAGCTGTCCTATGTACAATAGGAGGCTAGAAAAGCCCAAAAAAATAATTCAGAAAAAATGTAGCTACTATTTTTGTAATGTTATGCATAGATTAAGAACCCAACTGCTAGTTCCAGCGTTTCCTATAATTCAGCCAATACCACTGTTTTGTTAGGCCCTGGTGCGTCTTTGTAAGGCAGACTTGTGTTTTAAGTTTTACAAGCTCCAGCAAAGATATCCCCTGATGATGTCATTCTCCTAGCTCCTTCAGAGTCACAGAACATGTTACATAACTGCTTTCAGGCAGAGCAGTACTCCGTACGACTAGCAAACTAGCTTTCATTTGTAAAATGCATGCAGTGCCCATTTAAAGATCCAACAAAAGAAAAAAGGTTTGGATTTCATAATATATCAAATATCATCAAAACGCTGGAATATTTTAGTTGAAAAATGTATTTCTGGTACTAAAGCAGTTACTTGTCTTTGTCAGGCTTTGTCTTTGATTTTTTGCATGATGACACCAGCTGATGGACATGACGCGTTGACACTTTATTTGTCAAAGCACCATGATCAAAGGGGGAACTGCAGAAAGCTTGCAAACCAGCCAGAGAAAGTTACGGCAGACGAAAGAGAAGGTTCTTTCAATTTGACATGCTGCATAAAGTGCTCAAAAATGGGCTCCAAATGAAAGGTAGTGACAGAGTGTAAAATTATGAAAACCTCACATCCTCATTATTTTTTATTTGTTTCCATCATTAGTGGTAAGAGCTCATTGCGGTGCCAGATATCACCTGTCCATCAAGAAGTGTATAAAACTGAGAGAGCAGAGGCCGTTTGAGTTCTTGGATGTGCTGCACTGTTCTTTGGCTATTCATCCATGTTGGATACCGCCGCTAACGATGCACTTCTTTTTATTCCAACATTCCAACAGAACCAAGGACATAAAACCTAAAACTGAACTAAAATAAATGAACAATTCTGTCCGTGTCTATCTATCTATCTATCTATCTATCTATCTATCTATCTATCTATCTATCTATCTATATATATATATATATATATGTACACACACACACACACACACACATATATATGTATATATGTGTATATATATACATATATATATATATGTATACACTATAAAAACTGTGTTTTTTTCATAGTCACAGAAAATTCAAAAAATGACATTTCTTTATGTGACAATTCATGGATTTGTATTTCCAAATAAACATTTCACTCCTTTGTGCTTTCCATTGTGCTTTAACTTTTTGCACTTTTCCTTCTGAAACCCTCCAAACCCTTTTTTTCTTTTTAACTAACTCTCATAATGTTCTTTTGTGGAGACTTGATGACCTAATTGCTGGGTGTGCGGCTGGCAAATCTTTTCTTTTGATGGTGTTTTGAGCTACTCTTTTGAGCCAGCACACCCGAAGTAGTCATTAGTGTCTTTCTCAGTAAATCAGTATGAAAAGTCTTCATTGAGAATTTCATGAGATGTGTTCTTACTTCGGAGAGAGGATGACCCCAGTTTATGATGTTTTACCTGGCTGTCACCCCTGCTCTCCTTCTTCCTCTCTGTTATCTACACTGTCAGAATCATCCATCTTTATCTGTATTTCTTCACTTCACTTCAATTCCTTTCCCCCCAACATTCCCCACCTCTCCCTCTCTTCCCTGTTTTGTCTTTTTTAGTCTGTTGGGCTGAGAGTTCATATCCCGTCAAGCTTTTTACATCCCATGTCTCTGCCCTCTTTAATCGGATTGCGTGCCTGCGAATCGGGGATCGACGGGGCTAATTTCATGCAAGTTACAGATGAATTAATGATGAACAGTGAAAAGGGGATTTAAAAAGGAGAAGGGCTCTCGACGGGAGGGCTGTGTGAGGATTATGTATTCTTGCTGCGGGGCTCACTCAGCACCTGTTCCACTGCACTGCCTCCCTGTCTGTGGTGTGTGTGTGTGTGTGTGTGTGCACGTGAACCTGAGTACATGAGCGCACCTCTACATGCAGCGTGTCTCTTAAATGTCACTCATGCTGCTTGTCCTCTCAAACCTGCCTCTTCTCCCGCCTTGCGCTGTGCATTTCAAAGAACAAGTCTGACTTTATTTCGCCGCCCGTTCTCAATGTTATTTCCTGAGACTGTTCAATCCCGCCGTGCTGTGTGTGTTCTTTCAAAAACGATTTCTCCGAGCCAAGTTCAGACAAAATTGAACTCGGGGTAGATAACGGGCCGACTTTGGTCATTTTCAATTCAGGAGAGCAGACAACTTTTGAATTAGTCAGATAGCCTTTCATTTCTCAGCTCAATACCTGAATAGGCTTGGACATTTTTTTGCCCAAACGGCAATCTTTTTTCCCTGCCGGAGACTTTGCTTATGCCCTGCAATGCCAAAGAGTTCATTGCTCATTTTTGGCAGCCTTCTACCAGTGGTTGGATGAAAAAGTACTACAGAATTAGTAGTAGTATTCCCCTGACTTGAAGTACAGCATTTGTACGCAATTCTGAATGAGATTTTTTTGTGTGTGCATGTGTGTGTGGGCACCTACCCAACCAGAGCGCTCCGTCTGTGTCCAGCTGTGTTGCTGCCAAAGGCGATGACCCTGTCACCGCTGCCTCATTGCCAACCTGTAGAGAGCCGTCTCTAAGTGCTCTAAGGAGGAAAAAGAAAAAGAGAGTGCTGCAGTTGGAAGTCGGTGTGATGCATGCGTGTCATACTGAATAGCTGTAAATAGCAGTTTCATATAATCTGAAGCATCAAAACTCCATTGCTCCACTGCCAGCACACTAAGCACTCACATAACTGCCTTTGCCAAGCAGCGTTCTAAATGTCCCTGTCTACCAGCTAACAGATGCTGCTGGAGCACCATTCATTTTAGGTGGCTCTGTGCTATGCATTAGCACACACTTAAGGATTGTGACGACGGGGCTAATTTGAACCCGCTAAAGTGGGTTACCAACAGAGAGAGAGTCATTAGAGGCAAGTGGCAAACACAGATAGCTATGTAACTATGTGAGCTACATGCCACATGTTGCGATTTACACCATCATCAACATCCAAATTATGTCATATTCCAGCGACTCATGTGGTCTCTCTGTAAGCCTGGGATGAGATTTGGCCAAATCCCCGTTTGAAATGGATGCAGCGGCTTTTCGAGGATCGATTATTCTTGCCCTACAAGATGAAACCAATCTAATTATCCCCCATACTCCCATTCACAGCCATGTTGAAAGCAAATGTTCAGCAGCGATAAAGCAGAGATCACGTGGAAGGTGTTAAAGTGGGTCATTTTCAAAGTTCAGGCAGTTAATTTGTTTCTAATGAAGGAATCCATTAATTTGACATCACTGTGCAGCAAGTATTGCATGCCTTTTTTCTTTTTTTTTCACATTTCAAATGATTATTAATGTACTAAAAACAGTTTCTAATCAGTGGGTTTTATAGACTAATGCTATAGGTGTACAAATGTGTACAAAATGTCTAGAAGACCAAATTACCAACTGAGGAAAGTGAGTCCCCAAAAACATCTGTGTTCTGGTTTGTACAAAAGAATAAAACTGACTTGATAAAAGCAATTATCTCAAGGACCTGACGTGAGGACATCTATATTTAATCTAAATCTATATAAGACCATCATAACCGCCATTTCTGCTGGTTCTGTGTTTGCATATTGCACATTCCTAAATTAATTTGTGTTTAATCAAATTACTGCACAACTGAAACCGGCATAAGGACCCTGCACTATAACTGAATTCCTGGTCTTTGATCTTATTTAATCTACATTTTTTCATTTAATTCTATTTTGATGCACTATTATATAAACATTATTAATGATAAACAACATTCTTGTGTAAAATATTAAGTATTCATTGCATAATATTACTCATACATTACTATATTACTCATTACATTATTGTTATATTTAAATTTGATTGTGTTATTAAATGTTGTTCTAATACATTTCTTTGCCTTACATAAAGTTGTTTTGTTTAATGGTATTGTAAAGTTACCGTACCCACTATACACAAAGCAAATATTATAATAAGGGCTGATTAATCTAACCAAGTACTGTATGTCTACATACAAGTCTTCAACTCAGTGTATGTAATGAGCATACTTTACCTACACGGTGTGTGTTAAAAAATATATATTGTGATTTATTTTATTAATTCATTACCTGGATAAATTTCCTATAATGTGCCAAAATGTGTTGGAATGTTGCCACAAGTTCCTCACAGAGTTCCTCTTTGAACATTCATTAATGCATCTAAGCAATTTGATGAGCAATGCGTCATACTCATGCATGACCAGGCATGAAAATAACCTTAATCTGAAACTAATCACTCATCTCAGTGCAAGGGATCACTGTGTAGCAGAGGATTCATGCAAAAGATCACACAATTTGCAGCAACACAAATACAATATGGATTAAGTCTAATCCTGGTGTAACTGTAAAAGCTTTAACTCGTGGGCTCCCCGGCTATCAGCCATCTCCCATCTTACCTGCTGGCCTTGATGCGTATCCAGGAGTTGGTGTTGACACGCACCGAGGAGCGCAGCACCACGGGTTTGGAGCCCAAGTCATATGTCATCTGGACGTGTCCGTCCACGATGGCCAGGGCAATATAGTCAGAGCGCTCCACGCCCTTCCCGCTCCACAGCACCAGGCCCTGGGTCGCCTCTGTGCGGATGCTCAGCTCAAATTTGTTCACCAGCAGAGCCTTCTCACTAGGAGGACAGAAAGTACATTAGTTAGCTTCTGGTCTGATTCATCAAAATGAGCTCTAATCTTTGGCGTAGCTGACACAGCTCAGTTGGCACTTGTGTCATTTGTGCATGACATATGTTCTATTTGCTATCACATGTAAGCCAGAAAGCTTTGTAGCTCAGGATCTGCAGCCTCATACTAACAGAGTAACAGTGATTTTTGCAGATACAGACTGAGTTTGGGAGTAGCAGGGGGCTATTTTGCTATTAGCTTTCCTACATCCTACTGAGCCTGAATTGCATTGCTGCTCAGTGCTTCCTGTGTCAGTCTGTGAATGTGTGTGTGTGTGTGTGTGAGTGCTGTTTGATCTCCAGTTCCTTGACTGCTACACAGCTGCGGGGGTGATTTGGATGCAGACAATAGGTGACTACCACCTATCCTTAAGAGGCACTGTATGTCACTGTCACTGATGTGCAAGAAAAATACACACCCTGATGTGCCTGTACGGTATGTATGTGTGTGCACACAAATGTCATCACAGATGCATTCCTGCATACAAATATACTTACAAAGTCCCTCTGTTCTGTGTGAATATGGAATATGGCAGAAATATAGGAGACATCCAGAGAAGAATACTTGTACTTTGAGCACGCATGTGTGTGTGTGTGTGATGATGTGTGTGCATGTCACCAGTCAGCACCTGTGCAACTGTCTGCACATCTGCCAAACTGATCTACTTTCACCTTCATCAAAGGGTATTAAAACACAAAGACAAAGACAAGGTGAGGACATGTATGACAAAGAACCAATGACGCATGGATAAAGAAAACTCAGCAGCAGCACAGAGCCGGAGACAAAGATTGGACAAGACAGACGACGAGACAAAGGCAAAGCAAGCAGAGAGGCTCATGGGAGTACAAACAGCACAGGAAATGGGAGGGGATGATGAGAAACCGAGTATGATAAGTCTCCTTACATTTGTAATAAATATTTTCTTGCTTTCGCTGAGTATTTTCTTTTCATTAATGACAAAGAATAAAAAGAACATCTCATAGGATGTGGGAGGTGGGATGATATTTAACTTTGGGGTTTATTAACTGTAGGCCTAAGGTGAGGCGACTTTGACAGCTCAGGCAGTAATGCTGGTTCACCTCAGCAGAAGTGGGAGAAATCCACAGCCAAAATACAATTTTCTCCTTTGACAACCCCCTTGATTAACTAATTAACTGAGGTAAACAGGTACAAAAAAGTATGATTTAAGAGCGTCCTATTTTTTTTCTCCAGAGAGAGAAAAAAACACAAATACAGCTCAGTGAACCCTCTCTTGGCAAACCCTCAAAGCTTACAGGGCCCAATAAATCTCCATCGGAGCGGCTTGTCAGTGATAAGGTCAAGGTTATTAAAAGTGCTGAATATATCATGAATAAAACAAGCTAGCACACAGCATTCTCAATCTCATATACACCACTGACTTCACAGATTCCTGGTGTGTTGCTGTTTCTTTTTGTAAATTGAGGGATTTTATCTACCCCTTAAATCTATTCAAATTCTCAGCAGGCTTTCCAGAGTGCTGTTCTCTATTTAAACTCTGGGTGGCAGTAGTGGTTAGAATAATAGAAAGCCATCAGGGAGGACAGCTACTGCAAAGACGCTGCAGCTCTGGCTGATTTTGTGCCGTTATCAGAGCCCTGAACTTCAGAATTAATTGAAGCATATGCAGAGGCTCTTTGTGATTTGTATTGGTAACTCTATCTCAATAATGGAAATTATCTTGTCTCTGCGGAGGAGGATTTAGCCCTGTGAGAGGTCAGGGAGGGGTTGTCTGGAGAGAAGAGGAGGATGAGGAGGCGAGAGGCAAGTGGACAGTACCAAAGTCTAAAAGCTTTAGAGAGACTCACCTCTGATCAGATGGGTTCTCCAGAGACTCGGGACTTAGGGGAGCAGGGGAGAAAGTCAACGGCATGCAGTGTAAGCGCAAGAGGCAAGAAGGAAAGAAGGAAGGAGGGGAGGAGGGGAGGAAGGAGGGATGCTGTGAGCACACTGGGTGACTCACAGAGGTCTCATTTGGACCTGGAGCTGCAAAAAGCATAACTTATCTGCTCTACTAAAATATCGACAATGTCAACGGTCGATAACAACTGTTGTGTGATCACAGGAAGTGTGTAGCTTACCGCTGATCACACCACAACCATACAAGGAAGTTCTCAAGGGAACTAGTACTGATCAAGATGATGTCTAATGCACCAAAATGCCCTGGGATGAAGCATTTTTTACATGTGAGAAACACAGTTAAGTACATTCACAGTCAATATCCACACCAGTACAAAGCCTATTTTAAGTCAGTGTCCAATTATTGAACAACTCTTTCATATTTATGGTGCGGCATGCCACAGTGCTGCGGCAATTACCTTCTGTCTAGAGATGAAAGCGGTAAATGATTAAATTGGGCAATTGTAAAAAAATGGGGTCAAGCACCATATCAGCTGAGAGTCATGGATAGATATGATTTGTCATTGAAATAATGGGGCTTGAGCACATCGACCTGAGCTTACAGATATGGGCAGAGCGGTGAAGGAGGAGCGATCAGGCTGCTGTAAATAGTAACAGAAACATTAACCCAAGGTGAGAGTTTGACATTTTGGCCTCATCTGGCTCTTAATGGCCCCTTGAGAAATGTTTTCATTTCCTTTACAAAATCAAATCATGCTGAATTGATCGGCACGCCTTCAGAGTGCTGCACCAGGGCTCTGGTTTGCTTATTCACACTCTTTGTGGCTCTTAGTAAATGTGACATTCATTAAACTTTTGACAGTCTGGCTCCAAGGACCACTGTCCCCTCCTGCTAAGTGAGATTGATGCCCATGGCTACACACTGCAGAGAGATCTCAATTGGAGGTCTAATCTACAAAGGGAGACAAATCTGTGATTAACATGTCACTGCCTCTCTGTACGACCGACTCCGTAATTATTCACAATTACAGTTAGAGATCTGGCAAAAATGAAACGACAGAAGCCCTGGCATAGATTGGAACTCTGGGCTGAATCCAGTCGGCTTAATTTGAGCTGAATTCTGCTTCGCCGCTTTGTGGGATTTTTTTAAAAAGAGGTTACTTACCAAGCTAATGAGCAGGAAGAAAAACCCTTAATAAGTAAGTCATGGCCAAGGGCTTTCCCAAGCATAAACTCTACAGGCACCAGAAACTAGGTTAAGGGGTATTTAGTATATCCTCCTCTTGCAGTTTTCAAGGGGTCTCATTCATTTCCCACATAACAGATAATGCCATTCAGCGTAAAGTGCATGGCAATTCATTTTGTTTATGAACGAGTTACAACCGTGCATAAAATATTGCACATTCTTGGTACAGCAATACATTTTCTCCAAGGGTGTAGCACAATGCTTATCATGCACACATTCATGCTTCCCTTTGCACTGGAAAAAAAAAGAAAGGATCTAATGACACTGCAAAATGTAATTTAATAAAATGAAATCTGTCAAATTAAATCATGGATATGGAGCTTGAATCTGACTTAAACGGTAAAGATGATTTCTGTGTGGAAATTATGACAGGGAACTGAATGTACTTTAATCTCTTCAATTGGGTTAACTATCAAAAATGGATTTTTTTGTTGCTGTTAGTTGGGCTTGAGTCGCAGCTGGGCAAATGACCCAGTCATTTAGGCTACTTACTCTGGGATCTCATTGGTCAGTTGGCTTGAGTGAAAAGGAAAGACAGTGAAGGACATTTACATGAGACAAGACATGTGTGGACAACGACAAGGGGGGTCAGACTGAAGGAGAGGACAAAGGTCACGCAACTGGAACGCTTACATCATGGACAAACAACAAAGATACACATAAAAACACACACAGTACTCCAGCCAGTTGTTTCTGAGTGAGCGTGAGCTCTCCATGGGAGTGTGATGATCTGCAGGCTGTGGCCTGTTTTTCACACCTCTGAGTGTCTGTGTGAAGAGCTGTGAGACGAAGATATAGAGCCGTATGCTTGATGTCTTTTCAGGTTCATCACATAAACATTTTTGTTTATGCCAACCTGGAGGCATACTCTTGCCAACCTTGCAGATAGATGGAAGAGTAAAAATGTCTCATCGGCTGCCTAAAGGAACAGGTTTTTTTTTTTTTTTTTTTTTATACACCTGCTCCAGAAACCCTGGAGCGGGTTACACTTGCATCGGGTTACACTTGCATCATCAGATTTTTCCCTTAAAAGGGCAAAAATTGCAGGTGACATGTCTTTGGATGCCAGTTTTATGGAGAACATTCACACACAAACACATTCAAAATAAGATGAAAAAGTTTAGTCACGTGTGTGTGCTTATTGTCCAGTGCTAAGCAGCAGACCACAGAGCGAAGTGAGCGTGCCCAGGGCGACACTGTGATTGTTAACCGTCTCGCTAATTAGTGAAATCCTGTCAAAAGCGGAGCAGGACTGCCATGGACGAGAGGGGGGGGGGGGGGGTATGAGCTATTAGCCAACCGCCTAGTTCACCCTGAAGACCTAGCACTGATGATATCATCAACACTGTCATCACGGCTTACCAGGGGAGGAGATAAATAGACAGAGGGGTTATTTGGCTAATAGCTATCACAATGGAGATGCTGGATGAAGCTGAATAGATGAGGATGATCCCCTTGTCCTCTTCCTTACCTCTTTGTAACAGCGTTGTGGTACTCGATGAATGTCCGCCCGTCAAAGGCGATGGCCTCTGTTTCTCCGGCAGACTTCTCGTAGATGGCTGTCAAGGAGGAGGGGATGAGATCATACCAATCAATAAGATTCAGTTATCAGGGCTGAAGGCGAGGGAGTGTGAGCAAATAGGGCGGAGGGGGAGTGTTGGCGCGTTTGTAGTTTTAATTAATGTGAAAGGGACAGCCGGCCACACGCACAAGGTTAATGTTGAAGTGGCTGAGCATGTACGACAGATAGGGCCAGAGTGAGTATATGTCTGGCAGAGTCACATGAAGATGATGAAAGGGGTATGCAACTCTTGAAAAGAGCATTTCATGAATATTCAATTTATTTCATTTCATCATTTTCATAACTGCCGCTTTAGTTTGAAATCAATACATAATAACCCTTACATAAAAGAGACATCACATGTCTAATATCGACTTTATTACCTTGCCTACACAGAACACAATGGAAACAAAGGTCTTATCAGTGGAAGAAGATGAGAGCAGCCATTGAGCTAAGCCAAGAACCAGTTGCGTTATAATAAATATAGCTGATTTCAAATTCTTTCAAATAAGCCAAAATTCTGTCATTTTTCAGAGAAAGAAACAAAAATGCTGAGACAAAACAGAAAAATGATACCAGTTTCACAGTGCCATGATAACGTGAGATCAACCCATCAAACATTCTTAGCCAGTGGTTTGCATGTAACCGGATCATGCTGATCTTTACAAATATATTTAGGCTAACAAATGTTTTTAACATCAAGATTGTCTGTGGCTCTCTGACCCCAAGTATGTTAAAAACAAATGAAATATGGCTATAAGGACAGATCATAATGATGTCCATAGATACTTACTGTTCTGACAGCGTCCCCCTGAAAAACCAATGAGGCAAGTACACTCAAAGCTGTCCAGCTTGGGGTTGCAACGTCCGCCGTTGTTGCAGGGCTCCTGGGAACACGGATGGTTCTGGAACATGGCTACATTGCTGGATCTGAGGGCGTTCTCCTCTCTGAGGATTGGGGTACCCATCAAAGTAATCTAGGAGCAGGAAACATAAGATTAATGTGGCTCTCTGTGTCATGCTTAGTACAAAAAGTTTTTCAGGTCTGAGAAAATAACCATAATGATGTTGTCATGAGACAGCTGAGAGTTATCTCAGCTTGGACTTGGAGACTACTATATTATAAGTCTGGATTTATGTAAACTACCCCTTTAAATAGCATGAAAAACTTTTGTTTAAAATCTTTAAGCTTAAAGTATTTATAATGAATTCTAATAACTAATCAAGCAACAATTAAACAATTAAATTAAATAAAGTTTGGATAAAAACATCCTTCAATTTATTTATTGAGAGTTCAAGACTAATCTGCCTCATCTGGGCAAGCTTAGATTGTTAAATCAGTATAATCTCATAAATCACTTCTTTAAACCTATTTTCATGGACCTGTGTTTATGTAACACTCCTCCTTTGACCTTGCTTTGGCGAGTTACCTTTGTGATTGTTACTTTTAAATCTCTTCCCTCGATTACATTGCTTCTGTTGTCAAATCCATCTGATTACATTTTTCTCTCCATAGCAAAACACTTGAAGATGATCATGTGTTACCAATCTTGGTTGTTCTAAAAAGGAAAGCCATTAAAACCTATGGGGCTTTGTAGGTTCCGACGAATGATCATTAAAACTAATTATCACAACACATCTTAACAGCAAACAACTGTATACAGTCATTAAACCATTTTCCTCCTCTAAACATGTTACCACACAGGAAAATGTCTCAGAAATGAGGTGTTGATACAACACACGTGAAACAGGACATCAAACTGAGAACACATGCAGTCTTCCTCATAATTAACTATTCCCTACAGGGCAAGCAAGACAAACACCACATTTAGCTTTTGATTTGCTCAAAACTGTCAAGGGAAAGTTTGCAGAGGAGAACTAATGACAAGTTTGCACAAACAGTAACATCCTGCCTTTGTTCTGCTGGGTTATTTTTGGCACTCAAAGATGAGCTTTTTGTTAGAGAAAAAACTGGATGGCTGTCAGGGAAAGATCTGAGAATAGCGAAAGGGAGGGACTTCAAAATATGCATTCTATTATTAGTGTATGCTAATCCAAATGAGCAGAGCCACTGCCCGTCACAGTGTGAGCTTATAATGGAAAATTACTTGTACTGGAGGTCTGTAGCCTGACAGCTGGACAGTAAATAACTAACCATTTAAATTTGCCACTGTATATGTGAGGAAACAAGGACCATTAAGCCATTAAAATAACACATATACAGTATGTACATAAGTAGAATTCACAAGCAGAGCTAATGACACAATATTCCTTTAAAACACAGAGGCTTATAAACATTTACCATTTGGATTGTTCCTTTGAAACCCTCCGTGAGTGCGGCGACTCTTGATAGTCGGCTGTAATCCGGAGCTCCACCAACAAAAAAAGACTCTTTCAGGTTAAGATCTACGTGCAGGTTCTGATGAGACAGGACACAAAGAAGTATAAACTGGTGAGCTAGGGCTGTGCAAATTTGAAAAAAGCCCCACATATATCTTTACAAACGCCCAATTTAATCTTTTCCGTACCCCATTGGCGATTTCTCTCAGGGGTTTCCTATTCAGGAGGTAATGGTTTATGGTTTTACTTTAGTGAGTGGAGTTATGTGTTTGTGTCCAGGGAGCATAAAATAAGTTGTATCCTCTTAGTCGAGATATAAAGAGTGAGACTGATAAACCACATTTTCAGTCATGTCACAGTCATATAGATTGTCCCATTAAAAAAAAAAAAAAGACACAAAAAAGGATTTATTCATATTGTAGGCTGCAGACGCTTTAACTGCACTTCCTCGCCTTCTTTCCACGTCAATACACTTTGATACATAACAGCATAACTGATTTCTATGTCTCTCAGAGAGAGTGGTCAATTATCCTCTATCTATGAAACATAAAAAGAGACTACAAAAGGAAATCAGGAGCAGGCTGGACTTGAGATATGGATGTTTTTTTTACAGAAATCTCTAATGAATGGTTGATCATAAGCACCGACCTTTCAAACAGTTGAGTGTGGAGACACATTAATTGCAATTCATTTGGGCGGGAGACGGCTATGAAATTCGATTCTTTCCACCAAACCTTTGGGACAATTGCTTTGCATTAGCAAGGTGCCGCTTCCTTCTTTTGCATGGAAGAGCCGGCCCACTTCAGAGGGAAGGAATTAATGATCTTTATTTTATGTAGAGCAGTAATTGCCAGAGGGGTAAAGTGGAGTTAATTGCTGGAAAAATGATGGAAGGGGCCAAATAAACAGGCTTTGTGCAAGCAAGCTGGCACTGGCTCAGTTTTTATTTAGGATGGGATTTGGAGTGCAGGAGGCAGCGGTGCTTGGCTGAAGCCCGGGGCTGTGTCACCGCACCTTGAGCCGCTTCCAACAGAGACAGGGTGGGGACCTTGGCCAAAGCTGCTGGACCGAGCTGCGACTGGCGCCTCTAGGCTTAGCCAAAAGTTGTTACCGATTGCATGGCTGAGTTGGCCACCTAAGGCTCGTTATGTAGACCTTACTCCTCTGTAACCCTCACTTACTCTGCAGGTAAGACTTTCAGATGCATACTGAACCTGCACTTGTGCTTTTTGATCTTGTTTGAGATGTTACGACTTTACAGTATGGTACTCTAGAATGTGATCACACTCTACCTTTGTCAAGTTACTTTTCTACAACTCTAAAGTGAGATAAAGTGAGATTTCATGCAATGAAATAGTGCATGATGTTCTGTTCTGTTTTAAACAGGTAATAATCTGCACCTGGTGAGAGAGGACAGCTGGTTCTATGAGGCGATTCTTGCTCGGTGATGTTCAGTGAGGGTTGTTTGTGTTGTTATGGGCGAGTGAGTGGATGAAAGAGTGAGCGACTTTATGATATTATGGAGGATTGTCCCTGTGTCCAAAAGAAGTGAGAGCAGATGACAAAAGAACAGCTCGGCTTGACTTGGCACCTCACCGTCTCCTACGGTATATTTCCTCCCTTCGCTCGCCTCCCATCTTCGCTCTCACTTGTCGACAGCAACGCGGCACTGGCGTGATATCCCTGCCCACGCCAGACTAATGAAGACGTTTCTTTGTTGCTAAAAACAATGGCCATCACAAAGATGACTGTCTGCTTTCCTTCTTCCCTCCCACCTTCCCACCCCCTTACACCCCCACGGCAGATGGACCGAGGTGAAAGCCAAACCGTGTTCTTTAAGAGCATCTCTCTTTCAGTGCTGTTTGGTTGTGTATGGGCTTATGAAATGGCAAAGTTTTTCTACAGAACTGGCACCTTTAAAGCTGCCGCAGCTCTGCAGAAGTTCCTTTTTTTCTGTGCTGCTGTTGCATGGAGAGATGGGGGTGAGAGGACGTAGTGAACGACTCAAATGAAATATGGGCTAAGGTGTGACTGGGACTTGTCTCATTACCTTGCGTGGTTTCTTATTTCCAGACAGCACATCATAGAGAAAGAAAGAAAATAGGGAGGAAGAGGGTTATTAGGGGAAGACTAGTAAGTGTCTGTGCACAGAGAAGCATGCAGAGCCAGGCAAGTGCAAAAGCCCACGAAAAACACATACTCTCATGTAGACACATATACACACTGAGCACATCTGCACATCTGTAAGAGCATTAAACATAGCTGCAGCATGGTACAGACAAGTGAAATAAGAACATTATATAAAAATATGAAAAAATGTGAAGGGTCCGTTCTATTGCATACATACACATACACACACACATACACATACACACATTGCATACATGTACATGTACATACACATACAACCACAAAGCTGTGCAAGTGTGTGTTCACACTTAAGAAAGTGACTGCCAATAAGACAGAGGGTCTAGGAATGCCATGCATGAAGCAGATGGTGCCACTAAGAAAAGATGAAAAGAAACAACATCATGGGGAATAGTGCCACTTAACCCAACCTCAATTACTGACCGCTGTCATTCAGTGAGAGATGAAGTTGATTTTTATTTCTGCTATTTGTACCGATGTGCCTAAGAGTATGTACTTCATCATGCTGGCAGCCCGAGCCGTCTTTGATATGATGAACACTCCCAGCATTCGCCACGTATCCATATATGTGCCTGTGTGTGAGCATCTTTCATATGATATGGGCTTCTCTAAGCAAAGCGTGCTATAACTCCCTCCTAGATCTTAAAGCAGGAGTAGGAGAGAATTAGCTGAGAGCCATACTGGATGGGGTCTCTGCATTGATCTCCATAACTAGTCTCAGCTCATCCCTTGCACCCCCCCATCAGCCACCCCCACCCATCTTTGCTTTCCCCTTGCTCTCCTCTTCTAATAAGATTTTCTGCCTCTGTTGCTGGCGTAAAACACAATTACCATACGGACGATGGGAGGCAGTGGGGGAAGGACAGAGCAGTAAGAAAAAAAAAAAGAGAGGAGAGCGTTGCATCTTTGAGGAAGATGATAGAGTTGACAGAGTGCATGTTCATAATCACAAATTACGCTGTTTAATATAATTGGATGACTTACAGGCTTATCAAACTATTAGATCGCTGTAATTAGGTAGCATGTACCTGCTTTATTGAGTCTAGACGCAGGGCTGAAGAGTTACATTATGCTCTTCTCGCTGCTGCTATCGCCTTTATCTGCCTCCACTTCCCCAGACACCACCTCAAAGGCTGACTTTATGAAACTGACTGTATACCTGCTGTAAAAGGTACAGGTGGTTTTATCTCTGATATGTCACCCAGCTGACAGGAGATATTTTTTGTTTGTTTGTTTTTAAGTGAAATTACAGGACTTCCAAAATTAAGACAGCTTGTTAGACTGGCCCTCTACATCTGGAGCTCTCTCTCTCACCTTGGCGGATGTTGGGACATACCGGCGTATTTTCAACTAATTAAGCTGGCAAAACTATGCGGTGTGAACCGGTGTGGAAAACCTCAGCACAGGGGGAAAGTTTGCTGATTCAACTGTGTCTGAAGCAGCAAGCTGAATACCTCTACAAGGGCATAAAGGCGCACTATAGCCTGAGGTTGTGGCGATGACATGATAAGGGCGCGCTGATAATCAAACAAATACAGTAAATACAGCACAAGCAAGTCTAAGCATAAAATCGGACCAGCATGCTAAAAACAAGATAACCATTAGCAGCTGCGTGTTAACTTGCTCTTTCTTACCGGTGCCTCCCCTCGGACAGGGTCCTTGTTGTTCACCCTGATCTCTCCTTTGCGGTTGGAGCGCTCCAGGTCGATTTCGTTCCACACGTGCAGCTGGATCGGTTCCTTACTCCTGAATCACCAGCACACAGACAGTCAGGTGACTCATATTGATTATAGCTAGAATATCTTTTTTCAGGTCTTGTCTATATTACATATTTGCTCTTTGTTTTATATTTATTCTCCCTAGTTGTGTAAGTTCAACCCTGTTAGACTCTCAGATGATAGTAACCTGATGGTAGCGGGTCCCTTCCCTAGGTCGTAGCGGAACTCCAGGATCCCGTCATTGAGGGACAGAGAGATGAAGTCTCCCTTTCCGTCCGATTTTTGGCCGTTGTAGAAGATCAGACCGTTGGAGTCATTGGCCATGAGAACCACTGTCATGCTGACCTTTTGACTGCAGCACAACACACAGACACAGTATCAGTAAAGCCATTAAACACGCAGTCAGAGATACACGTCTCTACATACCCAAGATCCATGCTTGTATTCCTGTTTTTGGCACACTGGCATTTCTATATGGAAGTTAGGTAGATATACTATCTATTCCTTATGCTTGGGCCTAGAGATCATGTTATGGGTGTGAGCCTCATTTCAGGCTTAAAGAAAGCAGCTCTGCCTTAGACATAGAAAAAGCTCTGTCTATGAAAACTACAGTATATTCTGTGTTCAGTAATGCATACAAGTCTGGACTGTGCGGGTTTAATGCAGAGACATGGTACTCACCGAAGGTCATGCCCGTAGAGATGGAGCCCCTTCAGCTCCAGGTAAGAGTCTCCGTTGAATAGTGGCATGTAAGCCCCTGTCCTCTCAGCCACTGGGAAAACAAAGAGACTATATTCATCCTCAGGTCCCGTTTTTGTTGCTGACAGAATTGAAATTCAGGGATAGTCAGTACATCTCTGAGGGACCTGTCAGCATTATGGAAAGAGATGGATTTGTGTTTTCATAGCCTTTGGGATTAAGACTTTCTCTTGACAGAAATTCAAACAAAAAAATTCAAAAACCCTTATGTCAGACTGATTACACAGCCCGCCACAGTATAACAAAGAACCTTTGGAGACATGTAGAGTTTAACACCACAGCCGGGACCCATGAAATAATGCAGCCATTGTATTTTGGCAGGCCTTTTTACAAATTCATGTCTTTGCGATGGGTCTACGTCTGGCTGTCCCGTTTCTGGCTGTCTGGAGTGATTAGGACAGGCACCGTGCCATCCCTCTAACAAGTGGCTTGACATTAAAAATCATTCAAGTGTCACCCGGGGGTATGTGTTTATGGTGTTGCTTGCAAAAACTATCATCATTTTAGAGGCATGTGCAATACTCGCCGCTCACGCACACGCACACGCACACACACAAACTAACACACATACCTATGTAGCCGGCAAGAAAGCTTTTATTCTTAATTGACTGGGATTAGCTGAGTCGAGTCAGGATGGGGAAGGCAGACGGAGATGAGAAAGCTAATTAGCTATTGTGCAGAAGACTGCTAATGATGATGGCACGCACCATGGAGGAGAGGGAAAAATAGCCTTGCACACACAACAAGGATTCATGCACAAAACCGAGCTGCTCAGAGTGTAGTTTCTACTGGAGGAGTGTGGAGGGGGTTCTCTCTTTTTCCCACTGGGTTCAAAATGAAAGCACTGTGATCGATAAGTCGCCAGAGGTCCAGGCACTGGAATAAGCTGAGTGACCAGGAAAATCCATGACGTATGGGGAGTGGAGCTTGACGACCAAGATAAGTTAGTCAAGTTGAACTATTCACAATTATCCTTTGGTAAAACGCCACAGAAATAAATGCCTTAAAAGCGATAGGGAGCTATTGCATCTAGTGCTGAGGTTGACAGTAAGCTCTGAGGTAATTTTGTTTATATTTGAGTAATGCAACCTAATTAGTACTTGCAATAAAACCCATCAAAATAAAATAAAATAAGGAAAGGCAATAACAAAGCAGCTAAAACACTCATTTTGCCAGTTAAAAATCAAAGCTCCTGGTTATGCCCCCATCAATCAGCTCTTCAGCACACAACTGAGTGCAGTCTGAATCAGAGTCACGCACTCTCTCTCTCTCTCTCTCTCTCTCTCTCTCTCTCACATACACACACAGACACACAGACACTAACTGGTCCCCGGCCTAATGTAGCTAAAGAGCTGAATGTAAAACATAGTTGAAATTCAAACTCCCCCCCTGCAGTTAGTTTGTCAAGGACTGGCTGAGTTCAAGTGATCTTGCTTTCATCACTAAATTGTAATGATTTACACTATCACAGGGTAAAAGCACAGAGGAAAGTAGGCCATTCAATACCATTGGAACACCCTTGAGAAAAGTCCTTGCGAGTGAATATTATAGCAGCGAGCTGCACTGACGAAACCTGGCGGACTTGAAATGGAAACCATAGCTCAACTGAACGTGCGCACACACCAGGTTACACACACTTGATATTACGGCTAATTCACCTTCAGGCTTCTGATGAGTGGGCTTTAAGCTACCTGTCTTTTTCACTGTTCTCAGTACAGCCCTCAGAGGGCATGTCCGCCTGACTGCCGCCTTATCTGTGAGCTCCTGTCTCGGGCTGACACTCTGGCTGACTGACGCTCCCATTAATCACCGCGGGCAGGGAGGACTGATGCGATTAGTCATCTCATTGATTCCTGTGAAAAAATAGCCTTTTGGAATCGGAGACGCTCTCACTCACACAGCATTGATTTTGGTTCACCTCAATTTATTTTAATCACCTGATAACTGGGACTCTGGGCTTGGAAGGAGGCTATCCCCATCTGGATTTTCTACATTCTCAGGGGTAAAAAGGTGCTTGTTTCTCTTTTGTAAGGTATATGGATAACAGTATATATTTTATACTTTTATATTTTTCTTTCATTCACATTGACAGAAGTCATCTTCTGCAAACATTTAGAACAACTACTGAGCCAAGGAAAAAGCATGGGTAGACTTCAAAATGCGACACTGCCAAAAGTGCTAATGATGAACTTCAAAAGCAGCTGAGCCATGCTCTGGTCTTTTCCCCAGCCGCAGCCCGGTTATGCCATGTGGAGCTAAATAGCAACCAACATGTTTGAACACAACACCTGTGGGCGGATAGGCAGGGAGGGAGTGAGTGGAGGAAGGCTGCGGCTTTGCTGCTCCTTACCCATTAACAAGCAGAGCCAAGCCGATGTGGGGAATTGCCCAACGGGGCCAATCATCTACCTCAGTTCTGCAACCCACCAACCCTCCCATCCCCTCCCACCCTGAAGGCTCAGCCCCCCCATCTTTCTGTGTTTGATCTCCCTTTTTGATTCCTGATGGTTGGGAAAGTCACAGAGCAGAAAGAAAAAAAAGTCAAAAAGGAGAGGAGGCAGAAATTGAGGGGGGTGCTACTCAGCTGACTCCAAACCAATAGTGCTTCTTCTTGATAAGCACCAGGGAGAACAAGTGAGGCATGGACTTTAGTTACACCAGGATATACAGTGTTAAGTCAGATTACCTTTCTCACAGTGCCTTCCTTCACGTCCCATGGGGCACTCGCATTTGTAGCCTCCTTCAGGCAGCGCCTGGCACTGGGAGAGTGGATGGCACCTGTTGGGCTCGCATGGATCATGGACGTCAGCACAAGTTGGACCTAGAAACACACACATACAAATCTCCTATGAGAAATCCACCAATGTTTTCAACCAAAAAAAGGGAGACAAAAAAAGGGGGGAGGGGGGGTATGAGGATTTCCTCTGTAATAGAGGTCATTTTCTAATAGGATTTGGAAATATTACATATCCAGATTAAACAGTGGAGAGCCTCCCCGCAATGCAGCCATGTTTCTGGGCCAACACAGACAGTGGGAAAGGCTCAGGAGCGTCTGGTGGATGATGGTTTTGCCCTCTGCCACAGCCCATCTGAATTCACCCGTCATTACTTTAGCAGTCAGAGCCTGTGGTGAGGAGAGCGCTTTAATGAACCCCATCCCCGCTGAGCTCACAGGGCTCCCCTGTTTTTCCTCACTCACACTTTTGGAAGCTAGCTTTTATCCTCCGCTCTCACTTCTTCCCTACCACAGCTCCTTTTTCATATTTCTTCCCTCTCTCCCATGTTTTTAACTCTAATACTCTCTCATCTCCCTCTGTCCTGACATGTCCTCTCTTTAACTGCAACTATCTCCACCCATTTATTCTCTTCTCGCACTTTCTGTGATCTGTCCCTCCCTTCAAGACCAACAATGTTGGCCACTTCGAAAATAACATGATGACAAAATTAACTTAAATGTGAGTCTGCAGGCAACAGTCCAATTCTCATTATCACCATTCATTTTACACAGTTTTGATCCCAGCAATGCATCTTCAGAGTGCAGGGTTATCTTTGCTTCTTAGGTTTCTCAATAACAACAAAACATAAAAGCACCATTTATTTGAAAGGCAATAATAATGTAATGTGATACTTTATTGATCCACATTTTAAATTCAAGGAAAATGGTTTCCCTAACCACTGAGCTGCCCCCGTGTGAGCATAAAATCCTTTACTATTCAAGCATAAAAGTTAACTCTGACAATTAAGTTGGTTCTGGTGTGAAACTTTCCACAGTAAGCTGTGGTACAACCAGCAAGGGGCATGCTTGGCTAAGCTGTGATGGTGTCTGCTCTTAACTATATTCTCTCTGAGCTGCTTGTTAGTTGGCATCTGCTGGAGGGAGAAAAAAGAGAAGGAAGGGATGTGGAAGTGGAGATAGGCCAAAGGCCATTCACTGAGCATTTGGTGGAAGTTTTCATGTTGTCTCTGCCATGTCAACATTTAATCTTTCATTTCAGTGTTGGACACATAGATTTGATGGTGTTGGTGTTTACAAAATGACTTCCAGCGCTCCTGCTGGGGGCACAAGTTACACTGTCAAATTAGGCTGTCAAGCTTACTTAGGATTTGTGAGTAAGTCGTGACCACAGAGAATCCCAGAAGAGAAGGCAGAGTAGAGATATGAACATCATTTTAACAAGGTGTTAGAGAAGTCAGAATTTTCACATATAAATTTACATATTTTCTACTTTCTTCTTTCTACTATACATGGACACTGTATGACCATTAGGAACACTGCTGAACTGCAGTATTTTAAACTTTTTGTCCACGTCTTACCCCAGAATCCTTTGCTGCACTTGCAGTGAAACATCTCTGCCTCCTTGACCTGGCATGCAGCGCCATTCTTGCAGGGATTTGGCTGGCAGGGGTTGTTTCCACATTCACCCACACCGCTGCCGTACAGGCTGTCGCCCCCATTCTCCTGCAGGTTGAGCACTCGGTTGTTGACATCCAGCAAACGGATGCAGCCCACCAGACCTGTGGCCACCGCTGTCCTTTCCCTTACACTACAGAGAGAATGTAAAGTCTTTTAATGTCTTTTTTCAACACAATGATGGGCCTGCGGTTACAATTATTACACAGCTGACACTCACTTAATAACAGCGAGCTCAGGGTGAAGAAGATGCTATAGGCTGAATAATATTGCTGATACATTAAATGCAGCAGTGCACCTCAACATATCATAATAATGGACGAGGTCGAAAAACCATTTGAGTCTTATTCAGTTTCTTTTCAGGTCTTCATTAACTTCAGATCCTTTCTGTTTTCCACGATTGTTCACATCCCATCAGTTCAGATCAGAAAACAAACTGACTGTTAAATTACAGAGCTCTGATTTACTTTAAGAATACAGTGCTTCGCTATCAAGTACAATCCTAAAAGATCAATGGAAATTCATCCCAAGACCTTATTTTACCATCAATTAGTGCAAATTCAAGACATTTTAACAATCATTAACAATTTCCATAATCATTGTTTAAGAGATGGTATCTCATTATGACACAAGGACTCTTGCTTTTGGTTGCTTTTTGCCTTACTGTGTGTTTACAAAACCCTTTAGCCAACTAAGACAGGACACCCACAATATGGAAATAAGCAAGGCTGTATTACCAACTGGGCAATGTAGACCCTCAGTGCCCCCTGGAAGTCCTATATTTATTGGGCATTTGGTTTGAGGTCATTTTCATTTATTCTGGTACATGCAGCTTAAAGCAAAATATCAACTGAAATGAGAGGAGCCCTGAGGAGGGTTGTTGCCCACTGTCTGGTCCACCTGTCTCAAGAGGGGCTCTGTGTCAAAACTGACATGGTAAACATTTCTAGATGAATTCGTAATTACCACAAACAGTACTTCAGCACCATAGCTAACTGTTTTTCACAGTCCCGCCCCCTTAAAGGTTAAAGGTCTGAATGCTGCAGACTGAGAAGTTTCATTTAAAACAAGTTGCAGTTAATGGATTTCTTGTCTGATTTACTTCTTGCCCTGAATGTTATTATAACTATAACTGTAGATAGAAGATCTTACTCGTTCTTCATTTCCTCGGGCACTCCTCCAATGAACAAGTCGGTGTCAAGGTTGAGGCCGTCTGTGCCGCGTGGACTCTCGCCCTCGATGTGCGGCTCGTTGTCCACGCTGAGCATGCCGCTGCGACGTTTGCGAGTCACTACCAGCTGATGCCAGCGGCCCTGATTGATTTGTACTTTGCTGACCACTGTGCCTGTGCCCGACCCTGTGTTGAACCTGAGAAGAGGAGATACAAAGCAGGCAACAATCACTTTATACCTGTATCAGACTCCATATTTAGCACTTGGGGACTTTGTTCTTTATCGAGAGAGAGGGATGAAAGAAAGAAGACTTCCTATTTTGGATTCCAAACTATATGACTGGAATGAGGCAGTTACTCACATAAAAATGTCTTTCACATCTTCTTTTTAATTAAACCTTTTAACTAATGAGCTTTTGTGGAGAAAAGAGCTATCGCGTATATGCACCTACACATATGGTAGTATTAGCACAACCTGAGTGCAATTATCTGCCACAAATAATTAGTTCTTCTCCCTACGTCTTGGATTTGCAGAGCTGTGGGTGGTAATCTCACAGCTGTATTTCTGAAATTGAGGCAGAGCTCCATTTGAAAGCACAAGTGACTAATGATCTCCTTTAGTTTGCTAAATGATTTCACTTTGAACGGAGAAATCTAACTTGGCCAGGTTGAGAGGAACTGAAAGGGTTCAGGGTGAAACACAAGACCCAAAAGATACGGAGAGTGGATGGTGTTTGAAACAATAGGTCCAAAACAGACGCTGTACAGAATCTATAATTAGTGTATTCACGGCTTTTCTAAAGACGCTGCTTTACCCCAAATGATACAATCCACTGTGGGAGAAAGAGATGAATACTTAGCATTTCTGCAGGTTTCTGGCAGGAAAACGGTCAGATCTTTGGCTTCAATCCAAAAGTAATACTAGTCTTAAAGTAGATTCCAAAGGGGCACTTCAACCATTTTACATGTTCATTTTCCAGGAGTGACAACCTGGATCTGAGCCTATATGTCTTCAACAGAATGCATATCTTACAACGTGAGCGCAAATTTTTGAATGATATTGATATGAATGACTATAGAAATACAGCAGAATTAATCTTCTAATCTAATCTAATCTAATCTAATCTAATCTAATCTAATCTAATCTAATCTAATCTAATCATCTCAATTGAGAAAAGAATTGTATATGTTGATGGTAATTAAACACTTGAATTAAATACTTGAAAAACTGAGGCTAATTCATCACATTGCTGTGAAAACTCAACACAGCCATGAAGTCCTACTCCCCTTACAATGCTGCCTGTAATGTCCTAATGCAACTAAAGATGTTGGAATTGTAGGCTATATACTGTGTTTTTTGAAACTGTGACATTATAATTACAAATGGTAAAAAAAATTGCAGGTGGTTGATTTTCTTAAGTCTCATATATATCCTAGGATATACTGCGATCTCAGCCAACCCAACATGAACATTGAAGTGATTTTTATCAATCCAGACTTGTGCTCAGTATTGACATATTTCTATGTCATTACTTCAATCCATGAATACAAACATCATATTTTTACATAAATTTGAACTCTGTATATATGTGATTAAAATTACACATGAAATGCCAAACGTGGACATCCTGCAGATATTTATGTGCATATGTTACCACCATCTGTAAATGTGATCATGTGAGCAGCTTATTAACAAGTTTGAACACATTTCTGAAAGCGTGCCTTCATAGCTGTAACCTTGCAAATCTGTCAGAAGCTTCTGTGTCTTTATTTATTTTCGGCAGTGGTGTTTTCAGCATGTTTACTTGCTGTAATTATTTACCTTATTATCTTCAGTGCTCTCTATTTGTTTTATTCTTATCTACAGCTTCTCTCGGCGGCTGCTGCAATGACCCTGTCCACCCACGAGAATAATTTAAGTTTCATCATATTTAATCTCACAAAATATGCAGAAGCTCGTGACTCTCTTAACTCACAACGCTCACCTAAGCTCCACCTTGCCATTGACCAGAGCCAGAGAGATGAAGTCCTTCTTGCCATCCTGGCCGTTGTAGAGCAGGATGCCGGTCATCTCAGATGCTCTGAACTCCATGGCGATGCGGACCGTGTGATAGGCACTCATGGTTTGGAAAGCCAAGTATGATTGGCCTCCAAATGATGGAATGAAGTACTTGATCACTGTGGAGGAATGAAGACAACAAGCCAATCCTGTCATTACTACATGATTTGCTTTATCGTGGCGTAATAGGCGTTTAATGTGCATAATTAAGTGTGAGCGGAGGTGGTGTGTCACTGGCTCTTGATGACAGAGAAATAAGCCTGTCTGTCTGTTTATTTTAGGAATGTGATTTTTCCAAAATGCCTGATGAGTTTATCAAAAGGCGAAGGTCGACAAAGGGGAGGAGCAGAGCTTTTCAACCACCCTTGAGTCACGCACATTCTCACACACACACACAAACACACACATACACACACAGGAAACCTTTGTTTTTCCGCCACTCGACAATTATGATTATTATCATCCATTTTCTCCCCCGGGCTCCTTTTCTTTCCATCCATCTGTCTTTCTGTCCGTCTCTCTGAGGAGAATGGCAGCTGATGAGCTCCCTTTTTTCTAATGACTTGATTGATCTGGGGGAGGCTGGCATGCATTTTGTGTCTGTGTGTGTGTGTGTGTGTGCATGCTGGAGGGACTTCATTTAGCCACTCTAACTCAAAAACACACACTGATTCTCACCAGCTAATCCCCATCAAAGCAATTAGTGTCAATTATCTTAAGATGCAGCTGCGTGAGGTTGCTCCACATCCCCAAAAATCCCAAAGTAGGGTAAGAGGGAAGAAACAAAGGAGCTGTGCTTCTCAAGAAGTTCTCCTTGATTTCTGATTTTCTTCGTGGTGCTGATTGGATTCTGTGTTGGCTTTGCTGAATGGCTTAGCGGTTGCTCACATCTGAGGTGTTGAACCTGTTTGAATCACTTGAGATGAGTTTCATGGTGTGTCTGACTGTCGCACCTCAACTCTTCAGATTTTAATAATCTAGCATAAAACTGATGCTCTGTTCCGAACTCTGATTGCTGTCGTCTTGTTGAGCTTTTAATGACCAAATACAGTAGATCTGAATCTGTGACCACACAATATCACATTTAAATGTTCCAGCACTAACTGAAAGTGATTACTCATACCGCTACTTAAGATGTCACTTTGCAGCTGCTTTTGAAGCTACAATTTGACAAAACTACTACTCAACGGGAGCACTATATTTCTTTTATTCTTTATAATAGAAGTTTCATTAAATAAAACTTTCCTTTCATATAAGATTTTTTTTATTCTAATGGTCTGTTTCTTCTACTTTAAAAACATATTCAAACATCTGGAGAATGTAGTTAGCAGTGATTATAGAACAGCTAAAAGGCATGACTGACACAATGGGAAGTGGAGTACCTAAAACCCTCTTAGTTGCTGCAAAATAACTGCAAATGTCAGTCTTTGGTGGTCTCTTTGAAACAGCTAATTGCAACAGAGCCAAATTATAGAGAAAGTCTGTTCCAGTTCATTTTCTTAGATGAGTCTGAAAAACTTTTGATTTGAGAGTAATAACGAGTATGGGAGAAGAAATAGTTTCTAATAAAGTACAAAAAAACAATCTGCCAGCTCACCCTTCTCACACACGGAACCTCCTCGCCCAGCGGGGCACTTGCAGCTGAAGTCGTTGTCTTCATCCTCACAGGTGCCCCCGTGGAGGCAGGGGTGGGAGCTGCAGGGCTTGTGGTGAGGCTTGCCTCTAACGTGAGCTATGGTGGTGGCTGGGGGCAGCGAGGTCCTGGTGACAGCCGCCGTGGTGGTGGTGGGTCGTGGTGTGGTAACCGGCGCTGCGGTGGTGGTGGTACGTCTGCCATGGTAAGGCCTCCGGGTGATGTAGGGGGTGGTTGAAGGAAGCCTGGTGGTAGTGGTGGTGGTGGTGGTGGTGGTGGTGGGAGCAGCTGTGGTGACTGACGCTGTAGTGGTGGTGGTGGTGGTGAAGAAGGGGATGGAGGAGAGGCCTGTCAACAGAGCCGGAGAGGACAATGGACATTATAAAAAGAAAAAGAGATGTTAAAGTATGCTGAGCCTGTGGCCTTGAAATTCCTTTTCAAGACCTGCAAAACCTTTGATAAATCACATCATGAATAACTTAAAACAGCTTTTCATTTTGTTAATCCCCACACACTCCTGTTAAGTCCACACTGTATTACCATAATTGGTGAAGCGAATATTCTCATCCTCCGGCTTCTTCACAGCAATGCTGGTCTCTTTGGAGGCCTTCAATTGTTTCAGAAGGGATCCTTCGATGTCCTCCACTGTATATCTTGTATCTACAATAAACAAGAGGTATAAGCACTCAGGACAAGGCCTCCGAGGAGCACTCCAAAGCAAATACAGGACTCGAGTTTCTTTAGTGGAACAATGGATATATCAGAAAGCCCTGTGTATGACAGGTGGATGGTCTACTGGGACCACTTGTCCTCCACCCGCCACTTGTCCGGCTTTTTTCCAGATGAATCGTTCTCATAATGTTCGCTGCAGATGTTCGCTTTACTGGCCATGGAGGAGTGCCGTTTAACAGCACCCGTCACCCTCTATGAAGGGTATGAATGATGCTACACCACGCTCATAAAAAAGGAAAGCGGGAGGGGGGTTCAGGTTTGAATTTATTCTTATACATACAAGACTATGTCTTAATAACGACGAATCAACACTTTGCAGGTGTGGGAATTTGTTATAATTGAACATTTAAGCCTGTGATTACACCATGAGTGACATAAACAAACCTTAAGAGATCAAGGAAACATTGGTGACTCAGATTTAGTTGTTTAGTGTTTGTCACTTCATGTGTCAATCACTTTCAGACTAACAGGTTCCATTCCTCTTTTGAATTGAGTCGGACACACTTCTTTTTATCAGTATCACAAATTGTACCTTTAACTGTAAAGGAGATACACAGCACAGTCCAACAATCACAACGACACGGCCATTGAAAGGGAACTTTCCTGGCCCCCATGAATAACAAATACCTATATGAACATCTAGACAGAGGTGAAAACCTTCAAATGATGTTATGTTTTTTTAACACTGTGGCAAGCAATTTTCAAGCAAGAGATTATGTTGGCTTTGAGAAAAAATTTGTAGTATGTAAAGTATGTAAGCAGAAAGCACTCAGAGTGCATACCTCTGCCAAGGAGGCCCCATCCTCTAAATGTGTTAATTTAACAATAGAAATCTTTAGAACATAATCACATAATCATAATGAATTTTTATATTAAAATGCTTAAATCCTGGTAATGTTTTGTACAACAATAAACTGTGCAAAATTTCAAGTCAAGCATGACAACTGAATCAATTCCATTTAAATGAGTTTTGCTGCTGTCGTGCCACCTACTCTATGGGGAAAAGGAGTTAGCAGAATCAATCATAGTGGTTATCTGCAGGCACAGTTTAGTTGCTGTTGCACAATTTCTTTTTAAAAACATTGAAAATTTGTGTCAAATCAGCCACACCTGCAAGAATTTTTAAGACGAGTGTATGCAATATTAAAAATATTATCCAAAGATGTTCTGCACTAAATGTAGTGAAGACTTAATTATATTTGTAGAAGGAGTCATAAAAAGTAAAGGAAACTCTACACAAACTTTTGGAGAGTTTTGGATAAAGGAGAGATTCTCTCTTCCAGGAGAGAACAAATTATGTCTCTTCACCTCACAGTCTCTAACAGTTACAAGTTAAAATGTAAAATGCTTTAAAATGGTGATATGATGGATTATTTTGCATACAAAACATATTAGGTCTTCTGTGGCCATCCCAGTTTCATTTGAATCTTTTTTTTTCAGATATCTTGTTCAAATCCTGCTCAAATCTCTTTGCTAAAAGGGAAACAAACCATAATTGATTCCAACCACATATACAGTATCTCTATTGGATACTGTATTCATCATTATTCCGTTTTTATCTTCTGTTCTCTTCAAAGATCTCTCACCTGGTTTGAAGTGGGCTTCGACAAAAGCCAGGATGGTGTTGCTGGGCGCCAAGTTACGGACGCGGACGCTCATAAAGTCTTTGTGCACCTCAGACTTCTTGAACAACTCATTGAGCTGAGGATGAGAGAAAGAGACAGAGAGAGAGAGAGAGATATGGAGAGTGGGAGGAGAGAAAGGACAGAGAGAAGAGATGATAAATGAGACTGGTAATGAGCTCCAAGCTATCATAGCAGTGAGTCCAATTCCAGAAGACTGTACTCAATCTCCAAGGAAGAAAGACTACCTCTCAAATTGGGGTGTAGAGAAGAAACCTATCAGGCGTGGATAAATTGACATTTAGCTGCAGCCATGGCATTAATTATAGGAACAAGTTTTCGGGAGGAGCTTAGATAAATGTCGTGCTACCCTGACATGTGCTCCTGATTGGTTTTGTTTCTGATGCCCCGACTCTTTGCAAGTTTTAGCAGTCAGGAGAGCTCCACGAGGAGGTTGGACTAAAACGTTTCTTAAGACAACAGTGAGTTTGCAGCAGTTAGAGTGAAGATGCCATTAGCAATAAAATCTGGGCCAATATTTTGTTTTAAAATTGTGGCTACAATTTCAAAAAGCTGCACATACAATACAGTGTATCCTGATAATTCTGTTGCTGTCAGCATGGCGGTGGATTAATTGTATTCACATACTCGAAAAGCAACAAAAAATGAGGGGAAAATCTTCACCCTCATTGAAGCTGCTGCAAAATCACAGGAGCCACAGTGCCTGCTAATCCATTTTACTGGAGCATCCTCTGAGTGGTCACATCCACTGTTTCCACTGTATGCTCCTCCACACTCTCCATCTGCCTCTCACTGGTTTTATTTGTCAATCACTGCCCACAAAATGATGCTTTTAAACAAAATTCCCCTATTAAGTAATATTTTTATCAGGGAAACATATGCTGGAACTCTTGTGATTCGTGACAGGTGGAAATTGCTAATCATTTTGCTGAATCAAAATCATTTTCATTTAAATTATTTCAATCGTAGTTTCGTATTGTCGTTGAGTATTTAGTTAATTCCTTTCTGTTTATGGGGTATCGACAATATCTGTAGCTGTTACTACAAAAACATGGTTACTGTTGCTTTTCCCCTTTTTACCAAAAACGTACATACTGCATATGACAGTGCTTTCTAACACTGGGGGGCTGAGTTCTGGGGCAAAAAGCTTCTGATGAGGCTGATTAATTTAGTACACTCAGCTCCGTCCCTCATGTACTGAAAAGCTCTGATTTGTGGGCTGCATGACAGGCTGTGTGACAGTAAAGCAGACAGGCAAAACACGAAATCCTCTAAAGCTGACTTTGGCATTGAAATAATATTGGACAAACTCTCCTGGAGACACAATGACCTAGGCAGCTCCTGATGTTGCATTCCTCTCCTTCTCTCTTTCTCACATATCATAATTTATTCACTAATTCACTAATAATTAATTCACTAATTGCTGCAGTGCAAAAGAAATGTGGCACGGCTTGAATCTTTGTGTGTACACTGTATATCTGTGTACGTACTCGTGTTGTGTGTGTGTGTGTCTGTGCATGTGGTGAGTGTGTGTGTTTGAAGTTGAAGAGGGGGTGGTTGCTGTCAAGTGGCACACCAGGCTTCAGAGACACACAGGCTAAGAGCGTTAACGAGCGCACACACACATGCTCAAATGGCTGTGAGGTAGTAGATTAGGTCCCAGTGGGGGCTAGTGACACCGATTCAACAGCTGGTAGATGTGTACTGTGTATACAGACACACACATGCGTCCCCATTTCACCAGAGGAGCAACGCTCTAGCTTGACAACAGAGACATTTGTTCAAAGGTCTGAGCTCAACAGAGAAAATGGACAGTGGAGACATGCGAACAGGGTAACTGCCTGGGCCAAACTGTGATTACTGTACAGGCTCTGTGCCTGCCTGGGCCTTGGCTGGCTAACAGCACCTGGCATCAGGACCATCCAAACTTATGAGACTCATATCCAGAATAAGGACTTGATTTTTCAAATATTTGGAAAATCTTCATTAATCTCACACGATATGCTGCTTTCTGGTGCTGCGAAGTGTTTGGCAGGCAATCGACAAATTTGTCTTTGCACAATTATGCAGAGAGCTGTTAGATTTTGTTTTTATAGTTCTCTTATTAAACTTGAAGTGTTTATGGAAGCCTCGTGCAATGTTCATGCTAACTCAACCTGGCATTAAAAGTGCCAACCAAATTCTGTGAAAATTCTTAATTAATCAGTGTGAGAAAAAATTTAGCCCAGACTTATTTTGATGTTAATATTTTTGGAAAAAATAATTGAACCACTGCAATGGAGCACAATCATGTGAAGACTCTTATTTTGTTCTGATTTCCATCCCTTGGTCAAATAAATGCTTTTCACTATATTGTGTCCTGGGGGTCACCTGATGTAACAGTTTGCCAATATTTCTTTTATTATTAAGAATCAAATATCAACCAGGCTACGTTGTCTCCCTCTGATATGATGTAGGTTTCCCCCTGACCACAGCCAGCCAAGATGTTTTTCATCATTGTTATTTTTCTATCAGATGTCTCACCAGGAAAATCATTCCAGCCCAGTGTGGCAGAATATTACTCAGCAGCTTCAGGGGTGTCAGGTCTGTAAAACCCACAATGAAGCCTCCCTAAGGTGCCTGACGAAGCTCAAAGAATTTCATTAGTATGGCTCTCTATGAAGCGTTTTAGTGTCTCATGATGCTTTGAATGTCGTTTCAGAGGCTTTCCCCCTCTTGATGCGAAGATTCTTAGAAAAATGTCAAAGTGAGACTATGTAACTTTGGTCAGAGTGTCCACAAGTTGCAACTGATACTGCTTTAAAGCAACACATGAGGGCACTGGAACAAGCTGAAAACACAACACATGACATATAATGTTTCCTGGTGCGATAGGTGTGTTCCTCTTACATTGTAAAACCACTGAAATGTATCTGTGACAGGCTGAAATATGGTGTAACAATAGCACAAGTAAAGAAGAGTTTTTAAGTCTCTGAACTGATTAAATTATTAGATAACATTAGCCACCATAATTTCCTGGTCATGCCATACCATACAAGTTAACACCAGTAAAATATTGATTATAGCCAGAAAATATCTGTATTTGTATCTGAACTGTATTCACACACTACTTGCTCCTGCAGCACTTACAGCGCTCTCTATGCTGCGGGCCGTCTCTCCAAACAGTTCCGACTTGGGGTCCTCCATCTCGGGGGTGTAGAAGATCTCCTGGCCCTCCACCTGGTCCAAGTGCAGGAACCCACTGAACCTCATGGTGGCTGGGAGGAGAGGAGGTGAGGAGAGAAGATGTGATACTGAACGACCATAACTTAAACCTTCTAGCCCTCAGTTCCCTCTGTCTTCTAACAGTGCTTGTTTAGGGGTAGTGCCAGTTTTGTGTTAGTGATGGATTGTGTGCTTGCGCGTGTCTGACAAAGGGAGGTTAGTGAGTTTGTTGCTGATTGCGCTGGGGTTTTAAAGGGGCTGCAGTTTGGCCATTAAAAGAGGACACAGCGGTGGTGGAGGTTGTGGTGGTGGAAGAGGTGGACTGTGAGATGTGAGAAAAGAAAGCGAGGAACAAAGGGAAGGTGGAAAAATGGGCCCGTTTTACCAGACCGAGACTCGTCCCAAAAGCTGGCCGAAGCGTGGAGGGCTAGGTAAAAAGACAACAAGTTAGACGGACACACAAATACATGAAGGAAAAACAACACACACACACTAGAGCGGAGACAGCCCACGGGCACTCTAAAATGTGCCTTCTTCAGCAAAGAAAGAGCCTCCCTGTGCGACCTTGGGGGTTATGTTGTCCAACATTTATCAACTCTCTATATGGTTTATTCGTACTGCCGCCGCAGAGGAGAGGACTTGAAATAAAGCTGAAAGTGAAGGGGATTTGTGTGTGTGCGTGAGGTGAAGAATAGAGGAGCATGCGAGGCGCTGATGCCGGGCTTCCACACCGCTCGTAATCAGCAGAACAAATTGCCCAAATCAATCATGGCTGCCCCTGCCTGAGCAACGCCAGGGAGAACGGGAAGAGCACTTGTATGATTATCATGAAAGATAGCCGTAATTGTCTCTTTAATGCCGCCAGACCGGTGACTGACACAGGCTGGTTAAAATTGCAAGAAAAGGACAGCCGCCACTGTCGACATGCGCCCGGCCCCCCCACTCACGTTCCCTTCGTCTCCCCTCGTCTTTACAGCACTTTCACGGGCAGCACACATCGATTCAGATGTGACGGCGGCCATAAAATAGGGGCAAATGGGCAAGGTTTGGCCGATAAGACAAAGGGGGGAGGAAAGAAAGAGAGGGGACAGCGAGGGAGATCTGACTTTTAATCTGGAAAGAAGACAAACATCAGAGAGGGTGATTTTCCAGCCCACTGCCGTGACGGACGTTAAAAGAGAAAGAAAGAGAGTGATAAAAAGAGGGATAGAGCTATTTGACTATCAGATTCTACTGAACTGTAAAATGTAATGGATTTGTCAGACTTTCACTGGCATATGGAAGAGTTTACAGTAGCTGGAGCTTAGTGTGCTATTAATTTTCACATGAACATTCACCGGTCATTGCTTAAATGTAACATATGGAGGGTCTGAAGTGATTTTTTTAAACCGACACATTAGACTAACAAACCCATGTTGCACTGGAGTCTTTTTGGCCACAGAGTCCTCAGGGGAAGATATTTCAATGCCGTAGCAAATAAACTACTACAACACTCTTCATGGCTGATTACTACTACAAAATTCATTTTTGGCTACACCGCAGAAGGCCAGCCATTGCCTCCCAATCAGCTTTTTCTTCATCTAGTTACGGTATGTAACTAACGGTCTATTCTGCACAGGCTTTGCCCTCTAAGGCTAGTGGGATAAGGGTAAAGCATGATGTGATCCACGCACCACTGTACGCAGCACATCGTATGTTCACAAAACACCACACAATACCTGGTACACGCCACGAGGGAATTCAAGTGAAACAAGATAAAAACTGCTGCTGTGAGACATGGATACAATGATTACACATTCCAGCACATAGCAGAAAATGGAAGCTGGGAACCAATGTCACAAACTATGTGATATGCTACCTCAGTACACTTTAAGAACAGATATTACTGGGACAACTACAGAAAACTGCAGATGAACATTTAATATACTGGTATTCACATCATAGAGACCATTTGGCCTTAATATAGCACATTGCCCACACACAGTCCAGTATTATACTATGTCTTATTCGTCATATAAGTGAACCGATCTTTTGATACATTCTTAACCAAGTTCTGACATCCACGGTGAAGCTTTAAAAGAGAATAAGAAAAGTGTGTGTGTGAATGTGTGGATTAAACTCAACCTTGAGCCACCTCACCATTTGATGTCTCAATAAAATGTGAGGACTGGAACAGCGAACAATTAGTTATTTTCGTTTTGACACAGCCGGGCACACATCAATATATTGAACAGTACAATGAGAGGGTGGCCGACGGATATTCTAGCATGAGGGACGTGTCATTTCACTTCTAATGAGTGGAGGATCGGCTAAGCCCTTCTCAGGAGAAAAATGATCCGGCATATCGATCAGCATATCGCGCTGTCTACTTTTATTGTTAACACTCGAGCTGAATGAGGTATTGATCGTTGGGCTGCCACCATTGTTGGCTGAGATAAATATTTACAGGTTTCCAGATTTGTTACAACTGTTGTTTTACAGCTAAAACCTGTTACAGGCGTTCATACAGCACATGCTTCTGTCGCCGTCTGGATTTGGGGCCAAAGATCATTAAATCCAACCTCGACAGATGCAGCGCTCTATGGTTCACCTTTGTTTGGCTATAAATTCTGTGAGCGAAATAAAAGGCCATAGGTGGCCTCATATCTTCAGATCATGTAGCGGATTGTGTGGCAGTGAACTCTGCTAGTTTATTGGAAAGCTTTGGGACCTTCAACACACCAGAAATTCAACTCTGCTCACTAATTTGTGGCCTCAGCTCTTTCAAGTCATGACCTGGAGCTCCCATGGGAGCCGGAGAGAGAATCCCTCCTTTCACAATCAGCCAGACTAACGCCGCCGGGACAAATAGAGAGCAGATTTCAACTGGAGGGAGAGAGAGATAGAGAGGCAAAGGGGAGAAAGAAGCCCTTTATCTTTATGAACCAAGTCTGGCAGAAGGCACTGATTGGTACAACAGCGCTCGTCGGCCTCTGGTAGTCTCTCGACTCTCTCCCCGCTCAACTCCAGAGAGAAATGAACTGATGCAAGACTGGATTGAGATTGACTGAGTTGAGGGAAAGAAAAGAGTGAGATATAGCTCAAGAGGGAGATACCGAACAGTGGCACTGACTGATAAAGGGAAGAATGTGTGTGTGCGTGGGTAAATAAAAAGAGAGGTGGGAGATTAAAAGAAATTGAAGTAGGTGAAGGAAGACAGAAAAAGCAGGAATAGAGACTAATGGTTATTTATAAACCAAGGCACAGGGGCCCTAAAATATGATGTTGACTCTTGTATCAAATCAACCTTCATTCAGAATTCTGGAGAAAAACTGGAGAAAAAGAAACTCACCGGGAAACAGGTTGGATCTGACCAATATCAGTTAGACTGTCAAGCCTTGTCAAATTCATAAACGTGGATTACTGAGGTGAGACTTCCAGTTTTACTGTTTGGATATTTTTTTTTAATTCCCTGCCACCTGCCAATATGATCATTTACATATGAGGGTGGCGATTCATGAAAGCACTGCTGTGAAAAAAATACCACCTGTTCATCTGACTGTTTAAGGCAGATGGTGCAATAGCTCTATACCAGAGATAAACATTAAAAAATATTGTGTTGATTGTGAATGTATCAACCAATTAAGGTTATAAATTAAACACAGGGGTTTAAAAAATAAAGTAGGAAGAGATGAGAAAACAACGTCTTTGCAGTGCCACTCCACATTAAGGATTTATAAATGAAAGTAAACTGGAAGAAATGGGACTCTGCCCCATATGGTATGTTTCCAAAATATCAAACTTTTTCTTTCGTTGCAGTTTTTCTATGCTAGCAAAGTATTTGTTGTTTACTGTGTTAAAATCAGAAAGGGTTGTTATTGTAACACGAGCTAATAATTAAGCGCTGTGGTAGCTGAAAAATATAGTTAAATATGGATATTAAACCCCCAACAGAGAATGAGCTTATGTGAATCAATAGAGATAGAGTGCACTGAGTCATGATATCTCATTATATAGTGCCAACTGACAAGAGACAAAACAAAACAGGGGAGGAAGAACAGGGTAAGATTCAGGTAATTACAGGGTACAGTAGGTGTTTTTTGAAGGGGTATTTTGACTTACAGGGGCAGTTGGCGCCCTCTGGAGTGCTGGATGGTGTCTTGCCATCAGGGCAGCAGCCGAACTCGGTGTTGTCACAGGAAGACCTCTCATCTGGGGGCACAGTGGTGCTTGCCACCGTGGGACCTGCGGGTGATACACAGGGGCTCATAATAATTCATGAAGCATTCATGAAATTCAGAAAGTCAAGCCAGCTTATCTCAGACACCCAGAGTAGATTTTTTAGGCTCTGAGAACGGTTAATGTTTCTAAGATCAAAACGCACTAAATCATTTGTTTTTTCCCAACTTGCTCTTGCTCTGCAGATGGTTGTGTTTTTTCAGTCTGCTGACCTGTGATTGGACGCTAATAGAGGCTTCTGTCAGGAGTGATTATATGGCATTTTCATGGGAATTGATTTTACACCTGGAACTCATTTTGTCAGGCACAGAACACATAATGGGCACTGTTGCCAGTCGTGTCACAAACAGAACACTTTAAATGATGAGGGGATGTGATAACTGCTCACTGCTGATTGGCTGACAGTTACCTTCAAGGCTTCCCAGGAGAAAAAAAACATACAGTTGTGTTTGCGTTACGGTCACTGTATATCTGGCTATCTTGGGACATAAAAGACATAAAAGTGGCTGGGCCTTCTCTCTCTGAAAAATGAGAGTGTGTAATAGCAGAGAAAGCTCCGTCCTCTCTAATGATGGTGCTGGTGGAGGGGGTGTCTTGGTCGAAGCGACGCAGTTTATGGCTGCACAGAGATTAGAAATAATCGTGCAAGCAAACAGCTAGCGGCTAAACAAGTCGTAAAGACGTCAGAGGCGAAGGACGTCCTGTTCAAGGACTCACGGTCAAAGAAGAAGGAGAAGAGGGAGGAGGGGGAGAAGTGGGGTTTATAGGGCATCTGTTGGCGTGTGGTCTGCAGATTTACAGATGCTGTGTTGAAGAGGAGAGCGCTGGTGGGGGGAAAAAGGGCAGCAAAGGGACACTGCATGGCTCCAGTGAGAGCCATTAAAATTGACAAATAAATACACACACACACACACTGGCACACACAGCCACAGATAAGTGCAGATTTCAACAGAGTGCCGATCCAAAAACATGTACAAACCACTCTGACCTGCTCACATTTATATACTCAAACACTGATATGTGCACTTGGAATTGAACAAACTCAGTGACATGAGGAGAGGGAGATAAGACTAACACAAACACATACACAGACACACACACAACAAAGATAAGGCTTCAACATACATATAAATGGCACAAGCATATCTCGCAAGCACACACATTACAATTATAAAAACATAGATTAGTGCCAGTTCAATATCAGCGTTGAAATCTGCGCTTTAGAATCTCGTAATCTTCTCACACTTTCACACTCAAAGACTGATGTGCGCACTTGTGCTTTGGAACGCGCTCACAATGTAAAGAACATCCAGGCATGCTTGGGTGCCCATTCATTCACACATATACACACACGTAAACACACACAGGCACAAGACACCGGGTCTCCTTGGCAGACAGGCTACATGCTCCTCGCGTCACCGAGCACTCTGGTCAGCCTCTGACAAGAGAATAAATCTAAGACTCAGGGAGAAGGAGCGAGAGGGGAGGAGGAGGAAGAGCTGAGGAAGAGCACATTGGGGCCACGCCGTTCCATCAATCCTATCCTGTTACTGCAAGCTGTCAGCCGAGGTGGATGGATGGATGGAAAACAACAACAGAAAAATAAAAAATAAAAAAAGAGGGTCTGATTGAAAGTCTCAGTCATCCCTTGTTGTCCAAGCAGAGGCCCAGAAACCACAGCCTGCTGTTACAGTCAGGAGGGCATGTCGAGAAAGATTTGAGACTAGTCATGTGACAAGGAACGCAGCCTCCACACACACTCACACCTCAACCTCCCAGTCACATCAGCCTGTCAAGCCAGGCTCCAGAGATCCCCAGATGCGGGCCAACAGTTTCATCCGGCCTGCAGAGTGTATTTTACAGAGCCTGAGTTTGTTTTGCTGGCTGTTGAGAGCAAGCGCGCCGGTGGAATGGGAGAAAAGAGCATGGGTGATGTTGCAACAGTGAACCGTGCAAATACATCCCTTTCTGTCTGAAATTGAGATATACATCTTCTGTAAGTGGAAATGACACTAACAGCATCTGTTTATAAAGATTTGTCTTCCCTGCCTGCCTGGTTTTGACATTTGTCGCCTCGAAAACACATTTGCATACAAATACATAAGCCTGTGTTGATGTTAATGTAACTTTCAATTAACAGGTGATGGTATGAATGTGTTATGATGTCAACTAGGGAGAGATTATGAGTTTCTGTAACCCCTTCTTGAAAAAAAAAAAAAGAAAGCCCCTCCCACATACCCCTCAAAGCATTATGGGTAATGAAGTGAAAGAGCAGGGATTTACCGACAGGCTCCTCTGCCCCACTGGCCTCCGTTGGCATGCCACTACCCTCGTCCTCGTCCTCATCTTCTTCAGTCGGGTCGTCCCCGCTTGGCTCGCCGCTGCCCGAGCCCTCAAAGGAGGCTGTGTAGGTGGTGGGCTTGTTGCGAGAGGAGGTGGTGGTGGACTGCGGCGGCTGAGGCTGGGTGTGGATGGGGTGGTGGTTTGCTCGCGTGTGGTTGTGGGTGATGGTGGAATAGGGGGTGGTGGCCGGGGGCTGCTCAGTGGTCTCTGTCTCGGCTGTCCTTGGAGGCGGCATGACCCACACCATGTTAGGGTGGAAGGGGGCAGTGGTGGTGATGGTGGCGGCAGCAGTTGAGCTGGGGGTGGTGGCGAGGGGGTTGGGGGTGGGTCGATCTGCCGGCTCAGAGATGGTTTCTGGTAGAGGGAAGGGGAGGAAGCAAGGAATGGATGAATGACTGAGCAAAGATGAAAATGTTTGATTTTGCTTCATCTAACTCCATTACAACCTCAAAAATCACACCAAAGGAAATAAAACATCATTGAGTGATACAGCATCACAAAGCCACTTAATGATTATTGCAACCTACTGCTCACTGTAACTTTTTAGCTCTGCATTTACTGAATGATTATGTGCTTTTTAATCTTCTAACCCTCTCTCTGATGCTCAACAATGTCATCATGAAATTACATTAAAAAATAACACACATACACACGCATACATGTAGGCTCCCACTTGTGAAGGCAGCCTCTGATTAAAAACCCTGCAATGGATGAGATGTCAGGAATCTTTATTTGGCAAACCTTAAGTAATAAAAGTGCATCCATATGCAGCGTGAATATGGAATACCAACAGAAGACATACTGCATTCAGAGCAGTGTGTTTTGCCTGCAGATGAGTTATGTTGGCCAGACAGGGTTAAACAACTCCCGTTGGAGTCAATGCATGGTGCGTAGTGCGTTTGCGCTTGTGTGTGTACACATATGGCATTCATTTGGTTGCACAATATGCATGTTCGTGCGTCGTAGGCATGCTGTGCCAGTGCCTATGAATTATATATCCATATTCAAATGCTGCCCTCCAGTAGCAAAGCTTTAATCACCAACAGCCAGTGCCTCCGGTGATGAATGATTGATAGAAATGGGGCAAAAAGAGACGGCTTTAACTCCAGCTTCAAAGACGGCAGACTGCTGCTTGCAGTGAGCATGAGCATCCCTCGTCACCACAAACGCACTGCTGTCAACAGACGCACACAAACACACACACACGCACGACAAAAAATCACTCCAAATGAGGAAGAGAGACGAGGCTCTCTGCAGAGAGACCATCATTACCAATGCAAAAAGCTCTGGTGCAAAAGGACAAAGTGTCTGTGATAAAAGAACGATTAATAGGACAAAAACTCCTGAGGGGGAGAAGTGAGCTGGCAGGGAGACACTACATAAGTGAGCACTTCAAATTTAGCCGAAGCAAGCAGGCGTGACAATACTGACGTTCTTCCTTTACTTCTTTACGCCCCAAGAGTATAGATGTGTGCTAGCGTGTGGGTGAAATGAACAGAAGATTAAAAAAAACCCTATACCGTAGGTTTGCGCCTCATTAGGATTCGCCTAACATTATGTGTAGGACTTAATTACACTGCTATAATCGCCTGTTTGATCGTCAATTATTCATTGAGGTGTGAAATGTGATACCTACTGAGACGGCAGAAAGCCTGAGAGACACACTGGGTGTCAGCTTAAAGCTTGGGCAGATATTTGTATATAGAGAGATTTGGAGTGGAGTGCATAGAGCAGTGATGCTATCACCTAGATGGTGGCATGCATTGCCTTTCCTCTTGGCTACACCTGTCAGTCAGGTGCCAAGCTCAGCGTCAAGCGGCTTGCTCCCTGGGAAGTGCTTAATGTGTGTTTGGGTGTGTGTGCATATCTCGAGCAGCGAGCTCCGTGACATGGGATAAGGGAAGAAAAGCACACACGCCTGAAAGAGGAAAGAAGGACTGGCAGCACAGTCTGTTCAGCTGATGCTTCTCTTAATCAGGTTTAACAGTCCATTTGCCATTTTTTTGTTTTTTTTCCCCTCAGTGGAGCAGTGGACAGTTATGTCACACAGGATGGAGAGGGAAAAAAATCATTGTCATCTTGGCTTGTCTCAGCCGAGTAGTTATTGTTGAAAGGTGGTTATTAAGATTGTTTGTGGTGTCAGCTGCGCTCAGTGAGGAGGAGGAATCTGGATACAGAAGACCAGAGGGGAAAGACAAGGGAACCACAGAGCCAAGAAGAAAATGATAGGGACAAATGCCAACAGAAAAGAGTTTAAAACCAGAAAGGAAAAAAAAAGGTTAACAAAGCTAGCAGTGGGAGAATACGACAAAGCAAACAATGGGAACAGAATGAGGGATTGAATAATAAGAGAAAATCGCAGGACATGGAGGAGAGATGGTGAAGGCAGAACCCTAACACGCAGGCGGAGGGCTGCCGATGCCATATGCTGGCATTCGTTGCCAATTTGCTGCAAACCTACAGGTGATAACACCATATGGGAGAGGCGGGTCATTGCCAACTTGGTGGCCATTTTCCCCCAGCGCCAGAATTTGCTCATTGGTCCAAATGCCCTCCCTCTGCTGCTTGGTACAGTAGCTCTTGCATTTTTTTTTTTTTGCTGGGTTTCTCAGATATCGCTTCATCTTTTGCTGAGACACAGCAAAGAAGCTTGAATAACTCTTCCCCATACTCTGTGGCTACACTGCCTTTTAACTTGGAGACTTCAGAGAGAGCTGGTAACATCAGAGTTCGCTCCAAGTTCTCTGTCACAAGCAGAAAGAATTTAAGGAGCTTCTTCTGCATGACTGTGAGTTTTTCTTAGCCTGCCCATTAGTGGCAGACTGTGCCGCAGTAGTCACACTCTGTGGTATAATAAAAAGTTGAGACAGATCTGTCATGTTAAAAAAGATCAATATTCATTCATTTATATAAGCCTTTGGCATTCTTCTCTTGTCAAACCACATAGCAGCTTGGTGAGCATTAGCATGCCGCTGCGCTTAGGCCAGGAGTCTGGAAGCACTGCATGTAAACAGTGAAAGGGAGGGCAGGCAGGGCTGCGCCGTGGTGAGGGGTGGAGGCAGAGCAAATGCTAATTCGCACCCAGCCACACGTGAAATGAGCTCGAGATCTAACCCCCGAGCTGACAGCAGCGGCGGAGCAGCTACCCGCGGTGCGACCGCATCCGGGAGAAGAAATTAAAAGATCCTCTGTGGCTGACGGTGGGCCTGAGCACTCGCCTGTCTGTACCTCCCCTGAGGTTTCGATAGAAAAAGCGTCCGCTGCGAGGTGTCGTCTTGCCTTCTGTGTGCAGCAATGCTAGGTGAGGGATTACACACAACCCACATCTCTATTGCCAGGCAACAGAGGAATGTGAAACCAGACTGGAATTTGGCTCCTTTCGCTGGTTACCCACGGCACTGAATTTGTAAGTACCAGATGTTCAGGGACTTACCAAAGCCTTGTCGATCTCTTGCTGGGCATATTTGGATTCTTTATCTGTGTACCTGTAACTGCAATTCAACACAGACCATGTCAACAGCCTTGTCTTCTATGGATATGACCTAGTTTGGGTCTGACAAAAATGCTCAAGGGAGATGTATGAAATGGACTCTGGTTTTTGGTGACACGGTAATAGGTCACCTGATCTGTGCCCAGTGAACGATGAGCTGAATGAACATTTTTCCACCTTAAAATGTTTGACACCTGGCAGTGGCTCATGGCCAGACCCACACAGCTGGCACTCCTCTTCCCTACTGAGCTTGCCGCCGGCATCTCTAGAACCCTGTTGTGACGCAAGCTGGCAGTCGGTGCAACAACTTCACTGTACATGAAATCCATGGCCTTGGCGCATGTCCCAGCACCTATTACACCGATCCAAACAACGTCCATCAGCATCTGGACCGAGGGCCAAGAGCTGTACCTTTTACTCAGAACACATGTAGTCTACATCCTCCATCATACTGAAACAGCGTTGTGCTCCTGGCAGTGCAAAGCTGCAAAGGGACTGACACATTTCCCAACAGGAGGGTTTGAGGATGAAGCCAAATCCCAACTGAGGAGCGAGAAAGCAAAATGGAAGTGTCATTGCTATCTTGTAGGATTGCAAGGCTCAGACTCCAGTCAAACTATAGAGCCCTTGGTCTGAAAACGCTAAAACATTTCTTTCTTTCTTATTCTAACTTTTCTCCAGCGTCGCACATATTTTTGCTCTCACCTTGCCGTTCATGAGCAGGGCTTACTTGACTGCACCCTATTCACAATGAAATTAACTAAATACTTTGGCTGAAAGACAACCACACTAATGGATCTTGAGAAAGTTCTTGAGAAAGAGTTGCAAACAATGATAAATAAGACTTCCAAGATGAAAAGTGTAATACTGAGGACACCTCACATCAGAAATGTCTTTATAGGTAAATGATTGTTTTAGCTTACTCACAAATACCTGTTTTCCAGCACAGTGATAATGTCAAAGCACTTTCTTATAGACAGAAAATCCAAGCTAAATTTGCAAACATTTTGTGGTGACTTTACTTTTTGAGACAGCAGGGAGATGGATGAGAGGAGAAACAGCAGGAGGGGGATAATTTGAGGCCCACGGCACTGCTCATTATCTTTTGATCAGGGCTTGACAACAGTTGGCCATCCGTGCGACATGTGATGCATGGAGGCTTCGACAGGGCTCACCTGTGCACTGTCCAAAGTGTTGCACTGTGATGTCCTTGTCCTGCCTACAGGCTATGGTCCTCAGCTGGCACTGGTCGGCATAGGTCACCCCATCTGAGCCGCACACCTGCTCCACAGTGACAGAGATGGAGAGAGGGGAGATGGGAACACATGTTATCTCCCTGTAGGCCACTGAAACACTGTCTTCCTGTTTTTACCGTGTTGAAAACTTAAAAAATAGATGCAGACAAAGGACAGAAGACGTAGATCAAACTTCGTAAGTGCAGACAGGTTGACCCACCTTGGTTTTGTTTTTCACATCGCAGTCAGGTGACGGGCACTCGCAGTGAGCTTGCCCATTCACCTCAATGCAAAAAGCTCCAAAACTGCAGATCAACTCTTCACATGAAGTGGGAGCCTCGGGACCTTTGGAGGAAACGGGTTTGTGTTGTTACACATTGTGTACAGTCTCACAACCACAGGGTTTATAGCAATGGAGTATATCTACTGAATGCTTATTGTGGCAGGTGTGTGTAAATGTGGAGCTAAATTAAAAGTTACATTTGCATGCATATTTAATGTTAAACTTTCACAATTACAGAACTTTTATTTACATTTATTAAGTAAGCAGAGGTTCTGCCTGGTAAAACAGCAATTAAATTGGTTTCTCTTTAAAGCTTGATTAAAGTTTTAAGAGTAATTAAACAAAAATTTTGGATTTTTTTTGCCCTTAACGCACTCATGCCCTCACACATATACACTGCATATTAATACTAAAGTAATAACTTACATCACTTTTCTGTATGACACCATACCAAAGATTTTGACTTGCTGGCTTATAATGGTGATTGCATTAGTGTTAGTAACTTGGCTGCTACTGAGCTAGCCTTTAAGAGACACACCCCGTGACATTTTGTTTTAAAATGTGTGTTGGGTACAAAAGGTGAAAGAAAGCTGAAAGAAGGTGTTTCATTGCTCTGTCCGTTTTTTTTTTTGTAGTGAGTGACCTGTTTTTATTGTCTTTACCACCACAGTACAGCAGCGATAATGTAATCATAAAATTCTCTAGTTACCTATACGTCACACACTGTGAATAAGTCATACTATTATGGACCACAGCATTTTCCGTTAACAACCTTACTGCAGTTTTAAAAAAAAGTTGTGTAAAAGTATGCACTAAGGATATTTTGGCTCTGTCTTTTTTTCCCCGCAGATCTTTCCTGAAGCTCTCCAAAGGAGCGTTTGAAGCCTTGAAGTTGCCACAGCAGGAACTACAACTGGGGAACCCACCACACACCTGCCAGGCAGCGAGTGTGGGGTCTTTGCATTGCTGAAGCATCACAGAGGCTCAGAGTGCCCCCCACCCTTTGGCTCCTGCTTTCATGTGCTACCAGTTCTCAGTACCCTGTCTTTTCATCTGGCAGGGTGTGTGGCAGAGTGCCCCACCACTGTGCTGGGACTGCTGGCTTCATTAAGCGTTTGACTTCCAGTCGATATCTGATGGTGCATCTTAATCAAGGAGCTGCAGGCCCCCACAGCAGGAACTAACCTTTCCTTCAACTGGCTTTTTAGCTTGTGCAATCACTGGGGCTGTTTTCATTATACATTAAAGTGATCAATAGTCCTTAAAAGTTTTTTACATGTATTATATGTATTTACATAAAAGTATTGTAAATCATCCAAAATAGAGGATAATGTAGAGAAAATAAAAGATTAACTGGAGATGTGTCATGCACATGTCACTTGTACACGCCAGTATTTTTCTAATCACTATTGATTAACTGCCCTGCAGCCATTTCCTCCCTGTGCCAATAAACCAGATGGATATGAAAAGCAGACAGAGAAAGAACTGGCTCTACAAGGCTGATCCACAGATCAAACTGGGTGACAGAAAAACACTTTGGATATATTATAGGAAGGAGCTGGGACGAAAGAGAAAACTGTGTGTGTGTGTGTATGTGTCTGTGTGGTTTATTGACCCTCCGCTGGTTGCCTTGGTTCTCTCTCTTATTACCTTTGTCGCAGCCGTTCATCCCCATCTTGCTTCCATCTGGACACACGTTGCACTTCATGCCCTTCACTCCCGTCTTGCAGGAACACAGACCCGACATCTGCTCGCAGTCATCCCGGACCGAACCCGTGGAGTCGCATTTACACGCTGCCATGGGGACAATGACAGAGGGATAAGAATATCTTGGTTTATATATCGTACAAAGTGTGTTTAAGGCAACCTTAGCGTCTGAACTTGCTTCAGATATATCCATGTATAAAGAGTCAAGGGTTGGGAATAGTTCACCCAGCCATAGGGGCCCCAGGGGAAGGAGAGGGAGGAGGAGGAGAAGGATGAGTACGCAACAGAAACTCAAGAAAACAACCCCAGGGAAGAACATCAACCCCATCATGTTCCTCGAATCAATGATGTTTGTTTTTTTTCTCCTCTCCTGCTGAATCAGGTATTGGTGTGCAGTGTGTTGTCTGCTTGCTGTGGGTAAACCTTGTTAAGGTCAAGCCACGGGTGAGGCACCTGCAGGCTTCCTGCTGTTGACTGAAAATGCTCTGTGGCTTTGGGAGCGTATGTCCTATGATACCTCAGCGGCAGGATACGAGCTGGTCACCATATTGCATTACACCAAGACAAACAAGGGGTCCTGACCCTGGTCTTCAGTTGAATACAAATGAAAACAATTCATTCAATATAGCTTTGACAGGACTAAAGGACACAGCAGGATTCCCTCTCTTCAAAATGCAGGTATTTCATCTAGTGGGTCAATTAGATTTCACAATCTAGACTGACTTCAAGGATATTCATCTTACAAGTCTTTTAGAGTTGGCTAGAATGTATTGGTATCAATTCATTGAGAAAAGTATTTTCCCACTACAGTTGTTTTCTAGACAGATGATTTTCTCTCTCAACTCCAGAGGAATCTAGCCATGTAGATTTAGTTTTATTTGTCCTGGTTTTGAGATATTCGTCTCCAAAGGTTTTGGCTCAATTCCAATGTAATGAGGTGACTGAAATTTTGTTTTGTTGGTTTAAAATTCAACTGTAATATCTTTTTCCCAAACCAGTTTGCCAGTGACTCTGGGTATATACTGTCAATAGTTCTACAGTGCTTTTTCTTTCTTTCTTAGAAAGCAGTTCCACTTAAACCTGTCCTTCCATTTAAGGTTTTTTTGTGGATTGTAAAGTCCTCTGAAGAAAATGTGTAGTTTGTGATTTTGGGCTATATTGAACTGTATCAATAAAATTTACTTGACTGTTGAGGCCACAGCAGAAATCTCAGAGATAGATATTTCAAAACCAGATAAAACTACAACTTTCTGCACGGCTTGATGCCACCTGAGGGATGTGAGAAAACAAGATGTATATACACATATACAAAGATGTGATTCCTTACGTGTGCAACCGCTCATGTTCTCTGTCACAATGCCACGGAAGTTCCAGAAGCCCGGCTCGCAACGGTCACACTTCGGTCCCCCGACACCCGGCTTACAAGAGCACTGGCCGGTGGCTGGATCACACGTCCCCTTGTAGGAGCCATAGACATTACACTGACAGGTACCTGAGGAGTACAGGGCAACATGGATGTCACTTTTAACTTGACTGCTTCAGACAAAATCAAAGTCTTCTGCAGTACAAAACTGATTTATGCGTTTCTAACAATGAAAGACCCTATCGTCAATAACAGTTGAATACTGCTTACTATGATGGATACTGTGTATTAAAGATTTATAACCAGCTCAAATGTTGGGTAAGCCCTATTTCACAATAAAAGGTGGATGAAGTGGGCTTAAGTGTGTTGCCCTTTCTGAATCTCTGTATATGCTTATTTCTAAGTCTGCATTTTCTCTTTCCATACTGTACCCCCTAACCAACAGCTTGATGCAGCATTTTTTCCCCCATCTATGTGCTATCATTCGTCAAGATCATCAGAGATATTTTTCTGTTGAAATGGTGCAGTATTATCATAATTATTTCTTGGATTAAGATGAAACGTTTTCAGCTCTGCAACTTTGGTACTGTAATTGCAGTCAAGGACAATACGTCCCAAATGCTGAAATAGCCCGAAAGTATCTACAACTTTTTTTTTGCGTGCACACAAAAAGGACACATTAAGGTGAAGGGTTAGAGTGAGACGCAGAGGAGGACTTACTGGGACATCCAGCCAGTCCAACTCCTAAGGCGGCCGTCACGTTGTCGGAGCAGCAGCCGTACACAGACAGACTGCAGTGCTGGGGTGCTGTCAGCTCAGGCAGAGATGTGGCTGAAATCGCTGATGAGGTAGGAACAAAAAGGGAAGGGAGATGGGAGATGGGAGATGGCGCAAGGAGAGAAAGAAGAACACCAACATTTGAGTGATTGCGGTGGGGAGGGTTGGGGGGGAGGAATTAGACAACACAATCTCTGAACAACATGTAACTTTTTGCCAACAATGAGATTGGCTTGAGGGGCAGAGGTGGAGAGGCTGGCAGCCGGCTTCAAGATAACAATTCTATTTGCTACTTTCTCCACAATGGCTCAAAATCAGGGGGAAAATGATGCTATTACCTCCAGTGAAAACAAACAATGGCGTTGCTGGTGAATGTGCGGCAGCTGACATTTACCACCTACTAGGAGGCATGTTCTCTTCATTTGTTCTTGTCTAATATTACGAAATTGTACTGCTGCCCTACAACCTTCAAAAAAAAGAAAGCCTGCTGCATAATGTGAAGGAATGTGCCAAGCAGTTTCTGCCTGCGCACAGTGTGTGGAGAGCTCCTTTGTCTAAGGATGCACCAGTCTTCAAACTAGTGTGACAGCTCTGAATAAAGGACTACATTCGACAAAATAAAAACAAATGTGTTCCCAAAACCTGGTGCTTCTCCAGAAACTGGAAGAGAACAACAAAACATACAGTGGGAGGTAAAAGTATTTTGTTTAATGGCCAAGGAAAACATCATTGTTGAAATTCTCTCCAGTATTTGGAGTGAAAAGTAAAGTAGAGATAGAAAGCAGAAATCTCTCCATCCCTTTTTTTCTCTGTGTCTCTCTATTCCCCTCCTGATCTCTTTTTCTTGTGTTGCTCATTTGGAGTTTGGAGGCTGGAGATACAGGGGCCATAAATCACACTGTTACTGGTGTGGATATGAGCCTCAGCCTAATGGTGATGACTCGGCTCGCTCTTTTTCCAGTGCTTTCCCACTCCAGAGATGGGCTTTGGACACAGTTCATTTAACTTGCCACTTTCCAGCGCTCCATTCAGCTATCTGTACTGAGCCTATTAGGACAAGGAGAACTTTTAATTTCATATGTTCTTCCACCCTTCAAGGGTTTTTCCTCTTCAGTGGCCATTGTCCAGCACAATGCAGCTCACTGTGACGTGCAATATTACCCTCACATTTTCAAGGCCTGCTGCTGTGCTGTCTCTGCTGTTGTGAAAATAGCTAGTCTTTTATATTCCCGCAAGGGTACATCTGCACACGTTTGCTTGTCTAGTAAACCAATATCTCTTTGGGTTTTAATGAAATCCCTGACCCAGATTTGAGTTTGCAGGCAGCTATAAAGGATGGTTGGAGATTATGTCATGCAGCAGGTGACACTGTTGACACCATTTTTTAAAAAATCAAAACCTCTATGAAACAAGGTTGCTTTCATGCTCCAGTAGTGAGACCTGGCGTGGTTTGATAAGTTTCTGGAGTTGAGGTCAAATGAAGTTTCTCCTTACATAGCTAATGTGGAGGGCAGTGAAATTCCCCAAGATCTGAGTTTTTCCATTTGCCAATAGGAGAGGAGAACCCAGAGCTCTCGAACCCATAGAGGCATCTTCAAAAAAGGATTGATTATCCATGGATGGTAGAGAAGTGTGACAGTCAGTGCCCAAGGAGGCCAGCTTAGGAAGGGGAAGAATCTGCTGGGACGTGTGTGAAAACACTGCCAGACCCCTCTTTCTCACTCTCTCTTCAACTCTCCATCCTCCTCTATTTTAGACCCACAGGGAATCAAACAGGCTGGAATGATCACACAAAATCCCTTAAGTGCCTTTTGCTTTGCACCCTGGCCTGTGCTAGCATCAGAGCAAAAGCTCTTCATTTAACATAGGCATGGAGAGGGAGTCGGCTAACCTCCGCTACTTAACCACTGATCTGACTTCTACTTTGGCTGATAAATGCCCTTCATTTACATGCAAAGAGATGGTTTTTATATTAAAGTAAATGGGGCAAAGTGGTATCCGGAGGGTTAAGAAACAAGATTGTGAACTCATTTAACAGTTTAAATTGTCAGAATATCTAGCTTGGAAAGTGAATCATTATTGCTATCAGTTCAGTCAATAGATGTGCCCGTGAGAAAGATTTTTAACGCTGCACACTAGCCAGCCTCTGAGGATCACTCAGTTTCCAGACAAGAGCACTGCTGAAAGGCCACAAGTGTGAGTCAACCTTCCCTAAGCAAATTACACAAACATACATATCATATTTAACCTTGACCTTCTTCGCTTCTTTTGCTTATGGCTACAGTGGTCACACTGCAGAGAGACAACAGCAATGATTATTTTCCAACCACAGACTATTACTACCTCATTAATGGATGAAATGAGTGGAGAAATGGGATGTCAATGACAATGAGTCTTGGTGAGGGTGCTTCTGCGCACTGTAATGACATTAACTGTGAGTGGTGTAATGTACCGACCTGCACAGGGTCCCTGATTGTGAATCAACAAGTGCTCTTGTTTCTCACATCTGGCCTTCTTCAGCTCGCACTCATTGCTGTAGTTTTTTCCATCTGTGCCACAAACCTTCAAAATAATCACAAAAAGTTGCATATTACACCATGTCCTGTTTAACTCTAGGCACTTTTTTATTAACAAACTTACGGTATAGTCACAGCAGTAATGTTTTAGTGAGGCTTGTCCTATATGTAGAGCAAAACTTTGGAAACAATAGTTAAACAAAACAAACCTTAAACAAACAAATCTTAATTCAAGGCCCACATCTCACAGTCTTCACCATCTGAGTAAATGATTAAAGGGATGGTGAATTGTCTTTTTTGGCAAATGCATACATTGTTATTTCAGAATAAGTTACACTATTCAGAAGTTCTATCTATTGGCATATCAGTACAATAAATGTTCTATGACAGATTGTATAAAACATTTATGCAATTGGAAATAACGTCATGGTGTTGCCGAAGACCATTTTGTGTTTTTGAAATTGTTTGTTTGTACGTTTTGTACCAAGTCTGACGTTTGAGTCGTCTAATTTGACGTTGAGTTATTTGAGTTATGACTGTGACAAAAAGGTTTTTGACACAAACTGCATTGTATCTTAATGTTTAAACCATGAAGGCAGCCGTACCGGGTTGTGAGGCACACTCTGGCAGGTGAAGTCACAGACACAACGGTCTTCCTCTGCATCCTCGTCCCATGAGCCTCCAAATATGCGACAGCGGTCCTGTTCACAGCTCTCCACGCCTGAGCCTGACCCTCCTGAGCCACAGTCTGCATTAGAAACACACCATAAATACAGGATATCATTAATAAGATGCCCCTTTATGGGTGCATCAGGCGGAAATGGTGTTCACTTTAATTTGTCTTTAAGTAAAGGCTACATTTATACATAAGGAACATCACAAAGTTAGGATAATTTACAATTCCCTCATGCTGGTGACGGGGAGAGGGAACCAAGGATGCTGCTGGTAGTACAAGCTAATGACCAACTGTAGTGAGGGCAAGATATTGACTAAATAAATTAGACACAACATCTCTGCACCACCAGCGAGGCATCCTTTTCATTTCAATTAAATCAGAGACAAAAAGGGGAGGGATTTATTAACTCTGGCCTCCAAGTGTGAAGAGAGAATTGGTGGCAAGGCCTGCTTTATGGTTGCCTGCTTCCTGATATGAGAATACAACTAATTGCAAAGTGTTCTGTAAAATCTAATTATCGCTGAGAGACTTTAAAGAAAGTTGTCCCAGCAACTCTTTGACTGTGACCCTGGAAGGCATTTTATTTGTTTTAAAACAGAACTGGATCGAAGTAAGAGAGCAGCTCAGACTGACCTTATGTTCCTAGTAAAAGAGGTAGCCAGGCTGAACGAGCCCCATAATCAGTGCCAAAGATTTGTAGGTTCACAAAACTTTATTCATTGTTCAACTGTTGTGCAAACTTTAGCACAAGCTAAGGAAGCTGACGTTTAAAAGGGATACATGAAGGAGCAAAAAAAACATACCCGACAGGACAGTTCGAAGTTTCATTTATGAAAAACAAATGGGGAGGGGGGCTGTTGCTGAATGCAGGCAAAGAAAGGGGGAGCAACCCGCTTTTGAAGTTGCAAATTTCACCTACAATGGAACTCCTGAGGGAGATTAGGTGGATGTTTGTGAAGGCAGGGAGTGAAAGCAGTCAGCACGAAAGATGGAGAGAATGTCAGACAGAGGGAGAGGCACCCTGTGGGCTCGCATAAAGTTAATCTGAAACAAATTTGTTATTCAAAAAAGGAACGCAGTCCAACTAACAGCTCTCAGTGCAGCCGAACGACTCAAAAAACATCAGGTAATCAAGTTGAATCTTCCTCTACTTTTAGGGCTCATTCAGCTCTTTGTTTTGATGGGCCACCTCTAATGGTGAAATCAATGTTGTTGTGATGGAAGTGCCACTTAGTATAACCCATCTTCTAAAGTAGATTATGGGGCAGGTCACAGTGCAGGGGAGCGGCCGGGGCAGATGATGAAGCCTAGCTGTTCTTGATATGGGTCATCAGCAATGGGCTGTGACAGCTTTGAGTGGTCGATACAGTGGATGGGCCTTCACTTCATTAGCAGTGGACACAAGAGTGGAGATGGAGCTTCAGAGGCCACATCCCCCACAAACATCAGGACTTGTTAAGGACTCGCTCTGTCTCCATTTTAAACCAGCAGAACCTCTGACACTAATCTTCTTGGTTGGATTTGCTGTTGTAGCTACTTATCGATTGTGAACCACAGTCCTAGTTAAGCATAGCGTTTTGTGACGGGGTAAATGCGCTGGATAATGGCTTTCAACTGCCAGTGACATTATTGCAGGTATGTGGCTTCAGATGTTATCTGAAAATAAAACTTAGCTGACTCCAGAAAGGACCAGAAAGAAAACTAAAGAGTTGAGTCACTGGTAGTGGGCCATCTGTATCTGTGAACTGTACACCAGCTCAGCAGAAACAGGGGAATGCAGGAGTAACCAATTCATATTCTGCTCAGGCCCCCTTACAGAGACAAGATAAATAAATGAAAGAGGTAAGACATTAGAATGAAATAAATAAAAGTGAAGGGCGAAGGGGGGGTCCTAATTAGCTGTTGCTCTTTGATGTGCCCACCACCCGCGCTGCCTATGAACCTTTCAATTAATACATCCCCAGCTAGGATGGCTGCATCAGCTATTCTCTCTGCACTGCCCATCCTTTCCTTTTTACTCAATCATGTCAGAAACCAGAGTCTATTTAACCGAGGGAGCTCCATTAAGAAGACAGAATTCAGCGGTGGAGAGAAGAAAGGAAATGAATAGCATAAGAATAATGTCCAAGAAAGGCAGAGAGAAAAAAAAACATCACAAATTGACAGTGGAAACAAGAGAAGAAGTGATGGCAGACATGCTGTTGTCAAAGCTGTCCGGAAGAGAGAACAGAAAATAGAGAAAGATGAGGGAAAAAAGAGAATATGGGTAAATAACAGAGGCTCAAGAGATGAAAATGTGCGTACTGTGGTCTGAGATGCAGCCTGAAGGCGTCTGGTCAATCAGATTAGTTGTGTGAACATCATTGGCTCCAGGGACGACTGATATTATTATACCTCTGATATCATTACCTGTGTGAACGTCAACTTGTCCATCTATCATTTGAAACAAATCCTCCCTCATCGTGGCGTGTGTCATGGCAAAGATCAACAACGACAATGACAAGGAACAGTGCCATTTGCCTTTGTTTTCGCTCCATCTATCAGTCCCTCGTCTGACCTGCTCTTGAAGGATGTGACAGCGTGGTAGTCCAAATAAAGTTCCCAGAGGAACGAAGGGATGGAGCGTCACAGGATGAAGTGGTTGGAGATGGTAGAAGAAGAAAAGAAGTTTTCTTGCCTCAAAAGACAGCTACAAGCCCTGTGATGGATGGACCATGAAGGAAAAATCTGCTGATCTCACTCCTTGGAGCTCTTTTCCCTCCCAGCCACCCACTTTGCTTTTCTTATCATGCCTTTTTTATGTTTTTTGGAGCTCTCTTGATCCGATCTGTGTGATGTGAGGAGCAGGGTGTAGAAGCTGTATCACTATGTGATCCTGCTCTCATAATCTTGTTTATTAAATGTCTATTCAATTAAAAAGGGCCTGGGCCCCCTGTAGGTGATGCACTGCTCTCAGTTGCCACTTTGTCAGTGTCGAGAAAAGGAGCTAAGGCCAGGCCTACCCGAGTGTGAAATTAAACAGGTGATAAATTTCCCTGTATAGCCAACAGTGGGAACACTGTCATTTTTCATTACTGTTAAACAAAAGGCAGAAGAAAACAACTTCCATTTTTATGTTCTGTGTCCCCCTCCCCCCAAGAAGACTAATGAGGATGGTTTTTAAGTCAGGTCTACGTAAGCGAATAAATCACATGTTCACTTCCTCTCCAATGCTTATCTTAGATATGAAGTATGGAGTGGGGGGTTGTGCACACCGGTGATGTAGCGCTTTGCTGCTGTCTACAATAGCACCAGAAAATACAGTCTTTGGTCTTATATTTTGTGACAGAGTGCTGTATTACACAATATATACTCCTAATTTTGCCAAAACCTACTACCCATACATCTAGATGGGGGTGAAAATATAAACAACAAATCTTTTTTACAGCATGTAGCCAAGGAGAAGTATGCCACAGCACAAACAGAGATATTTTAAGGGAAAAACAGCAACTTGGTTTTGATCTTTTTAAAATCACATCAGACTTCCTGTGGAGGGTGTGGGTCAGATTTGAAGGGGCTGAAAGGACCGGGGACAGAGCCTGCAGAAAACGACAGGAATAGTGGTCACCCCTAGGGTGAAATTTATCGATTGCAGACAAACCCATCTCCACCCCTATCTGTGAAAGCATCGGTGCCCCTTTTGTTGAGAGGCACAATTTTGATGGAGAGGAGTGCAAAATGGAGAGAGACATGAGTGGGTGGGATGGCAGGGAGCAACGGGGAGTAAAAAAAAAGAAACTATTGTGTAAGCCTGATGGTTTTCTCTGAATCAAAATGAGCAAGTGATGAAAAAAGGAGGATGTTCATAGACAGTATGAGAAAGAGAATAAAATAGAAAAGCTAAGCCATCAGGAACCACAAGAAAAGCAATGCCTTTGAGCAGGTACAGAGAGCATTTTTGCGTGATACCAGACAACCAACAGACAGAGTGTGTAGTGATGGCATACAGTCTCACATTTCTTTATGCTCCACATACAAAAAAAAGGTCACTCATCTCAGTCAATGAAATGATGTTAAATCAACCACAAGAAGCTTTGGTGGCATGATTTGCCTAACAGGCCCAGGGCCAATATGGTAGACAATGGCAGAGAAAAAAGAGAAGAAAGAAACACCCTTGGCTAGCAATCAAAATGGAAGAGGATTCCTCTCATCTTTATTTGCTCTGTCCTCCATCTAGCCCCTCTTTTCTTCCCTCCTGCTGGCAGGTGTAATCTGCTCCCCTTCACACCTTGTCAGAGGATGACTATGTTCCCTATGATGACCCAATAGCCGGGGGAGGGGACACCTTTGCTGCTGTCTGCATGACAACCAGAGGTTGGCATGTAGCTCCCTCCAGAGTTGTCCCCAAGACGGGTCGAGCGAGCGACTGTGATATCCTGCCTCGGTCTGTCAGCGCTGATCAAGATATGATTTGCACGGTGAATTAGATCTCATTTATTCAGAACGTGGAGCAATGACAGAGCTACAGGCGTGGAAATCAGGGACACTCACATTAAGTGCCATTGGTCACACACTTACAAGCATAATTGGATGGAGGGGCTTAATAAAATGTATTCCGTAAAGTCTCAAATAAAAGCCGGTATTCAATAGCTGTGACAACACAAACAAATAAAACCTGCCTCCTAATAAAAGCCCAGTGAGTGAGACTTGTGCTGTTATGCCTCCTGTGGTAAATTCCAGAAACTATTCATGTTATACCCACCTGTCTGCTGAATTTCTCCTTATAATAGAAATGCTATTCTTATCCACTTATAAGTTCGTTCATTTGGTGTTGTGCTACTGTCAATGAAACACTTCCTCTTCACATTAAAGCCTTATTTGTAAGCTGCTGGAAGGCTTTTAATTTAAAACATCTGTGCAAGTAGTGTTTAGTTCAGTGACAGTAGCAGCAAACAACAAATGAAGAATGCTAAAATGGGACAACTACTTTAGCAAATAAGACAAAAAGCAGATCAGATAAAAAGGGAAACTTCTTACTAAAATTTGAAAAAATTTCATAGAATAAGGTAAATTAGAAATTAAGAGGTTGTCCTAATGTAGGAGACTGGGTCATGTATAGCTGAGGTAAATAAATACATGGCTAATATGTGTTCATTTGCAGTAGCTGAAGAAATGCAGTTATGCATGAAGCATGAAGATATTGTTTCTAAAATGTACAGCTGACCTGAACTTAATTGCCGAGACATAATGTTTGTTCTTGTAACAGGTTTTGTTTGTGGACATGCAGTATAACTTTCACTTCATATTTTTGCATATGTTAGCCTGTTGGCATGCTGCTGGTGGCATATGCAACCATTATAAAAAATCACAGATGACTGAATACTGTGCCACAGGTCAGTTGGTAAAGATAATTACACCATTTCAATGGCCGATTGGTTAACATAATTACACCATTTCAAAGTCCATTTCCTACCTTCATCACAGCTGCCGGGCTTCGCCACATCAATTCTCCTCTTTTGCATGCAGGAGGACATGCGGAGTTCACACTCATTGTTGTAGGTGGTGCCATCACTTCCACACACCACGGAGAAGGCCTCGCCCAAGCACTGTGGGCACTCACACTTATTCTGGACACACCGGGCACCCCAGGCACAAACAGTGCCACCGCATGTTTCTAAATTAGACATACAGAAGAGGGATGAGTGAGAGCAAGATGGGTCAGTGGAAGAAAAGAAAATATTTAAGGATTTATGATGCTGTTTTCATTTATTTAATTCATATCACATCTCAAAAATGCATGGCCATTTAAAGTGAGAGTCCTTTCATAATGCAATTCATGCCACTTGTAATGTATGCTCTATTGTATATGTACATGACATATACATTATGATAATTTCCCATCATCCTGCAATTCCCTTCCAAGATGTCAGGTAGTTAGATATGCCCGCAGCTGTATGAGGTTCCTGTTGGGCTGTACTTTTTTTTTTTAGTATCCACATTTACTTTAGAAAAAGAACACTCAAACATAAATCTCTGTCTTGTGTTTGTTTTTTTCTTACTTTCTCTGACCACCCAGGATTCATGTGTATGCCAAGACTATTTATATTATTTTTGGTGTTTGGATTAAAAAATGTATGACACACTGTGTATTAGACACATACTGTATATGCAGTAAATGTATGCATTACTTACTGCACTCTCCCTGGCTGACAACTCGGAGGTCCAACTGTTCATTGCAGGCTCGCACGTGCAGCTCACACTCGCTCGTGTATGTCATGCCATCGCTGCCACACACAGGCTGGTGGGACTCTACACACTCTGACGGACACACACACTGTCCACTCTGGGCATCACAAATTGCCCCAAAAGAGCAGTTGGCACAAGCCTCACCTAGATGGAGATAAGGGGGAAGGCAAGGGGCTTAGTTTGTGTGTTAATGTGTGTGTGTGCGGGTGTATTTGTGCTTCAGGTATTTTTTCATGGCTTTGGTGGCAAGTTGGCTCTAATAAATACCCTGAATTTGGAAAATATTAACTCCCTTTCACACTTCTCTTTTTTTTTTTACATGTGGTAGACATCAATTTTGTTGCATGTTATTATTCTGCACAGGTGTTACAGTGAATTTCAAACTGAAACTGAAATGGATGTTAAGTCGCAAAGCAGTCTTTTTTTTTTTTTTTTTTTCCAGATTTCACATTCTTAGCATTGCATAGTTTATCTTTTACGGTATGTATTCACAAAAAGTACATCACAGTTGGCTTAACATTAATTTTTATGCCCTTCTGTGGTCATTATTAAAGCAAGTTCTATCAAAATAATATTAATGTGGCTAAAAGATTGTATTAACATGTTATTTTCAGATACAAACATATATTTACTTAGAATTTTCTTTTTTATATTCATAATGTGAACCATAGCAATAAAACAATTAAGATAAGTCTTAAGTCATTTCATTATCTTGCCTTTGACAAGCTGTTCCTGGCAGCTGGTGCAGTGCTTAATGATGCAGTGCAGCAGCACCGATACAAGAAGTGCAGAGATGCTAAATTTCCATACTGAGCGTAGAATCATGTAAAACTTTTTTGGAGTCTGACTGAAGCAGATTGAATTGATTTGAAGTACTTTCAAAAGGCACACACCTGTCTATTAAAAGGCGCCAAGGTTCACATGCATGTGGCAGCTAAAAACCAAGCCATGAAATTCAGCAAACTTTCCACAGATAAAATTCAACTGAGGCATAGATCTGAGGAGGAGGGGAGAAAAAACGCACTGAAAGATCCCAGGAGCACAGTTGGCTCCATCACTGAAGAAATTTGGATATTCTTTCTAGAGCTGGAACTAAATAACTCAACACAAAGAGCTCCAGAAATTGTCTGCAAAAATAGCAGAGGCTGCCACAGGGACAACCATTTGTGCGGCACTCCATCAGTCGGGACTTCTCTGGTCTAATGAGGCAAAAACTGAACTCTTTGAACTGACTGCCAATTGCTACATCTAGTCAAAGTCAAGTACTGCTCATCACCATCCCTGTGGAAGCGTGGTGTCAGCACTACCCTTTGGGATACTTCTGAGCAGCAGGTACTGGAAAACTGGTCAGAACTGAGTGAGAAAAGTCACACTCTTCTGGTTATATTCATCACTTCTTAAGGTTGTTCATATCTTATAAATACGCTATTTTCCACTGCACTTCAGAACTGAATCAGGCAGATGATGTCTGTATTTTCCCTCCAATAGACAGCGCTGAGATACCCCAAAGGCTTAGAGAGCTTTTGAGACTTTCATTATTAGTTGGAGGATGCGCTTGGATCATCTCTTGAGGAATTGTCTGCTTCTGGAGGTTTTCACAGGAAAAAAATGGTGGCAGAATCAGACCTGTTGGGGGTACTGGCTGATGTTATATGGGGATAGGAAACAAATGAGAAAGCAAACGCGAGGCCTCATAAACAGACAGGGCTAGCAGTACCTCTCCCTCTGACACCAATTACACCTGGAGGATTGAATTAGCAAAGCTCGCTATCACATTCAATTAGGGCCAGGCTAATAACCGCTGCTGATTTAGCACTAATTGGGAGAGGCGAACCCTCTACATTATTAATCTGTTTATTACTCTTTTAGAGTCTTTAATTTACTTCATCTCTTCATCTAGTGTTGGCATCCACTCCTGCCTTGAATAAGCAGCCTTGATGGTGAACTGGACATTGGCACTGTGTGGCACTCAACATACAGCATGTAAGAGCAATATATTGTATTTTAATAGAAAGAAGAAAAATCTAATCTAAGGATCAATGTCTCACCTAAACCAATCTGTAACTTTGTTCTGGGGCTGTTACTCTGGGTTTTGGCAAGGCTGCTAGTTTCAATCAAGGAGCATGGCAATGCCCCTGTGCAGAAAGCCAGGTCCATAAAAAATGATTTTTCTAAATTTGGTGTGGCCTGCACAGAGCAATCCAACACTTTTGGGATTAAATGGAACACCAAATGCATGGCAGGTCTCAGCATCAGCATCTGACCATACTAATAATTGGCTGACCATACTAATTGCTGGATGGGAGCAAATTCATGAAACCAGGTTCCCAAATCCTGTAGAAAGCCTTTCCAGAACAGTGGAGGCTGTTACAGCTACATGTTAATGCATTTTGCTTTGGAGTGAAATGTTAAACAAACACATATAATGATGTTTGTGATTTTGGGCTTTAAATAAATAAATTTGAATTTGAATTTTTTAATATGAGTGTGCTAAATAACAATCTATCATCAGTGATGAGATGCTCTTCTATTCTGACACAGTTCAGAAGTATTGGCTGAAAAATATATAATAAGAATAGGCTTTATATTAAGTATGGTTCTCTGTGACAAATGTGACTAAATATAAAATACAAAAAATTCCAGTAAAATGGGGAACGCTGTGGTTGTGTCTCCTCTCTGGCTGCAGCAGCTATAAATCAGGAAGTGACAGTGGTGAGTGTTGTCCTTTATCAGGCTCTGTGTCCTGATAGCAGCCCTGTTTCTTTATCAGCTCCTGCCCCTCGCACCTGGCTCTCCACGCTGCCTGATCCTCCAGACAACATGTATCGTAAATACACAGAGAAGGAAAAGAGCTTCAGTTCAAAGCCAGGGGAAGGGGGAGAATTGTTGCCATTACTGGTAATGTTAAGATGTCCAATTCCTGTCATCTCTGATTCAGTCGTCTTCAGTCTGTCTTTCTGAAGGCAGACAACTTCAGAACTATAAAAAAGTACAGACTTTAAGGTAAGAAATCTGGAAGGCTAGCGTGAGAGCTAGCATTAGAACCTCAGGTCTTTCATCTCATTCAAATGCTTTTCATGTCCACCAATGTAAGAACCTCTCTAGCCTAGAAAAATATATTATAACACGCTGTGTCCAAGATCAAAGTTAGATATTTTAAGGCCGTAATGCCAGTTCTAATAAAATCTATCACCAACTGTATCCCAAAAAATTGCCTGAAGAGTAAACAAAAATTTCTAAAACCATTACAGCAAGACAACTCAGGTAGCCACCTGATTCAGGCTTATTTCACTTTTGGGTTAGCACCAAACAGAAGCTGCCGCATTTGGATATGTATGTAGGCATATGGAAATGAGTTGAGAATCAACAACACTTGGGCAAACAGATCAGTGAAGTTGGGAAGACTGGAATGAGTCTGCCAACATGGTGTGCTAAATTTAATCTGTTATTTGGCCAAGCCTTTTTTGGTACCAGCTAAATCTATAACTCTAAGCTGTCTCAGCCTGTGCTTCAAAAATCATATAAAAGAATGATTTTATTTTGGGCTTATTGGGGGTCTTGAGCCAGATGTGACTGTGTCACATGGGTTTTCATTGGCCATTGATCTTTCATAAGTGATGGAAATTTACATTCATGCATTTCTTTACACAGTACTGTAGTTACATAATATGTATTTGGGTAATGTATATGACAGGATAACACAAAAATGTACAATAATGTGTAGTCATCTACCATCCCCCTTCTTCTATATTTCCTCCTTCGTCGCTCGTCTAACTATTAAACCAAACCTTTTTTCTGTTACAACCTCAAGGTCCCCTTGAAGTCCCCTGGACCTAAAGTTGGGAACTACAGATGTTTGTTCTTGCACTGTGATAGCTTCCTATTGTTGTGTTTGGTGGCAGTGTTTGTAGTTTGGAAGCGAAAGTGAGAAACAGGCGCAGGTTGGTATAAAGAGTGGCCTTGAAAGCATGAAGGATTGAGTCACTGAGGAGAAAAAAACCAAAGACCCTCCAGCTTTACGGCATTTTGTTGATATCCTCACCGGGAAAAAACCTGAATTGCAGCTGTGGGGGTCTGGGCAGAGTATTACCTCAGGATTAAGCAGAAAGAAGTAGGCTGGTTTGTGTTTTGAAGGCTTGTGAACATGCCTGGGTGATAACAACTCCCCTGTCGATGCCTGCCTGGCCGGTACACTATTAACTCTGCCCCCCACTTTTTCTGCTCCTCCTCATCTTATTTACCTCCATCTCGTTCTCTCCCTGCATTTATTACTTTCCCCTCCCTCTTTCCTCTGCCCTCTTTTCACCATCTCTCTCCGACCACTCTCATGCTACTGGTGTGACCTATATTTTCTTACTCAGCGGCATATATCATTTCAAACACCTGTGGGACAAAAAAAAGGGAATTTGTTATTTCCTTTTCTCAAATGATTCAGGCGCCACTGCTCTCATCTGTTTGGCTTAAGCCATATGAATAGCCCTTTTTTCCAAAGCAACTGATATCCAGCTGGGGGGTCTATTAACCGAGTACACCTCTCCCAGCCCATTTTACAAGGTCGCCCGCCACTCAAACGAAGGAGGAGGAAAATCTCAGAATAATAACAAATATCACTCATATTGCTATCGGGTTGCACCTGAGCCATATAGATAACCACAATTTTTCCAGCCCGCAGGGAAGGAAATGAAATTATGGCTGGGCCCATGAGAGGCTGTAGTACGCCACACACACACACACACACACACACACAGTTAAGCACACATGCCCAGTTATTTTCCCTTTGTGGCACCTCTCACCTCTTAAACTACTGCTGCCCTCACCTGCCTCTCTCAGCCTCCTACTTCTAAATCTGAAAGCCATAAATCTGACAGCTCACACAATATAGTGCATTTGGATGGAAATAACAAAACACACCCAGAAAACAAAAGCAACATTTCTTTGACGGCTTGTGTAAATAACATATGAACAAACACGTATAAAGATCTACAAACTGATGACAGCGTGGCATAAAATGTTTTAATTTCACTTACTTAACTTAACAACTTAACAAAATGATAAATATAACAAAAAATGATCACTTCTTATTTTCCTCAGCAGTATAAGTGTTAGGGCTGCTTAACAACCTGGGTATCACAGAAAATGTTCACTTATTCACCACTTTCTTCTGTTGCTCACGACTTCAACTTTAACTCTGATACTTCCAACAGCACCTGAAGGCAGCATATGTTCTCTTCCTTTTCTGCTCCATAAACATGTATAGTATATTAGTGGTGGGAATAGCCTGTGATAATTAGGTGAGATAATAGCTTAAGTCAGTCAGTTGTTATGGTGCTGAATTAAGCCCAGTAAAGCTGTGCAAACAGCCCGGAAATAACCCATATTATCATAGCCATCATTCCTCGGCGGGCTTGCGCCTGGCAAGGCAATGCCTCAGCATTTTTATGGCACCACTGCGCTGACGCAGACCTGTTCCTCTGGGAGCCAAGAACCATCCATAGTGCTGGATTACAGACAGGGCCCTCCACTGCGCCAGCTCACTCCACCTCTCGCTTTTTGAAATAAAGACTATTCATTACCGCAGAGGGACCCCAGGCCCACAGACCTGCCGTCTACCTGCGGTGTGGCGCGCAAAATTGAGTCAGCCTGCCTGCCCACCGACCAAACACTGCTCTCGCTCCATTTCCTGTTGGCATACCTCCTTATGCGCTGGATTTCAATTTGGAGAAGGCTGTGAGGGGAAGATGACAGATGCAATACACAGGCAGGCTGAGAGGGAACGTAGGACCCTGTCGTCTACTCACACAGAAAAAAACTCAAACCACAAGTCATTTTACAAAACAATTAGACTAGCTTGTACGGACAAACTCAACCGAGAAACTGCATTTTAACAGTAGAGTAAAAGTGAGACTAATTCTCTTGTATTGATCATTCAGCTAACTGCTCAGCTCATCCACAAATACAACACTGCAGAGGCCAACTCATTTCCATTATTATGATTTTCAAAACATGAAGAAAACTGAATGAATAAGGTAACTGAGAGAGTCGGGCCAAGGGGCTAATAACCGCTGTACTTCTGCCCAGCGTGCATGTGAAAAGAGAATGGCTTGATCGTAGACTAGGAAGAATACTCAATCACAAATTAGAGTCCATGGGAAAACTGGCCTTCCAAGATGGCAATAAGCCATGAAGAGTATTCACTAAGTGGGTTTACCAAGCTGTAAAAATCTTTCTGTATGGCTGTGTGCCTACACGGTGGATCTGAAGATATTTTTACCACTTTAAACTCTGCTGTCACTGGTGTACTAATGACTAGCTGATACTCCGGCACTGCAAGACAAAGCCAAGTGAATCATGTAGCCAATTATAGACAAGTATGCTCTGCACTCTCTTTCATCGGGACTAAAGTGCATCCTCACTTAAAGGTCAAAACAGGCAAATTAGAGTCTTGGTGTTGGTATAGAGGGCTGAAGAGGAGCAGGAGAGAAGAGATGAAAAGTAATGGACAAGGGATCAGGAAATTCATTAAAAGGAAAGTATTGTTTGACTTTGTTAGATTTAAAATGGAACGCCCCGAGGGGGTCACGATGAACATAACTTCATATGTGTTAATTGTTAACGGCTGTGGATTATAATCTTGCCTCTGGCTAATGTAGCACTATTAATTAATTTGAGCTTAATTATATTCCACAAGGAGAGATCTTTCCATACCTGTGAGCTATGATACACATCATTTCATAGTGATTTCATGACTACGCTGTGAATGACTGGTTGGTATAATGGGACTGCATAATATATGGATTTATTCAATCATGCTCACTGTCTCTTCAGAAATGAGGTGCCGGTGCATTATTTAGTTCTGTAGGGCAGTTACTCACCACAAGGTCCTTTGTGTTGGATGTGGATGGCCCTCTGCAGGGCACAACCCATCGCTCGCATCTCGCACGGGCTGCCATAGCTGTGGCCGTCGGATCCACACACAGGGTCGGATGTTTGGGGGCAGGCCTCGGGGCACTCGCACACTGGCTCGTTGTTCTTGACCACGCACACTGCCCCATGATCGCACACCTTATCCAAGCAGGGACTCGGTATGCTGAGATCTGAGGGCCAACCACCCAAGAGAGAGAACAAAGTTAGTGGGGGAATAATGGGCAGGGTCAATGGGAAGCAGGAAGAATATAATGTGGAGGTTGGAGAAAGGTCTGAGGGCTGGAAAGGGCATAGGTGACAGGGAGGTACGTTAGAGCATAGCGACATGGGGAGCTGCAGGTTTTTGTGTTAGAAAATGTTTGGGGAGGAAAAAGATATGATGGAATATGAAATACAGCACTATTCCTGTGACAACTCTGCTTCCTCTGCCTCCTATGTCATTTCCTCGTCTTTGTGTCTATCCTGATGTATCCTGAATCTTTGAAGAGTCCTCTGAATCCGGTGGCATGAGGACAGCGGATAAAAACGTGGCCCTGTAGCACAATCGAGATGAAACAACCTACGAACAATGGCTGCACAGCCTTTCTTTCCAGGCAAGTAAACGCCTGGATTAATTGACGTTCCCAATGTGCCCCTTCAAAAGCTGCCATTTGCATCTCAGTGAGAGCCACCGCTTCAGCCAAAGCTGGTGGAGCTGACATGGAGGAGCGAGAAAGGGAAGAGCAAGAGGGAGAATGTGTGTGTGTGTGAGAGAGAGAGAGAGAGAGAGAGAGAGAGTGAAAGGGGGAAAAAAAAGAAACAGACGAAGAGAAGAAAGAGCCACATGCTTAATAATTCAAAAAAGGCAAGCTCCTGGGCAGAGGCAGATATGAAATGTGAACATCACAGAGAGGTGTCTGCTTCAACCTCTCCCTCTTACGCACTAGCTCCAGCATGACTTCATTAAAATGAGGACTGGATTTTGCACCTATGATTCTCAGTAGCGTCAAATGGGTGTAGGCTGGGTCGATATAACCTGACTTGATCAGGGGGGAGAGGAACCCTGAAGAACGGCATGAACGATCCTCTGATCAGAGCCTCCCGTCCCGACTCAATCGGCTCTTTGGTGTCTGTGAAAATATTACACGGTATTGTGTATACTGAGACAGGGCACCGGTGTGTATGTGTCAGTGTTGAGGGCTTGGCTTGATGGTTGTGCAAGCCTTAAGGTACCAAGAGTAAGCAAGAGACGATCGCTTGGCTTCATGGTGATTTTCATTTGGAAAGCTTCACGCTCAGCTAAATGTGGTGTGTCTGCAGATTAGAGACAGAAGCATCAAATAATTTTTGATGAGAAGCAAAAAGAGAAAGAGGTGTATCTTACACCCAAAGTCAAGCAAAACTTCATCCTTCTCCAGTCTTTTCTTTTAGCTTTTGTTCGAGGGGTGGGGGTGCTGTCATGGAAACTGCCCCTTGTAATGACACCACCCATGGCTCCATCATTATCGTGACCATTATAGGATTAGATGGCATCACAGGGGGGCAACTTGGTGTACTTGGAACCCCATGATTCATTTATCAGCTCAGAAGCGTTTAGTGGTGCCTCTACTCATAACACTAATGCTGGGGTAAATTATCGAGTAATAACATGAGCAGAGGCAATTAGCTTGTTTCACACTGACAAAGGCAAATGGAGAGGTCTGTGAGAAGAGGATCAATGTCGTCCGAACATCTTAAGACAGACCTGTGGACCATCTTTCCAGTAAACCGAGGTATCGATATTACAATAGCAAAAAGCAGAGAGAGAGGAGCGTCTGGGCTGTCCCACCTGCTGCTGTGGCTGTAATTGAACAAATCTTTCCACATCGCGAGCAAAGACACAGGCTCTCCCATTTTGGAAAGTGAATGTTTCAATTTAGAAAGTGGAACACAGCTATTGATTTCTGTGTTTTGGTGCCAAGCTGCTGTTTCAAAAGAGCTTGGAGGTGCCACATAAATATGTAAGCTGTTCAATGCTGCTTAATTTGGTACGCCTTCAAAAACAATTGATTCCCCATGATCTCTTTTTAACGCCTCTTGTGTGTCTGCGAGTGTGTGTGTGTGTGTGTGTGTGTGTGTGTGTGTTTTAACACTCGTAAGCTTGTGATCCAAGCTTAGTTGAACAACCTTGGCCTCCATAAAAGTTCACCAGCCCACTTCCCAAGGATAGGCTCCTAAAACACAACTGCAGCCTCCGATAACGCCTTAGTCTCCCGTTTTCTTTGTTTCGCACATAAAAAAGATGAAAGAATTCCCCTCCAAAACTAATTTTTTATCATCCTCTACCTCTGCGGGGCAAAATTTCTGCCTGATTTATTAACTGGAGAGGGTGTAAGGAAAAAAAAAAAGAAAAAAAAAAAAGACAAAACTCCTCATGTGCAAAAATCTTATGACACAGTTAAAAACTGAAGCTGTCTTTTTTTTCTCTCTTGGATGCAGGCAAAGGCTTTGAAATGGCAGCCTGTCACAACTAAGGCTTGTGGGATGGCGTTCACAGGCCTGTTCCAGTTCTCTTTCTATCCCTGGTCTTCTCCCTGACACTTAAATCTTCTTCTTCATGCATGTATCAGTGTTTCTGTCAACTGGGTCCAGAATAAACCAAAGTTGCTGGGTTTAAACCAAGCTATTTATATGTGAAAATTAGCTTGACAGTTGAATGGGAGGATCTGTAGTGCCAAACACAGCGGCCAAGGCATTGTTTTAGTGGCTGAGCAGGTGCAGCGAGTGGTCTGCTGTGGCAGTGGGGAAAAGTCAGGAGAAACAGAAAAAAAAAAAACATGAATAATTCTTTCTAATCAAAGATTCTGCTTTGCTAGTGTGCACTCAGCCCTGTTTCTCTACCATGAGGACTTTACATTCTGGATGTCACCTCTTTCTGTATCCTCTCCTGCCAGCCACAGTGTACCTGTTCTATTTTAATTAGCGTGGTATTTTAATGGCACGGCCCCGCTTCAAGGCTTGGAAGGGATTACTTGAGGCTGTCGACTGGCCCCAGCAGAGGCACCGGCCGGCCACGTCGAAAACTGAGAGGACACGTTCCTCTGATGTCCTGATATCGGCTTACCTGTCTGCCTGAAGTATCATTACTGCCTACTTAGCGGTGTTATCTGACAGGTAAAGTGGCGAGGATGCCACAGTGTAACTTCTAAAGCTTAACAACCCCTCGTTAGGGCGGTGCGATGGCACAGCAAGCTCCAGCAGGACTCGACTGTGCTGCTGCTGCAGTGAGCAGGCGTACGCTGTTAACCCCCCCGTAACATGTCGCTGAAATGCTGGGAGATTATTTTGGCGCGAGCTTTCTCCCATCTCCGCTTAGCTCATACATATGTTAATTGGACTTTTCCCCTTGGGTCCGTGTGCAATTCTAAATCGTTCCCTGTATTATGCAGGGCAGTGAATCAGTGTAATCCAGGTGATGCTTGGAGTAGCCAACTGGCAGGGAGAATCACCTACAACTGCAAGCCATTACAACACAGGACTCCAATGGGGCGCAGCCAATCTGCAGCAAGCCCCGCCTTCTGTGTTTCTTTACCTGCGGGGCTTTGATCTGACTCCCTTTGCCTCCCTCACATTAAAAACATTTATGTATCATATTAGTCGAGGGAAAGGGAGGTGCAGAGAAAAGGCTATATTAGCATACAGCAAAAGGCATACCCGCGGGCTGTGTCTGTCTACCACTGAATACTTATCACAGGCAGAAGGTGAATCGAAGCCTCTTTGTGCATTTACAACTAAGAACATGTTGCTCTTCAATATGGAGACAAGCAAAAACAGTGTGGGGAAAGAAGGAAGACAAGCTAGGATCACTGATCTTGTAACATGTATCTATCTCTAACACTGTTTGTCTAATCCGAACAATTGGAGGATTTCTCAGACTGATGTACACAGAAGAAAATGTGTGAAAATGGAACCACAAAGCTCTACATTTTCTGTAACCCCAATCAAGTCAGGACCTACAGCACGAGGAGGGGCTCAGAAAAAAACAGCAAATGAAATGAAAAATGTTGAAATTGGAAGAACTGCGTGGTCGATCACTGCCCGCCGGCGTACAACACCCACAATGCCTCAAGTCACTTCTAACACCCTGTTGACCCACATTTCTCTGCAATTTCTCTGCGATGACAGCCTACGGGCTGCGGTAAGTGGACTGTCTGCTGTCAATCTGGCTCCCGGGGCACTTCCTCTAATTAACTTGATTAGGAAAAACAGCACTGGTGATCTCTGGCTGACTTAGATACTAAAGCTCCACAACTGTTTGTGAGTCCAATCACTGCAGCCGCCGGAGATGCTAATCATATAAAGATGCAAATGATAAAATATTCGGCACACAGTCTTGACACCTAAGGTGACTGATTTTCTTTTCCTGCTTTGCGGAGCTCTTTGTCAATGACAATGTGTCTGCCACTGAGTGATTTTGTGTTAACCTCCGGAGGCGACAGGCAACACATTTCAAGCGACTCGCTCGCACTTGGATGAGCTTTCCTGCGCTTGCAATCATCCACTCATACACACACTCAGCTGTGTACACATGAAAAAACAAAAAAGCTGTGAATAAAGAACTTTTGTCCTCAAGACTAGCTTTTTCATTTGTTCATTCCTAGTGTGCCAGCCAGTGTGTTCCTCTCAGACCGTGTCCGTTTTTTTTTACAGAATTATCCTTCTCGACGCTCTGCTGCACACTGCTGCTTGTATTTCTATTTTATGAACAGCCTTATGAACAGCCTAACTACCAATTTAAGAGTATCAAAACTGTCAAAATTATTTTGATGAGTCTTTATAGAGGCAACCAAAGATATTTCCTGTTGCCTATGGTGAGGATAAACCATAAACTAATCTTGATATGAGGCTTTCTGGGGCACAATGTGAGCTGAACATTGGACTGATGGTGGTGCTAGGTGACTTATTGATCCTTACATTTTTATTCCTATTATTCCTTTACAAATGTGGCGATTTACATAAAAACTGACACTCCAAAAAGCAAGCAAGAAAGAAAGCTTTTGAAAACACTGGGGTGCCAATGCACCTCTGTTGCTTGGTCCTCTAAATATAGCTGAACCATTATAATAATATTTCTGCCTCAATAGCCCACGCTGCACGCACACTTCCCTGTTTAGTTTGTGCTGGTACCTTGCTGTGCTGACATCACATGGGACAGAGAGGAAACACAGGGCATCATTGCTTCAGTTTAATATCCTTTAAAAAAGTAAAATATCCTTTTTGTTTCCCATGCTGTAATCAGCCAATCAACACCAACTGTATGGATTTACAATCAATTGTAAATTAACCACAACAAATATTTCTCGCTTTTTAATCAGACTGTGGCAGGCCCTTCTGCAGCGTGATGTTGAAATTATATTTTAATCAATTTCGTTTGCGTCTTTTTGAAGAACAGCAAAACAAAAATTCCAAAACTATCATCATGATAGCAAACATGGTGAAAATAAAGTTTAAAAAAAAGGGATGCGCAGCTGTGTCACCTCATTGGCTTGTACAGTGAGGACAAACATCTTCTCTTCCTCCAGTGTCACAGGGCTCTTATATTATAATTCAAGGCTGCAGACCTATTCACCATCTTTCCCAGAAGCCTCCTCTGAGTCACTTTCAGCAGATTCTTCACACGCTCACGTGTTCATTGCTGTCTTGAAGATTTGTAACTCCGCCGGGACATAAGTTAATCAGTTACATAGTAGCCACTCCATGTTTACTCTAAATTGAAAAGCCTTGCATATCAATCAGATATTTTTGTGGGGAGGACAGCAGCAGGAAGGCATGATAGACATGGGGGTTCTTTGCGTGACCGTTGAGTACTGACAGGGGAGGGGTGACATTAGGTGCTGTCACCCACATGAAAGGAGATTTATGACGGTGTCATAACTGAAGATTTTCATCTGTTTGACAGCTGGTAGAGCGATCGATCACCCCGCCACACGCACCACTCAGCCAATGAAACGAAGAAAGAGATCGTTATTTATCAAACGATGATCATTTAAAATATCAAACTCTTCCTTTTCAGATGTAGGAAACTTCCTCAAAAAGCCTCATCCATGCGTGTGTGTGTACCACGATAACACGGCGGTCATTGTGCAACTGTCTTTTGACACTGCCAGTCACTGTCAGAGCATAAACACAATACACTGTACACGGTGTGTGTCAGTGTGTGATCCAGTGTGGGCTATTGATCCATCTCAGTCTTTCCAGAAGACAGAATGACATACACACACATACACACAGGCACAGGCACGTGAGCAACCACATATACATACGTATACACTCACACACACACACACACACACACAGTATGTATCTGTCTGACTAAACCAACAGTCTCTGTGGGCACCTACGCTTGCCTCTTTTGATGTTTAATTAAAACTGAATCAGAGGGGGGAGGTGCATTTGTGGTGCTTTGTTTTGAAAAAATATGCAAATGTCAATAAAAATGCATTAAAGAAACATTCGCCCAGTCGCTGATGGCTGCTGTGCACAGGGGAAGGATGAAGAGAGAGAAAGTAAGTAAAATAACTAAACAAATGAGTGAGGGGGATGGGACTGAGACCGTGTGCCAGAAATAATGCAACAGAGCAAAAGACATAAGAGTTTGCACTGCCATTTCCACTACTTAATTTATGCACAGCTCAGACGGCTGAATAATGCTAATGAGCACTGGTGCCTCGTGATGCTGACAACTGGAGATAACTTTGGTATTCAGCTCCACCCCAATGCCTGGAGGACGGACAGATCTCTCTCATTTTACTGACCTCTTTCACAACAGTATAAAAGTAACTGGACAAATTACACCACATATCTGCTGGGTGGATTTGCTGATTGAGGTAGTGCAACACAGAGCAGTATGAGCAGTTTACTCTGATTTTATCATGCATGCAGGCTTATGGAGTGATGGTGGTCTGCCAAAAGTGATGCATTCAAATAAAGAGAGGTACTTGGCCAAATAAACTATGTATGTCATGAAATAAATGTCTTGAAATACACACATAACAACAATTACAATTTTCTGTTATGAATCAAACAGTGAAGTACTCCTAAGTCAAAATGAGTAAAGCAAACATCAATTTAAAAAATTGGTTGATAAGATAATGGTGGATTTGGAACAAGCCAGTGTTTACTGTCATTTTCAAAAATATGCGTGAGTTTAAAGGGGTTTGCATTGAGAAATATATGTATGTGTGGAGATGTAGCTTAAAAATCATCATAACACCATGGTTGCAAACATTGACTGCTGGTTTGCAACGGGACGCAAACTCCTGCATGTAAGTTACACTCTCTGTATTTAGCACTGGACATTGTGTGCTGCAAAACTGGCCAATACTGGCATTACTCTTGTTGCGATGCTGCTTAAAATGGAAAATGTCGCCAGCTGCAGATGCTAAGAGGTGTATCTAATTAATGTCAGTTCTGTAAATAACTAACAAAGTATTAACCATTAATTCATATCTCTGTAGTCTCTCTACTTCTACCTTCTCAGCCAACAAATGTGATTCAAGCTATTTTTAACTTTCTATTTATTTTCAGTTGCTAAAAAGTGAACCTAAAAGGATTGGATCAGTGCACCTTTTATGCTCACAACTGGTAAAAAACTGAACTTTGCGGAACTTTGTTGTGCACTTTCAAGATCTTATAAGAGTGTCATGATGATGGAGAGAGGGATTGTTTGGGAAGCACTGAGGTTAGGAGCCGGCGTGCACCAGTACATGCAGAAATAAAGGACTAAGAGGGGAGCGGTGGTTAGGCAGGTAGGAACAGGACAAGGTTCTGTTCGACAGGAAATAAAAACACAAAGGAGACTTCTCCAACCTCACGGATCTTTGTAGGGGGGTAAACAGAAAAAGAGGACATTAATGACACAGAGAGACACACACAGACAGAAGGAGCACGAGGGAAAAGACAGCAGTACAAGACCCCTCCTGTTAGGTCCTTTTGGGGCGAGGGGAAGGGCTTCACCCTTCAGAATCCGCTTGATGAGGTCGCCCACTGGGTGACCCCACTTTCCACCTGCAGCCAGACAGCCAGGAAGACGGCCACATGGACAAAGACAGACAGACAGACTGACTGACGCACTGAAACAAGAAAGAATAGCTTTTTTATACAGGAAAAAGCAACACACAAAACAAAGAGACAAAGACAGAAGAGAAACCAACGACAAAAGTGGAGGACTGGCACTAGTAATGGAGTAGAGGACAGAGAGCATGAATGAAACATGAAGGTGGTGTTTCATTTTGGGTGTGTGTTTGATATGGACGGATGAAGGGTGACTGGGATGAGGAGATGAAGGAGGTGAACGAGTGGAGGAGTGAAGGCACGTTTTTTTTTTTTATAAGGAAGGCACACATGTCCTGTTGATCTGAGTCCCCCCAACCCCCCTTCAGAGAGCATCACCGAACCATTTCAAGTTAAACACAGACATTAGACGTTAGCCAAGATATAGACGGGAAAACACAGTGAATATTGATTAAAACGGAGACAGACACAGAGGAAGAGAGGGATTAAGAGGAAACAGCATCAGACCCTGTGAAGCTCCAGAGGAGTCGTTAAACCCTCTTTCTCATCCTTCAGCTCCACTCACCACAAGGCCCTGGGTGCTTGATGGGGATGAGGGTCCTGCTCAGACACTCTGCCTTGCGTCGAACACAATCGTTGGTGTAGGTCTGGCCGTCCTTGCCGCACACAGGTTTGTAGGTGCCGTCACACTCGATGGGATCACAGGAGCAGTGGGCGTTCAGCTGTTCCACCAGACACACAGAGTTGAAGAGGCAGTCCTCTTTACACTCCTCTGGAAGGGGAGATGGATAGAAAAGGAATTAAGCTAGGATCTGTGGGTAGTTTATTCCTGCTTAGTACTAGAGTAGAGCAAAGTAGCACGCGTCTGCATTAATTATTTCTCCACTAAGTTCTTCAGGTTTTTTCTTTTCATTTGTCACTCCTGATCCAAGCTATTTCTAACTGCAAATTTTGTAAAAGAGTGGCATACTGATCAACATAGAGGAAAGGACAACAGAAGCACTCAGCAAGCAAAGTGTCGAACTGATTGTTCTTCCTGCTGTGTGACACTGCTGGTCCAACCATGGGGAAATAAATCGGTTTTCATCCAAACAGTAATTACTTGTTAGGGTGGACTGATGTCACTGGTAGCGCGTGTAAAAGCTTTTTTTTCATCAGCAGAGGTTAAGCTTTTTTTCAGAAATACATGATTCAAAAATGAATTAATCAGAAATGAATATATTTTCGTTGACTGAGAAGAGTGCAGGTGGACAGAGAGAGAGAGAAACTGGTCATATAAAAGAGTAATTTTCATTGTTCATTATTGCATTGGTCCATCCACTAAAACACATTAAGCATTTAATTTACTTCATTTATTTTGCTTTTTTTATCATTTATTTTTTCCAGAACTTCAGATCAATTCTCTGAAGTCGGTAAATTAATTTAGTTTTATTACCCTGATATCAATGGCAAAAAATAAACAAGCCTGGAAACAGACTTTGTGAGGTAACATTAGGATTGAGTGCTGTGCTGATGCCACCCATGACAACTGACTACAGATCACGCTCCCATCTAACTTTAATAATAAAGTTCCACAATAACTTTAATAAAATTGGGGAACTCGACTGGAGAATTTAATATTAGGGTCATGTTAAAGTCTAAACTATTTCATTCATTACATTTTGACTCACTAAGCAAAAATCTGCGGAAATTAAGAAAAAAGAAAGAAATACTGGTAATGTGAAATGGCAAATTTGCTATTGAAGTGAGAAAATCCAATTTGAAGCAGGCCTCTGTTCTGGAGGCGCTCACTAGGCTTCGAATCTATTTCATTCCTGATCAGTGGATCAAATTTGTACAGCAATTCAATTCCTTCTTCTCTTTTCTTTAAAAGCCTGTCATGCCACACTTAATTACATCGCTGCTGTATCTGAGTGAGAGGGCTACAAGGATGTGCAATGTCATGGTTACAAGTCGAAATGGCCATTTTCATTAGATACCAATTTGTAATTTGCTTAGGGATATGATTTCATGGATCTCTGTTTCAAATTGAATTATTCTTTCATTTGAAAAAGGCGCAGAGGAAAAGGGAGGAATGTTCCTCCACTTGCTCACACACATGCACATGTCTGCACACCAATACTGACACGCAACTCACAGTGCCACTTAGACCGGGATTTGTGCAATTTTAAGCCCTCACACTCCTCCGTCAGCCTGTCAAGCAGAGCAAACAGGAGAACCAGAGTGTGTGAAAGAAGTGTGTATCAGTCGTCATTGTTGACTGTATCAAAGGGCGTCCTGCAGTGATCTATTCTTGTCTCTGGCGTTGTCAGGGGTCTCAGTAAATGCGTAGGGGTCTCTGCACATCACTACCGTAAACCAACACAGCTGTGGCTTTGCAAGGCCCCGCCGACAACACAGCGGGTAAATTGGATTTCCTCCGATGGCTATCAGACGTACAGTAAAAGCTGACAGCTCTTTGTTGACTAAGGCTTAAACCCCCTGTTCTAATAGCACAGATAACAGCCCTGGAGGCTCTTATCAGGCTTGAGGAAGCTATTGCTAGCATGGATACAGTACGGACCCCAAGACCTCAGAGTCATTTATCTCCCCATGCGGTGGAATACAGCTACAGAGTTGTGTTTTAGTGAAAGTTCACCTACACATGTTCAAATTTTAGAAAGAAATTATGTGAAATGCAGTGTGAGTATACAGTATGATGATGTCATGCAGACGTTTCAAGACTGTGTTTTGTATTTTTGCCATGCCATTTTGTGTAACTATTAAAAACCTTTCTCCTTTTTATGTTTTCTAGAACTTAGTACACTGCTGGATTGCCCAAGTGCTTTGGAGGTTTTAACAACAAAATGAAAGTCAAGGAGGACATCCTCAAGGAGTTGACTAATTTGGCAGGAGGGACAAATGGTAAAAGGTACATTGCTACTTGTCTTACATATTTTATTACAATCCAATATTTTCTTCCTTTTATATTTATCTACCTACAAACCATCACCTCACTAGAAGAGGTGTGCAATTTTCTCCTGCTGCTCATATATGCCATCTTAGTTTACTTGATATTTTTTTGTTCTTGATTTTCTGAATCTGGTTCTAAAAAACTGTCTACTGTAACAACTAGCGCAATGCCTGCTGCCTTTGTTTTTCATGAGATTTTTCAGTATCTGCTAAAGGCCACAAAGCCCGCCCTTACCCAGTCTCCTGCATCGTCCTGCATGGATCTTCCTGAGTTTTATGCCTTTTTGGATGCCTGTTGCAGTCATGGCACACTCGCTGGAGTAGGTTTGGCCGTCGCTGGCACAAAGAGGCTCATTACCCGGGGGGCACGACTCAGGCAGGCCAAAGATGAGGGGCTGGCGAGTGAGAACCTCCACTCGACACATCGTGTTCAGACTGTTCTCATTGTCTTTACATGGGTCTGCGGAGACATGGACACTGATGAATATGTACTGTAGTGCAGCACAGTACGTCGTACAGTTTGATTTGAAAAACAACATTTAGAAATCTGTTAGTGTTAATTAGACCCCGGGGGCAGCTTCAATCAAAAATATCTCTGTCCGTCTTTTGTCCTTTTGTTGTGGAAAGCTGAACAATACCTTGGAAAAAGAAAAAACACATTTAAAACATAGCAGGATACGATGTGTCCTGGCTTAATTACCTCAGCACTGGCAAGTGTTCAATTCCTTTCAAGTTAAGTTCCTGTTAGAGATTTAGTAAGCCTGCTTTTAAATAGCAGAAAATAACAATATGCCTGCAATATTTTTTCAGGCCAAATAATCATCTCAGTATATGCTGAATGCATTAACTTTTGTTTGGTTGACAATATTTGTTTTAGCAAATTCAAAAAGATGAGAGAAGAACAGAGAAGAGCAAGAAGAAGACTAAGAAAGGGAAGAGACGACATAATCCTCCATCATCTGATATTATCAGTGGTCCAGCAGTTGAGAGCAGCTCAGACTGGGACCTTGGATGTGGAGGGGAGACAGGGAAATGGATGAGGAGACGGTCGGTTTGATTTGCTCCCTGGCACCTCCCTCCTTCAAGGGGAGCGCTGGTCTGGCATGCTTGGTCATATCAGTCCGTGATCATAATGGAATTGGTTTGTGGATGTGTGGGACGGGGGGTGTTACTCCTTGAAACGGGAGCCCGGGCTTTATCCTGCTCGCCACGCTTTCAGCATGTGGGAAGACAAAGGATTTAGTAGCACCATGACATATCAAATCACTGCCAAGCTGCTGGTGAGTCAGTCAAAACACACCGAGGATGAAACACCCTATCATAAGAAAAGGAGTAGAAAGGAAGAGAAAGAGAATGAGAAAGGGAGAATAAGGGGAAATGGTTTCCAAGGACCTCTGGCAGGGATACAAAGTGTGACAATTTGTGGACATAAAAAGGGACAGGGCGCTTTGGCTGTGGAGAGGTGGGAGGCGGGGTGACCACGGCCAGCTCTGGCCAGGACTCAGATTGTTTTCTATCAGCACAGTGCAAAGGCTTTCAGAGACCAGCAACCAAGCAAACAGGGGTTTTATCGTAATGCATGCAGTGTCTCTGCATAACGCAGTGCCTCACCCGCCAGCCAGACCATTATCTGAGAGAAAGACCATTACCTCCCATTAACTGAGAAGAACAGCTTCCAGGACCATGCTTTCCTCTAGCTGAGCAAGTAGGGTAATTATGAAAACAATGGCCTGTTTTCTGCAAAAACTAGCAGTGGGTAGTATAAATCAACTGTATTTGTCTGGCTAGGGCTAGCGACTTGAAATAGCCAAGGCTTTAGATGAAATGGCTGTAGGAAGATTTACAGGACCATCAGGGCCAACTGGTCCTCTGAGCCTCGGCCCTCCCCAGGGAGGACGGAGCACCTCAGGTCACTTTGGCCGACTCAAACTGGATTTATAAGACCAACCTTCCACTGGTAGACCAGTACATCCATCTCTCATTGCCCACTCTGTCTCCCGGAGGCCCCTGCTGCTAAGTGACAGAGTTTGTCTGCTGTTCTTTCCCTCCATCTGGCTCACCAAAAAGAAAAAAAAGAAAAAACCCTCAAAGTTGAGCGCCTTGGGAGTAAACAACCATTGCCTGATGATAACAAGGATGAACAAAAAAGCTGGGCCTGACGAAAACGACAGCTCTGAAGACCTACTTAGAGAAAACAACAATTCACACTGCAGGAGTACCTGCGTGAAGCAAAGCAACCTGAATGAAAAATGAGAATTAGCAGAGGCATGGCGTAAGTAAGTAGGGTATGTGAGGGAGAAACAAAAAAGCCAGAGGTAGTAAATAGAGTGAAGAGAAGAAAAGAGAGGAAAGCAGAGCAGAGAACATAAATTAGAAAGAAAGATAGAGCTTTTTGATAGTCCTTTGAGTCATTTATTTATAAAAAAAATGTAAATGTTCCAACATCTCAAATGTGAGGGTTTTCTTCTTTTTTTTTTTCTGCTTTTTTTGCTGCTTCCTGTTTATAGGCTTGTAAATTGAATATCTCATCAGAAGAATTTGAGGATAGTATCTGGGGCTGTGGAAGAATGAGGCTGTGATGGCACTTTTCACTATTTCTGGACATTAAATAGACTAAATGAATTGACCAATGACAAAAAATAACCCCAGAGAAATCATGAGGACAGAGCTCACCGCAGTGCCCCTGGTATTGGACTCGTATGTTCTTCTGGTTCTTGCAGGCGTGCTGGTGAAGTTCACACTCGTTGCGGTAGTCCTTCCCATCACTGCCACACACTGTCTGCTCAGGTTTGCCCTCGCAGCCGAGGGGGCACATGCATTTAGTCGACAAGCCATCTGATGACTGGACACAGGTGCTGCCATAGCTGCAGGTCACCTCAGTGCAAGGATCCCTCAGAGCTGCAGACAGGGAGAGACAAGAAAACAAGGTTTAGTTAAAAGCAGAGGGGTTCTTCCATCGCAGCATACTCCTGTCAACCAGCTGTACTGTACACTCACTGCTACTGTACACTGGAGTGCATCATGGATGACAGGCCGCCCTTTTTAAGTGGCTGTTGGTGCACTTTTGGAGGATCAGTGCTGTTATTCTGAGTCTGAAGAAGTACTCGACACCCCTGGGTAAGGACGCACCGCCACAGCTGTCTACTCGTACAAACAAGTTGTGTTTCATTTCACAGCGCAGCACAAACTGATTTAGGAGCTTCGCATTCACGACACATTCTCTATTGCTATGCTTGAGCATGCCTCAATCGCCACGGCTGAAAAGCGACCCTCTGAATATTTACCTTCCCACAAATGAGACTGAGAGGGAGGAGGGAAAAAAGGAGAGAGGTATTCCCCCCCTGACGACTTTGTTTCCTCCCTAATTAAACAGCATGACACTTGTCGCTGAGTGACTCATTCCAGTGATAAGGGAGGGTGTAACTTTTAATTTCGCCTGCGCTTGCCACTGATGGGGGGCTTTTCTTGGGGTTTCATATGCTCGACAAAAGGCGGCCATCAGATTACAATCACTGTCATCTCCCTGCTTGATACATATTTATGACTGTCATGGGCAAACATGCTCTCTCTTGAGAGAGAAGCCGAGCATCGGCAGCCCTCTCATTTCCTAAGCCCACCACTTTTAGAATTAATATTTACCCATGTCTGATATTATCCCCTCTTTGATGCAACCATCATGAATGAATTTAATTTAAAGGGCGAGTGCCTATATTGAATGTAACATTTTTTTTTTTGGCCCTCCTCATTTTGAAGAAAAGAAGGAGTATGTTTCAGGTTTGTCTTTTTTGAAAATTCGATAGCCTCCTTCAGGATGGAACGGCACTGCCTTATTAATAACAGACTGAAATGTGTGCAGAGATTTATTATGGATGTGCAAGAGACAAGAGTGCTACGAGAAGCGCTCTTGATCAAAGCATATCCCCCCCACCTCGCTTTCCTCGTCTTCATGACACATTTTCCCCCCCTTTCTTTTCCGCTCTCTCCTGTCAAGTCCTTTTGAGGTTTGGTGCATTACACTCATTAATGAACCATTTTTTTTGCCCCATTTTACATGTGTGCTGTTTGCAGCTGGAACTTTTAAACTGACTCATGACCTATTTTATGACAAAGACACCTCAAAAGTAACAAACTGTTACAAGTACAAAATTACAGCTGTGACAAATGTAAACTGATGAAAATGACTGGAAATCACAAGTCATTGTGAACCGTGGATGGTGGTTTAATGGCATCCAGCGTGGATTCGATAGCGATTGTGACACTTACTCTTTAATTTCTTTCTAATCGCATGAACAATGAGACACTGATGACCTGTGGGAAACAGCTCTGCAGTAATGACTTTGTTGTATCTGCCAGAGCAGGTAAAGGGTCATGTTAAATCACAGCAGCAGCAATTACAAACAAGACACACTCAGAGCACACTTGGCACTTATACAGTTTGGGCTCCTGTTATGAAGCATGCAGTACTAGTAGAAATAATCTTCAAAGCCAGGCTGTTTTGATGCACATTCTGTTGGGAACGGGAGGAGGAGATATGTGTCTTGACAAAAAGAAGCGCCTTGTCAAGGCTCTTACGGTCTCGTGAAATGGTGGTTGTTAAGGAGGAGGCGGCTACCGAGGAAGAGGAGGAAGATGAGGGAGAGTGGCTGCTGCAGAGTGGCCCCTGTTTGCTTTGTGACAGTAAACAGCACCCTCGCGCTTCTTGATCTCATTAAATAATACCCCAGGCTTTCTCTCTCTCTACCACAGCCTTCCTTTCCTCCAAGTGATGCTGGCGTGTTGACAGGCAAAGAAGGGTGGGGGCGATAGTAACGGGCACGAGCGCTAGGTAGAATAGGAAGGAGGTGGGGGCTCTTGATTTGAATGCTAACAGGGGCCGATTTGGATACATTGCACAGCCTCGATGGGGCGTTAGTGCAGATAAGCCTCTCTTCTCAGACTCAGACAAGCAGGCAAATTGCCTGGGAGAATGTGATCGGTGTAACAACCCCACATAAAAACACACACACTCACCACAGCAAACTTCAGGGAGTTCTCGCTTATATTTTCTCATTATTATCATGTGAAAGGTGGCAAAAAAAAAAAAAAAGGAGAAAGCAGGGAAGTGAAAAAGTCAGCAGAGCTGGCTTTGCTAAATTAGAATGATCCTCGCTGCCAATTAGATCAGTCTCCCTCGCTGGAGTAAAGCTCAGCAAGGTTTAGGCTGCAAGGATAATGAGAAAAAAAAGGCAGATAAGGATACAGATAGACAGAGAGATAAAGACACAAAGTGACACTGAAGCAATGACATTCCAGCACAAACAGAGAGAGATTGTTATGATGAGGGAAGGAGAGGAGACCCCTAAGAACAACTGGCAGTCTGGGGCCCAATTAACAGAATATTCTTGGTATTTCTACATATTTACATGTATTTTCAAACCCATTTTCAGTGGAGACTAAATGTTGATTTCTTTACGTTTGATTTTTCTGCATTTTCTATAATGTAGCTATTTTAAAAAGCACTTTGGGTTCATTCCTGTCTGTCCATCACAGTTGGATCTGGACTTGATTGGGTCTTTTTTACTGAACAATTGCTTCAATTCTTCTAATCACAGACATGCAGAACTTAAATGAACACGCCTCCTGGAATATCTACACTCAGCAGGTTTGCTTCATTTGAATCAGAGTGTCTGCAATGTCTGCCAGTTGGGGACATATTGTGACTGGACTGCCTAATTGTGAATTTCCTGGCAATTCTTGGATACACACCTTCACCACAAGAGCATTGCTGTAAGTTGTGCTTCAATCCTGAGTAAGTCTGGGTCGAAATCAGGACATAGATCAGACTGATTGTGATGGACCCTCTGCAGCTGCAAAAGTAAGATGGCTAGAGACAACTGATTAGCAGTACTCACTTTTAACGTGTGTTCAGACTGAAGGCGCACTAAGCAGCATGATTGCATATGAAGTCAATGCAAAGTGGACAAGAACAGACAAAAATTCACAAAAAAATTGTGCTCAATCCAAAACTTTAGGGCTTCAGTTCATAAATGGAATAAGAAGAAAAGGAGAGGAAACTGGAGGAAAAATAAACAAACAAACTGGATTTCCTGGTGATTTTGTCCAGTCAACAGGACAGTGACACTCCACACACACACACACACACACACACAAAAGCTACAGCCAGTGAGTTTACAGTGAAGAGCTATATTGTCTATTGGGGTGAAAGAAACAACACGCAAAAACACCTCAGCAGTTAAATTCACAAAAGTCACTTTGTGTTAAATTCAAACGCACCTTTATAGTCACTCTTTCACACCAAGAATGGACTAGTTTGAGTGACTTACTCACTCAAACTCACTTAATTTATTCAATCTGCAGATATAAAAAAAATATTTGTAGAAAATTTCAAACCAAGGCTGCTGATAATTGTAAACGTAGGCCAACATTTTCCCAGTCTGTTTCCCTTGCATGCATAAAAATGTAATATTTACCTTTAAGTGTTTTTAATGCATAGCTTTTCACTAAAACTACATTTATTTGCACAATAGAATATATTTAAAAGCATAGGGAAAAAAACATCGGCGTATATAGTGGTGCAGAGCTGATGGAGTGTTAGTTTTAGTACTGTATGGTAGTTAAATTATGCAAAGTTTCTTTTATAGAGTATTAGGTTGTCATCAGACTCATGATCACTGAAAAGTAAGTGAACGTTCAGCACTATTATGAAGAGCAGGTGAAGGGGGTACCTGAAAAGTGGGGCAAAAGTGTTTTTAGAAGATGGGGGATTACAGTGATCCTCTCCCCTCTCATCTCTTCCGCTGGCAGCCAGCAGACAGCCAGGCAGGTGGGGAGCTCTGCTGCTCTCTGATCTACTGTTTTGTGGTGCAGTTTATTAATGCTTCATTAGGGACAGGGAGCTGTCAGTGCCATGCTGGCTTTACCTGATGCCCTGCCGCCACAGCACCAGCAGCAGCCCAGATGTGTGTGTGTGTGTGTGTGTGTGTGGATCATTGTGGCTGATGGCCATTCACATATGGCGTGCACATTTACAGGCAGAGTTCAGATAAGTCCGCAAGTGAGTTTATGATATGTATGCATGTGTATCTATGCATGAAGCGTGTGTGTGTGTGTGTGGTGTTTCCTGCTGTGCTGTTAGTGATAAAGGAGGGAGCAGGGGGTTGGAGCTAATCAAATCCAATGATGCGATGTAGGGGGACTTGGCAGTGTGTGTTCTAATCAAGAACCCCCTCCTGCCCCCCCGCCGTCACCAGCACAAGAAGAAGAGGAAGAAAAGGAAGAAGACGAGAGAGGAGAAAAGCGGGAGAAAGATAGGAAAAACGACAGAGAATGTGATAAAACGGCAATGAGGGGACTGAGTTAGTGCAATAAAACTTTCAGATGTTTAAAGGAATAGTTGCGCATTTTAAGAAATAACAACATAAATATGCGTGGCATTTAAATAGAGCCAGGCTAGCTGCCCCCCCTGTATTCCAGTTTTTATGCAAAGCCTGGATTAACACGTCCTGACTCCAGTTCCATACTTAAGAGCTGCACTCAGTATCTTTATATGAATAAAATATGTCTAACGTGAAAGGGGCTGCTTGAACTGACAAGCCCACTGAAAACGATCACCAATTATTATATCTGCAGCTCCACACAGCTCCATGTGTTTTGGTATCTTTTGACTGTTTTAGTTTTATAGCCCACAACTTTAAGCTCATATCACGCTTGAGTTTGAGGAACTGTTTTCAGTGAAAAAGCTCTGACAGCCACATTGCGTGCTGCCAACGACTGACAGAGCAGATAAAGTTTGCAACAAGCTGGTGGAGGCCAAAACAGAGCTAAAAAGAGAGTGAATATTTGACTCCAAATTAATATTTCTGTTGCATCTGCTGAGTAACATGTCAAGGGTTTTATTTTCAACTGCCTAGAAAAATGTGCCTATGCAGTTTAAACATACAGACACAATATTGGTATTGAAATTTTAATTTCACTTTGTATTTATAACATAGCAAAAACGGCATTTCCCTAAAAAGCTGAAGTATTCCTTTAAAGCTCTACAGTATAGCTGGTGTTGCTACCCATTAACATTAATTAAATTCTAATCCAAGCTGTGGGGAGGGAGAACAAAAGCTTTAAATTTTTTTGTTCTTAATACTGCATCCAAAATCACGGTCTATTTGCCACTTAATGTGTACAAATTGTGTGTGAAAGCGTTACATGTATGTAGCATATAGTGCCATAAAGGATCCCCACAGTGTAAAGACAAATGGCACAACATCTTCGTAAAAATCCCCATTCATAAGTGAAATTCTAATTAACTCACTGGAGTTATTAGACTGGATATTGTGGGTGAGAGCTTAGTATGTAGGTGATAATATTAATGAGTGCAATGATTCTGAACAGTGTCTGGCATTTCTATTGTGAGCAAAATCTCTTCACATATATGGAACGATGCAATTCATTGTAAAAAAAAAGTGTAAAAAAATAGGAAAAAAGCATTTGATTGACAAGTGATTGTGGGCATGTGAAAAGCAGGAAGACCACAACAATGAGCACTTGACAAAAAAAAATCTAAAAAATAAATAAACATGTGGGTGGGTTAAACAAAGAAGGGGACAAGCAAGCAAGGAAAGGCTTAAAGTTGAGTGGAGAGAGGTGGTATGAAGAGAAGTGTGTGGAAGTGAGATAAGGGAAAGGGTCAGAATGGGAGCAAGAAAAAGGCAGTATGGAACGGTCAGAAAAAAAAAAGAAAAACAAAATTAACAGACAAGATCAATAGACACCAACATCCAAGACCTAAATGTGGATGAAAATGTGCAGCCAGACATCCGGACTAAGTGATGAGAAGCAGGAGGCAGGGACTGAGGGAAGGCCAAAGGATTAACAGTCCTACACACCTCTCCCACATGCAGTCAGCACACACACACACACACACACACTCTCCCATCACTTTCTCTACTGTGAGGCCAATGGCTGGAAGATGATTCTCTGTGTTTGATGTAGTTCTTCAAAGAGATCCATTGAACTGCAGCTGTTGCTCTCTTTTACACGCTTTGCTGTTTTACCCTTGAGAATGGGAAATGAACCACAAAAAGCCCTCATCATACTCTAGTCTGTTGGCCACACTCGCAGCAAAGTAGTGTGAGTATACAGCATGTTGGATAGTGTTGGTCTGGACAGATTTTAACCCAAATGTCTGAGATTTTGATAATGCAAAACTTTTTTTACGAAGATACAGAGCGGGGGCTTTTATTGCTCCACCTTATTTTAGAGGACGATAATGTTGTCCATCCGAAAGCAGGTAAATGTTTTAGAAAAACATAAATGACAGCTGATAACATATAAAAAAATGCAAATCTGTGAAGTCTTAGGATTCCAGAATTGTTCAGTGGTAGATATCTTGTGCTCAAATTGTCATTAAACTGTCTAGATGTGGCATTTAGGACAGATAGAAACAGAGATGTACAAGTCTTTGAAAGAAGGGAGCATCATTTCACAAAACAACACTTAAATTCTTCTGTTAAACATCAGCGGATACTAAAACACATTTTCTTTGAGTAATAAGCAGTAAGATTTGTAGATTGAAAAGAACTATCTCATTGTATGTGTGACAATCTGAAAAATCTAAACATGATTTCGTTAAAAAGCACCACTCGAAGGGAAATTGGTTTTCTTGCCCCTCTGTATGGAGGTCAGAGGTCAACTACTGAATAACAACCCCTGTAACTGGTGAGATTAAGGCCAGACTGGAGAGATTTTTTGGAGAGTTTCGACAAAAAGCAGAATATCTAGCAATCTCATAGGAACAATATAGAGCTTTATTTCAAACAGCTAATTGGATGAAATTATAGCATTCATGTCCTTCATGATTACATATAGCATGAATTCTGGTTGAGGGGAGGGAGATAGCAGCAAAAACGATTTGTATTTTTGTTTTTTGCCACATGTGGGGTGCCAAACACGCTATTAACAACACGCTGTCAGATTATCACTTAAATGATCTAAAAAAAAAAACAATTGGCCATGTCCATATTCAGCAGACATAGAGCACATAGCATTAATTTGGAGTCGTGTTTCTGGACACCTGATGAAGTTAAGTTCAATATTCACTTTCTTTTTAGCTCTGTTTTGGTCTCCACTAACTCCATAAATTATCTGTCACTTTTGCTGCTAAATCCTTCACTTTGTTTATCAGCTAATTACTAACTTTGTCAGTATATCTGTCCTTTTTCGTTCTAAACAGCTGCCTGCTGCTGCTGTAAAAGTGGTTGATTAAAGTGCTGAGAGTGAAGCAGACGGTAAGTTTGTGGTAAAAAAAACAAAACACGTGCTAAAGCCCTAAAAGATGTTGGAAGACGGAACTGCAGACTTGGGTGATAATTCTTGGGATCATCATACAATTGACACCTTTACAAATACATATAGTTGTTTGATACACAGTTAATAAAAGCAATTGTTAATAAAAATACTGATTGGTGAAGTTTTAGAAAACAAGTGGTGAAATAGCAAGAGAGAGGCACTAAATCTCTCTAATACTAATCAAAATGTTGCACAGGACAGAAGTGTTGGTGAGGTATTTTGTTGTACTACCAATCCAGGGTTTGGAGGGATTGTGTGTAAAAGTAAAGCTGCAATGATGACCACCCTGTCAAAAAACTGAAGAAATAATCCCATGTTTGGGACTTATGTATTTAGGCCAGCACTGAAACAGCTGTCAGTGTCTTGCTGAAGGACTCTTAGGATGGTTATACATCATGCATCACACCATCCACACAGTTCAAGTATTAAAACTCAATTTATTTCAGACCTGAGATCCCTGTAAGCAACCTATAGGAGTTAATAGATAAGAAGAAAAGACAGCAACGCTGGCTGATGGACAGTCTCTTTAACCTTGGGGCCTGCCTGTCACCTTAATGGCCTGTGGGAAAAAGTCAGTATTACCTATTGGAAAACTGCCAGTGCTTATACCAAGAGTTGTGTCTCTTGAATTAAAGCTGAGGGCTTTTGAAAGAAGAAGACAAAGAAGACCTGGGTGCCAAAATAAGTCGAGTGCAGTCAGAGATTCTATTAACTGCTTGTTTGTTTACCTCTTTAAGGCCAGGATCACACATAATCAATAATGCATTTATGTTGTTTTAAATTGTTGAGCTCTACACCCCTGGATCAAATGCAGCGAGATGAAACTCGTTAGGCCCAGTTAGCCGATTTAGCAGCACAGCAAACATTTATACCGCAGCTATGGTTCACTGATGAAATGTTTTCATCACTGAAATTTCCCTGGGAGGAACAAACAGGAGAAATGACTTCAGTCTGCATACATTAACAGTTTAAAAGCTGAATAAATCCAATGTACAAAACACCTTTATGCCCACAAACTGAAAACAGAAAGATGCTGCGTCCAAATCAATGAACTTCTATCTGAGAGCGAAGCATTCAGAATGTCATCCTGGCCTGAAAAAGAGATGCGAGGACTCATGTGGGTTAAGTGGCGCATATGCCACAAGATTCCTTTCATTAGCTCCTGATTAACGGGAACCAGTGGTGGTGGGGAGCGAAAATCAGCACTAATGTGCGGCAAAGCACTGGCTAATCATACTTGGCCTTTGCCATCAAAACCCACTAATGAGTGATGGCCGCTGGGCACAATATGTTGTTCAGCACTGCTAAAATGTGAGTTATAGTAGGTGTCAGTTCTCAAAACAAACACAGGCACATCTGCATGAAGACACACAGTATCAACACACACTCTACATGTATGCATGATAAGACGTGTGCTAAATGTCTGATAATTCCCTTCACTTTATCTCTCCTCTTGACCACATATATAAATGTATGTATGCAATATGAGAGGAATCACATCTCTAGTCCTTTCATGCAAGCTGTTCTAAAAACAGCGGTTCCCAACCTGAGAGTAAGAGACAGAGAAAGAAGGAAAAATAAATCTGCTACACAAAATTAAGTTTATTTTTATTCTCACTTTTCTTAAATCCAGTGCCTGGAATTTTTAGCTGCTTATGAAACATTTTCTGGAGCTCTAACTGCAGAGGCGAAGCTGTTTCCAAGCAGCGGGGAGTGCGGCGGAGGCAGCATGTAACCTAACATTCAATGTATGAAGAATACTAAAAAAATGTAATAATTTCTTTTTATCTTATCTTTTTATTCCTTTTTTTGTGTTATCGTCGTCATATTACAGCTATTAGTATTACATAGGATACACTACTGCATTTGTCCACAGGGGTCGCCAAAATCAACACAAAATGAAAGTTCCATGTAGTTCCTTTAAATCCGCACTTGCTTTTTACGAACTGCCAGAATTTTACCTGTACAGGACTGCAAAACTGCACAACTTAAGTAATATGAGAAGGGAACATCACTATTTGGTTGAACTGCTAATAGCTGATACATTGGCTCATGGTTTGGTTATAATTGATGCTGAAATGTTTTGGAACCAGTGCACTAAATCATGTCCAGTAATTGTTGGATTGGGGAAAAAAAAGAAAAAAAAAACATTAGCAACAGCTATGGAAGACTCATCAGCAGAAAACAAAACAAGAAATTCTCTCATTATAAGCAAATGCAAAAATATCACAGTAATGAGTGTTTGGTACCAAAGATTGAAACTTCATTTAAGAAATAACAAAGATCTGCTGAATTGTAATATAAACTTTTTATTAGCCTCTAAATTAGTCTCTCTCTCTCTCACTCTCTCTCTCTCTCTCTTACACACACACACACGCAATCAGATACAGTAAACCCCTCAAATCAGCGTGCCCATTTCAGCCCTGCAATATAGGATCCAGTTTAACGTGACAACAATTTAATTCAAGCTATTCTGATCAGGCTCTTTGGGAGAAACAGAATGAGGCTGCAGGAGGAGAAGGCAGGACTGACATTTATTCAGTGCAAATAGTAGATGAAAATACCTTGGACTGATTCTCTTCCTTTTCTGGCATGCATTATTACTGCAGGCAGGAATTGCGTGCGTGTGTGAGTGTGTGTGCCTATTATTCTAAGTGTGAAGAAAATTGTTAGATTTAGGAGAAAGAAAACAAACACATTTTAGGGAGAAATGGGGCTATTGGCCTGTCCTCGCAATCCTCACAAAGTTAGAAAGAATTAATGTGATTAGGGGAAACAGTAAACAAAGTAGCATTCACACTGTTGCCTGAGAAAACAAGTCATACGGTCAGCATCGCCAGTCAAGTGATTCTGATAAACGCTATAAAAGTGACCTATTCAGTTCACTGAGAAACTGCATCTTTATAATGTCTGGTTTGTGTAATCCCACTATAAACAGGATATTGTGTCAGGACACACCAGGCAGAGGAAGTGTCCAAAACTGGCTGTGACAAACAAAAGGCAGGGAAGACTGTTTGCTCCTGGGTGTAAAAGCAATTCACTGTGAAATGTTTTGCAGAAACATTCGAGTTCTTCAAAATAAATGAATTCCAGCCACCAGGATGCAGTCACGAAGTCTTGGGTAATGCACTCACAAAAATGACTTGAAAATGACTGAAACTGTGAAGTTACAGCTTGTATAGCATGATGGAAAGGCTTTTCAGGAACAAACAATGAAATCATATTTTAGAAAAACTATTTTTCATCGGTGAAATTATCTTTTATCTAAATCTTTTTCACTGAATTAAACTATAAAACTGTGTTGTTATTACTATTTATTGTCAGCATTTTTCAGCAATATCCATTTAATATATTTTGTTCTATTTTTACCTCTTTATATTAGAAATTTTCATTGTTACAGGCAGGGCCTGTCATTGTTGTGTGGCATCATCGACCCCCGTGTACATGGGATTCACAAGAAATGATACAGGCATGTAATTTATTGTTCCTGTTTGTAATTTTATCTAATTTCTTACCCTTGTGGTGAACTGAAGTGAATGCTATTAGATAAAGTATGAAGATGTAATACAGCAGTGAGTTACTGCTGATGGAAACTAAAACAATTCCCTCTCATTAAAAGTGTTTAATATGCGAACCACAGGTTGGCTTTTATCATGAAGCAGCTACAGGAAACACAATTTATTTATCACCAACTGGGGTTAGCACCGGAGTCGATCACACATTAAAAATGCTTCTACAACAAGACACTGGTTATTCTCTGAGCTTCTTGTCAGTGGATCAGAACTGAATTTTACAACAGAGGACTGGAACAAGGAGGCGCAGTCAAAGTGAACTGTGAGGGGAAGAATTGCAGGGAACAGACCGCACACCTCCAACTCCTCATTACGGTCACAAACTTCTTCCACTGTGCTCTGCTGTCAGATAAAGCAACTGACTTAAGAGAATCATGGGAAATGAAGGGAAATTAACGCGTCATTATTCAGTAGTTGCTTCTTGTAGCTGCTGTAAAGCAAAAGTTATATAGTCTCATTATAGGTTTCTGTTCACAGAAATCATTCCTTGTGCTTCCTGCAGTAAAAGTGGGTTAAGCATTAATTGTCGAGAGCAAAATTGGACACTAAACCCTTTTCTCCTGCTCTCTTACCAAAATCACTCCCTCATTCACCGCTAGACCGATAGACACTGAGCAGTTTACTCTATAGTAAGCATGAAATTAAAACACTCACTCAAACAACTTTCAGCATCTATAAAATGCAACACATTGTTTTGTGTAAGCTACATGTCATGCACATTACTATTCTCACCTCACTGTGGTATTATGGAAAGCTATATAGATGTATTACTATGTATTTATATATACTATATAAATGTGACTCTTAAATAAGAGTATATGTTATATATATATAGATATAAATAGTTATTTCAGACAGAGCATAGGACTAAAAAAATCTACTCAAAAGATAAAAGTTTTAAAATATTTTCTACCCAGGCTTTCTCAGTCACAGGCTTGTGGACAAAAGACCACATTCACATTCCAGCCCAGGTGTAAAGACGTAAGTCTCATTAGATCACTAACATGAACACCAGCGGGACTCTGGGCCCTGATGACTCGGATCAATAACCACTGTACTACTTCATCTCAGCTTTGAGGCGAGACAATGAGATTTGATTCACAAACACACACGACTACATCCAATGTAAGTTATTATGTGAACACCTGGTTTTCATTCCCCACTGCAGCAAAAGGTAAAAGTTCTGAAAGTTTAACATCTGTTTCCCTAATTTAAATCAGTGGAGGTGGAATTTACAACCAATCTCTCACTGAAAGCAAGGACCGTCTAATTTGCCCTCTACTGCCACGATGCGAGCACAGCATTACTCTGGGGAGTGAATTCAATTGACGGACCCTAAATAAGAAAGCAGGAGTGGTAGTGTGTGTACCTTAAGGTGTTGAGTATAAAGATGCAGTGAAAAATAAAAATAGACATATAGATACAGTATATAAGAAAGGGAGAAAGAAATATTTTTGAACTGTTAACATTATTATAGCTCATCATGCTCTGCTGTACATACATTAAAACCAAATGATTAAATAACTTCACAGGGATTAATAATTGCAAATAGCTTGTTTAATAATAATTTGTGTGGTTTATAGGCATAATCCAATGTGTCTATTCACACAAATAAAGAGACTGACTGGAACTGAATTCAGAGGAAGTAAGTTTGGTTTATATGAGTTGTATATCTCTATATATGTATATTGTATATATCTATATATGCACACACAGAGCATAGAAAGCAAACCAATACAGAGACAAACAGATATTCTTTAGAATTCCAGCTCCTGACAGTTGTTGCCATTCTTGTTCCACACAAATAAAATAAAATATCCACTATTGTCTGCTGAGCTGTTAGTTATCCTCATATTTTCAACTCTACTTTTATTATTTTCACTCCTTTCCATCTCTCCCAAAGTGTGCGCAGAGAAAATAACAAATAACGATGTATTATTCAAGAGAAGCGAAATGCATAAATACATTAGAAAGTCTCAAAACACAGACCCTTGTCTGGTATTAAACAGGTGTGTGTGTGTGTGTGTGTGTGTGTGTGTGTGTGTGTGTGTCCAGAAATCATTGTTTTGCCTGCAGGTTTTAAAGAGGTGAATACTGTGAAAGATAGTGTGAAAGAGAGAGACAGAGAGTGAGAAAGACGAGGAAGACTTGTCCTACAAGTATCAATAGCAGCAGATGAGTGGAACAGTGAGTTAAGATGGATGCAGGGTTCCAGCAGCAAGCTCATAATAATCTTTTTACGTGCATGTGTGTGTGTTTGTGTGTGTGTGTGGTGAAGGACGATAACAATAATGTATATTCTCCAATCTATCTGTTTGAAAAATGTGTACAATGTATGTATATTTCACTAAGTATGCCTGTCCGTGTGTGTGTGTTTACATGCATGAGGGTATAAATACAGTGTCAGTACACACACACACACACACACACATACACAGAGTCAGTCTGTCAGGTTCTGCATGTTATGGTTATGAATACCAAGCAAGAGTCAATGCCCGAGGGAAATGAAAGCACGAAAACCGAGTTATTTACAATGACCTCTCGCCCTGTGTGTGACTGTGTGTGTGTGTGTGTGTGTGTGTGTGTGTGTGCACATAAATGTGTTCAACAATCACCCCGAAGAAATTTGATTACTCTCTGCATTTTGGTGTGTGTGTGTGTGTGTGTGTGTGTGTGTGTGTGTGTGCATGTTACTACTGATGAGAGTAGCAGCAAGAAACAGAAATACATTTTGTCTTAAAATCTCAAAGTGGCAAATGGAAGAGAAGGAAGGAACCGAGGGAGAGGAAGAAGTGGCGAGAGCGAGACTGAGTTATTTTTGGCTGGTCAGCGCACAAAGGGTGAAATGAGAGAGACATGATGAAGAACGGACTCAAAAGACAGACAGCGAAAAAGGGAGGCAATAAATGTGGGATAAAAAGAGGGATGGACAATGAGAGAAGAAGATGGAGGGTGAAGGAAGGAAGGAAAAGAGAAGAAAAAATCTGGGAGAAAACCAAGGAAGGAGATAAAAGGAATGTGAAAGGATAAAAAGAGGGAAATAAGGGAGAATAAGAGGAGGAAGGGAAGAAGTACAGAAGGAATAATAAGAGAAAAAGAGAGAAGGCAAAAAGGGAAAAAAGCAGGCACAGAGGTAGAGATGAAAATAACCGTCAGTTAGACTGTGCAGAACACTGTTATCTGCTCTGGCAAAGCCAAAAGTCATCTCCAGCATCTACAGCTATTACCACCAGTCCATTGTCACCTGGGGCAACTGGGCGTGTCATCAGGGTAACAAAAGAGATCATCAGAGCATGAGCAGAAAGTGAAACAGACGAAAAGTAAGAAGAGGAAGAGGAAGGGGGTATGTAGCGTAAAGGAGGAATAAAGCAGGCTGGCTTTTATCTCCTGCCTCTCCAGCTCTGCTCCAGAATGAGGGTTTTGCTTGCAGGACATTTTCCAAAACCTTCCCTCCCAGCCAGCTTTGGGCCCTACAAGGGGATAAATCAGGGCTTTACCCGGCCCAGCCCAGACACCTTAACAACCAGCCAGACCAGCACCAGACAAAAGACAAAAAGTACAGCTGGGATAACAAGCTCAGGCCAGAGAGGATTTTAGCTTTTCTGTGAAAAAACGTCAAAATCTGTTTATTCGGGTTTCCTTTAATATACACAAAAAGAACACATTCAGTAAAGTAAAACGGTATAATATGCAAAAAACACATTCATTAATCATGATTTGATTTCCAGGAGAGGATACTGGAAAATAAATCAAAATACTGTGAAAATCTTACTGATATGTTCAAGTAAATGTCTCCTCATTCAGTTGATAGAAAATGTAATCTGGCCAGCAATATGGCTGCTATATAACATATTTTCAAATGCGAATTAGTTGTATATGAGAAAGGTTACTCCTTTCAAGTAATGACTACAGAAAATGAATGCAGCTGCATCAAATCACTGAAAAGCTCTGAAATGTTCAATGTCTCTTTGAGTAAATACCTCCAGTTGCAGCACATACTTTAACTTTAAGACGGAGAGGTTCACATCCTCCAAGTATTGGATCTGACTGCCTGCAGTATGTTAGAGCAGACAGAGCAGCAGGTGTGGAGTACTGATGCCTTTCTCCTTTTACTGTGAGGACACAAGTGTGTGTCGGTGCTGGAGAGATAAAGCCCTTTCTAAAGCAAAGAGAGAGAGTAAAGAGTGGACTGATAGAGTCGGAGGCGGCGGGCCGTGCTTATGGCCAACTCTCAAGAAGACACATGCACACACACACAAAATCAATCTCCATTGATCACCCTCTCAAACCCCAGTCACCTCACTCACACGCACACACACTCCACTTTTTTTTTTTGCATTACTTGTTGCAGTCCTTTAAGAAGAAAAAGAAAAAGTAAAAAAGAATGAAAAGTCCATGTTCCACTAGAGTGGCCACACAAGATGAGTTCTGCAGCACTTCTGTGGTTCTCCCTGGGAAAGGGAGTGTATTTACCACTCTGCTCCAAGTTCAATATTAGGAAAGCCAACATGGTGCATGTTCCCTAGCTGATTGTAGCGTGTGCATGCCCATACACACACCAATATGCACACACATACACACAGTTGCCCAAATGTCTCTTGTCTCTCTGAAGCAGAAAGTGCTTCTGCTGGCTGTTTCTCTCTCTCTCTCTCTCTCTCTGCCTCTGAGTTCTTTCCTTCTTAACTGACCGCTTTTTTCTCCCCCCCTTGTGTTGTTATCAGGCACTCCTGTTGGGCCAATTTAAACACGGCTTCTCCTTTTAATTTCAATAATATCAGAGGCCATTATCTGCTCACTGCCTGCCTGCTTGACCACCAGAAATGTAACCCCGCCTATCATAAATCATCCATCTAGAACAAAAGGAAGATAATGAAGAAGCTGGCGCGGAGCTGGTCTGAACTATTAAGGGCCAGGTTATGTGGATATTAGAGTGGAGCACTGGGGGCAACTAAGTGCCCACGTCTCAACGATGTGTGGGTCATTTTGTCCTGCCCTCAGGAGGGGACTTACACTGTTACCTTGGCACTTAACTGTTGTAATAGCCAGTTCAGTGTTATGAGTGAGAAAATGAATGTGGTTAAATTGGATTTTTTTTTTTGCCAAAATGGGCTGAGCTGAGCTGTGCAGTCAGAAATATATGGCCATCTGTCAGTTGAGGCGGATGTGGAACAGAGCAACATTGCTACAACAATGTCTAACAAGGCCGAGGTTGTAAAGAAGCCACCTTATATGGAGTTATGACTGCAAGCGAGCACACCCAGTATGTTGGTAAAAATCTCTCATTGCAGAGGAAAACTGTGTGCACAGCTCAGTCTGTAGGGACCTGACTTGGGAACTGGAGAAATTGTAACAGTTAAACTGTAACAATAATTTCCTAGGCTGCACATACACACACTTGCAAGGAAAAGACAGTTAACCGTTTTAAAAACTAAAACTAAACTAAAGAATCAGCTAACTAAATCAATAACTAAAGAATCAGAAAAACAGTTGAAGCGGCAGAAATGTGTCACTATGTTGATACACAAATACACAAACCTTGCCCAGAGTAAGCTTAAGCTTTAATTCACCAGTCACCCTGCCCTGTACCTGCTATTTACAGTAGTACATGTGTCAGTTCACTTGTGTTCACTTGTATGTGGCAGCCCCATCACTCTCTCACCACAGCTAACACATGCTTATAGGTCCCCAAACACACAAAGACACACTTGCATATAAGTGTGTCTTTGTGTGTTTGGGTGTGTGTAATGGAAAAATATAACAGAGAAAGTGAGAAAATTTAATTTTCTTATCAGATCATGTGACTGCTCCTGCATCCTGTCGCAATCCAACTTGACTTTTCGAAAACTGACTATTCAAAGTCTCAACAATTAACTTGGTGAGTACAACTGTATTACTGAAACGATGCTGAACTATGTAAATAGTTTTGCCTCTATGCAGATAGAAGTTTATGCATCTTTTTTTTTAATAATGGTAACATTACTAAACTACGTTAGTAAGTGGCCACTGTGAGCAGAAGAGACAATTCCAGGATAATGGTAAATGGCTGATGCTCCCGTCCTGTTTGCAAAAAAATACCCCACATCTCAGACTTGTACTTAGTGCTAACAACATACTCCATATAACTCCAGCCCCTTTAAAAAGGGATAATCTGCGAGAAAAAACTTCTTTTGTGGCAGCACTCCTGAGTGCCAGATAAGACTCCCGAGTTGATTTGAATTGGACATGACGGCTCCTCAGAACGGTAGCCAATTCACTTACCCCAATGAAAACCCGCCATTCAAATCGAATGAGTCAAACGAGGCTTCACACAAAAGCACCAATCCAACCGCCCACACTATTCTTAAAGTTAAAAGCTCTCTCCCTTCCCTCAGCTCTCTTTTCTCTCGCACTGTCTCCCGCTCTTCCTCCTTCCCATCTTTGCCTTTCTCTTTCTCCATCAGCCCTGACAACTCCATAATCTCAGCCAGAGTGACCTGTCCAGAACCTCTGCGCTGATTGAATTTATTGGAGGCAGAGGGAGAATGAGAACCTGTCACTCGGCTTCCCCTGACCTCCTAACACCCTTTCTCTCTCTCTCTGACACACACATACACACCCTGGCAGAAATGCATGTATACCATACTGCACCCTGCCTATATCTCTACCTACAGTCCCGGTCTGAACATACAAAGTACAAATGCAAATATCCTCCAGTTCAGCCATACACAAACACATAAACTAGGTTGAACCTTTCATCCAATTATCAGACTCCTTATTTTGATTCTTTGGTGCCCTTCTTTGCTGCCCTTCAAAACACTGTCTGTTGATAAGAGTCATTTTAAAATGTGTGCAGTAAAAGGTAAAAAAAACATACAGGGCTAAATATTTAGCAGTCACTTGACCATGACTGCTTGCTTTTAGTCACTTCCAACACACAATGCAACAAAAATAAATAGCCCAGGTTAAAGAAAAGGATAGCAGACTTAACAGAAAGGGAAAATATGGATGTTTTGTGATTTTTTGTGACTTACAGTCAAGAAAGAATATCTTAATTTTCATCTAACAAAAGCGCTGGTGGCCTACAGTTTAGATGTTATGGTCTCCTGCATCAGTGTCTGGCAGCTTATTCAACACATGGAGTCTGGGTTGAGTCTGTGAGCTCTGGGCAGATCCACCAATCACAGGAACGTCTCTAACCTTTGCTAATACAGTTCTAAAACTGTCAGAGTGTGCTCTGCCACAGCAAAGTGTGACTTACACTTTCCACCTATTCACTGCAGTTAACCTTTCTTCCCAGAGGAAATCAAAGGGAAGATTTGGGGCGTTCCAGAAAAAAATGTTTGCCTACATCACGTCATGGTGAATTCTGAAAGGTCTGCACTGGAATCTACTCTCGACTTTACTGCATGATGTGTGGATGCAGACGTTCTGAATAGAGTTGGTGAAAGTCTTTTACTTGGTGAGAATTTTCTGTAATACTGGAACTTAAGTTCAAGGGATCAATAAATTTGATTTTAATAATCCGATTAAATACAATTTATATAATATATAATATATATATAATATTTGCATGTGGCTTGTTCATTTTTACATGGATGACCTTATGGATCACAATGATCAGGTACTGCTTTGTCTAAACTAAACTGAGGTGAAAGAATAAGAAGCATAGCAGGTTTATTAAAAACATTTCCCCTACGTTTTACAATTTCAAAAACAGCTGTGTTATGTGCTTTTTCACTGTGTACCCTCTTACAGTACCAGTACTAGAAGGGAGGCAAGGCTACGGTGATGCACTAATTGCAGATTGAATTTTTTAATTGAACTTTTTAAATATACTACACATAATAAAAGATCCAGAGCACACTTGTTTTGGAGCTACACTCCCAAGAGGTCTGTGGATTTTTTTTCTTTAAAGGAAAAAGAGATTCAATGATTACAGGTCTAAGCTGACATAAAAAATGCCTTACAGAATCAATTTTATTGAAATTAAATTAAAATGCAGGCAAAAGAGGAACTGAAAAAAATAGAGAGAGAGAGAGAGAAAAAAACAACTTTTGACTCATTGTTGCAGATGTGACATGATAAAAGAGTGTCTGTTCCGGTGGTGACCAAGTAGTTATTATCAGCAATACTATCATTAGTATCATCATTATTATTATTTTTTACTTTATTTTTTAGCTACTGACTGCCTGCTGCTGTTGCCAGTGATAATTATGATGTTTCTGATGGCCTTAACCCTCCATAAGCCATCATTACAGCACTCGCACTACTGTCTCTCTCTGGAGTTAATACACTCCTGTATTCTGTTCACCACTCACTGAGTCAGTCACTCACTTGCTCTCGCATCCCCTCGTTCTCTAAATGTTTCATTGCTCATTCCTCTTTCAACATAATTCCCTCTCTCCCACTCCGGAGGCTTCTCCACTGTACTCTGTTCCTCCTGTCCTCTCTCTGTCCTTTATATCTCTTTATTTCCTCTCTGCCAGTGGTGAGCAGTCACCAAGCTTGTTATTAGTGCCAGGTCCAAGCCGGCACTGTAATCAGACCCCTGGAATTAGCAGTGGGCCCACACTGGCAGGCAAGCACGACGCTGACAAAACACTATAGTTATTATTGAGGCTGCTGCAATGTTGCAGCTTTGGCAGGAATCCGCTGCTCCCCTCAGAATCCTGGATCTTGATGGGCTTTGCTAAAGAGAAGCAATGAGAGGTACGGCAGGAGTATGGGCACCCACCAGGGGCTAAGGGATAAAATACACACTGGATGGCTACCAATGGGAGCGGTGAGTGGCATACTTTTTGTTTGTGAATGTGCAGGTGGTGCTTAAGCACTGGGAGAGTGGCCATATTGGAAAGACAATAGATTGGACATAATGGGAATGTGTTTTATTATTGGAGGATAAAGATAGGAATGCAAAGCCTGTTGTATTAAGACAGGGTATAATAGAAATCCATTTACTTGACAATAACAAGCAATTTAATGTCACTCAGAGACTTGCAGCTTTGTGTTTGGCTGATTAAGTTTCCGTGCTAGTTTTTTTGTCTCAAAGAGCAAAACATCTGATGTCCTATGTCTATTATTTCGTCAAAAAGCTCCATATTCACCATGCTTCAAATAGTTTATTCACCCTTTACTTCACGGCTTTGAAATTCATCTCTCTCTGTGGTTTAATGGAGAGTCTCAGTCTGGGGTCAGATTGCTTTCTGAAAATCTGTAGATTCAGTGGACTTTCTGGGATCGATTTTTTCTGGATCAAAGGCGCCAATTTGATCTGTAAAAATGTTCAAACTCTGTATACACTAATGGCAACACGCTGACATAAAACACTCGCCATTGCTAGAAGTCTTAATGATGATGATGTGTTTTTTAGGTGTGGTAATCTCATAAATACAGTTCAGCAGATGAACAGTCAAATGTGTTCAATCTCTGTTGTCTTCAAAAGCAACCCTTGTTCTTTTGAACTTTTAAAGTATTGCAAGTCCAACTTTAAACTGACTTACTTGTCCTTAACAAGTAATTACGCCTCATATTTATATTCAAATACTGATACAGGATTTCTGAAAAATATCAGATTTTTTCAGGTGCACGGGTTGGTCCGCTTTACGAACAATGCCAAGCTAAGCCATGATGACATACGTCGTGACCGCTGCCCCACAGCAGGGGACACCAGCCTCGATTGCTACCAGGGCAGTCCACGACCAACCAGGGAAGATTTCCTCTCCTCAGCCCTAACACTCATTTGTGTCTGAGCTGAAGACTCAAGAGAAAGCTCTGGTTTTTAAAGTGTCTCTCTTATCAGCTCTGAGTACTGTGTTCCTGTCTGTACTTTCAAAAATCAACCTTAATTTACTGTTTCCTGATCACTTTGAGCCGTACTGAAGGTGTGTGAAGTAAATGCAGATACAACCAAAACTCCTGCTGCTGCTACTTCACATTAAAAGCTTATCACTTGTGTGCCAGAGTGATGCTTTTATTGTGAAAAGGTTTGTCACCAAGTTTGAAGAGTTTCATTAGTAGTAACAAATTAAACTAATTAATATGGATACATTGTGCATTATTTGGTCAGTGGATCCATTTTAAAGACTGCAGGGAGGAATAGTACAAACAGCAATAACTACAGTGAGCTGAAAAGGTCTGCAGGTGACAGACTAGCACATCTCTGACATGTCATCAAGGTAAACAACTTTACCTTGCTGTGCTGTGCAGTGGAAAAATACAAGCACAATGCCAGCAGGGCTTGAATGCTTGCAGCAGTTTGTGGCCTTACTACCTTCATAACTACATGCATGCATAACTACCTTCCTTACTGTAGAATTATCTGTTTGTTACTTTGCATTGTAAGCACATAGAATTCTCTAAATTTTTCAGTTCCTTAAAAAAAGAGACGTTTTCAGATTTAAAATAAAGTGGAGACTGGCAGATGGGATCCACTTTTAAAACTCTTAAAAGAGTAGTTGGTTGTTTGGTAGGACTGTTATGTTACTTACAGCAGGGTCCCTTGCGCAGCACCTTGATGCGTCGCTGTGCCTTGCACTGGGCTTTCTCGAGCTCACACTCATTGGTGTAGGTGGATGAATCCGAGCCGCAAACAGGCGCCACAAAGGATGGACAATCCCCTCTCTTGCAAACACACTCAGCCTTGGCAGGATCAGTCGGGTCACGCTCACATACAGCGCCGAATCCGCACAACATTCCTCTGCAGCCTGCCAGACAGGAAGAAGAAAGGAGGAGATATATGAAACATCTGATCATAATATTGGTCTCACATCAAGGTCAGTTACAGAACCTCAAAGAAAGAAAGAAAAAGAAAGATAGATAGATAGATAGATAGATAGATAGATAGATAGATAGATAGATAGATAGATAGATAGATAGATAGATAGATAGATAGATAGATAGATAGATAGATAGATAGATAGATAGATAGATAGATAGATAGATACTTTATTAATCCCAAGCTGGGAAATTACAGAGTTGTCGAACCACAAACCTGCACAATAGATAGTTGAATTAAAATTTAACACTTAAATGAGCGTTATCCCAATGGTGCATTTATCATATAAACTGATTTTGCATGCACAAAGTCAAGCTAGTTAACAAACGTTAACTTCATTAGTAAATGGAAATAAAATTTATGTGTTAGTAATTGACAGGCGTGTCTGAACAGATTTATCTCAATATGCGTCACTCTCTGTGCAGACCTCTACATAGTTCAGCAACACAAATGCATCAGGGATTAAATGCAATCCTGGCGTAAAGCAAACAGATGCTCTTGATTCATTCAGGGAGAATCTATCCACCCATGCAGAGAGAGCACAGTGTGTTTTGGGCATGCTGAGCCTACTGCAGAACTTGGAAAAGCTTCAATGCTAAAAAATGCTTAAAAGTCAGCAACAACATTAAAATCAATCTACAGGCAGCAGACTGATATGCCTGAAAAGGGTTCGGTCTTTGAAATATCAGTGATCCACCATCCAGGAAAACATGGGGGGATGGTCACACAAAGACAAATCAAGGTTAGCCAAACATTTCAAGGCTACACAAGTCAAGCAACGACAACTCAAACGACTTTGATCTTAAACTTCCCACTGACTCTACAGCCTTGACCAAGTGTGAAACAGCCGACTGTAAACTTTGTCAGAGGCTGCTGAATGTGCAAAGCAAACAGGGAGTACCTGTGTGCGTATGTGCTTGTGTTGTGTGTACACAACATCAACTTAGAGCATAATTGACCCGTGTTGTGGCAGCTACAGCTGCTGTGGCTCTGCGCCCACTTTGAGGGCTGTTTGGCAGCCAGCTGGTGTGACGTCCTTGCCTCAACATTGGGAGGCATGAAAAGAGATGCTAGGCTCTCACAGGTATCCAACCTGATTGTAAATCAATGGGTGAAAGCACATAAAAGTCCAAGTCCACTCCAAAAAAGTCCTCTTAGTGGAAGGGGCAAACAACCGGCGTCACTGCTGAGGATATACATGTCACACACTCACACACACATGCACACACACAGCTATTTCTTATCACTGGCTCCCAGGCCAGGACTAAATGCAAGGCAGCATGTCCACTTGGACTCTCTGGCAGGTGGCTTTAGCAGTTCTGGATAGACAGACAGTCTGATAGACACACACACACACATACACGCATACACACACACACACATATACACAAACTCTTTGTGTGCAGCATAGACAACGGGTCCAGCATCTGCCCAAGGCATCTCATTCTGTCTGCCTCCCAACACCGAAGCACAGTGTGTGAATGTGCTCTGTGTGTGTGGAGTGACAGGCGAGGAGGCTGTTTTTGACTTGCCCACTGTTCCCTGTGGGAGAGCGCCTGACAGGTACCTGAGCTCACTCTCTTTTGTACCAGGGGGAAACAGAAGTGAGTGTGTGTGTGTATGCGCAAAGCTATCCATGAATGCATCTGTATTCCTGACAGCGTGTGTGTGTGTGTGCGTGTGTATGTGTATGAGAGAGAGGTGTAGGCATTAGATGTCTCACACACACGTGTGCGCACAAGCAGCCAGGTGCCAGGTGCTAGTATGAAGGCCTTGTCATGACTGGCCCACTGCTCTGCCATCATTTCACACCACACGCTGTCTGTGTGTGTGTGTGTGTGTGTTGTGCATGTGAGTGTCAGTGGGTGGCTCGGAGGCTGAAACCATGCGAGCCGAGTGACAAGAGGTGAAATTCAATCGAACTGTGTCAGATGTGTACAAGAGAGGAGGAGGGTGTCTGATAGTATGACAGGAAAAAAACACAGACTGAGGTTTCAGGTGATCCACCTCTGATCTCTCCATGTTTTAATGTACCAGCTACGTTTCTGAACAAAACAGGCAACACCCATGTATTCCAGCGAAGCCATAAAGCAAATCATTTTAATACTGTATTGTTTTTACAATAACTAACAAAGCAAATACAGTCAACACACCACCTGGAGGGGAAAAAAAAGTCACGCCAGCAGTGGTCTGTAACCAGATCTCTCCTGCGCTGTTTTCCTATAAGAAAAATCTCACTCTAGCCTCGAGCTTAGCTGACTGACAAAAGAGCTGAGGGTTCTGTCAAAGTGAAGGTATCAAGTGCAGGCTCTGGGCCGAGTGTACAAACTGCGTACTTATGTACTGGGAGTTCTTTCCTGCCAGAAATCCTCCTGGTACTTGAGAAAAAATACATTTGACACTTCCGATGTCTTTAGAGCAGAGGGAAACCCTCTGCAGTTAATATGAATATGTTATCTACCACGGCTGTAAACAAAAGTACACCACCAACAAAAACTTAGTCAACAATAAATCTGAACAGTGCTGGCCCTGACCCGGTGTGATTGACAAGTGATCTCTGGGAGTGCAGGCACAATAATAAAAACAGTGAGTATGTGAAAAAAATCTTCTGGAATGTGTTACCCTAATCTATTTCTAGAGCATCCAAACTCCACATAGATGTTTCCAGTTAACAGATGTGCTTATAATGAGGACAATTATGCTGTTCCACTGGGACTAATAGCCATGACCTTTGGAGATTCTTTTCTCTCCCTTGATTAGCAAAAGTGGTGTGCATGTATAACGTGCATGTGTGCGTCGGCTCTGCTGGTGTGTCCATACAAAGGAAGTGGCTTCTGGTTGAGCTGAGATGATGACAGGGGACATTATGAAAAATATGCTTCTCTTAATATGAAGCGCTTGACTGCACTGCCCTGCTGTGCTCACTGTTGACAACCGCTGAGCAATATCTTCAACAGGATGAAGGTTAATACTATATTTTGTTTTACCGTTTGGTTAGAAATACAACAACAGAAAATATAGTCCAGTTCAAGTCCATCATTCAGACTTCAGAGCTGTTTGGAAAAATATTCTTTAACCCTAGAACACTAACATATCAGTTAGTGACCATCTCTAATGTTGGGTATATTTTACCTGATATAAGAAATACTTCTCATCAAAATATATTCAACAATACATACATTGTTTTCCCCTATGCAACGTCTGATAAAAAAAAAAAGGTATCATGGGGGACCCTATAAAAACTATAAAGACTACAATCACGTGGGTGAAAATCACCCGACATTAGTGTTCTAGGGTTAAAGGTTTGTGCTTTTGTATACAGAAAACCTAAAGTCACTTCCAGCATGAATGTAAGCTCTGCAATTATTTGTGCAAATGTCTTTTTCACTGCAATGAGTGTGTATATGTGTGTGTGTGTGTTCGGTCCATGTAAGTGTACAAAGTAATCTCCAGCCCTGCAGCGTTAAGAGCTTCACTTAATGCTTCTTTTTTTTTTTCAAGCTGAAGAAGAAAATCCCATTGGGAAGAAATGACAGCATGTCCAGTTTGCACTTGTCAAGGCAAACTTCTTGTCCAGGTAACACTTTATCCCATGTTTGGACGGCTCATCCATTAAATATGACACAGGGTCGGAGCGTTAAGGATGGTCTCAGAGCGTGGGTGGGTTATCAAAGGAAAGGGACTGCCCTATCGTGATTAAAGCCACAGTGAAAAACTGTCATGGTTTACGAGTTGAAAGAACATCAGGCATGGTTCTCTGGTGGCAATTTTCCAGCGATTCTATTGCCAGTTTTGATGATGTTGGATTCAGTGCGGGACTACGATGATACACATTTCAGTTGCTTTCTTTGTAGGATCAAAGCACTTTTTTTTTTTTTTTTTTTAACCACTCCACAACATTGTAAACGTAGTGGACTCAACACGGTTAGCACGGAGCCCTCTGCTTTCAAATGAGATTCCAGTTTTAAAATAGTATTTGACTGCATGCGTGGTGGATAAAAGATGCACATATAATCATGAAACATCGCATCTGTGCTATGTTTTGTGCTAGCTTTTGAACATGGATTCAGGCAGACACAGATTCAATAAATGTGCCCCAAAACCAGTAGTTTCTGTTTCTCTGAAAATGTCCCCAAAGCCTGTGTTTGTGGTGAAATGCTCTATCAGTTTCATTGTTTTGCTGCCTTGTTGCATTTACCTCAAACAAAGTGAAAAGGAGAGAAATGGACTGTCGTGGCAAGCATGAACGCTTTCAGACCCAATAAGGCTTGACAGAATCGCCTTGACAAACTCAAAATGGCTACTTTAGCGAAGGAAGACTATTCTCTGCGGGTGGAGTTGGGGGGTGGAGGGTGGGGCTACCTGTCTGGTTTTTGCATTATTTCACAGCAGTCTGGTTTGCTTCAGCTGGAGAGGAGACAAGGAGAGGTTAGGGAAGGAAAGAAGGTGCACATGAATAATTAACGGTCCTGAACTTTACATGGGCGACAAGAATAGCGGCAGAATTACCGGGGCGGCTGGGGCAGTGACGCACAAATGGCAAACGTGTTGAATAACCCGTTCAGGTGAAGCCAATTGTGCAGTGATCAGATTAAATCTGCAAACGGTGGCTTCAACATTGACTAATGACCTACTCACTGTCAGGAAATCAGGAAACGGAAGTTGATGGAGGGAGATACAGCTCGGTGGCATCGAAGCGACATCACATTAATGTTGAATGAGTCTAAATTCATTACGCTCTAGCACTCCTGGGGGACATCTTCCACTTACTTCCTAATAAAGGGAGCCTTTCTTTTCAGCTGACACTAAGTAATACAGATGTGCTACTTGGCCGGCCCGCTTTTAACAGTCCTCCTATCTCTCTGCCTCTCGCTCTCCTTCTCTCTATAAGAGGCCTTTAGCCTCTCTATCAGTGTAGCTGTGCTCGAAGACCTTCGCAGAGAGGGGACAGGTTGCTATGGCAACAGCCAGTGATGCAATCGGCACAGAGCAGCTTGCCTCATCTGGTTGGAAGTGGAAACTTTCCGTCATGCACACAGGTGGTTTATATATGTACACACACACACACACAAACACACACGCGTGCACTTCTATATGAATCTACTCATCCTACTTGATAAAAATGAATGTTTAGTTTTATTTTGCTATGATTATGTAGTTTTCTCCATCACGTTCCCTCAGTTAAATGCTTTATGGTGAAAATCTTATTTTGAAAATGTAACTCTCCCACAGTAGCAATGTGCAGCACTGAAGCTATAGGTGTGTTTTGTAGAACAGCGATAGATTGGTGCAGCATTGATTAACAATTGCAAAGAAGTCTCTTTTCTCTTTCATCAATACAAATATTTACAGCAGAGTCCATAAGTGATGTACTAGACCACTGCAAAAAAATAAATTAAGAAGGATACACTACAGTGGGCAGCAGTTACACCTGGTAAAATATCTGAAGGGAGAAAGCAACCCTACAAGGCTCCTATTGATCTCTGGTTAGTGGTCCTCAGGGGACCAATGCAGTCAATTATTGATCTTGCTGCAATCATACAACGCCCAGCGTGAAATAAAGAAAACATCTGCTCACAAAGGAGCACCCCACCTTACCAGCACTATAGGAGAAAATCACATCTTTAAACCTGTTAAATGAAAACAAAAAGGGTGAAGGAGGGAAAGAATGGAAAGTCGTTTAAAGGATTTTCAGAAGAAAACAACTTTTTTCTTGTCCTGCTTTTTCAACTGCGCTGTTCTTATCAGGGTAACAGCAGAATGAGCAAATTGACAAAAACAAACTGTAAAGAGCTATTCGTTTATTTTCTCTGTGACTTTAGCAGCAGTTCTCTGCTTTAAGATGGAGGTTTTTGAGTGTGTGAGTATGTCTTTGTGTGTGTGTGTGTGTGTGTGTGTGTGTGTGTGTGTGTAGGCTGGTACAGTATTTTCTCATTCCCTCACATAAAGGGGGCAATCAATTTCTTTCTCCTCCAGCTTTCTGAATGTAACACACACGCTCGTACAGCTGAGCGCCTGGGCTCTGACCTGGCTAACATGCAGGATGAACTTATTTACCAAACGGCAGCTTTTCCTCGCTGTGCACAGTTCAGACCTATGCTTTCCCGGGGAATGAGAGATAAAGTTGGTGAAAGAGTCAAGATGGGTGGATGGGACGAGAAAGCAGCAGGAAAAAAAATGCAGGAAGAGCTTTTTATTAGGAGAAATACTGCATAAGAGAAAGAAAAAGAGGTGAGTGAAAGTTGAAGCGAAATATGAGAGGCAGAGGGAAAATACCTATAATTCAAATCCTTCTTTCTGCACGTGTGCTGAGCTCAACCCAGTGAGTCAACGAAATCCTCACCAGCTGCAAAAACTCTGAGGGCTGTAGCATAATTCACACAGAAACAATTTCTTCTAGGTTTTTATGAGCAAAAGGAAAAAAAAAAACTCTAAATGTTCATTGTATGTCACTCTACAACTAGCTTCAGAAAAAGCATAGTTTTGTTTGTCGACATTGACCTTATTTACATGTCTGGATCAAAATCAATAGGTTACATTTTAAATATATGGCAGCTCAGCTTGTTAGAGGAGGCCTGCTTCTTTAGAACTAATCCATCAGCCTTTAGATCATTATATTTTCCCTGCACACTTTGTTGCTCAGTCACCTCAGCAACTGCTCTGAGATTTTGTCACTGCTATTTCTAGTCTCCCTTGGCTATGGTTTCTTTTTTCATTTTAATGAAGTCTCTCTGGTATTAAGTGTAAATAGTAAAAAAAAAAAAAAGCTTGTGAGTATACACAAATATATATTGTGCAGGTTTATTTTTTCAGTTTTAAACTAGTTCAATTTTGTTGTAAGCACGCCAGCATTTTTTCACACACAAATAAGAATTAAGTACAATAATATAGTTACGTTATAGTTACGTCAACAGAGACTGCCATCCCAAGGAAAACAAAAGCATCAATTGTTTCACCAAGTACCCCGTGTCTCCATAACCTTAACGAAGCCAGTTTCATTTCAAAGGCAAAGTCAAATGACGTCATCCCTCACATAATAAAACAATCTTTACAATGAATGACAAATTCCTTGACTAGTTCCTCACCATGTATTTCAAATGTCATCATTTGGGGAGTCTTAGGAGGAAGTATCTCATGTCAGTGCACATGTCAGTGGTTAATTAAACCAAAAGTCAACTTCAAACTGTTTTTTTTTCTTTTTAATTTTAATAAGTAAAATGTCTTACTTAAGTGAAAAAAAACTTTTCCTTAGAGCAAAGCAGTATCTGTTTCTCACCATTCGCCTATTTCCATCAACTTGGCAGGCACTGGCACCACCTCTACATCAATTTTTATTTTGTTTTTTGGCATTCGAACCATAAAGAAAATGCATTTTTCACACCTACTTGGGTGTGAGAAGTTATTCCAAAGCCTGTAGCAGTTTTCCCTTTTGTTCACTTTGTTTGGCCGTATGAGAGCACACTGATTGCCAAAGCAATTAGACTGAGACCTTGTTGAGAGAGGTTTGAAAATACGTTTCAAAACCTACCCTACAGCTGTGTATGGTGCAGGAGCGTGATCAGCCTGCTATCCAACCATAATACTGAGGGTGTTCATAAAGGGTTATGCACGTTGTGATTTATTAGTAATCTGTTGACCCCTGTTAATTTAGGTGGGAAAACTGTGTTCTCCTACGGCAAGTATGAAATCAATGAAGGCCTCAATAAGGGTTATCGTTAGTTATGGGTCACTTAAAATTCTGCAGGGCAAGAAACCAACACCTAACTCCTTATCTCCTCATGCAGACCACAGCAGAAACAATGTGGGTATTGAAATATCATGCTATCTTTTAGGTCTCAGAATGTAGCAGGTGCAGCGTCTTCATAAATCAGGCCTGAAATATGACAGCTCTTGACAGCTTAGAACATCTGCCTAATCATGCTTGTTATGGGAAAAAAATACATGAAGGGTATATGAGGAAAAACACTTGGTTATTTGTCTTGATCAGGCGGGGGACAAGAGCGGAGAAAGAAAACAGGGAGGAATGTAGTGAGTAAGATGTTGAGAATAAGATAGTGAAGGAAATCAGCACAAAAAAATGAACAACTCATCCTGACACAGTTATCGCTAGACTGCTACATAGAGAGTTGAGCCCATGACCTGTCAGTGTTAGTGCTTTCCTCTAACACACATGGTATATGCCATCTGCTAAACAGCACTGTGAGATATCCTGCAAAGATTCTACAACAGGGAGAGTGACCAAAATTTGAAAGGTTTCATCCTCTTGGCAGCAAGAATGTGCTTGATAAAATCTATAACAATGTGCACATTAGATATGTCTGGATATTTGTTTTACAGCATGAGCTATGACTCATCCTTTGAGAATAAGAATGAATGTTCACAGTTGTTGAAAAAAAGTTAAAAAGAAAGTGCTCAAGACACTTGTCAATTTTACCTGACAATGTTGGCAGACAAAATGAATGAATGAAACATTGACATTGTAGCTCTTTGACACTGGAAAGGCTCCTTATTCTGAACTGAAATAATCATGCCTTCCTCCATTAGTTGAGATACAGAGGGACCTCCCCAACCCTGGTTAAAATTCACTTAACAGCCACCTCAGCCTTGCTAGTGTTAACCATGGTCAATCCAAAGTGCTTTACAGGAAATACAACCACAATCCCCATCAGTTATAGTGCCTTGCTCCTCTCAATGACCATGGGGAATAGAACCAAGCTGTGTGTTGGCACAAACAAACTTTTTAGCTCCACAATGTTGCTGCTTTTCCATTTCTCTCCCCCACCCAATCCTATCAATAATGGAGGCATTGGTGACAGAGCCCTATTCTGTCACCTCACATCTCCTCCACCAACTCAGCAGCAGACAGTCAGACATGCTCCTCGAGAACAGATTACTGCAGGTCTGCAATATACATGAAGAAAACCAGCATGGCTGCCAGTGCACTCCTGAATTCAATTATTCAGCTAAGCCAGTATTATGAGGAGAGGAGCCCTCTTTTGTTCACATCTCAGAGCTCGTCGTCTGAGCTTACCGTCACCTCCCAGAGACCTGTGACGGACTCCATATACAAAGACTTGGTTTTCATATTACACACATGCGCATACACACACACAGGCTTGCTAATTGCAAGTGGGCATTGTGTGGGAGTGTGAGGGACAAATCACTTTCTCGCAAAGAACAAAGTCCACGCAGACATTCAGAAAATGGATGCAAAGACACGCACACGCTGACGCAGACACGCAGACGCCACGCGGAAGTGCCAAAAGCGAACGCCATCGCAGCTTCTCCACGCCTGTATTCTGCTCTTGTCCACACACTCCAGTCTCGTTCACTGCATGTCTCATCAGCGTCATCAAATGTTTCATCAGCGTTGCATTCCCTCTAACTTCATGCATTAAAAAGGAGTGTTGGTGTGTGTGAGGAGGAGGGATAGCAGAGGGTAAAACTTGCCTCTCTGTCCCTGTCACCACAGCATGCGGTTTCAGACACATTTTCTCTGCTTCATTTTCACCACACACAACTCCAGTTTCCCAGAGTACAGAAAAAGCTGTGCTGCGATGCCAGTCGGTGTGACCTCATAGCCAAACATCCCGATTAAGAGAGAGACAGCTGCTTCTCCCATAGGTCATCAGCCAAAATTAGGGTAGGCTTAGCAAATGTTTAATGATTTAGAAGATTAAATTGCCTAAAAGTTGTTTTCCCCCGGCATGTGCCTTCGACGAAGTGAAATCTAGATCCTGAGATTTTCACACAACCAAATGCCAAAACAAAAGTACTGCAGAAGAGCGCTGTGCTTGACTTCAAACTCTATAATTATTTGAAACTTTCTCGCAGAAAACACTTCATAACAGGTCTGACTGAGCTGTAGATGTGTTATTTCTTTTTGGATTTTTTTTTTTTTTTTGCGAATAAAAAGCAGAACTATCCAACTTTTTTTTATCCTGCAGTCAGCTCTCTCTTGGCATTAACCAGCATAACTTCAACCATAACTCTTGGCTCCCAAAAATCTTACTTTAAGTGGCAGTAAATGAAGATGATAAAGTATAAAGGGTGTAAGTACATTGGCTAAGTTCGCTACCCATGTTTCAATCGATAGATCTGCATTTTAAAATAACATCAGGAAATTACACTTAAAGTACAAATAAATACTGGACGATAAGGTTCAGTATTCAGGATTTCTCTTCACATTGGACAATTCTCCAGTATAAGATTTATGTTCACTGCCATTCTGTATCTATTAACCTGCATAAGCTGTATCATGTCTTCTGCTTAGCAATAGTATATTATTGGGTTATTTAGTGTTACCCATCATGTGTCCCTCTGGCAGAATGAAGACAGTAAAGACCAACTTTGTTTAATTTTCTGCCGCATCTCGCTCTCTCTGCAACCCAAAGGCTTTCTGAAAAATACTTGACACAAAAATGAAAGCTTCAGTGTGCTAAAAAAGCTGTATAATTTGATCTGTTTTCCATAACAGGCTATGGGTGACCACAGTTAATGTCCCTCAAACAGTGGGTACAGCAGAAGAGTCAGAGATAGAACTGTTGTAAGTCTTTTGATGTATTCATGTGCTGTGGGGAATGATGGTATTTGAAAATGATATTCAAGTCAGCTTTCATATGTTAAATGGTTTTTGCAAGGCCTGATTATTTTATTTTCATGAATTTCTCCCAAAACTGCACCGGTAATAAATAGGAAATTATGTTCTCCATTTCAAAATAATAACAATTAACCATTTTTAGCAGTTATTTTGTGATCATAGTTCCATGAAATACATGGAGTCCTCGATTTACGTCGGAGTTCCGTTCCTACGGACGCGATATAATGCTTTTTTCGCCATAAGTCAGAACTCATATGTGACAGACACACACATACTTGCATGATGTTGCAAACAGCTGCAATAATGAAAGTCAAAATGTTGTGTACTATGCACACACACACACACACACCGTTCATTCACCCATTCTATGTTACTCACCTACGCTAACACAGTGGTTAAATCATAATCTAGGACATAAAAACACTGTACAGTATTTGTTTTAACGTCGCAGACGCCGTACGTCGGAATGATGGAACAAGACTTTCTTAATAAATTTATGGGAGGTGGCGACGTAACCACGAAACGCTGTAGGTTGAGGACGTTGTACGTAAACCAAGGACTCCCTGTACATGAAATTCACAGAACGTAACTGTAGGGTTTGCCTTTCATTCCTTTACCAGACATTGAAATGTTCTTTTTGCTGCAAAATATGTGCTCAAATTACTGAGTTCAGTGTTTGATGGCTTAAAAATGTGACCACTTCATGTCACTTCTTTGAATTGGCCAGAATTCAATGTTACTGGTTGCTCTTGCCGGAGGGCGCTCAAGCCACTGGCAATTTCCTTTAAAGTAAAGAGCTGGAGAGGAAACTGGGCTTCCATGCTGGCTCCCAGTATGGAGAGGAGAGGGTGCTCCGTTTTTTTTTTTTAGGATTTCTGGAGGGAACCCAAGTCAGTGGCAGATGGCAGCAGGATGAGACTCACAGACAACCTGGGGAGAGCTTGGAAGGCGAGCCAGGAAGCGGCAGCTCTCAAGTGCTGAGCTGGTCTGCAGTGGATAAAAGGGAGACGGCCTCCTCCATATGCTCCTCATCGTTATGCCTAATCACAACGAGGTGCCCATACACTCAATGCCATTGTCACCAGAGGGAATTAAGAATAGTTGGAGAAGAAATGACCAAATTAGCGGGAAAATGCGTGTTGAGTTGTGTTAAAAGATGAAAAAAGGAGCCAAGTAGCCCTTTCCCAGTTGGTATTCGTATCACCATATGGGAAAAGTGAAAATAAGATGGGGGATCCTTCTTGATGTTTCCATTTGGAAGTAAATTTGAGATGCAGTGGGTAAAGGGTATTGTCTTCCCCTATAGTATATCGATTAATATACTTTCAGCTGATGTGTCCAGCTGAAAAGCTCATGCAGGAGATATCTAGCCAGAGCTTCTTCCCATCATGAGGAGTTGATGAAAGCGGCTCCTTGAGGAGATGCCTGGGCCAGCTGAGCTGTGGGTGCCCTAGTTTAGCACCCGTCCATATTACACCCATGGGCCTCCTAGCTGCTCATGGGGTTCTCCCCTCCAGTTGCTCTCCTGCCCAGACAAAGCACTACATCATCCCACTCACCTCCTCCCTTTCCTCCTCCTCCTCCTTCCACCTCTCTCCACTCTCTGATCAATAGGCCTGGCCTGTCGATCGATACAGCTACATATCACTTCATTTTCTTTTTCTCCTTCTTCCCCCTTTCACTGGCGTCCCTCCCAGCAAACCAGAGGGAAAAACTGGGGTGGAGTGCAGAGCAATGTCATTGTAAAAAGTGACCTCCTCCTCTCTCTCAGTCCCTCTTTGGTTTATTTGGTACTTGTGCAAAGTCCAAAGAGAGAGTAAAAAAGCAAATAGAGCTTGTTAAAAGGCATCTGTATTTCAGATCTGCCCAGTACATCTTAAACCCTGTTACCATCACTGCCCCACATGCACACTCACAAACACACACTTCTATACACTTTTATCACAGCCTCTCTCTGTTAATAGCCCTGAAAGGTGAATGTAGCATATGATTGTGTTATTTTCAAAAAATCGCAGTGCAGTATTACCTGCCTATCCATCAACCTGAACTTTTTCTCTAAGGTGCCTCGGAGGCCATAAGCTAACATAATGTACACATAGACACAAGGAAAGGATGGGTAAATGACAGAGAGGGGAAAAGTGCCTGGCGTACTCTCAAATTTATAGGTGGCGTCCATGCATTGCTGGCTTTAGCGTTAGTATTATAGCACCACAGGCCCCCGCAAGCTGCCGCTGTAGAATTAATTGCCAGTGACGTGAAAGTAGCACAAAAAGTGCCACGCTTTTGCGCTTTTCATTACCGTGTCGGGAGTCTTTCTGTGTGGATTTGTAATATTTTCTCAGGGAGAGGGATTGAAGGAGGGGAGGGGCAGTGTGGGCTGCGGGGATAAGTAATATGGAGCTGACTGGGAGAGTGTTTAGCTCCTCTCTGTTCATTTGTCTTCATTTCCTCTCTTTGGAACGCTTAGCCCATCCTGACCCACACCGTTGTGGCTCCACTATAAAACAGCTGTGCGCGCGAACACACAAGCGGCTGCACCTACAAGCACGCACACAAACACTTATGAGCACTTACAGTATGCAGATTAGGACATACGCGTTAACAGTCACAATCATAGCCAGGCAGTATCATCGTAATGTGTGAACCACTATACAGTATGCTTGTTTATGTAGCCAGTAAGAAACACACACAAACACATCTCAGAGATGCACCAGGGCCCAGCGGGAAGTTTAGAAAATGGTTGGCAGGCTGGCAGCCACACTTTTGGTTCCCAAATTTGACAGAATGGTCACCATATTTTATTTGTTTATAAAAGGATGATAACGGTTCTGTGTATTCATGCCCCATATTTTAGCCAGGAGAAAGTGATATCATGACTGGTTAGCATTGTAACAAATTTCTGTATGGTTCTTTCCCTCTGTCTGTCACACACAGCGGCAAATGAACTGTATTTCACTGAAAAGAAGTGGCATTTTTAAATAAAACAAACAGTGAGGAAATAAAGTCAATGTGTTTGGATTGCATATTTGCAGTGTGATGTATTTAGGGAAAAGATCTGCTCTGTCAGTATGTGGTGTGGTACACATTTGTGTAAGCAGGGATGGTACAATATAAAATAGTGCAATTAATACGTCTGTTTTTAGCTGACTTTACCAAGCACTTTTTCCAGAGACCATTAGTGACCATTAGTGTCACTGACTTGACAAGTGAGATATGGGAATGAGGTAGAAGGGTCAAACAGTGTGGATGTTAATAGAGAGCAGAGATTACAACTAGAAAGTTGGAATGATGACATCAGAAGAGAGCTTTGGGAAATATCTTAGATAAAGAAGAAACTGTTATGATTTATAATATGCATGTGTCATACTAGAGACTCATCTTAAGCTATGGGTAGTGAACTCCAGGAAGATGATTCACTTTTTCAGAGAGACAGATGAAAGAAATGCTTAGACTGCATAGAGTTCAGAGGCAAGTGGAACAGTACCTATAGTCTGCTGAATTCAAGATTAGTGTGCTCATCCCACAAAGCGTTAATAGGTTCCCCCTGCTGCTGATTCATCTTACTTCTCGTTGACCCAAGAAGAACACTCTACTCAAAGGCAATGCATATATTTTTCTGCAACATAGAAAATTGGCTGTCAACTGTGCCAACAAGGCAAAACAAGATAGTTGACGGCAGTGTAATATGGTTGCCTGGGGCAACTGGACAACTGTTACCATCGAGTCTGGTGCATATTCGTATTGCATTTCCCTGCAGTCTCTTCTGAATGTGGCTTGGCATGCCCGTGGATGCGATTATCAAATTACACCAGATTCCACTCCCAATATGCTCCACATACCTTACATAACAAGACGTTTTAAACGACCTCCCCCTACCTGCACACAGATACACATGCATTTACTAAATGCAGACAACTGGGAGGTTTGTACACGGCTACACATTGAGGCTGATTTCCGAAGACATATTTGTTTCTCTAGGGGTGAAGGAGTGTTTTGGGTATCATTAAAGAAAGTCTGTGGCCATTATAAATTAGTTTTTATTATTAAAGTGGGGGTGGAGATGTGTGTGCAGAAGACAGCAGGAGAAAAAGAAAGAAAACAACAAGGAAGATTCTATATTTCCAATCTGCACAAGACAAACGGCTTCCATGACACTAATCTCCTGTCTGTCTATTTAGACGCTCGCCACATGGCCCAATCCAAACCTCTTAACTGAGATCTAGACATGCGCACCCAAATGTACACACATCAGAAATAAAAAAACATGAATGCATTACCCAAAGCTTCATTATGTTAATTCACATTTCCATTCATGCAATGTATGGGCGGACAAAGAGGGCAGAGACTGTGCGCTGCTCTTTAATGAAGCTCTCTCCGAGGTGTCATAACACCGGAGAGTGGAGGAAACTTCGCCTAATGATATCATTAAAGACATAGCAGCGTTGGGCATGCATGTGTGTGTTTGGTGAGTGTGGTGTCTGTCTGGTTCGCTGCTACCCGCTATAACACAATAAGATCTTAAACAGCCCAGTGAGGCATTGTGTACCTTTATATTGATTGATGCCTTTTGTTTTAGTTTGTCCCTGCTTTTGCACATCAGAGGCCAATTTGAGCAACTGGACAGCAGCTCTGCAGTTGGTAGGGGGTCCAATGTCTGGTTCAAGGGAATTTCAGATGTTTGCTAACTGCGTATGAAAGCCTCTGTTAGAGTCACAAAGCATTAGTACGTGTTTTTTTTACAAAAACATTCATTAAAGTCAATCTAACATCATCTAGGAGATGTGTCTAAACGGTCTGAGAGCTGACCTGCAGTCGTGCCGTTAAATTTGCACTACACAAGGATAACTCTGACCCCAACCTCAGTAATGTGATAGTTTATTGCTTTCTGCTGGGGAAATTCTCCTTGTTTGAGCCAGAGTTTGGAGCTGACAGGAGCTCAGTGGCTTTGCTCAAAGACACTTCAGCAGCTTAGATGCTGAGACACCCTTCGTACTAAAAATCACACATTACCGGACAAACAAATAAAAAGAAAAGATTTGCAGCCTTCCAATTCTACCTGTGTTGGTTGTCAGTCTCACCAGGGGACATAGTGAGCCTCACCGCAACACGCAACAACAGTCAGAAGAACTAAATTTAATGCCTTTTCGAAAGCTGAAACAATCAGTTGATTAATCTAAAGTAAAAAAAAACAATTACTCAGAAATGGTCACAGGTTCCAACTTCTCAAATGTGAACATCTAGTTGCCGTACTGTCTACTGTGAAAGGAACTTCACTGATATTTTTGACACTTTTAACATTTTATAGACCAAATGATTAAAGAAAATAATTGATAAGAAATAATTTAGTTAGTTTAGTTAGCTGCAGCCCTCATATCCGTGGAGCGGGAAATGTTACAATTTCAGATTGTGTTGTTGTGAATTATTACTTAGTCATTTGAATAATTTTACAACCACTTATCCAGCAAGAATAATAAACATTTAGTGGTCCCAGCTTTGTAAAGATTTCCAGTTTTTCTATTTTATCACTGTATGCTGAATATTTTCAGGTTTTAGACTGTTGGACAGGCAAACAAGCAAGGCGTCCCTTGTGGCTCCGTCTTTTTTGACATCCTACACACTGAGTGATACTCGACTAATCAGTGATGAAAATGATAATGCATGATACTGCATAAAATTCAGTTGTCAAAGAAAATGCAACTGCAGTTCTTTAGGTTCAGTATTATGTCTACTTACCTGAATAGGCAAGTTTACATTTTTATTTTTGTGAATCTGATATTTTGTTCTTGTTAAATCTCAGGAGTCTAGACTCAGGAGTTCAACTACATTGTTCATTCTGTAGAGACTTTTTTTAGTCAGCAGTTTCCTGCATGCAAAATGAGAGTTTATGCATGAAATACAAAATTGTAACTGTAAAGCCAAGCTTTTTCTGTCCCACAGCATTTGCTCAGTGTAGCCTGAGGGGAGATTTACAAATCACTAACGCCAATAATCGGTGGTGTTCTGGAAGAAATCAACACTTGTGTAAAAAAAAAAAAAAGTGTCCATTGTTGCGAGATTAACTTCTACCAGCACTGATATGAAGTCACACAGGTGGAATAAAAGAAAATATATGTGCAAGCATTCGTGCACACACAGCTATGCTTCTGTATGATTATGTGGCTGTGCTCAGTTTTCATTACAAGTCTGAGCGTGGTTATTCTTTTCTACTACATGTACACGTTCTATTACCTGTCCTTGATTCTCTCTCTCTTTCTCTGGCCTACTGCAGGTGTGAGGTCGCTCGTCTAAGTGTGTTAGTTTTGCTTGTGTGTGTTTTTGTGTGTGATTGTGTGTGTGTGTCTGTGTATGAGAGGCCTCCTCGTAATGCAGCAAACAGATGGCAATCGGCTCTCTGAATGACCAAGAGCTGGTTGACTTGAGTATTTGAGGGTGCAAGACACTTCTACAATGGCTCATGGCAGGTAAAAACCAAGCATGCACACACACACACACACATACACACTTACACGATCTGACTTGGCAGTTAGCATCCAACATAATTAATAGCTGCCACAGTGTTCCCCTTTCCAAGCCAATAGTTTCCCATGACAGCGACAAAGAAAGAGAGAGAGAGAGAGAGAGATGGCTGATGTGTGCAGCATGGTGGTACGGTGTTAATGGTGTGGACCCTGGAAATTAACACTGACCCAGGGCAAATTGGTGTGTATGTGCGTGTGTGTTGTTTAGAGTTTTTAGAGTGACCTTACTTCAGGCTGTATGGACTGACTGTACTGCAGTCAGACTCAGGAACACAGGGATGTGACGTAGTGTTAAACCAATTTAAGTGACCATGGACCATTAGGTCTACAGGTCTGCATAACGGTTATAGGACGAGTTGCATTATTTAATGACTAAACTGACTTTTCCAGACTTTTACATAATATGTTAAAATGACGCAAAAGAGGAACCAAAGTGATTTTAATGGACTAAACATAAGGTCATATCAGCATGATAAGACCGTTCACGTTTAATTTTAGTCCAGCCATACAATAAGCTAAATATCTAAAATGTATATAAGATAATATAAATTGTAAATTATCTCGCCTTTCCTGTCAAAATGGATCATTTTGTCAGGAAAGACTAATAGCACACAGTAAAAGAATGATAAATGGAAAAGAGGAGAATTACTGAACAATATATAGCTAACGAAACCATTAATTAACCTTAATTTTAAATGAATGAAAGGAAACTGAAGCATGAATAGTGTGTAGCATTATGAATATGTGCAGTTTGAGAAAATAAGAATAAAAGAATATGACTTCAGCAAGTTTATATTAAAGGAAAAAAACAGGACCATCTGAAAGCCATGGGTCAGTGCTTTAAATTCACCACGAAAAATAGGAGTGAGCAATCCGAACTTTGGAGGAGCCAATTTTACTGCCTTTGCTGTAAAGTTTAACTTAGGCTAAAAGTGGAGCTGGACGAAATTAAGCCAGCTACTGTGGGTGACTTTTATGGTCGCTGTATTCATCCAACAAAATGTACAATCCAACAAACTGCCCAAACAGAACGGAAAATCACCAGAGTGTATCCAGAATCTGACTGAACAGAAGGATCGAGGGCTAAACAAAGTGCTGGATTGAGTTTGCAGTGGAGCTTAGATGTCAGGTAAATTGAGGCTGTTCCAACTGGCGAGCTTACACTTTGTTGGAAAAGTGTGGGAGTCATTCAGGTACACTTACTCTCCAAAATTAGCTGTCAGCACCATCTATAAGCTTCAAGCATACAGAGGCAGAGTTACTTGTATGAAATAGTGGACACAGATGGAAATCATATGGCCTGTGTTGACTTTACTGCCGTGATTTATGCGACACAGGTATGCATTTCCCACTGGGATTTCAAAATAAAAGAATAATCATGGAGGCGATTTACCCATAAGTCGCTTGAATTCTTCAAACCAGCTTTGGAATGAGAGACTCTCATGTAACACACACGCACACACTTACTGAATGCCAAGCAAAGTTGTGTTACACCCCACTGCTATGCCCTGTGGCAAAATGGAAAGCAGGAAGGCGATGTTTGCTTCCATGTCCAGCGGAGCCTTGACTGCTGTGTGTGGTTTTCTGTGTGAGTGAATGTGCGTCTGTGCATGAGGGCGCGTGAAATCCCATTCAGCACTGAGACAATGCATTCCAAGGCAGTTTATGTGTGTGTATGTGTGTTAATGGCCTGTGCAGCCAACGGAACAGAGTGAAAAATACTGCTGATCCATCCTCTCTAGGACACACACTTGTGTGCAACAACAAGTTAGTGCCTGCAGGTGTGTGCTACCTGTTCTTGGGACAACTTCAATGATGTGCATATTTCACCTATGACCACTGAGTGTGTGTGTGTGTGTGTGTGTGTGTGTGTGTGTGTGCAAGGTCTGATTTCAACAGACTGACAACAGAAAGAAATAAGATCAGCTTTTTATTTTTACTACAATTTTTATTACCATGTGACAGCTCTCCTTCTTTGTCAATAAGTGTGTCAAAATAAAAATGGAAATGTGTGAACACAAATGCAACAGTATGACAACAAAACATGGCTCATTCAGAGACACGTGTTTCTCTCCCTCCGCATTCTGTCCCTTTTCTCTCTGGAGCTTATCTATCACGCCGTGCACCAACCAATTTAAATGGAAAACACTTTTAATGTGCGGCAACAAACCCATCGCCTGCGAACGAGACAGTCTTTTAAAAACATATGGCATGCATGTTTCATATATTAAAGGCTTTTTGGCTGAGTGATTCAGCATCTCCCAATGTTAAGCACATATGGAAATGCAGATAAATGCTTGTCTTTGTCTCTGCAGTTTTTTTGCTTTCCACGCTCGTTCTGCAGCCGTTTTCCATTTCTACCTTTGGGAACAGAGTGGGAAGACAGAACGTGGGGAAGGTATTCATTTCTGAATCATCATCGTCTCAGTTGCATGATATGTTTCCCCCTGGAGGGCACGCTAATGATCCCTAGCCCGAATGACATATGTCTGAGGCCGATTAGGACGCCGCATCCTGACAACGTATCAACAGGGATCATGTCAGGCTAAATTAGTTAAGCTTCAGTTAGGTGGGATGGAGACAAGTTTAGAAAGTGAGAAAGGTGAAATTACATCGCAAGCATGACTTCATGAGTGATCAAATGCAAAATGAAGCCTGGAACAAATGTAGTTTTTTATTGCTTGTTATTTCATTTCAGAGCTGCAGAGACAGACTACTATGACTGACTATGCAAGGCATTCTGGGCTGCAGGTGAACTTCACTGAGCAATATCCTGCCTCGAAATTTCGTTGTGATACGAGCTGTGCTTGGCTCGGGAAAACATTACAGCATGTGTCTCCTCGCCAGCCTTTTGTTTTCTTTTCATATGGAGTGCTTTTCTGAAATCATTTGGCTGCTAACGCTGCCTTCAAGCTCTCCTCATAAGCTCCTTCTTCCAAGTTCACTAACTGTACATATAACTTGTCACCCATTCAAGTTCTTTTGGATAAAACAACCACAACGGACACTGTGACTTAGTAGCTGTTTTATTTTGGAAAGCGAGCAGGACAAAGCTTACCTAAAGCTTCCACAGAAAATGAGAAAATTGTGCATGGAGCATTTAATGTTTCCTTCAATTCATTTTCAACAATTGTGTACAAATGTCCAGGAAGACTTTAAACGTGCACATAAACAATAATCAAATCATTATACTGTACTTTTTATCCAAATAAAAAAACAACACATCACTGAATATCTCACATTAAAATATTCATTTTTTGAGCATTTGCACTGCCAATAAGATCATATCTTAGCATCTTGTAAATTGTAGGACATTCCAACTTTATGAGTCATATTAACCCCTTTGTTGGCCTGTTTGTTAGTGCTCAACATGTAATTATGATATCTCCAAAAACACTTGAAGGCAGAATAAGGTGACAGCAGTACGTGGGTTTGCTGCTGCTAAACTAGGAAAATGTGTGGAGAGTTTGTCATTGGAGAGGATGCCAGAACATTTGAGGCGAGCAGCCTTGAAATTTAGATTGCATCAGATTCTCTTTCCATTTAATGGAGTGCCAGGCTGCATTAACTTGAATCACTTAAGCTAAATGTAGGGCTATTCATATGGTAAGTGGTGCTGGGTATGTATTTTTCCAGCATGAATTTATGGATATCTGTGTAGTAAAGATATGAAAAGTAACAACTGCTTTCGTTAGGTAAAATAATGTGGAAACAGAGAGAGGGAGACCCAGGGGCCTTGTTTCCCATTATGCATGCACCGTTTTCATTTTCATATACGACAGCAGGAAATACAAAGGAGTCAGCTGGTGTTAGTGTGTGTCACCTCTGGTTAGAACATTTAATACTGTGCAGGCTACAACAGATACTTAGTTTTACTGAACAATTAATACAGAAAATGATGAAATTGTTAAGTGCATTACAGCATGACCAAGCTGAGAGCATTTAATTCAGTTCACGTTCACTCACAGTTTCTATCCTAATAATATCCCTGTCACTTTCTAAAAAGAATTTCCCCAAAGAACGGTGCTTAAGCTGCAACATATAAATCGGAATTTCTAATAACCAGCACCAAAACAGACTCATGTTAACGCTTCTAATTCTTGAATATTCTCAGGGGTTCAAATCTGTTAATACAGTGTGTGGTGTGTCTCCGATAAAGAAAGTGGTAACAAAATACAGTTTACCAGTACATTAAATATGCTTTGATAAAGCCTATCATGGTTTATGACGATTGATTCAAGATTTAATTTGTTTTTAAAGCTCTATTAAGCATTTTTTTTGCCTCTACGGAACAGAAAGAAAAGACTCCAAAGACTAAATTGTCAACTTATTTAGATGTTATAACTGATGTGTTGTGTGCAAACAGTTTTCAATTTCCACATCCTGCAGATTCACAGAAACATCATTAGCATCCCACGGAGCCATAAGACTCAACTTTATGTCCAGCTTGAGAAAACAAACAGAGCTGCAGTGTTGGGTGTTCATTTTCAGTGAGATTGGCAAGACTGCTAACCCTTTCACATTTCAGTGATAACACTTATTTCAGCTGTATGATTCACTTTTAGGCAGGCTTTACTGCAAGAATTTATGCAGAATAAAATGAGGGTTTGTTTTCTCAAACAAGACAATGATACACTCCAGTCCTTTTAAATAATTTTTATGAATACTGTATTATACTGATGGTAGGTAAGATGTCTAACTCACACCATGTCATTGTCCACCCAACTGTGATCAATATAAGCCTGATCTGCCCTGCGAAACTGAGAGCAATGCATAGCTTAGCAATGCATGGCCAAAAAAACAAATAAACACCTGCTATACCTGCACCATAGAGCTTTAGATCTACCATCACATTAATTTGATGCTTTTAGATTTATTCATTGCCTTCCCTTTACACACAGTTGATCCTTCAGGCTCTATCTCAACTCACACAATCATTTACAATAAAACATTTCCACGCATACCATACACAGTGCTGAGGTGCTCCACTGCATCACTGGCTATACAATGCCTTGTTCAAGGGCACCTCAACATACAGTTACTTAAGGTTTATTTCCACCTTTTCTTTCCCATCATGTGTGATGGATTTGTACCACCATTACTTACAACCACAGCAACCACGGGCTCACTTGTTCCATTCCCATCCTCTATCCATCCATCCATCTATCATCCATCCATCCATCCATCCATGTAACCTCTTGCACTCATGTTTTTTTTGTCTCTTTCCCATTAAGCTTTTGCTGAGTGCAGGTGTGTTCTCACCTATCTGGCTACTTTGCTTTATTATGTGACCCTGCTGTCGTGCTGAAGAGTGCACACACTGATGCTTGGGCTAAAACGCTAACAGCAGTGACATTAAATGCACCTGCACGAGCTACCCAGGGACCACAGGTTGGACCAGTCCATGATGGTCGTGGTGTGTGTTTGTGCGGGTGGGTGTGTTGAGGATGGAGAAAGGGGCGGTGGAAAGGTCATCATGAATAGTACATGAGTTTGGGTGGGGTTGGGTTGTTCAATGTCCATTACCTCCCTGCAGATGATCTCCAGCTGGTTTAGGTGGGGGGTTGTGACTGGCCAGACACTGGTGTGGTGTGTGTGTGTGTGTGTGTGTGGAGTGCTCTTCCATATTCATGCTCCAACCTTACTCATATGTATTCAGCTCCACATGAGACCATTTACATCCTGGAAATTGAGCTGGAAATAATGGGAAGTGACACGGGGATGGGAGCCTGACCTTTGACCCACACTTTTTGTGTGCATGCATGGAGGGGTGTTCAAATAAAGAGCCTTGATTGGTGTAGATAGTGGGAATTAATGCCTTGCTTGCAAAAACATGGATACAACACAGATGGCTTCAATAAAAAGTAATTCTCATAGCTGCCCTGTTGATTACATTTCAATCCAACTTCATCAGTCAACACACACAGACAGCGTCTTGCTGAATCTAAAGACGGGCACATTTTCTTCTTTTCTTGCACTGATATATTTTTTTAATATCCATCTGCCCTGCACTGAATAGTATTCAATAACTGTCAAGGCGGTCAGGTACAAATCTCTAACCATTCACTCCTTTACTGAAATGAGACCAATCAGCAGCAGGGCTGAGCCCTGTGTCTGCAATGGCACAAATATCAAGGAAATCATATCAAAGAATGAAATATAACTGAATTACTGAGAGGTTTTGTATTGCTTTTACAAAAGTTTTCATGCATATGGAGGGCATGAGCAGTTCCCAATGAGCCAAATTCATTTTCTTTTATTGCTTTATGCACTCTGTAATCAGATAGTAAAATGGAAACACAGCTGGCAAAATCTTTTCAACTCAAAATTGCTTTTGGCATGATTTTGGCAAACCTTTCGGCATAAATGTTAGAATATGAATTAATTCAATGAATGGATATGATTTGGATCTAATTTTAGCTCTTTGCTGCGTTGATCTTGACTTCTCAGAAATGCCCCTATGTTATCAAAGTGCACTACTAAATGACGGGAGTACTCACACTACTGCTTCGTCATACATATGGTCACAATGACTGGAGATGTGATTCCATACAGTGTGAATCGAATTGGATATATATTGTATATATATATATATATATATATATATATATATATATATATATATCCATCTATATATATATATATCCATCTATATATATATATATATATATACTCTTGATACACTTGCTGGACTTACAACCTGGTGACAACCAGTCCCTAGTGAAACAAAAGCACATAGTTATTTTCTGCTATACTATATACTGTATGTGGAATGTGAAAAAAAAGTTTGTTATGGTTAATGGGTTACCAATTATTTTGATATAACACTAACACATTGTCTAGACTGAAATGAGAAAAACAAGGAGGAAGAAAGACATCTCACTGAAAACTGATGAAGTGGCACTGTGAAAAGAGACGAACTACCCAATCGGAGCTGAGTACGTAAATTATACACATACTCAACACAAAGTGAAAATGAGAACCTGCTGCTTTGAATCCTTGTGTGTGAACCAGCCCTAATTCAATTTCCCTTTGCATCCACAGCAAATACAATGAATCTGTCAACAACCTCTGTACCCTCATATTTGCGTAATTCAAAAACTTTTGAACTGCAGATCTCGAGTGTAAAGAATTTGTAAATTACATCTCTAACTGTATCAAATGCAAGCCTGATTTGAAACAGTGAAAAATTCAAGACCTCTCATGAGTGCTGAAGATATTTTAGTGATCGTTTGAGGGATGAGGAAAAGACAAAAGCAAATTGAGCCACTCCAACTTGAAATATGGAGATACTGGCTTGGAGAATATTGCTGATCTGAGACCAAATAGACTCAAAGTGTTCATCCTCAAGAGGGCTTTTCTAATATCACAGGCCAGTCAACTGTCAGTGCTGAGAAACGTGTCAGAAAATGTGTTGGACTGAGTTATTATCACCCCAGGTACAAGAACAGGCAGTACCAGCCCCCAGTCCCTCCACACAGATACTCCACCTGTATACTCATCTACCCCGTCTCCTTTCTCTCCCTTTATTCTTTCTCTTTGACACTTCAGTACTTCATTATTAATCTTTACACCAATTCTCTCTTCCCTCAGAACTCCTGCACACAGAAAGCACAGCAAGCCTGCACACCCACACGTGTGCACACTCTTCAATAATTGATACATTTCCCAGCACCCTGTCTAAAAATAGTCTGATCAACATAGCCCTATTCATACTGTATTTTTCCCCACAAGCGCAAAATCCAGAGTCAAGGGCAGACTGAAGACTTTGGACACAAATACTGGAACAAGAACTCATACCTCACACACACATTAATCCTTGACTCCATGGGGGTGAGAGAGACAAAAAAATGAGTGCCCGAGGAAGACGTACAATGTTGCACCTGAAGTATTAATAACACAACACTTCCTGCTTAGCACTGATCCCCTGTTGGGCCCTCAGGCATCAGCATATGGCCCCACCAACACCCAAACACATAAAGTCAAAGAGACTCTATATTAGCTTATGCAACGCAGAAGCAATCCTGCATAATCCTGGACTATGCTTGAGTCCTTATCACACTGTGGACGATCCAGAGGTTTAAAACTACAAAAAGTGTGACTTTTAGCAGAACAGGCACCAAAGAATCCCATTTTTCAAATATATTTGGTGTGCTGAATGCTTAAACCTAAAGTGGCAGAGACAGGACAAATGTTTCAGTGAATTTCCCAGAAACCAAATTAAATGAAGCAGGGAAATGATGAAAAGCCTGCAAGAAAGTTTGAGAGCACACACCTCCATTTCCAAAGTGCTGACTATTTTTGCCTCTTCTGCAGCAGGCTTTGATTTTTTTTTTCTCCTGATGCCAGGAGAAAACACGGAAAAAAAAGAAAAGAAAGAAAAGAAGAATATGTGCAAGTATAATCACTGTATGTGTAATATGTTTGGCTTAGTTTGTTAGATGAGGTTTAATATTCACATTGGTGTTAAGTTTCTTCTGTCTTCACCCAATTACACTGAATGATAATAGTACAATATATTCAGTAGTGTAAATGAGATGGTAAATAGCACCATGAGAATAATTTTTTATCACAAAGAGTGAAGGTGTAATTACATTACAGAGATCTCCAATTAGTGCCTTATCTTTCCCGAATGGTTCAAAGTTGCGTATCTGTGTGGAATACACTATGAAGTGGGTTTTTGGGTTTTTTTTTTCTTTTTTTTGATTCTCGGGAATCTCTGCACCTTCAACCACATGGCAGAAGCTCAAACTGTGAATGCAGATGGTGTGTGTGGCTCAGTTTGTGTGCATGTGTGTTAGTCATGGCAGGGAGCAGACAAATCGTGATCTTCACTTTTTAATCTGCTCACTGACACAGCCTCTGATTGTACCATCCCAGCACAGTTCATACTGTATGTGCTCATGCTAGTGTAATATATCTCTATAATATAGGTCTCAAAGTGTCAGGCACATGTGGTCCTGCAGCTCAGTGAGACGACACAACCTGAGTAATGGCTTCACTTCCAACCTGGGCCTACATATGTTTGCATTCAGAGTGAAGAGCCTCACTGAATGGCAGCAGAGCACCATGCTGTTAAACTCACTGAGCTTAAAAACACAAAAGCACTGACTGACATGAACTTTGGTGTCTTTTTATTTTAATTAGAATGCAACTGGACTTGTCAATTTCCTGCAGAGAAAACATTTCAACACTGCAAGCATACTGACTCATCTTCATGTAGGAATATGTACTGCATATGTTTCCTCCATCTGTGTTATTTCACAATCTAGACACATTAAATAGTCCTCTACTCATATATTTGTATCCATCTTCTCCCATCAGCATAATTATTGATATTAATCTGGAAAATTAAAGCTGGAATCTTGGAGTTACATCAACGTTTGATGGGGAAGTACAGTGAAGGAAATCTGTCTGACAAAAGGTCAGGGTATAAATATTTGACGATATGCATCGTCAAACACTGAAGCATCAAGGTTAATGTATATTGGTAACACAAGGTCCACTTACTTTCTGCAGCTTTCAACTGCATTTCTCAGTCTATATCGGGATAGAGTTTGTTCAGTTGCCATCACAAGCGTGGGACCAGTGTGAAACTTCATTCATGTGATAACCTGATGAAGGCTGGGGGAAGGTGTTTAATATGCTCTGGAAAAAGATTGAGAAATTGCAGATTTTTCCTTTTTTAAACAAAAAGGTAAATAGTGTTCTGTATAGTACAAAGGCATTGGGTTCCATGTAAAACTAACACCTGCACCCACAGGCTTATTCGCTTTTCACTCTATTTTGTAGTGAGAAATCACCCAGGTGCAAAAGCTTTCAGTTGATTTGGGAATTAACCTGCTTTTTCATGAAGCCTCACATTTATTTTCCCATGGTAATGTGATAATAAGCTACGAACCTACAACCGTGCATCAAACAAAACTGTGAGCTGGATGTATTATGACATGCTCATCTGTTAATCTTTCAAAATTTTATCTTCAACAGTCTGTATTTTCTTTGGTCTTATCTACGTCGTCTTCTCTGCTGCCGCAATGACCCAAATTCATCCTATCTGATCTCAAATGTTTTTTGATGCATTGTGATCTCCCTGTCCCAACCAATCGCTGTCCATCATATCTGTCTCATCCAGCAAACAGCCTCAGTGAAAGAAATAAAACTTCCACACCTTTGCAATGGGAGGTATAAACAAAAACATTTAAAATATTTAAGCGAGGCTCTGTGAATAAATTTGCAAGCATATATCTTTCTTAAATAATGCAACTACATCTTCCCATGATCTCCTGAGAAACAACAGTAAAACCCAATTCAAACCAAAGGAAGAGACTACAGGGATGGAAGCACAGGCTTGGGCTGAGTTTGTACATCCTGTCCGCACAGCCAAGTCTCCCTTTTTTAGGAAGCCAAAAGGCATTATTGTGATAATCCTGTTTTTCATTATGCACAATGCTAGCTATGTTTAATCTAGATTGAAAGCCTTTCCCTCAATAAAAAGAGAGCTGCTAAGAATTCAGACAACCGGCAGCTGAGGTGTACCTGTATGCTGCATTTAGTTCAGAGGAGTGTGCTGGGATAAAGTAAAGTGTGCAATGTCTCTGCTGATTTCTCTCCTGGCTCATTAAAACTTGATGAACCTGAACACTCCCTCTAAAAGCAGCAGCAGCTCTTTGACAGAGCAGGCCTTGACTCCTTCCATTAGCATAATGTGTTCAGTGATAGAAATGGCCACGATCATGAAGGAGACAGGATTTTAAGAAAGTTGGGCTTTCTGAATATCTTTAGACCAAGTAACTTTAAATAATGCTCACACTGTTTTTCCTATTGTTTTATTTCCCACTATGTTTCAAGATATTCTAATAAAAGCTGCACTGACCATTATTTCCATTAAAGCAATGGGTCAATTTACTGTGTGTATTGTGAAAGGTGATGCTCAAAGTGACAAAGCCACAAACAGTCACCTGACTCTGCAGATCCATTCAGCTGTATGTCGAGTTTTTTCCAGCTCATTATTTTCATTTAGCTGTCTACAATTTCACTTACTTCTGAGAGGATTAATTGCATCATTGTGTTTTGATAAAGAAAACTGAAGGAAATAATTAACAGTCGTTCACTGTATGTATTGTGAAATTCTGTGTGTGTAGATGCATTTAAATCGAGGCTCTTCTATGTACAATGCTCACAATACATCATAAACAGGCAATCACTAAATTCAAATTGACTGAAAAGCTATTGCTAAAAAAATTATCAGATATAGGCTTTGTCATAATGAAAAGTGTAGGAATTACATGATGATAAAAGGTACATATGTGATGTTTGCTTGCTTGTTACTGTATGCGGTGGCGTTAATAATGACCAGAAATCATCCTGTATGGGTGACACTTGTCTATTAAAATAAAATACTGATCATATCCCACTGTTGTGCTTGAGTACTAACTACCCAGTTATTCCTCTACTTGCCACATGTAAAGGGCATGATTTCCTGTGTGACTTTCTCCCCGGTGTTTGGAACACCAAATTTGAAACTGGATTTAGACAGAATAATAATGTGTTAAATGAATGGTCTACAGAAGAAAGTAGCAAAACAGAGTTTAGGTTATATGTCATGTTGCCAGTTGCGACTTTTAAAAAGGAAAACCTTTTTTTTTTTTTTTTTTTTTTAAAGCCGCATCTCAGAGAGTTAAATATTCATGGCTGTTTGCAAAGTTTAACTTCATGGGGACTGAGATCCGTTCAAAGGCAGCCACAGATCCCTGAACCGTCCCGGATTGGAACCTAATTCACCATGTATCACTGTTTACTCCATATGTACTACTGTTTACAGCAAAATGCCAATTTTGAGCTTATTTAGGTTTGCATAGAAAATGTATTTGGTCAGTGAGCAGCAGGGATAGACTAGATCCCATCTCCTACTTAAGTTGGTTTTATGGCGCATTCTTTGACAAACACCAATCCCTGTTTGTTTACCTGCTTTGGCTAGAGGGTGTGCTGATGCATAATAATGACAGTGCGTGTGCGGCCATATGTAAGCGTGTGCATTTGTGTGTGTCTATGTGTATTCAGTCCCTGAAGCTAGCCATCTCCTATCTCCAACACCATATCTCATCTTTTGCAGGAGGACTACTGTGACCAATCTAACACTGCCCCAGGAACAGAAAATGTGTGTGTGTGTGTGTATGTGTGTGTGTATTGACTGCCATCTGCCCTGCCACTGCCCTGCCTCTCTGTAGCAGCTCCTGACCTGTGCGGCCGTCTAACAGGAGTGCTGAACCTCGCTGCCATCTCTAACAGCACCAGTTCAGAGCCACTCCAGACGGGATAGACGAAGGGAAAAGAAAAATACCGAAAAACTCTTATCTGCTTTTATCTATAATGGAACTGGTCGGGGGGAGGAAGTGATTGAATCGTAGCATGGCATCAGATGAACCCAGCATGGTGCTGAGGTAATTGCACATTCTTCTTTTTTTCCCTTAGTGCCTCTGCTTGCACATAAAAGTCTCATTTTGAACAAGAAGAAATGTATTTCCTCTGATGGGATTGATGATGTTACATGGCTTTGACTCTCTAAATTAAATACTACCCCTTTTTGGCATAAATGTACTGACCAAATGCTGTGTTTCAGTCCAACTTAGAAAATACACTAATCACAATTCACTCTGAAACGCAGATTTGTGCTCTGCAGTGTGTTATTGGCTTAACTGATATTGCATTAAAAATCATTCAGCAATGTTGGCCTTAGATTGGATGACAGGGGACCAGCTGAGCTGCAGTATATCAGAGGCAGCAATTGGACTAACCTGTTTTAATTACATTTCTCTATCTGCTCCTGACAAATACACACATGCTCTAACACACACACAGGAAAGGTGCTAAGTCCTCCCCCCAGGCTGACAAGCCCTCAGCGCCAGGGCAAAGTGGAAGGGATTGCTGAGAGAGGGAGTAAGAGAAATAAAGAAGGAGGAGAAGGGAGGAGGGGGAGATAAATTGAAGGCAAATTTCAGTTTAGGTCAATTTCTGAACGATGACAATTTAATATTCTCAGTATGCAGGATGATGGTGCTTATGTTTGAGTTGTTGCTCAACCTGCTGTGCCCTCACTCTTCCAGTCTATTTTCTTTTTTTCTGTTCTACTATTTTTTTGTAGTTCATTCTTGCGTCTTCTTACATCTTCTTTCTTACCTTTGTATTATTTCCTTAGTTCCTTTCCTTCAATCCTCATTCTTTTTTCCTCTCAACATTTTGTTCTTTCCTTTTATGCTCAATTCTGTCTTGTCTTCCCATTTCTTATAACTATATTGCTCCATGATACTTTTCCAGTCTTTTACAAAAGTTACAAAGATGTGTTGCTTGTGAACCCTTCACACAAATCTGTGTGTATGTGCAACCCCTTGACCCGAGAAGCAAAGCACCTTTTGCAGTTTTTCCGAAAATTAGCATGTTTTAAACAATTTTGTGCAACACAAACAAGCAGTAGTGCCACTTGGTGCCCTCGGTCTCTCCATCCAACTACCATGCATGAGCCACAACTAATGGACTGAATTACACACACACACACACACACACACACACACACACACAAACTCATTATTCAGAGTGAATATGTATTCAACATTTCCTGCGGACATACACACACCTGGTAGATTGTAGACACAGTAATGGGTGCTGTGTTGTGTGTGTGTGTGTGTGTGTGTGTGTGTGTGTGTGCATGAGTTCATGTGTAGCTTGGGATTGTAGTTTAGTCTGTGGTAGTGCCTGTGTCTAGTTTACAGGGAGAGGGGTAGAGATTAAGCTAAGGAACACACACTGCAAAAAAAGTCTGCAGTCTGTAATACGATATTTCCTCAACAACATAATTTTGGCACTATGACAGCTGATTAAACGCTTATTCATCAGGCAATGTCTAAAAAGCAAGAAGCTCAACTAGTACCAGTAACAACTGAGTTCCTGAATCCACATACAACATCTTGATAAAGTGAAGGTGGAGAAATCTGTCACTTAATTCAGGAAAATTGTTCTTAAATTTCAGGAAACACACTTAGACGGTAAGACCTAAGTCTCAGTAACAACCAAATTGTTACTGTGCGATAAAGTTTTTTCAGTGTAGTGACAGGAGACAGCTGTGGGAGATGAGAGCTGTCTGACACCAGTGGGAAATGTCACACCTAATAGACATCACATGTGTAAGGACTCACACTGGATGCCTTGTTTCCTACAAGATGTGTGTGTGTCTGCGTGTGTGTGTGTGTGTGTGTGTACGCGCATGTGTGCGCATGTGTGTGCATGTGTGCATGTGTGTGTATCTGAGAGAGATATGAGCTCACTTGCAATGAAATTCCAAGTGTGTGCAGCATGTGGTAAGTGCATGGTGTGGGTAGACTGACTGAACTTAAGCGCTTTAGTTATTCAATCATATATCAAGCAAGACACGTACATAAAACACTTAAATAAAACACATACATATGCAAGTGTGTGCTTGCAAGTGTATCGATGGTCAAGGAAGTAAAAAACACATTTTACTGTATTATCACTGAGGTGATGGCACAATTCTCACAATAAAAAGCAACAATTATGCATTTGAGGAAGTCATTTCTTGCAATATTGTCATAAAAAACTATTTTTCCTTTTGAAAAGATTTATACTTTCACAAAGTTGGAGGACTCACAAGAGATACATTAATAGAAAGACTGTGTAGATTGATGTTGTGGGGGAGTGGTTAGCACTAAAATGGCATTTTTTGCAGTGTAACCCTTTACCCTGACCTTAAAGAGGGCTGGACCAAATATCTATTTACAGTAAATGCAGCACTTCCCTCAGATTTCAAGAGTGCACATGCACACACACAGCCACACACATAGTGTTTGCCTTCGGTGACACCAACCCCTAATTATGGAGTTACAGAGTGTACTGGGGTGCAAGAGACTCTGGTGGAAAAACAAGCTCAAATGAACAAGTGCTGAGCAGATATACGGAAACACACACACCAGCCTGCCTGCTGGCTTATTATGGGAAACCTTTGACATTTTTCAAAGAATCCTCTGTTTATATGCTTATCACATTGTGTGACTGTGGAAGCTTATTATTCACACAACATAAAACCTGTTCAAATAACCATATCACAGAGCCACACACACACACCGAGACACACGTTCATATGTGGGTACAGTCAAGGAACACAATAACTTCCATCTTTCTTTCTCACAAAAAATAAACACAACAGCTAAATTGTTCAAATTGCCATCAATTCTTCATTCTATTTCTATTTCTCTCCCGCTTCTTTTGTCTCTCCCTCTCTCTCTCATTATGGAAATGAGCAAGAAAGCAGATGTGCGAGGTTGTTGGAATACTAAGCACACGCTCTCTGTTGTCTCTCGTAGACACACTCCGAGGTGTATGGCTAAGAAACTAAGGGCAATATGATGAGTTAAATGCATGGGAAGCGAACAAAACAATATACGCAGAAAGCCAGCATTGGGGGAAATTAATTGCCCTCCCTTCACACAGAGTACACAAAACAGATTTTCTTTTCTCATGAACTATTTCTTCTCAGACAGATGCAGTAGACAGATAGATACACAGATAGATAGATCATGATCCTTCTGAATATAATAGCTGTTTTCTTCCACACTGCTTTTGCAGCACAGCTGAAGACCCATGATTGGTTGGAAACAGGAAGGGAGAGCTTTCTCACACTGGATGCCAAAGTGATGATTTATATTTTAAACTGAATGGCTGCTTATCTCTGCTGCTTGAATGCTGACCACTTAAGCCCAAATTATATTTCTGACATCCCCACAGTCACAAGGGTCTGTGTGACTTAACTATTTTCACCTGTTGGGGTCTGCAGCCCAAATTTACGAAAATGTGGGGCGTATGCACATACAAGCACAGCAATTGCACATGCATGGAAGATGCCAGCGTACTGTATGCAGACACTCAGTGGAGTATGCAAAGAATCACATGCATGTCTCTACAGCAGAGCAATTACAGCGTCACGACCCACTCCAGTCAGCCCGTAAGAGCTGTGTAAGTGCCATGCCATGCCATACATCCAGTGTGAGAAAGCTCTCCCTTCCTGTTTCCAACCAATTGAGGGTCTTCAGCTGTGCTGCAAAAGTAGTGTGGAAGAAAACAGCTATTATATTCAGAAGGATCATGATCTATCTATCTATTCTATCTATAAATAGAAAGCCCAAAATTATTCATACCCCTGGCAAATTTTGACTTAAAGTTGCCATGCCACTTTTTGTTCAAATGTAAATAAAAGCTGAGAAATAATTTTTTTCCACAATGATGCCTCTTGTACATTGTCTTATTATCTTTTGGGAGAAGCCTGTGTCATTTCCGGGTCAAAAAAAAAAACTTGCTGGTTGAATAAAAATAACTTTAAGTCAAAATTTGCCAGGGTATGAATAATTTCGGACTTGACTGTAGCTATTCCAGTCGAATGTCTGATTAGTTCAATCCTTTATTAGATGACTATTCATTTATGCTATAGAAGGGATAGAGGCCACTGAACAAGTTGAAAAACAAGTTGAAAATTGAAGGCAACATGGCGAATGGTCTGATAAATCAACTTTTTCTTGTTTGTGCATTATTGTTCTTTTGGAGTGCAGGAAAAGGAAAGTCCTCGAGGAAAACTAATCTTGGAAATATACTCAGCTGACACAAGATCAAGAAGGATCATCTACAAATTATCATGGTGTTTAAGTGTTCTAGTAGATACCAAATACGTCTTTATCTTTACGCACAAGACATTACCATTAAGTATAAAATTTATAATGACACTATCTTAAGATGCTATCTTAAGATGTTGGCATAAGGCGCTGATTTAATATATACAATATGTATATATTCATTCATTTACATAGACATAACCTTCTGTATCATTAATGTGAGACTTTGCGTTCAGTCCTCAAAAAGTTTACAAGGTCCTATGTATGCAGATTGTGAGAGAAGGTATTATGGAAAAAAGACTTGGTGTCTAATTAAAAATGCAGCTGATTCATTAAATAACACTTACAGAGTGAACCTGAAAAGGGCTTTGTCTGCCTTGTATGTCGACATTTTGAGATACCAGTACTCAGAAGTCAATGTCGTTCAATTTTCCATATTTCTGCATCGCATAAATGTTGTGTCTCAGTGGCCTCTCTGTGTCTACATGAGGAAACCATGGTCCACTGGAGGAAGAAGCCAGCAAGCAGGACTCAGCGAACACAGCATGTAACATATATGCATACATATAATTTACATAAATTCCCCAGAGACATGCATACACGCTATCGGACTTTGACAGGTGGGCTAACAATGTAATGTGTCTTTACACTCCACTATGCCCGTAGCTGGCTCTGTGCCACAGTGTAACATATAATATGTTGTCTGCCTTCACTCTTCCAGCTACAAGATATACTGAACATACACTGTATATTATCACGTCTGTATATTTGTATGTGTTTCTTTGGGCTGAGGGAAAGAGCCGGGCAGAAACGTCCAAATTATAGTGATTTATGGTCCTTTTTTCTTTGTTTCTCTCTCTGTCTCAATATCGCTTGCCCTCTGTCTTGCTCTCTGCCATCATAAATATTATCAAAGCTCAGTGAGAGGGCAGCAATCAGCACGCTATATGGAGACATATAGTGTATCTGTGTCTCTAAATATCGTGTGTGTGCGTGTGCATCGTAAATGGTGTCGTTGACATGCTGCCGGGCCATGTGTCGGTGTGCTTTAATTGTGTCCAGTAAAGCAGAACACATATATTCAACATGCACAGCTTCTGGTTGATGTCACGGCTTCCAGGTCCGGATGTCAAATGCAAGAGGATGACGACAACACATCTAGGCAAAGAGCTACCCACTGTGTGTATGTGTGTGTTAACATAGTGGGTGAGATTTCCCACTCACCACAGATGGAGCAACCATACGAGCAGTGAATTATGAATAGGCTGTTTACCAGCACGGAAGTACTGGGCTCCACTGAGACTCCATGGAGTGGCCCACAACTAGTTGTGCACCTGGTTGCCCTGACAACCCTCAATAAATGAATAAATATACAAAGGACAAACAAACAAACTAATATCTCCACTTTAAATGTGGAAAACTCCCTGTGTGTGTGTGTTCGTGTGGTGTGGAGGGGTCAGGTTGAGGGTTGGAGATACAGAATGGATAGCTTCCTGCCCTCCCCACATATGAGCATCCAAGGAACACACACAGATGAACACAAAGCCCATTCACACTGACATTCTGATGGCACACACGCACACAGACACGGATAAAAGTTGATACAGACTGTAAAATCGGATGTTCTGGATTCTGTAATGTGGGTGTGTGCCGGGAGTGTATGTGTGTTCGTGCACACATCCCGAGGTACAACTGCAATCTGTAAACAATGTTTCTGGCTGAGTGAAGAAAAACAAGAAGCAAGGGGTGAAATGTTCAAGAGAGAGTAAGAGTGTGTGTGTTTGTGTGTGTGTGTGTGTGTGTCTGACTGTTTCTGACAGAACAAGAGAGAGCAAGAGAGCACTGAACTGCAGATGCCTGACTTTCACAGCAACTGTCGCTTCTGCACAAAACTAAGACATATACAGTATCTGTGTGAAGAGTGTGGATATTGTCTGCATGGTGCAAAACGCTCCAATAACTTCCACCTCTTAATAAGGAAAACACTGTGATGCAGGACTTGCCTAATAGCAGGATATCACAGTGCAATATTGTTCAGCAACACGTTGACACGGCAAGCCACTTATTTCCCTCTAATTAACAACCTGACAATGAAATTCGTCGCACTGGTTACACTTCCCAGTGTGGTTATTTTCTGACATCGCCACCCAACAATTAAATTAGCGCCTGCCCATCATGGCTTAAAGTGGAACGACAACTGAGTCCCGATTTAAAATAACTTGCTGCTCTGTTAAGAAAAAGGAATGAATGGCCGAGGATTTCGCTGGTACCGAATAACTGCTATCAACATCAACATGCGAACAACATAGTGAGATCATTAAAAACAGAATTAGGCCATTCTGCATGTTAATAACTTCAAGTATATGACAAAGAGCAGGAGGGGTGGGCTTTCAACCATCCCTCTGCACTGCCTTGTTGAGCCATATGGGCTTCGAGAAGCAGCTAGAAACAAGTGACAGTCAATTATCTCACATGGATTCATACTGTCAATGTTTTTTTTTGTTTACTCCACTAATGTTATTATTTCTATTTCATTTCAGAGAGTCGGCACAGAGGAAATTTGTTTTATTTGTTTTATTATTATGTTTTGCTCTGCCATGAAGATAAAGGAAATCACTCATACAAAAAAATTAAGATGAATTTACTGTGCAACTAACGAGGCAAAATAAAAAAGGTTTGATCACTTTGGAGGTATATTCATGAGTAAAAAACAGTTACTAAAGGCTGCACTAAAAGGCACATTGCAACTTGATTTGCATGTGGCTTGTGGCTAGCTTTTTAACATTCATCTGGCAACAGGAGGACATTTAAAAAGCTGAATTGAAGCTGATATTGCAATATTTCAGATCACACCTCTATATGGCAACAAAACAGACATGGCTATCGGGGATGCTGGCTAAAAGCTACCAGATCACAGCCACAGATAGCTCAGTGTGCAGCCTGTCCTCATCAAAGGACTGCTGATCTTTACAAGGTTCGAGGAATAACCTGCATTAACAGTCAGTGGGGGTTGCACCACAGCTGGGGGACAGCAAACCCGCATTGCTAACTGTGTCAATAATTACTGTCATGGAGGATAAAAAGCAAATAGTGGTGCACTTTAAAACTCCAGCCCAGTCAGCTGTCTCTTTTCTGGCTAATGTTTTAGTTTTTCTCTCTTTGGACTACTGCTTCTATCCTTCCTTGGCAGATCAATACTGGGTAAGCTGGGGTGAGGTGAGGCAAGCCTGAGTGGGAATGCTGTCAATGACGGATGGTTAGACATGGGGGTTGACGGGACTTGTCTAATGCCTTTGCCTTTCACCTGTGTTTAAGAAAAAAACAACACTAAAAAACACCGCTTACTGAGCTCCACAGACGCTCATATAAGCATCTGCTAAATCAACAGACACAAAACGAGACAGGCTGCCCTGACCAAGGTGAGGACACAAAGTTCACCTGTGCAGTTTGAAAGCTCTGTGTACTTTGAAAGGGCAACAAACTTTTCCGTTGATAAAGCCAAGGCTGCCCGCTCGCCCTCTCCGTTTTTCCCCACCAGCCTCTCCAGCAGTGGACTAACGAGCTGCTCTCTGCTGAAAGCCGGACATGACGACTCCGCTGTGAAATTGCAATCCTGGAGAGGCAACTTTGCAGTGTACCTTTGATATCTCGATGTGAGACATTCTCAGCCGGTGCCCCCGCCCCAGCTGAGAGATGAGGTAGATATTTTGCCTCTGTTGTGTGAAATCTGTGATGTGAAATGATTTAATTAAGATAGGCTGAGGAATCATAATTAATTCTGCCTCTCTGCGAGTCAGGCTTACTGTCAAGAACAGAGGGAAAGGCTCTGGCAGAATAAATTACAGGAGAGTTTTATTTTGTGTGTGTGTGTGTGTTTTGTCCATCTGGGGAGGGTAATGGGTATAGAGCGCTTACTTACTACATTCTCCCAGAGCTGACAAAGAGTTATGTCACTTCTTTAGGAGGAGGTAGTGTTCTCAAAGTGTAAGTGAGCCCGCTGGCAATTTTTTTCAGGCGTCCCACCATCTCAGATCAAATCACATTTCAGTCCAGGAGTTTATTTTGTCTGTCAGTAAGGAGCATCCTCTGGGGAACACTGTCAGTGACAAATGTGAAATTGAAGGATTCATGGCAAATCAGCTCCTAGCAGGGAGGGCTGTGCTGCAGACAGCTACAGTCAGGAGGCTCTATTTCTCCATCACAGGTCTTTTGAGTTTCTGGCCTATTTCGGACATTGTCTGGCTGGTGTTTGGTCACTTAAGGCTTGTAATACGATATAATCAAGCATACCTCCGGGGAGCTTTTCCTCTCAGCCTGAAGATCTTGAAACAGAATTCAAGACGCAAATCTATTCTTTTCTTTATTTAAACACAACTAGATCTGGCCAAAATCACATGATATAAATACCTGGTTAGGTTATTTTAATACCTCTTAAATCTAATAAACATACCAAAATTAATCACATCATCTTCTCCTTCCTATGTCCTTAGCCAGTGGACAAACATGTTCTTTGTTCCCTATGGATGTGGACACTGACAACTAGGGGCCAGGGACCGTATTCATCAAGCATTTCTCTGCATCGACCCCCTTTCCGAAGTCCAATACTAATCCCCAAAGCTAAAAATTCTCAGAGCTTTCTTGCTTTGGCCAAACACGCAACAACTGTCTTATTATCAGGAGACGACAGGCAATAATGAGTGTGGTCTGAGCCAAGCAACTGCTGCTTTGAGCTTTCTAAGAAAGAGCCTAATTAAAGGCTGCTTTGTGACTTTTGTCACTTTTTTTGACTGGTGATTATAGGCCATTCATTGGGGAGGATTCGTCAGCTATTTGCGGGTGGCACACACCATAAATATCATCTAAGAGCTTTTGCTTATGTTGTGCCGAACCTGCATTTTTCCCCAGTGAGCCCCGAGATTCTTTCGCTCTAATTTGCAGAACAAATTCCTTTACTTTCTGCAGAATCTCCTTGCGCTAATAAGGACATCTCATCAACAGCAGTTCAGAGACAAATTAGGCTGTTTAAAAATGCAGACTCCTTGGTATCTTGTCTATGATTTTCTGTAATGAAGAACCGGGGAGCAGAGCGTCCTTGGCACTGAGGACAAGTTCAGTAGAACAGTAGCTCTTTGGAGCGGATTTGACTAATGGCAGACCAATATTAGCCCTCTGCTGCTGTACGGCATCTTCTAAATCGCCCCTCCACCACTACTAAAAACATGCGTCTCCAAAAAGTGGCCTACTGTCGTATTTGGGCCAACTCTAATTGTCTCACTAATCTCTCCAGCGTTAAATGACCCAGAGAAACTGCGTCCCACAGGGCAGGCTTACCCCGCTGATTGGAGACTTTGCCTTTTGTTTTGCTTGGCATATTAAAACAGCATAGGCGGCTGATGGAAAGCCTACAGAACTATTGGAAATGTAATTAAGGGCTAGCAGCAGCTTTTAAACGGTTGACTAGTGCAGAAACAAACTGTGCCCCTCAGACAGCAGAAACTTTAATACATGGGAAATGAGTGGCTCGATCGATAAGCAGGGCGTTATTCCTTTTGTAGGGGAAATTCAATGGAGGACAGAAATGGGCTGCTTCACTGCCTGCGTACTGTTTCTCATTTTCCCAGAGGAGAGCCAAATTTTATGGCAATATTTGCTTCGAAAACAGACAAATAGAGTCCTCTCTGTGAGATATAATCATTTGTCAAGTCAATTTCATCTGTCATTAAAACAAAAACAAATTGCTACTGTAAACTGTGATGGCTTCAATTGAATCTCCAGTGTTTTGTGATATGAGGCACAAAAGAGAAAAACATCTTGTACACTCCTCAGGTATTGAGGTGAGGCTGAGTTGAGAAATGCTCCAATCAAGCACAATTATTTGTTGAAGCCAAACGCCACAGCGATTTCATATTGACAGTGAACAGCCTATTATCCCGACTCCACCAGACAATAACATTCATCATAAACCACCTCTAATTTGATACATTTTTTAAGCTGACATCTTTCGAAAACTGCTTCTCCAAACAAGCTGGCCTATGGGGCATGTGATTGAGCAATTATCAGAAACAGATTCAGCAAGCCCCCACTGTAGCCTTTTGTCCCTGGCATCAGCTGACAGGCTGTGATCATAAGAAAACATTTTCTCCTTGTGTTTTCCCCGTCCAAACCTCAGGCTTTGTAGCCTGCACATAAGCAGGATGACACGACACCTTCAGAACTAGTAGGAGTCCATCCCTGGCTGCCTGTCAGTGCAGTTAAAAAATACACCAAAGTCTATAAAACACTGTCTCACTGTGCTGCCTCTGATAAATATTCATGATAGCAGCTTGAAAACCAGCTGTTTTCCTCCAATTAAAGCTTGCCAAGATCCACCGTTTTGGAAATAAATTGTTACTTTTTTAATTAACAACTCATGTTGCTGGGCCAGAAAACAAGTAAAACAATGCAGCACCTATTGCAAAAATATCTATGTGTGGGACAGGGCAAGAACATGTGGATAACAAGGAGACGTGATGGTCTGTGCCCAGGCTTACAAACCACAGGCAGCCTCAAGTAATGTAGAATACCCAGCAAAGGATGGGGGTGGTATTATCCTATTAGACCCTATCAGAAGGACGTGAATACTGCTGTGGTAACAGGTATTGAACATCAGCCCAACTGGCCGTGCAGAGCAGATCAAATCAAGTCATCAAAAGATCTTTCTCACATCAAAGCCCGAAGCAGACCTGGCCACGTGTCTGCCATACCAACAGCATGGAAACAAAAAGCGGAGCAGCCAAATCTGGCACAGCACGCAGACGGCTGCCCACTTCAAAGGCAGGGATCCACTGTCCAAGGTCATTATTCGCAGGTACACCCCCAACACATCAGCGGTCAACGAAGGCGAGCAGGGAGAAACCACGGTGGACTTACCATCAGGAGGCTGAGCTGGTGTGAAGTGAGGAGGTTTGTCTGAAAGAGATAAAAGAGAAAGAGAGAGAAATGGGTTTTTAGTTTTGGGGGGATTCAGAGACTTCCCTGGGGTAAAGGCCAAGTAATTGAGTTGCTACAAAAAAAGAGACACATTCTGTCTACAGGCTTGGCTTTTCTATCTAACACATTCTAATGCAGTGACTGGGCCCTGCAGGAGCCCAGCTGAGCTAATCGACAAGAGTACAGCGCTATCACTACCATCCTTGTTTTGTCATTGTTCCTATGGTCTTCACATCCCAAACCACACCGCATGACTTTTGATATTATAAGAGCACATGACAATTGAGAACACGGGCAAAGGGATTTGCTTTTGTTTTGAGTTGAAAAGTGTTAGATAGAAAAGAGTTGAACTTTCACAACAATGACGACATACAGTACATCAGTGAAACTTGCTCATTTCCCACCCCCCAGCAAACCATATGCAGAATGAATCAGATTTTTCCCCTTTAATATATCAAATGACATCATGCTACTCGGCAGGTCGACACCCAGCAGACAATGACATAAGGCTTTGTGGGAACCATAAAACAAGACCTGCAGTGTCAAATGACTGAGTATGGAGTAACACACAGGGGAAACGTCCCATGAAACCTGAGTCTTAGACACAGCTGTGACACCTGGATGCTTGAAAATGAGACCAATCTTTGGTCAAGCAATGTAAAGGGATCAATATGTTTATGTAATGGGAGTGGATGAAAAACAAGTAGTTTGTTTAGCAAGGAAATAAGGAATATATTTTGTGAGAAAAAAAGCAAAAACAAAAAAAAAGAATTATGGCTGCAACTAACATTTATTGTTACTGTAGATTAATATGAAGACTATTCTTCAATTGAATATACAATTGAATAGTGAAAAAAAACAACTTGCCAGAGCCTTAGAGGATGTGATCAAATTGCTTATGCTGTCAGACAAAACAAACAATATTTAACTTACAATATAAAAAAGAGAAAAGCATTCAAAGCTCATATTTGAGAAGCTGGCAGAAAACGTTGTAGTGGAGTAATCAAAAATAATGCTAGAATATTTTTTTACTGATTAGCTAATCTATTAAACACTACTGATGATGCAAAGCTAAAAGAAAGTCGATTTCTCACACAAAAGTCGCTGTAAAAATAACAATCAGAAAGCTCAGGTACTGATCTACAGGGAGGATTTGATTCAATTTTGCATTCTCATCATTTACCAAAGACCTTGAACAGGCTTGACAAACATGGTGTGTTCCTTGAAGGCCATCATGATACAAGTCAAGTCAATTTGATTTATATAGCAGAAGCTACAAGAGTTATCTCAGAGCTCTTTTAATTTAGAGCAGGTCTAGACCGTACTCTTTCTTTACAGAGAAAGAGACCCAGCAGTTCCACCATGCCCTGATACACCAGTCACAGTGGACCGGGACACCGGAGTACCAAGCACAACCCAACCAAACCACCATCTGCGCTCGTACAGTCAACTCAGCTGTCTGACTCACTAAGCTGAGCCCTGGTGAGTTGTCAGAGCTGCCTGCACTGAACAAACACACCAACACACTCATTCAGAGAGGATATGCAGCCATCCAGCCATCTCTCCAATGTCTCTGCACTGTGAGGGATAATGAGGAAGATAAAACACATCACATCAATTACCCCTCTAACACATTTTTCTGGGGCCCCGTCAACCACTTCGCCAAAGCCTTTCTCAGGACTCGCGCGATACCCGTCGGCATCCCAAGACACAGCTGAGTTTTAAATTTAGGCTCACTTAAAATTGCTTGTCAACAGCCCAGGCTTCGGGGGAGAAAGGGAGAGAGAGAGAGAGAGAGAGAGAGAGAGAGTGTGTGTGTGTGTTTGGGAGAGAGAAAAAATGAGGAGAGGGGAGAGGAGAAGCGAGGCTGGTGCTAGAGGTGAATAATGAAGTGTCTGCTGAAGCTGTTTCCCAGTCAGTCATGACGGTAACTGATTTCCATCTGGGGGGGGATTTCAAGAAAACATATGAAACGGGGGGAACAGAAATTGGCATGAGGAAAATATAGAAGTTCTGCTACGACACACAAAAAGAGACATCTATTCATAAGCATGTCTGAACACATACAAACAAACATACGCAGATACAGATGTACAGTGTACACAAGGCGAATCAGAAAAAGCCTGACAGAGAAGGTGGTGTAAAAAGGGAGCCAAGATGCCGGGCGAAGCAAAACGACTCCTTCACATTTCCATAATGAAAGGACAAGATAAGGTCTTTCCATAAACATATCAGCCGTTCCCATCTCCGTTTGCACCTGGCAAAGCCGGCGTGAATTCACATGCATGTGTGAATGTCACAACATGGCCATCATTCACTCTGTATCTTCAGGAAATCAATGTGTCTGACTGTGACATTTAGCCATGTGCAGGAACAGGAGTGTGTGTAGGTATCTTTGTGTGTGTGTCACCTTTCCCTTTGGTGAGGTTGATGTATAGTCACACAAAATTATGAGTGTGTGTGTGTGTGTCTGTGTGTGGGATCTATTGGCAGGCCATGGGGTTTTGAGGGGGCTAAAAACTGTGTGTGTGTGTGTGTGAAAATGCTTCACCACATAGGGCGACAACAGACATCTCCAAATGTGAGGTTGCACGACTCCTCTAACACCCCTCCTCCCACCATACACACATACACACACGTTATCACTACCGGCACTATCACTATCCTATCCAGCTGTCCTTGTGACCACATGGCGAGGGCTCTTGGCAGCATAATAGAGCTCCTTTCACTTCATCAATTTCTCCAGCGCACATTTCTTTTCACTCGGTCATCTGAGGGGTGAAGATCAGCCCGTTTTAACTGAGTTTGAATTAAATCTAATAGAATCTGTCTGACTGAAATTGATTTGGTAACCCAGCAAGGTTACAAATGAACTAATTCTCCTCCTTGTCACCCACATCCACCAATTAGAATGAGAGAGAAAGACAAAGATGATAAAAAGACAAACTTAGAAAAGAAGCAGGTACTCTTTGACAAAACAGGTGCATCAAATCAGAGGCATCCTCTGAGCTATGGGGACATCACGTGCACATGGCTTAAACAGCCTGACAACAGCCAGTCAGAGAAAAAGAGTTAACTCCGAATAACAACCATGGCAAGAGTATTACCAGAGCCTTTCCCTCAAAGTGTTGCTCAAATACCACTTCAGCTAGAATTTGGCAGCATGAAAATGACTGTTAAGACAGTGCTTATTTAACTTATTTACTTACTTATTATAATGTGCAAGTGATTATGTGGCACAAGTCTTGCATAAGTAATAGCGCTCTTTGGAGAGCTGAGAGGAATTTCACCTTTTATACCGTCTTAACTAGCAGGGTACTCAGAAATAAACTTGTATAAGTCTGTGAGAGCGTGAGAAGAATGAATAAGTCAGTGTTAACACGGGCTAGCACAGGGTGTGTTGTTGATGATGTGAAAACTGGCAAGCGTATTGTGCTCTGTATTTCATTATTTTTAAAGCACCATTTGAAATAAAATGTTTTTTGTACAGAAACTCAGCTACTGAACTGGCACCAGTATTGACAAATTTAAAATAATACTCAGTATGGGTGTTAAAGGGGGACAACCTAAAACAATTTCATTACCTCTCTTGTCAAAATTGCTCTCAGAAACCTCTGAACCAAGAATCTACCGCAATGGCCAAAATAAAAACTGTGACTGAGGCACACAGCCATTATGCCTCTGCCTCTTAAAGAGCTGTTGTACTTTCAATATACAGTGGGACAAGTATGTTGCACTATGAGGAGATGACAGTAGGGGTTAGGACTTCCCAGGTCAAAATACACATTTTCACCCTCCGAAGGAATTTAATCGCCATTTAATACTTCATCCCGCAGTTCAAAGCAAATGCCAAGTCTTTGGAAAGACGATATGAAGCTATTTCGCAAGCCTACAGACACAGAATCAAGGGGCTGTGACTTTAGCTGTCCTGATGTCCCCATTTCAAGTGCAGATAAGGCTGTCATGAGAGGTAAAGTGAGCTCTGCTTTGGGGTGGGCATTTGTTTCAACAAGGACATCTAATGCAAAAACTATGCAGGTAATGTCTGTTTCAAAGGCTGCACAAACACTTTGAATTGGTATTTATGGCAGCCCTTCAATTACCAAACGGTGGCCCACACATTTAGAAGAAATAAAAGTGCAGTTGAAGAGAATACAGTAGATCACACTGTAGACAGTAAAGCTGTGTGTTTCTGTTGAACCAACGTACAATTGTTGAGGAACAGGAGCACGGCGAAGCCCAGTGTAGACGTGGCCAACAGGATCAGACAGATGTTACAGGGGATCATGAAGTAGCGCACGACCAGGGACACCTTGTGCTGGTACCTGCGGTCCTGCTCTGGTGGCGGTGGCGAGGGATAGTGGCACCCACTCATGCTCCACTCCAACGACCCCCTCCCCTCCAGAGTGGAGGAGATGATGGGACGAGGAGGGCGACGAGGGGTGCCCAAAGACCCGTTGGAAAAAATGATGGCGGCGGGTGAGGGCAGAGGATGAAGATGAAGATAGAACAAAAAGCGGGAAAAAATGCGTAATGGTCGGTGTTTCAGCTGCGGTTCCAGCTGTGCACCGTGGCACAGACCCGGTGACTGTTTCTGTCAGAGAATCGCGGCAGCAAGCTTTCAGCGGTTTCCAAGCAACACATTTTTAGAGATAATAACATCCATTTGGAGAAAAAGGACGGATCGGGGGACAGGGATTTTGGACTCCTACAACCCCCCACCTGTCCACACGACCTCCATTCTGCTGTGCCCACTGGGAAAAAGACAAACTAATGGGCTTTCAATGTGCGAGTGTGTGTGTGTGTGTTGTGACGTGGTTTATACTTACAGTGCAAACATGTGTGTGGATTTAAGTGGGTGGTAATAATGTGTTTGTAAATGTGTGTTTAGTGCGCTTTTGGCATGTACGTGTACGTGTGTGATATGCACCTAAGCCAGAAATTTGTGCATTAGGATGTGGGTGTTTTGGACTGTCCAATATCCACACTGAAAACTTCCAAACAGACCAGCAGTATATCCACAAAAGGTATCTTCCCTTTTCCTCCCAGTGACCCTGACTGGTAATTAGATGGCCATGAAAGAGGTCTGGGGGTGCCGGCTCCAAGAGGACTCCCCCTCCCCTCCTTGTCAAAAGCCTTTACAAACCAAGCCAAGGTCTGGTGCTCACGAACAACATGTGTCACAAGTATTTCCCTAAGAGGTGACAGCCGAGCATCTTTTTTAGCCTCCTTGTGGCTGTTGCCTGTCGGGGCAACAAGGGTTAGTTGATTCCCTGAGCAATGATTTGACCAGCGTGCTGCTTTCTCAACACAACTGCTTCTTTGTATCCACTGGACCAGCTCCTCTCGCTTATGGTCTGGGAGCTTCTGTCACCGAAGATTTATACGACCCCGGCACGTAAGATCCATCCAAACCTGACACCGTCACCGGAGCAACTTGTATCTGATGTAGTGTGATTAGCTGGACGGCTGGAACGCAGCTGGCTGCCTCTCGCTAAACCATATGCTCTAGGGTTCACAGAGACGGTTTGTTTTTCCTCCCCTTCCCTTTTCCGTGCCTGCCACTCCTCCTCGGTTCAATAACCTTTATTCCCGGTCAGTCTTATGGAGTGGGTAAGCAGCTGCCCCCCACCTTGCTGATGTACTGGGGCTGAAAGCAGGACAGAAGAAGTGGTGGAGAGGGGGAAAAAGTTGGAGAGGGGAACGATCGCAATCTCGAGCCTTCAGTGTAGAGCTGTCTTCTCCCCCAAGCAGCTACGGATGAGCAGCAAAACACAGAGAAAGTCAAAATGAATAATGGAAAGAAGAGGAGAAAAATCTGTGTGTGATCAGAAATCAACCAAGAAGCTCGAGGCAGAGATTTGTTGAGCTTTCTTCCCTTGTGTCAGCACCCTGAACGAGAATCCAAACCAAATAATGAGAGATCCAGATCCTCGCAAGAAGGTTCATTTAGCTTCCTTTCTTTTTGCCTTTCAGGAAAGAACTTGTCCAGTCTTTTCTTTCTTTCTCTGGTTTGTCGTCTCTCTTTTATGCGCTTGCTCAGGCATCCAGTCCCGTTTTCATTGGGTTGTCTTAGTCCAAAGCTGCTTCCAGTGTCCTGGCTGCACAGATTTGTGCACCAGCTTCTCCTCTGTGGGGATCCAAGATTCACTGGCAGCCAAAACAACAAATTAGGCTCTGGGTATTCATAGCGCGCTTAATCCCCAGGCAGCAGGTAGTGGTCCCAGTGTCAGTGCACTCAGTCAGCCAGCTGAAGCGGGAGAAGTGAGTCAATGAGAGAAGTCATCGGACAGGCACAGCATTACAGAGAGGGAGAGGGAGAGAAGTGAACGGGAGTGAGGACGAGTGCTGGCAAAAGGAAAAGCAGCTCCTGACACTTCGTTTTTTTTTTTCTTTTAGAGAAAACAGCACCGCGTGTCGCTGGTTTCCCAAACACTGTCCTCCTGAGCGCTCCGCTCTCAGCCCTCAGCCAGCGGAACGGATGAGCGCATAATGAGAAAGCGAGAGAGATAGTGCAAGAGAGAGAGGTGGGGGGAGTGGTTGAGGGGCCGTCTTTAACAAAGGCAGAGAGGAGGAGGGGTTGGAGTTGGGTGAGGGAACGGGAAAAAAAAAGAAAACGAGCGAGAATAAAGGCATTGGGGAATAGTACTCGAGTCCTGTCACAGTGGGGAGGGGGGCAACAACAGTGCAGCAGCAAAACAAAAGAGGGCCACGGTCTTGGGAGATGTCAACCAACTCCTCCATTTGTTTATAGCCTAATCAAAAGAAAGTCTCTTCCACAAGAGCTGGAGAATTTCCACAAAGATTTAATGAGGCAAACTGAGAGAAAATAGGCCTGCGTAGGGAGGGAGAGAGTAGAACTTAAATACATTAAAGTCAATCACGTACTGAGTCTCTCCAAACAGCCTAACCCACTTGTTTTTGACCAATATGAGCAAGCGGCACAGAAATAAGCCTGAGAAACTCCACATGTGTTCTACACTAACAAGCCAATATTCACTTAATTAACAATCCCATTTGGACCATGTTTTTCTGAATCACTTTCATGACAACTAAGAATACATTTCCTCCCCCCACTGTGCTAAATAATATGGCAAAAATTAATATTCAGTTCATCTGGCAAATGATCTGAGGCAGAAAGATTTGCATCTATTTCATAGCATATAATCTGTTGCCCTTTTTAAAAGCAATGCATTATTGGTCTTCCAATGTGATAATGATGTCAGAATAGGATGGTGTTTATGCAGACCTTATAAGCAAGACCCTACATCAATATCTACTTTGAACAAACTCAACTGCAGCAGGCAGCAGATGCAAAGCGGTATCTATCATCAATTATTTATGTTTTTTTCACTCTCTCTATCTGTGTCTCCATCTCCATCTCTGCCGTTCAATCCTCCCACTCTGCACTTTACACAAGGGTGTGCACAAGCATACACATTGGCTGCATCCACAGAGGAATTGCATGAATGAACACACAATAGGCTTTTCTGTCTGACAGAAAAGTAGCACATACACACAGCAAAATGGCTCCTTCTGTCTTTTTGTCTGTATCTGTTTCTATAAACGTTTCTATATCAGCCTACAAGCTCACACGACGTGGACATACACACACTGCAGTGCACTCTCACATACACACATACATACACAGGTAGGTGATCTTGCTTCTCCCTAAAGTAATTTATTTCTCCGGACAGTATATTCATTCCCAGGCCTTAGCTGAGCTCAGTGGAGAGGACTAATATGAGGGGGGCCAGGTTTTCAGACTGCCTGCTGGAGGTCAACAGTTCATCCCCCCTTCATCAGCAAAACCACCCACCCAGAGGTGCCTCCCCCCTCTCCGTTCTTTCCAGACACGATACCCCAGACAGTCCACATCAGCTCCAACACTGCATAACAAAAAACTGATTGATGTACTGGCTGAAAAGAAAAAGGAAACAGCTGCTGTCTTTTTTGCTGCCTCTTTTTTTCTCTCCCTTTTCACTTTTATGTAAAGCAGTGTCTTAATCATCATGCTCATTGTCTCAGAAAGTGGGAATTTTGGTTGCAGTGAGGAGGTTAAAACAATCACAATACACAGAAGTGCATAACACTACGACATTACAACTTACGTCCATGAATGCAAAATTCTCCCAGCAGAGGGTGGTAGGGAGTTAGCCCAGCACTCTGCTCCGCTGCCACGACCCAAATAAGATCTTCTGTCGACATCAAAGCTCAGCTGCTTTGATCCATTTTTAATGCCACAAGTATCGCACAAGGTTAACATCTCTCTCTGAAGGCTTTGAAATGGCAATTTCCATTAAGGAGCCAAAGGGGCTGCTCTCTTGTTTAATGGTCTGGCCTGAGTAAAAGTTGGTATGTGTGTGCATATGCACAGGCCTGTGTGTGCACTTCTTTATGCAGAGGATGAGAATTTTGTCAAGCTCAATAACTGACTGACAATGATGCTTCAATCAAGATGTGTGTGTGTGTGTGTGTGTGTGTGTGTGTGTGTGTGTGTGTGTGTGTGCAGCTCAGGACACATCCTGGTCTTCTGGCTGGCCAGAGCTGATCTCATTGATCTGAGAGAAAACAGTTGTTTTCTTTCCTGGATGACAATTTTCCCTCCAAAAAGGTTTTCATGTAAATAAGAGACTGTTACCTGTTACAACCAGAATTCAGGAAAAACAGTATTGTCTTTATATTTGTACAATCTTTATATTTTTCACATACAAGCCACATTCCAGCTTCACTACCACAGGGTCAAGGATCAGATCACATGTGGTAACATTTTTGCAACTTTGCAATAATAGATGGGATCAGTCTGCACTGCTTTAGCTGTTTTAGTACTTTATCACACTCAGTGCTCTGACATAAGGAACAGCAGATGTACATGTGGGAATTTCCTCATTTAACTAGCTAAATGCACTAACATAGAATTATCCAAGATCATGACTTAAGTATGGATTTCTCAGGTGAATCTTTCATCAAATAATCTGTTTGAGAAAAAATGTGTTTAAAGATATATCACTAAATGTGACAAAAACAGCTTTTCACTTTAGAGTTTTTAAAAAAATCTGTTGATGAATACACCAACACCCCCATTAGAGTGCGATTCTGTCCATTTTTCAAAAGCGAAGCTGTTGCCTTCACTAATGGCATTAGAGATCATCCTTTCCTGCTGTCCATTGTAAATGAGGGTTTTAATGATGTTGATGAAAAGAATAAAGTCTGTTAAAATTTAGAACGGATTTCGTAATTGCCTGCACTAAAGCCTGTCTACTGGCTCACTCAACTATTCATGTCTGCCTCATTTCCAAGATAATTCACTGTAATATTCGTCATGTCGTGTTATTTTGTTTTGGTGCCTGTGTACGTATAGATATTGAGAAATCTGCTGCAATGAGGGTTATTTCAGCCGATGGTATTTCAACGTTCAATCAGGAGCCACTGACAGTATGGCCAAGCTGCCCCACATTACACAAGTGGAGTGACCCGTCTTAGAAATGTATCTAATTCCACAGTGAACTATGTATTCAAGGCCACAAATTCCACTTTCAGGGACATTAGGTTGACATCAGAAGACCATGTTGAATTCTTCATGTGCATCGAGCCGTGCAGCCAGACTGGTGGAGGGAAGCCCAGACTCCTCACCCAGTGGTGCTACGGTGAGATGCTAGCAGGTGGGCCAATTGTCTCGCTACGGTAGTAACTCCAATCATCATAAGTCAGACTTCACCGCGGCGTCCAACAGATTCCCAGATTTCCCAGTAATCAGGCCCCTGAACTGAGCAGCGCTCATCTAGCAATGACTAGACCAGCGCCTCTCGCAGCTGTGCGTGGCTAACGACATTAACCTCTGCTGAACTGGGACTCAAGAAAAAAGAGTGGGCGGTGCAAAAACAGATGATGATGAGGGACGAAAACAAGATGCTTCTCTGTGTAGTGTTTTCATGACAACCAAGCATCAAGACTACAACAAATGGATGGAAAATGGTTTAATTTTAGAAATGTTTCATACTGTTTCACAACCAGCAATCAACATTTCAGTTTCAGACAGAAGCTACTAATGAGAGAGAAATTAAAATAAATGCCTTAATATGGGCCACCACGTACCTCCAGAACAGCTGAAATGCTCACTGTCATAGATTCTCAGAGTATGCGAAACTCCACTGCTGAAAGGATGAATAACTTCTTCCAAAAGACATACCTCATTTGGTGCTATGATGATGATGATCGTGGTGGAGGTAGATCCATGAGTTAAAGATGCTAAAACACTGTGAAATACTTTATAAGACTATGCAGAATGATTTTCCATTTTACATCTCCAGAGATTGCCAGATAAACAGTAAAATGTCACGTAGTTAGGCTTTACAGGGAATGTGCACAAGCATGTATTTGTTTGACTATCACAGTGTCCTAGATGATGTTGCATTATGTTGCAGCAAAGGTTCAGATGGGTTCAACTCAACTGTTGCCAGACCTTGCATTTTTGCTGGAGCACAACTCATTTCACCCTGTGAAAAATTCAGCCCACTGTCTGTCTGAACACCGCCAAACACATCACTCCAAAATCTCCCATAAGTACTCAGCTGGGTTGAAATTGGGTGACTGTGAAAGCCATAGCATATGATTCACATAATTTCATAGTCATCAAATCATTCACAGAGCCCTTGTGTCGTGGAATCATCTGTATTACTTCTGATTCCCAGCACATATATTCTGTTTTTTCCTTCAATTTGCAATCAGTTTGTACTTGCAGACCATGACAGGAGTTAAAAAGTTGAAAACTATCCGCCAAGTCTTCATATAAATCCCAGTTCATCTAGACTGGTTGTGAAAATTGAAGTCGAATATTGCACTTTTTGATGGATTCAAACAAACAACACCTGTGCAAAATCACAAATGGTATGACATTACTCAATGATTTCATATATATTCATATTTTAGTGACATTGAATATTTAGATAATAAATTTGGTGCTGTGTCAAAGTCAAACATAGACTCAGTGGATGATGGTACCGCTGAGCTGGACTGATGTAAGTGTGAATGAGAGAGTTCCCACACTGGGTGGGCTCCACACAATGTGACTCACAGTGTGATACATCGTCCAATACCTAGTGTCAACTTGGGTACACTATGATGCTGAAAGCAGTGAATGCTGCCCACAGCTGAACATGAATGTTCGCAAATTCATGGATCACAGCACTTGGGACATCTTGAAATCTGGCATTTAGGTAACATTTAGACATTTACATACAGAATAGCGGTAAGTAAGTTTAGTAAGCCTAATCTGTTCATGTGGATTATGTTTAGACCGCTAACCAGTCCGGCAGCTGATGCTGTTTGAGCATCCACAGAGGAGTCCCAGTCAACATCATCCATCTGTCCACACTCAACACTACACATTAGCCTTGTCCTCCCACTCCATCCCACACAATCATGACCTGCTTTTTCAGCCCACACTGAGCCAGCTCTTAGCCTGAGGCCTCATCTAGAACCTGTCCACTGCTGGACATTCACTTCTCTCTCATATGGTGAGGATGATACTTCTCGCCTTGGGGGCTCATCTGGAGCTGAAGACACTGATCTTAGCCTGAGGGCTGATGTTATTAGGCCTGCTGCCAACTGACCCTCCTCCTTCCTTTTCCACTGGTCTTCTATGTGAAGGGGAACTCATTCAGGAAGGAGTAACTTGTTAGCCAGCTCTGATTTTCTAGCCAGCCCCTCCTGCACATCAACACCCACAACAATAATGATTACAGGATGTAATATCCTCCCTGCTCCGCTGCCTTGCCCTGTTTATTCAGGTCTTCAGCACCAACATTTTCCCTAATAAGCCATGTAGGAAATTATTCCAATGAATGGACATAGACAGGGAAGTAATGACAGGAAGAGAATGAAATGGCAAAGAAAGAAAGAAAACAGAGCAACCTGGGAGCTTGGCCACTGAGTGCAGAGCTAGTGGAGAGTGACACTTCTCCATGTGGCTGGCATATGGAGCCAATTGTGGCAGCAGCACAGGAAGGCTAGGAGCAGGGAGTCAGAGGAGTGGCTGGCTCTTACAGCGTGTACACAGGAAAGGCAAGGCTGGTGGAGTTGAAGGATGATACAGATGTCAGTCTCTGGCCAAGTCAGCCATCTGTCATGGGGAACTGGCCAAGTCGCACTGGCCCCGTCATGCGGAGAAAGCAGCGGGTGACTCGTGATGACCAGTCATTATGAGCTGGGAGCTGTCCTTTCAACATGGCCGAAACCCAAAAGTAGCTTACCTTGCACTGGTGTAGACAGAGGACAAACACACAAGTAAGGGCTAGGCATATACAGCAATGGCTCGCCTTGTGTGTTTTAGCAGTCCGTGTTTATTATCCCCAAAAAGCTGTACAGATGTTTGCTGTAGCGAGCGACATACACACTGACCGTGTGTAATGTGTCTGTAATGTGTTGGTGTGACAGCTCGGACTTTGACTGACCTCAACCCACATTTATTAACTGGACTAAAATGTTGCTCAAGTTCAAAGATTTTCAACTTGCATGAATATAAGTATATATGTCTTCACCTCAATCTGCAATTTGTATCTGATTTACAACTGCTCTAAAATTCACTTTGCGTATACACTGAACACACGCTGAAAAAAGTATAAAAGAATCTCAGGTACTGTATTGGCACCTGTTGAAAATGTTCAGATGAAACCCAGCGCTACGCAGCTGTGAGAGAGCACAGAGGAGGAAACGAACACCTAATGCAAGGGAAACAGAGAAATGTAATTACAAGAGCTAATAATGCTAAGGCTACGGGGACATGCTGCTGCCCACAGACGAGGAACGGTGCCAAGACAGAAAGCGAAAAAATCTTTTACATTTTTGGCAAATAAAAGGTTTCAGTTATTTAATGAGCAGCATGTCTGAAGCAGAACATCGTCATTATGCATGTTGACTTAAACTCGGAATAGTCTATTTTAGATTCCAGCTCCATCAAAGGCCTTGTGTTTCTACCGTACAGCAAATCCCTTGTGTTCTACATCAATAATCCTGCTTTTTCTGAAACATATAATTAGTGTTGCTTATACCTTTGTCAAACTATAGCATGACAGATCAACATATATCGCAGTGACATATAGAAGATTTACCTGATCAGCTTTCTGGCATCAGAAAGTGACAAGCTGTTATACTCTGGAACCCTTCCATTTGCATTTACAGTAATGAACTCGCTCTCCTCTCTTTCATTTCTGCTGTCTACTCTTTTTCCTTTTCTCTGGGCCAGTCACTAGCTGGCTGCACATCGAGCTGGATCTTCTCAGATAGAGGGCAAAGAGGGAATATTAATTGGCAAGCAATACCCCCTTGTTGAGACGCAGCCCATAAATGAAACGGCTATAAATTATTTATATGCCTAATCAGACGGCATGTGCTCAAGTTATTCTTTCAAACATGACAGCTTCTGTGCTATTCCTTTTTTTTTTCTTTTTCGTAAATAATTCTACTTCCTTTTGGTGAGAGTGAAGTGAGATAAGCTTGTGAGCGGGTAGAAGTAGAAGCCTAATAAAAATATGGTGCCACACTGACGAAATAGCTGTTTTCTGGCTGCAATCATGGTCAGGAAAATGAATGACCCGCTTAGCACCAGGTATTAAAATGCATCCTGTGTCTGCAGCGTTTCATTCTGATAGACCAAAAAAAGGAAAAGTTCAGGTGTGAATGCGCACAGGATGCACTGACTATTAGTAACCAGGTGTGACTGAAATAAGACTGATCCATGAGGAAAGGGTGAAGGAATTATATAACAGGACACAAAAACATTGGACAAAAGGACTCAATCAAGAGCTGTAGGCAAATCAGACAGGCATTTAAATGAGTGCTGGATGATAAGCGAATTCATCAATTATTCAATGAGGAGAAACAACAATTTGATATTCAGTTAACAACAAGTCCTCCAAATGTCCTTGACCACTAGAATGGCACATTGAAGCGCTTTCGGACATGACACCCCGAGACGATGATTTGACTGTCCAAACAAACACGGTGTAAACACAATGGTTTGGTCAGGTTTAAGGAAAGGTCATGGTTTGGAATGAAATTAGGTTAGACAATCTTTGTTGTCACAGTCACAATCAATGCTCCCTTTTAAGAGTCTGTGCTTAGTGCAACCATGTCACTGCATCATGTTCTGTTTAACAAGATTATCTCCAATATATCCATAACATTAACTACTCTTACGGAGCGCAGAGCAAGGTTTTGGTAAGCAGACATATGGAGAAGGGAGATGGGGGGTGGCAGATCCATGGAAGAGAGACTGCAAACCAATTTGTAATTAAAGATTTAAAATTCAGTCGTCAATCATGGTGATAAACAGGGCTTTAAGCGGACATGCCACTCCACCAGAAACATCTCGAACAGAGCAGAGAGCTGCACAGGGGATTAATATTTGAGATTAATAGTATCTCAGTTCTGATAGTAAGTAGGTTAAAATCACCTTAAAATCAGTCAAATCCTACCATTGAGTTTTCTTCTGAAGAAGAGATTTTAAATGCAACCTTCAGCTCTGAGTATTGTGATATCAATTTTCACCATCTGACAAATTGACAAAAAAAATTCTGCTCTAGTTTTTTTTATGAAGGCAAAGCTGTTGTACAGGGTTTAACATGATGCCTTCTTTTGTTCAATAAAGCAAAGATACAGAAAAGAGAGAATCATTTTGGTATCAGCCCTATTGCTATCAGCAGCACATATGAACTGAATGTGAATTGGAAGTTGTAGTCCTTTAAACATCAAAGCATGACACAATCTGAGCACAAGATGGATGCCAGCCATCGGAAGCACCACTGTCAGCATTCTGCGGATGCAAGAAGAGTAAACTGGATTCTCCTGCTCTGCTGGTCCATGCTGCCGTATCCTGGGATCGGGGGTTAGCAGGGTCAGGGCTGTCATTGGTGGTTTACGGTTACAAGAAAACCACAGCCGGGAAAGAGGACCATTACTGGCCGAAGAGAGTACCCAGTAAAAAAAACACCGTCAGATTCCCTAGCTGGTTGACAGACAGCAATATACCCTCTTATAACAATAAGAGCTGCTGTCTGTGAATAACAAGGCTTTGGCTGCTTCTTTTCCAGTCGCACAATGCTCTGAAACTCTCAAACACACAAATTCATACAAGATGACTTGATGACAATGACTTGGCATTCACACAAGAGGGAAAAATATAGACAGACAGACACATTTCTTCCTTTAAATGCCAAAAGGTGGAACGGGGTTAAAATAAATGGTTTGCTAAAAATCTGGTTAAAAGTAAAAGGAAAAGTGGGTGGAAACCGAATGGTTCAGTGGATCTTTTATAATTCCCTCTTCAAAAAAAAGTTTATGACCAGAAAGAAGCTCCTGCAAGTGGCTGCACAGAGATTCTGCACCAGCCACTTTCAAGGACTTACCTTAAGTTTCATGACCTCCCTTTTAAATGCTGACAGCTAAAAATTCATTAACCTTACCCACCAAAATTGTGATTAGCTGGAAAAACTAGCTTGAAACTCCTGCTTTGACAAACATCCTGCCTAAAAAGGTGTCCTTGAGTGTAAGCTATAAATCACATGCAGCTCCCGAATGCTGTCCTATTGCTAAGCCTGACCTCTGACCTCCATCTTTAAGGAGACAGGAGAAAAGAGAATTTCTCCACAGGGATCAATAAAGTATCTTTCTTCTGCAGCTGGGTCACAGCTGAAAAACCTCAATCTTCCCTGGTGATTGGCCTCAATTTTGCCTTTTAACTAGTGTCGACAGAGGTGGAGGTATAGTGCACCCTCAAAGAGCAAACTAGCTTTTAAAAACATAACGACAATTCAAGTTGTAAAACCCTTGTCCTGTGCCGGTCTAGGCTCAGAGAGACAGAGAAATTGAAATAAAGTAGTACAGCAATCAACCATATCTGAGTTTTTGGTCACCACTGGATCCTCACATCAAGGTTCATGGTTTCAATTCCTGAAACTTTTGTGTGTAGTTCAAAAGAAATGTAGCTTTCTACGCTTACAGTGCTTGAGTATCCTGGCACAGTGCAAAGCTCTGGTTTGCAGGAAACTCATAGATTCCCACAGGTATAAAATGTGTTTGTCTGTGAGCACAGTTGCTTGTTAAAAGGCCAAGTGACAGTCTGGGGTGTTTCCTTGCCTTTCACCCAAAGCATGCTGGGATAGTTTGAAGCTCCCAAGTGACAGTCTGGGGTGTTTCCTTGCCTTTCACCCAAAGCATGCTGGGATAGTTTGAAGCTCCCAAGTTCCTCTTGAGTTTTAATATGTGGGAGTATGGACAGAGTGGTGTATGGATGGATGGATCTTGCAGTAGACACCCATTCTAGACTCACAAAGGGATAAAAATCCATCCATATCTGACAGGGGGTACAAAACCAAACACATCGAGAATCAACAGAACGATGCAAATACGTGCTTCTTTGGAACCCTGACGCTTGTATGTGTGTATGGATTTCTATAAGTCCTTTTCTCGTGGCCCTCCCTGTTCAGTTTGTGCACAACAACCAAGACTCAATCATCGTGGGAGCGGTGTGTGCCGATGTGTCAACTCGTCTGTCATCCAGAAGTGGCGGGGGTGGAGTCAGGGGGTGGCGGGGGAGGGTAGTGGACCTGGTTTTTGCAAGCAAACGCATGACAATGATGAGCTTGGCATGTCGCCGAGGCAACAAGCACCCTCATCCATTATTCATCTGGGTAACAAACTGATAAACGAGGTAAATGAAGAGGAACAACGGCAGCGAAAATCATGCCGACGGACCAAAAGAGACATTTAGAAGCCGGCGGCACCAGCGGCATCCCGACGCGCATATTAATCTGCGAGGTAAACAACAAGGTCTGGACACAGGGTCAAAGCAAAGCAGCTTTGCAGCTCTCATCCTTGAGAAGAGTAATGTGGAACAACTCCGCAGCTTCGGGAAATGGGATTTTTTTTTCCCCAAAAAAATTTGCTTAAACAGACTGGCAAACACATACAGGTGTTACAGAGAGGGTATACTCTCTGTAGAATCAATACATGTGTAGTGGGTAGTTCTCACATCATCAGTCATCCATCTCCCATGTGCACCCAGCACCCTCCACCTAAGATCCATCACCATTTTACACCATCAGAAAACAAACTACCAATCCTTTTGCGTCATAAGTGTAAGTCCCAAAGAGTTGCCTGCACAGGTACAGAGAGCAAAACTGATATCCCAGGTCTCAAATGTCATGCCAAATGCAAGCAACACGATCTGTACAAGACAGCAGGAGGATGAATTATTGCCCCGTTGCTACGGTAACACCACGTATGCAGAAAACACCATGCCGTGGTTTGAAAAATGGTGATTTGTGAGATTTCATTTCGAAAACCATTCCAGTGACAGGGAGGAAGGGAGGGAGGGTTGAAAGACAGAAAAAAGATTGACAGTGAAAGAGGGAGAGGGAAAAAAAGAGACTCAGATACAATGAGAGAAAAGCAAGAGGAAGAAGGAGAAGAAGAAGGAGAGAAACGAGGCGATGCTTCACTTGCAGCAATTTGCAGCACTGCTTTAGACAATTTGGGTCACTTCTGTCACTGTATTTCTATAAGGCGAGCAGAAACACCTCATCTGCCATTCATTTCATTTCCATTCCAACACCTGCAAGCCATTTGCATTTTGTCAGTTTTACCTCTCCCTTTCATTTCTCCGCATGCCACTACATTTCCTGAATGATAACACACTGGCAATTTCTACACTGGCATACCATGGACCAGGACACAGCACCACCTGCATCCAAAGAAGGGGGAAAATGGTGAGCCTTTTTTCAATCTTCTATTTCTTTCTCTTTCTTCAGCCCACCACCTCAAGTCCCAGTCCTCCTATCAGGTTTCCACCGACAACCCCCCAACCTCTTGATCAAATCCAGATCTTTGCCATCTGACCCTTATGAGCCCTTGCAGTGCGAGGTGACTCCACAGAGACCTGAGGCCGGATCGCGTGTCTCGCCTCTCCACAGCAACAAATGAACCAGGCGCTCAATAGCTCAGCTGATTGGCTGCCATGAGATCTATGCCATCATTCCTAATAGTGGAGCACCACAGAGCCACAGCACTTTCTTATATGGGCATTACTGGCACATTACAGCAGAGCAAGCGGGCAGCTCTGCAGATCCAGGCAAGTTTCATCAAGTGAAATTTACCATTTTTTCATATCCAGTTAGAATAAAATATGAGCCCAATTTTTCCACTAGGAATGAATGTGCAGATGAAAACAACTGTAGTCTAAGGGATAGTAGCTCTGCTTGTCTGAACAGATCCCTCATGAGAAAAACAACACGGCAAGAAAAACAGTCTGAAGACCTCAAAAAGAGAATTGCAGGCTTACAGGCTGAAGAACTTTGAATGCAATGAATTTAGATATTCATAATAAATCCAAAGCTGCACTGTGCAATTATTACATACTGGTAGTCCAAAAATGTCAGAGACGAAACTGTTTTTTAATTTAGAGGATTAAGAACCTGTATGCAGCACTTGATGTTTACCAATCAGGCTGGTCTGTGAAGCTTTATACCAATGGGTACCAAAGGGATGAAAATAAGGATCTAACACTGACGAGTCCTGCTCTCTAAAGATGGAGCACTTGCCCACCGCTGTTTGCAAGATCTCACTGCAGAGGTAATCCTTGAAAAAACTTTTCATTTTGAGGATTGCAGTTGTTTTTGTAGTACAGACAGTGATGTCCTTTTCCTTGGGTTTATTCAATCTATTTTGATGATGTTCTTCTCTTTGTCTATTTAGCCTTGGTGGCTATTTCTGCTAATGCTAACCATACACTACATCTTTTCTTACCAAATAACCAGTAGCCTAAATCCTGAACATCTCATTCGACCTCGAAGGATTTATTGAAGTTTTTAAAATAAATAGGTAAAAAAGCTTTAGGTAGAATCATGACTGCATCCAAGACAGTAGCAAAAAACTGATTTATGTAATATTCTAATATGTTTTGTCAGTCTTAATGATTATGATTTTACATTTCAATAGGCAGCAACTTATTACTTTCATTATCCACTAAAAAGATTTTTTTGGGAAATGTATTTATTTGCTCACTTCCAAGAGTTAGATGAGAGAATCAATGATACTTAATGTCTGTGCTGTACATCTGAAATAATGGTCCTGTCATCATCATGAGGTTGCCGATAAAACTACACACCACAACACCCATCACAGATCTACCAGCTCTTTCCACCTGTTTCCAGTTTTTATGCTTGCTATTACTGAAAGTTGAAACAAGCAAGTATGTGGCATAATTCTTTGATTAATGACTTTTATTACTGATTTCACAAAGTAATCCTAACTCAAGGCCAGCTTACTTATTTCAAGCTTTAAAACCACATCTCAAAGTGTTCATCAGCTTACAATCATATCTCCTGGTTTTCAGAAGGTGAGATGTGCTTGAAAGCCTCTAAAAAAACCAGTGTGCACCATGAGCAAACTTATTTTTTCATGTTCATTTGGGCAAATTTGTGTCAGTTTTCCACATTGCAGCCTGCCTTTCTGATTCTGGTTTATTAGAGGGGTGTATCGTTTGGCAAGAAAAAGACGCATTAAGCAGCTTTAACATGTTTTCAGCATGTGCACACACCCTGGTTACCCTGTGTGTGTCCTGTGGGGTTGCATCTACCCTGTGATTGAGAATCTAGGGCAAACCTCTTAAGTGGAGAGATGAGGAGAGAGAGAAAGATCATCAGAGCCATTACTGTGATAAATGATTTGCTAGCTGGTGAGTTTCCCTGGGGGAGATGGTGAGGTGTGTGTGTGGGGGGGGGGGGGGGGTTAAACCTGTGGCTTACTTCTATCAACATCCCAGTCCTGCTAATGCAATATGCTTCATTACAAAGGGAAGGGTGGGGGGTTGAGGTTACAGCCGCACACATGATCCACACACATACACAACTGAACTCTAACTGTTGAGCCCAACTATGCGTACTTCTTTTCACAGACAGGCACACACAGACAAACCCCTCCACACACATCTCACACTCGCTCTCACATACACTCTGCCAGCAATCACATCTCAGGGAAAAAGGAGCTAGAGCCAGGGCCGAGCTCAGAGGAGGGGGAGGCAAATTAGTGCAGAGTTGAAAGAGCAGAGTGGTATACAGAGAGAGAGAGGGAGTGATTGGGGAGGGGTTACAGCAGGCCAGGCTGGTGGATAAGACCGACCACTTTCACAGGGGGGAGAAGAAGAGTGAGTTTGGGAGGATGGAGAGGTGTGAGGAGAGAGATACTCAAAAGATTCAGGTGCAGTAAGAAAAAAAAAAGAAGGATTTGATGTTAAGAGCTTGAAAAGGGTGAATGAGCAGAGAGAGAGAGTGCGAAAACACAGGGGAGCTGGAATGACAGCACAGAGTTGAAAGGGTGAGAGTAAGGGAGAGACAGCAAGAGGGTAATGGCTGGTGGGAGAGGTGCAAGCAGCTCCTGCCAAGATAGAGGAACAACCAGAGAGGGAAAAGAGGAAGAGAAATTGAGCAGCGTAACCCTCAAGACCTGGTTGTCTGGAGAGGAGAGTGGTGCGCGTAGGTTGATGTGTGCGTGTGTGTTTCTACATCATCGTATGGTGCGCGCTATGCTGGCAGGTCTGAGAGTCGGTGTCAGGCTCCTCGACTTGTCCGTGGTCGAGATTGGGAGGGAGAGGTTTCTGCTGGGATAGCCCCCCAGGGGAGCGCTTCTTATTGGGGTAAGACAGCCGGCCTGTCTAGCCTGCAAGCTCAGACCTCTGGATGAGGCCCAGGAAGTGAGACACAGCTGCATGAACTCTGACTCACAGAGTACCGCATCACCAGCCAATATACACAGCGAGATGACATTATGTGCAGTAGTTCCTTTCTACCTTATCCTCAAATCTTCATCCATGCTTTGGATCATTCTGCAGCATTTGGCACTAACATATGAGAAGTTTAAGAACTAACGTGGTAATGATGATCAATATTCTATTGTGAAAAATCTTCATTGTTCTTATTTTGATGACTAATTATCATGCAGTACATTAAAATTCACCTCAAATCAAGTTAAAAACTTGGTTGCCCAGTACTGTGCTGAACTTTTTTCAGCTTTACTTTTTTTTCAACTACTTCAACAACTGTGCATTGTCATGGCGGAAGTATTAACAATGAACTGTAGCTTAGGCGCCAAGAAAGCACAAGGAACCAGGACCACAAACTGCTCAAATAGATTAGTGCTAGGTATGGTAAATGTGCCTGTACTCACACTGCTTGTAAAAAATACTGTGGACTGGCCGCTGTTGAGGATTGCCATCAAGACTTTGCTGCAAGTACAACTAACTCATGCTTGTCTTTGCACTTGCTGTAAAGTAATATGTGATTTTTTGTGAATATGTGATTTTTTGTTAAGCAACAGGTCAAAGAAGGCAATAGTTTGCTTCAAATAACACCAAAAAACTATGTGTCATGTTTTACTATATATACTAAGATGTAACTGCAATATAACACAGCCTCAAAGGCCCAGATGTCTGACCTTGGCTCAAAGCAGGATTTGATTTCAAAGCCCAAAGAGCTGATGATGCAAGACATAACTTAGAGAAAGCTTGATCATCCCCTCAGCAGAGTTTATCTTTGCTCAGTCCCATATCCCCAGGTCAATAATGTTGACTCATCGACCACCCTCCTCTGTTGTCGATAAGGTACACTGTAGCCTTTTAGCCTCTGCTTTGGCTTCACATGGAAGAAACAAAGCAAATGACCCCTGAGGACTGATCAAGATCCAAAAAAGAGGCTGATGCTGATGATAAAGCCCCATTCACAGAGCTGAACATGGTCTATTTTCTTGTGGCAGTTTTCCTTCAAAAACTCACAAAAATCGCCCTGGCATTTACCCAGAAGGATAAGATTTGAGGGGGGATTAACAAGGCGATGATTTGTTGGTAGAAGGATCGAGACTGCTGCCGGGATAAAGAAAGAGAAATGATTTGGGCACTCTTGCCCTTTAAAATTGTTCTTTTTCTCCAGTGATTCTAGCTTTGCTCTTTCCTAACATCACTCTCCATCTTATCGATCAGCAAATCAGCTGCCTAATAGACAGGTAGTGCTCAATGCTGAGCGGGAAGCCTTGAGGTGATAGAGTCACGGAAACAGTCAGGAATATTGAAATGGACAATTAAAGCAGTCCCTCTTGGATGATGGAAAGCGAAGGGCAGTCTGAGAGTCACACACGCCTCTCTGGCAGAAGGGGAAGGGGAAGATTGTTGACTGAGGACTGAAGGGCACATGAAATAATTCACCTGGAAATCAATTTCCATCACGTCTATTACAGACCACTGATAGACCGAGAAAGAAAGAGAACGAGAGAGACAGACCAAGAGAGACTCTGATTTTCCCTTTTTATCCTTGTTGAATTTTTCTTCCCCCTTTCATTGCCCAAACCATTTCCACAGCAGTGCGCACTGGACACAAAAAGACATCTGCAGTCGATCATGATAAACAGTCCACATCTCTCCCATTTGTTTCCCTAAAAACCACGGAGCTGCTTGAGTAAAAGCTACAGCTGCTGCGTCTTCATGGAATGCTTTCTGCATTAAATCATGACGCAAGGAGTTAAAACTTGTGAAGGCAAACAATGGAGCTGACATTTTTGGAGTGCAGCTGCTGATACATTCGTGCCAAAATCTTTAAAGAAGCACTAAGATTTTGATTAAAAAATGCAGAGAATCCTAGCTTAAATTATTCTTTTTTTGGAGGCACAAGCCTTGAAAAGAGCATTTAGACCTTCATTTAACAATAAAATTCCTCTGAAACCCAAACTGATGAGATTAAAAAACGATTTGAAAATTCTAGCTGTTGGCAATAAGAAGTCAGCTAACACCAGAAGTGGATGAAGCTGTTTTTTCTTCTTCTCCAAAACAAAAGAAGGTTACAAAAGCTATCCTCCTTGGTTAACAGAAGTAGGGTTGCTGACTGAAAGAAGAGCATTCGAAAAGCATCAGGTTTGCCGTTTGTCTAAAACCTAAAGAGTTCCTCTTATTTGAACAAGAGCACAGCCCACCGTCCGTCATTCTCCATCCAAACCACCAGTTTCTCTAGTTTGCCCCTGCCAAGTCCTCATTACCTACCAAAAAAATAGAGCTAATGTGTCTGAGTGTGTGCATGTGGGGAGAGGGGAACTGCTAGATGGGAGCGGAGAATAAGAAGCAGAGGGAAGCGAGGTGATGGGTGTGACTGAACGGGGGCTGTCAGCCTTTGTAGGTCAGCGTAAATGTTTAATGCTTTATGCTGATTAGCTGACGCTCTAACCGTCTCTCTGGTTCTCAGAAAGATGCACTCCGTCAATCCCCGTCACCGCTCACACACAAACACAATTCCCACACAATTGCAGGCGTAAGCCACCCACTCCAGAGCCCCTGCTTATATTCTCCCCGACCTCTCGGCACACCAATTAAGCAGGTATGTGACAAGACGGCCAAAAGTGCCAATTAGGCCAATCTACCTCTGCTACATGTCCCTTTATACCCGCCACCCCACAGTTTTCCCAGCAGCAGCTCCCACCTTCCTCTCCTCACTGGCCCTTAATGGATTTCCATGCAACTGTCTCCCTTCAGCACCCCTACTTACCCCAGTTACATCATGAAAGTGGATTCAAATAATGTAACTTTAATAGACCCACTTTAACATTCAGTCCAAAAGCAGGGATAGATGTTTCTGCTTTGAGCACACATAATTATTTAGCCTGGAGTACACATCATAATTGAAAGGGTCTGATAACAATGTTGCCTTGTTACATGCACTACATTATGAAACGGGGAGATGGATTAGTGTTACACGACAGGGCGGAAAAAACTGAATTCAGTTTGCAAGGTTTACTAAAGAAGCCCAATAATGGTCTGTTTATCTTATCAATTAGGGAACCATAATCTTTTTTGAAATGAGAAATGTGGCTTGCCACGGGGCACAATCACCTCATAAATAAGGTACGTCCTAAATCCCCAAACCAATTTATTCAATTTACCATACAATGGATTATAGCTTAATTTCAGTGATAATGGGAGTAGACACTTGAGGAAATTAAAATGAAGAACTTGAAATTTCATGAGTCGTTTCCAAATTACCCCCAAGGATGGTGGAGAATCAGGTGGAGAAATGATTCAAACAACACACAGTTGTCTCTCAGACACATACTGTTTGGTTTTGGAAATAGAGTGAAAGCCAAAGGGCACCGCTTGCCATTTTTTCAGTTTGATCAACAATCATTTCAAACACTGGTGCAGTTCTGGGCGCATTATTTTGAATACGTAGTCATTAAGGATTCAGTGGAAGCCTGGCCGTTAATGGCTTTTAGATGCTGCCTCCCACACCCTACTTGATGGGGCATGCTTTCCATTAAAGTGAAAGTATTTTGGATGCTTACAGTTTGATCATAAAGCCCCATATGTTGCGTTGTTATTTCCGCAGCTCTGTCGCAAACAAGCCTCCTCGCTGTTACAGTGCAGGGCGACAACCGTGTGAAAAGCCAACGTGTCGAAATCAAAATTCATCACTGTCAATGATGCTAATTGGTTCTGAAAAAGGGAAAAAAGCACGCTCTGCTACTGGGGTGATTAAAGACATCACACACATGAACATACACAGTCTGTTACTTGGGGGCGGCTTCTCTTCTGGCTTAGATTTTTAATGTGGCCATATCTTATTGTTCAAATGTCAAAGATCCATTACATTCCCTGTGTGCACATGGCTGGTCCATGTCTTGGGGCTGATTGGGGTTTGTGAGGGTATAAGCCTCCAGTATTGCTCAATGTGACAAAAAAGACAAAACTGGGTCCTCTACACTGGGTGTGGCCTGGATTCACACAAAGCCTCCAGTGGGTCAGTGCCTAAGGAAGAGTCTGTTTATGGATGGATGGATGGTTGGATGGGTGTATTGGGGACAGCAGAGTTGATTCAGGGGGAGTCTGGCAGCAACGGGGAGCTGAAGGAGTGACAGAGGTAAAGCAGATGGATATATGGGCGAAGGGGAGACACTTCAATATGGAGGATCTGGGTTATTGCTTCATGGAAAAATCTGAGAATCTATTTCAGAATATGCTGGCAGACTTGCGGGGCCAAAATGAGGCCACAAAAATGTATGCTATGTCATATCACTGTATCATCAGCCAATCAAACATACAGTATACACAGCTTATGCATAATTTTCTGCATATGGTATAAAACCTGGAACTGGATATTAAGTATTGATATATCAGGGTCTAATTCACATTTTACCCCAACTAAGCTGATGATGGTCTACACCTGCAGCATACAGTATGTCCAAAGATTTAAACTGAATGCCATTTCAATGTGGAAACACACCCCAGTCAGCTGAGAGTAACTCTTTGCCCCCATTACACTTGTTTGCCCCCCTGTTCAAATCCACAGCTAACATCATTGCTTTTAACTCCCATTTTTTTTCCATGAATGCAACACCATGGCCACACATCAGGGGCAGGTCTGCTAATGGAGACCTCACCCCATGTCTCTCCCGCGAGACTGTCTGTTCTGAAGAGGAAATGGGGGTGATGGGGGGAGGGCATTTAGTAAGGGAGGAGGGTGTGGGTGTATGTTATGAGACAGGACACGGTAAGGATTCTGGGTCATGGACTGGCCCCTTAATTGGAAGATGGACAGGGTGGGGTTTGGGAAGGCTAAACACACACACACACACACACACACACACACACACACACACACACACACTCACCAGATGGGACACCCCCATTCGCATTTACCTACTTAGCAGGCCCCTGGGCACATGTACACGCACACACACACTCTTACCCCTTCAATGCAGTCCTCTGCACATACAGTAGGTGCAATCATGGGTGAGAGATTATATTACCATAACCTACATATTCTAACTCCCCATGATCTACTGGGTTGCGATGGAGGCACTGCCCTTAGCAACACAATAACCCCAGAAGAGCACCACAACGTTGACGATGACTTTGAACTAGTTATTCAGTCACTAGGATGACAAGAGCTGATGCAACGGCAGCTCAAATGACAAATTAAATATGAATGTGCATGAACCACCACCCTCCTTTCATAGGCTCCCTCCCTGTTTTTTTTCTTTCAATGATAAGGGTGTATAGGATGTGCTCATAATATTTCTGGTTCAAATCCATCTTACCGCCTCCCCCTCTCATTCCTAATTCCTGTCACTCTTAGTTCTGTTTTTTTTCTTCTACAGAGCAGATGCATCATAAAAAAACAGCATTAAAATAAAAACCCTCAGTGACAGCACATTTAGCCTGGGCTGCAGTTGTTTTTCACGTAAAAGGTATGTATTAGAATGATAATGTCTTCAGTCTGCTTTGATTCTCTTAAGTGATGCCCTGACGAGTGTGACCCCAGAGAGCAGGTGGAGGGCAGCTTGAGGGCTGAGCTCAGGTTTGGATTCCCCAAACCCATGGACTGACAGAGGGGAGGCGATGACTGGTGGAGCCACCTCCTTATACTCAGTGTTGGAGCACTTGCGCCCCCTAGTGTACCTAATTGTCCTAACAGCTGGGTGCCACAAACTTAAAGACTCTATGCAGCTAATTCTCATCTCGACTTAAGAAAACACCTGAGCAGGTGCACACAAGAACAGACCTATGATGAAATGTGTAATTCATATGTTTATTTTTCTAACTATTATGGAGGATGGAACTGTTTCTCCATGTTTTGTGCTGTTAAAGTAACCATATAATCCTCTACTGAGCCATGTAAAGAAGCATGAAGGTCAGAGTCAGCTGCAGAACAGCAAATTAGATCAGGTGAAGAGTCACTTGGGTTGGCAAATCTAAGCAGTGACCTAAATTCTGTTTGTATCTCTGAAGCAAGAGAGATGATGGTGCTCTCTTTGTACAATAAAAGAGTGAAGGCTGGAAGAGCAGCATAAGAAACACCAGGACAATAAGGACATGATGTAGGAAAACTGTAAGGGCAGTCTGTGGGTGCTCCTGACCTCAACACTGACAAACATCAGTTATTCCTCTCCTCACTGTCCCTTAATAGATGCCACTGTTTCTCCCTTTCTATTTCCTTCTTCTTCTCTTTTTTCATGCTGTATCATGTTATTTATCAGCAATCTTCAGACAATATACATATAACATATACTGTATGTTTCAGGATAAGGAACAGTGAGTATCTTTTGTGCATTTATTAAGGACAGAGAGTAAGGCACTGTGGGGCACTTTGGAGTGACAAATGGATTAATAAAGCACTTTTTAGAATATCCTGAGAGCCAAGCTGCACAGCAATCATCCAGCAGGCAGGACATTAAACATCAAACCTGAGGGAGCAGACATTTACTTTGTAATGTACAGCAGGCAGCCATGAGATGGCAGCAGATGCAAACAGTAAGCCCATTCTGTTCATTTATACAGTCAGTGACAGGAATAAGAGCTGAAGGTAAAACCTTCCACAGGTGAGAAAAGAGACTCTTAATCACTCTGTAGACTTCCATGTCATTCCCTACATCAACATGATGAAGTAATAAATGAAAGGGAGGGAAACCTATGAAGTTCATTAACTGAGTGCTACTGTCAATATACTGTATGTGCTGTAAACTAAAGCCATGGCATTTTAAGTAAACTGTCAATATTACAATAATTATTTTTAGACCATATATTTTGGTATCAGATACACAGTATTCATCAAGATATATTTAGTCTGGGTGAATAAAATCTATTTTATAAGATATAGGTTAATCAATATGGTGTGAGTTTACTATCCACTATAGCTGTGATTATTACTTTTAGTACTCATAGCATATGTAGTGACCTGTTTCTTAAAGAGATTTTTATTGTGAACTTGCAGTGGAATTCATATTTTTATCACATTGTTGGAAACAAAATGAAACTGATACTACAGTGGAGTCAATAATCAAGCTGATTACCAAAGTTAAACGGACTCAAAAATGGCGCATTTCTAATATAATGAAGTCCTGTGAGGGAACATTTTACACATATGACTAGAAACTGAAGCCAGTAAGTACTCCACACACTTCCCCATGTGCCTTTGAGCCACTTGGAACGGCTTCTTCGTGTAGGTGTGGTGCTCTGCAGTGCTGTTTACACCATTTACAGCAAGCCAAGGCAGAAAGCAGACAGAAACAATCATACACAATGCAGGATTATCCCAGACTAACGAGCTTGGCCATGACACAAAGTTCAATGGAGCCTTGAAGATAAGAGTTTGCATATGGGTCACAAATCATAGCAGAGGACAGTAAACACACCTGAGGTGCTGCCTATATCTGGCTTTAGCAGGAGAGGGTGAGGTGGAGCAAAGAGGATAGTGTTCAGGCCTGCAGGGGGAAAGGGTGGCTTGGATCACTGCAGGAACCCTTGGTCATGTTCCAACCAAGTCAATTAAGTTACAGAGCTACAGCACTAGCACTGTGTGTGTGTGTGTGTGTGTGTGTGTGTGTGTGTGCGTGTGCGTGTGTGCAAAGTGTGTGTGAGAGAGAGAGAGAGAAGAGAGAGAGAGAGCAATTCCTTCCTAGTAAGGAAGAGAAGAACATAACCCTGAAAAGGCTTAACAGCCAAAGAGACTCCATTTGTGTTTTGGAGCTGCCAAAAAGAATACATGCAACTCAATAAACATGCCTCTGGGCAGCAAATAACCTTACAAGTTGGAGAGAATTACAGCTATTAATCAGCAGACATACACTTGAATTACTTCAGTTCAAGAGGCAGTTCACAAGTCTCAGATTGGTGGATATTTACATTTTGAAAACTTCACTGGTTTGATGTTGGTTTAATGTTTATCCTCACAAAATCTGTGCCTATCAGCTGCGAAAGACAAGTGACCTCCTTTTAGATTTCTAAAATTGGAGTCATAAAAGTGAAAATCCCATCTAATAGTTTGTCAGCTAAATTTTTCTATCTCTTACGGAGTATCGTTTTTATAATCCTGCTAACTTGCTTTAGACACTTTAAATATTATTACTGGCAACATTTAAAAATCCCTTGCAAATTCTTACAGCACTGTTTTTAGTTGTTAGGTTCTGGGAGAATAGGAGTTGTCAGTCCTACCTTGCTTCCCAGCACTTAACATATGCTGCTAAGAGCACTGCTCTCTATACACAGTTCACTTTCTTATACACACACACATTTGGAAATAAACACTCATGTGCACACATACACCTATGGAAATAAACAGTCATGCACGCTCTTTTGGAAATAAACATTTGTGCATACCAGCATGCAAGAACTGACACATAAACCTCAGAGGCCTTGACACCTTTGAAATGGATACAACATATGGTAAACTTGATATTTACTGACTAAAGCAGAGGCAAAGAAAAAATAACTGTTGCACAACAGCAGCCAAACTTATGACAATGTAGAAGTTTTAAGCATGCTCTATCCAAGGATTAAACTTAATTTGCAGAAAGTTGAAAGTTGAGTCAGTTTGGATAAAAATGTTCTCATTTTTTGTCAACTTGTCATCCTTATCACAAAATCCATATCTGTTCGTTGTTTGTTAGTCTGTGTTTCCAGACAACATACCTCAAGAATGTGTTTGGCAGCCAAATCGCAAATCTTGGATCTCTTGAAATGCACCAGCAAGGAAGAGTTCTCAAAGCAGTCTCTGTATCTCCAGTGTTAGCGTAACTTTGACAAGACAAACAAACCAGAATGAAAGTTCACTGATTGATGACTGTCTGGGAGATGGGAAATCTCTCTGAAACTCAGAGCATCTAGGAATAGTCTGCAGTAATGTCAAGTATAAGCAATTCACGGTTAAGGGGCTGAAAAATGAAAAAAACACTAGACTGGTCCTTGAAACTCTAGTCTATTTTGTGAGCATGTCACCTCATTAGCCTCTTATCTGAGGGAGGTCTGATACAGAGGGTCAGGATGGCCCTGACTACAGAGAGGTTTTTTTTTGTTGGACTGATAGATTAGAACATCTTCAGTCCAAGGCTGGGCTCCTGGAGGGGGGCCGGGGGCCTCGCTCTGACCTCAGGGAAAGAAGCAGAGAGGAAGCTAAACAAGAGAACGAGTGAAAAGGAGATGACAAGGCGGGTGCCAGTGATAAATAGTCAATGATAACATATAGAGCTGCTGCTTTCCTGGCCAAAAATGGACAGTCTCAACTTGACTCAAACAAACATTGCTCTAAAAAGGTATTTAAGAACATGAGAATGGACCAATTGGGGAATCGCCTCAATTGACGATGCATTCAACATGTTGTAGATCTACAAGCCAAAGTAACTTCCAATTTCCCATATTTTATGATCATTAAATGAGCAGCCTTAATTCAAAGGTATTTCAACGGATACAAAAAAACATATATCATCTCGACATTGAGGTCAGCTGGGAGAGTCCATTCCAGAGATTCACTAAGTTTCTACAGTGAATCTCTCCAGCTCTTTCAGACCCATGGTCCTTTACTTTCAACCCCTCAATTCAATCTCTTTGAACAGCGTTAACGGAGGCAAAGCACTGGAAAATCTACCTGGTTCTTAAGACAAAGAAGAAAAAAGCCGTTTTCCTATACCTCACTTAATGTCAGTGTCAGCTATCAGTCAGACAGTGTGCCTCAGCCAACAGTCCAGTGGGCAATGCAAGGACATGATGTGCAGAGGTAAAGGATTTATGTCTAGTGGCCACTTATCCACCAGCAAGCTGGGGAGTATTGAACATACAGCTTCTCATTTAAAATGAATGACACCTACCCTCTTGAGAACAGAAAGCTAAAAAGCCAGAAGCTACTGGCTGTAACCTTCCAGTCCTGATTACCGCATAGACTGACCTCCCAAACCAGACAGCAGATAATTGCATCCTCTTCTATTTGAAAGTCACATTAAAAGGCTGATAATGGAGTTTTGGCTCAGAAAAAAAGGGGATCACTGGAGCGGACAAGAGGAACAATGGATCTGGCTTTGGCTAGGGAAGGAAATTGGTATCTGCTTGATTCATAGCAAGGCCTACAAAAGATGTTCTCTCCACCGGCGTGCATTGTTAACGGTGCATTGCTTTTGAAAAGGGCCAAACTACCTGTTCCTTGTTGAAAAGGGTTACTTGAAGAAAATGCTGGGCTGCAGATAATAGGATCCGTCAATGATGAGACCCACACAGCTCATAGCAGAATGTACTATTCATGTGCTATCACACACTGTGACTGAACACTGAAAAAATGTCCTCTCTGACAATGCAGATGTGACAAAGGTCCAGCAAATGGTAAAAATGGTAAATGGTATTGTCAATTTTACATGAAGAATTACTCCGATCCAAGGGTAAAGGAACACATGAGAGATAAAGCAGAAGAACAATGTTGTATGTCTAAACTAGAGGGTAATATGAGAATGGAGCTCCCATGGGCCTATGGAATTCCGATGGGATCAACAAAAACCCTTAAACTGAGCAAGACAAGAACTTCAAATCTCAAGGGTGGATGGGAGTATACACTGTATGTTATACACATATATCATTTTATCATATGTCAACAAGTGTTTCAAGATGGGGATTATTTGCTCTTCAAATAAACTCTGGTGGGTTTTCCAGTTTGGCTCGGTTAGCTCAGGCTGGAAAAATGCCTGCCTTAAAAGAACTTCCGAGCACTTCGAACAAACTCAAGGTGGTTCATTTGAGACGACTAAGGGCACCAACCACAGGATCGTGCAACAGTTGCTTACTAAACATACATAATTCATCTCATCCTTCATAAGAGTCGGTACTAAAAGAGCAGAAGATGATTCACCCTCGTTATTAACCTGTAGTTTGAACCCCACTTGAGGAACCGAGGCAGAAAGCTGAGCAGCAAAGCTGGCGTCTAAGCCTGATCCCAGGGCTTTTCTGTTGGCTGTGTTGCATTCTCCTCTTGCAGGTGCTTGATTGCGGCAGCTTGTTTGAGGAGGACGGTTAGCCTGTGTAGCAGTTAATGAGATCCCCTGGGAAACTGACATGTAGCAGGTCACAGTCTGTTGCAAGCTGGGGAGCCTTTATAACCTCAATGCACATGACTTTTGACCTCACCCCTACCCTTATACTTAACTATACTTTGCTTCACATGATCTTGTGAAAGTCTACAGCCTCACTTGTTGATACCACACACAGTCATGCATAGGTGTCTACATTCTGAACACACATGCAAAAAAGTAGTTTGCTGCATATAAGCCATTGTTTTATTTTAATTTATTTATGTTTATGTAAAATGTTTTTAATGTTGCACAGTATAATGAGGTGGTTGAATCAATGTGGTAGTCATTTTACAAAAAGCAATAACCCACTGAAGGTCTGCAGCACGGAAATTATATCACAACCTAATTGTTGCTCCACTACTTAATACTTTTTTCTATTAAGAATTAATTAATGTGCACTCTGAATCATATTGCTCAGAGTGACTAATCCAGATACAGTTCTCATTAAACTCCGGTGGAGACCAAAACAGAGCTTAGAGTAGAGTAAATAGAAAGATCTTCTGACATTTTATAATGTAACAGGCCTTTTCCACAGCAGATATTTTAGGTGTTGCTAACATCATCAACACTGATTCAGGCCTAATCAAGCATCCCAGTAAGCTATGACAGTTTAACAGTGACCTCGCATGCCATACAGCAGGAACCTGAGCTGACGAAGCCAGATTGTATTCAGCCACTATTCATTTTAGCATTTAAACTTGTGCTTTTCTTAATGTGACATGTAAAAATGTCCGGAGTTCTGCCCTCAAACGGCTAAAAAAAATCAAGTTAACTGAAAGTAATCCAGTTAACGGTTACAAAATCAAATTATTTTTGTTTAAATGTACCCTCAGATCTTGAGATTTAAATTGAAATGAAAGAAATATATCTTTCCATTAATTCTTAATTTCACACATAACATACAGTATATAATAATAACTTGATAATGAATGAGGAAACTAATTTCAGCTGCCACTTTATCCTCTCTCTGTCTTTCTCTGCAGGCACTTGCACACAAATGTGGCATTGCTGTGATAAATTTACCACGGCAACTCTAATTACAGCACAGAAAATTACATGCATACAGTGTGTATAACATGAGCCTATGGTCCTTAATTCTGTCAGCAAGTATAAGTATATAAGTATATAAAAGCAGAGGTAATTTTAAAGATATTTTCAATGCATACAACTCACATATAAATCTTTCCCATACCTTACTAAATCAGACACACACTGACAAACACCTCCGGGGGGGTATTTCACTGGTGTTTCTGTGTGACTATATGTGTGTCATTGCCTGCGCAAGAGAGACTGATTTAAATATTATTTGGTCTTATGAGATAAACTGTTTAATCAACTATGCAGCAGGATACAAATACCAAAAATAAATTACTCTTGACTGTGTTTACACCTGTTAACAAACTGACAAAGCAATGGAAAACAGTTCGGTGTGCTTACCTGCAACTATATATTTGTGAGCTTCAGTAGGCAAAAAGGGAAGAAATAAGAGAGAAAAAAGACAGTTAGTGAAAGTGAAAGGTAGAACTCAAAAAGCACAAAAGGCACATCAAAATGTGTACAACTTCAGAAAAGGAGGATGGATAACTGTGGGACAGAAGAGTGACAGGATATAGATGAAGGAGGATGATGAGGAGGAAAGATGAACATGGACCACATTGGAGTCTTTTTCACAAGTAATAATCAGCGTCACTGGAAATGTCAAACTCTGTAAATGTGAAAACACCCCCTTGAAAAGGTTTACCTGCAATACATACAATCACTGTCATCAGCCTTCCTTCCTACAGTGTCTCTTTTATATTGCTGAGGTAAAGAAATGCAAAACAGGAGGAAAAAATGCTAAAAAAGTTTAACAAAACTTGTTACCAATACTTGATACCAATAGGCCGGTTGAATTCAATGGCCCACAGCCCAGCAAAAGTTATGAACATCGTACACCTGAACAAACCCTCCCACCTCAAACACAGAAAAGATTCATCACAGACAATACAAAATCATAAATCTTGCCCATTTCTCCTATTTCACGCACACACACACACACACACACACACACACAGAGGCTAACACAGCCCAGTCAATCTGCTGTTTGCCCAACTAATGCAGATTGATGGTGAGGAGGCATATGAGAGGCTCATCCATAAAAGATGGGCTGGGCTGGACAGAAACTGGGAGCTATTTACCAGGGAATAACACACAAACCACAGAGTCCTGTCCATTGATTATTAACCAGGCACACATGGAGACATTCTGTCCGTGTCCTGCATTGCCAGTAACCCAGATCATTCAGCACACATATTGGCGTCAAATGAAATTATCTTACATGAAATGCTGCTGTTTTACATTTTTGAAATTTGTACGCAAAACAACTGCATGGGCGAGAGTCTGGGAGAGAAGTAAAGACTTTGGGAGTCCCTGACTTTTCACAAACCACCAACACACACAGCGCTGTTTCATAAAGATAACAGCTGATGTTAACCTGGAGCCATCCATCCTCCATTTCAACACCAACAAGTTTATCTTATACAATAAGCTATAGCTATTTACTCAAAATGCTGTTGTGTAGTAGTTGTATGATAATGTAGTGATTAAAAAAGTAGTTTTAAAGCCTTGAGGCCTGAGCTCTTGTTAGCCATTACAGTATTTCAAGCCATTGCATTTTGTGCAAGCAATAATCTTTACTTTTTCCAGCAGGTCAAAACGACCACCATCCAGGCATGAGCCAGTTTCATTAAAGGTTATTCAACCACCATCCCCATAGCAGCCAACTACCAAAAAAACTCCAGTAGTCATTCCGCACAATAACCTCACACCCGGACAAAACAGGTGTTTAGATGGGTTTTGTCCCGGGGCGGGTATTAGCCGAGTGTCAGCTCTCCTCCCCTGTTCCACCCTCTTGCATTTCTTTCGTCCTGCTTTCTCTGCCCTTGTCTTGATCCTCATTATTCCATACTGGGGTCTTTGGGGGAGCAAACGGTCTATTATCCAAAGATGGAGCTTAAGATAACTTAACGGTCTGGAGGAGTGGCTATTTATTTGGGTTGAAAGACAGAGAGAGAAGGAGGGAGTGTGTGTCTGGCTTGGCTTTCCCATATCACTTAGGCTAATGTGATTAAGGGTGAGAGAGAGGGGGAGTTAATTTAGCTCAGAGTGTGTTGGTTCTAAGTGATTCATGTCAGGGAGAGTCGAGGGGGGAGAGCGAGAGGGACGGGGCTGGTCACAGGACTTCCTTCAACACACACACGTACACACAATCAAATAAGAATGGGGCTGTGTGTGTAAGCTCGTTTTTGGTGCCTGGTACCAAAATTAGTACAGAAGAATGCTTGCACACACACACACACACACACACAAATGCTTACTCGTGCCACCCAAGGTCAGAAAATAGTTTCTTTATTTGATGTCACATTATTCATTTTTTTTTTCATTTATCTGTCAAATGTTCCCGTGTTAACGCTGCTCCAAACAAGCCACCTTGGAGAATTCAGGAGTAATTCTTTCCAGTTTATTTGGTGAGATTTAGCGCCATTTAGTGGTATTTCATCAGAAATATACTAAGAACAAAACCAAAAGCAGTGATTAATTTATAGCAGAAGGGAAACACATCATTTTATTAAGATTTTTTACATGTTTAAGTCTGGACTATTGGCATCAAGCGTGAGAAGGAGACATTCGTCTCTCCATCCACCATGGTAGCATAAAGAATTTGTGTTGTAGCAGGACTTCAGTGGTTGCCAAGTGACGCGGCTCTGATCTATATCTCATCCAGGCGTATCTGCACAATTGTTCAATATACGTTCTGTAAATAAAAACTCTGATGAAAACTCTTTGTTGGGGGAAACAGTTTGTATTTGTTGGGTGTCTTGTCAATTATTCCTGTTCCAAACTAGAAAGGCACAATTCTTGATTAAGGGGGAAGGGGGATGATTATTTGGGTCTAGTTGGGCAGCTGGGGTGCTACTCTAGAAGCAAAACGTGTGTGTGTGTGTGTGTGTGTGAGCAGGGCCTCAAACATGGCAGATGGGCCCTTTGGACTCTGAATAGCTTTTTGCATGTTGCCACCCACACACACATTATATGGACAGACACAGCAGGTCAGTGGCATTTCAAACTAAGCTCTCAAATAGCTAACGTTTTGTCCCAAAGGTTTCTCTGGACTGAGTTCTCAATAAGTGTTTGAATACATAAAGAGACACAAAGAAAAAGATCTGATCTCAATATTCAGTGCTTCGGCATTAAAGAGCAAACAAAATAGGCCTTAAACTATGTGACTTATCATCCATGTACTTTTCTCTTAATGCTATTAACTGTAAAGATGAACACACGTGAAGACTCTTGTCAAAATGCGTGTGTGTGTGTTTGTAACAGGGGAAGGGGGTCTTTGTTAGGAACTCAGTTGTATCCTGTAGGCAAAAAGAGCCCCCCACCCTTCAGAATACTGTCCTCCTCAAAAGGCTCCCCAAAATAGGATGGATTTTACAGACAGGAAGAAAAATGTGTCATCCAGCCCTCCCCTCTCTAGCTCCATTGTACACTTTCAAACACCTCCCTCTGTTTTCACATTGGTCAGGGCTTTAATGCGGAAACTCAGTATTTGCAGAGCAGTGGTAGTGAGTCATTCTGTGACTGCAATAATTGGCCTTCTTCAAATGTTTAATAATTGAGTCATAATTCTGGTTGTGTTGTGGGTATTTTTTCCCAGATAAAAAAATTAAAATGCAACTTAATCTCTACAACGTTTGTAGCAAAAGTAGTTTTAAACTGGTCTTAAACCAGTAGTGGATATCATCAGGAGGAATAGAATCAGCCTTTTCAGCTCTCATTCAAAAAGGAGCTTCAGACAACATATGTCAGTATGTTGTAAAAGCGCTCCAGTCCAGGCCTTTAGGTCATCCAAAAACAGGTCTGGGAAACGGCAAATGGGGGAGCTTTCTAAGGGACTTCGATCAACTACTGCATTTTCTCACACGCAGGACACTATGGGTTGTAAAAAGTCCTATCAGTTTCCAGCTGTGAGGTGTATACAACCCTTTCACTGTCCCCTCCTTTTCTCCACCACTTGAATAAATAGAGGACTGAGAAATGGGCCGGAGGGTGAGACGAGAAAAAGGAGGGAAGGATCCCTTTGGCACTTGTTTACCTCATGCAACACATCCTTCATGTTGCCCCAATTTACTTAGCCTGGGTGGACTTTGCCAAACAACTGCTTACCAGAAGAAAAAGCAAAGCTTACTTTGCTTATCTTCAGTGAGGTGGATTTGCCTGAGCTGAGGGAAAATGAGGCTTGAGCTGTTCAGGCCACTCAGAGGTAAAAGTTATCTATTTATTTATCCATGGTGTTATAGTGGAGGTGGGTTGGATCAGGGAGTCAAGCATATAAGCGTGTTTCCCTGCTGGAGACAAAGATTAGAAGTGTGTGACTGTGTCCATAAAAAATTGGCAAAGGCTATCTTAATCTCAGAGCACAGCGGCCACTTCAGTTTTGTAATTAGTCATTTACATATGCAGTGTCGTGGCACCGTGATTATATGTAAGAGAAGATAGAAATGCAAAGAAGGTTTCCTTTCACTCAAGCAGAATCTTCTCACAATAGTGTAATTTCACGCCACGCAAATCTGCAGCTCCTCTGTGGGCCTGGGCCTGCCTTGATTCATTTAGTGTGAGAGAAGAGATTAAACAGCCCAAAACAGACACCAAGAAAGACAACTAGGAGAAACTGAACAAAGTCCCAGCTGTAATGACAATAAAGTGTCACTGCTATATGAGGTGGATTTGGCCTGTTTTATTTAGTCATATGATGAATAAAAACATTTGAATCTACAGACACCTCAGAGTCTTGTCTCTCTGTGAGCGTTATCTTTTTGACAAGGGGTCATGGACCTTTCCTCCCACTCCCAGTCTGACACTCCATGTCTGTCTCCATGCAGGCCCTGCAACAGTCTGCTGCTTCCCCCGTGCTGAAAAGTCAACGGTGGGAGCTGCCGTGATATGAAGGGGCTCCATGTTAGCACTCCTCCTCTGTAGTTTTACACCAAACCCTGTCGCTGATGACATTAAGGGAAAGCTTGAGGCTGACAGCCCCTACGTTCCTGACATTCCAACTGTGGCGAGAGATGACTTTCTCCTCAAACCTCCACACTGTACACCCTTAGGACCAATGCCTCTGGTCATATCCACAGAAAGCTGAAGCTAAATCTGAATCTGAAGTGTGAAAGCACAAAATCCTTCATTAACAGGCATGTTCATGAGCCACAATTAAATCTATTTTATACCTCTTCAGTTACCTGAGAAGCAGAACAATACATAAACAAGAAATGGCTTGAAGTACAGTATGAGACTGCTAGTTTGGACAGTCTTTTCTTTTCTTTCAAATTTACATGCCTTAAAGCTGCACGACGGGTCTAAACATAAATACTGATGCGAACAAACACACTATTGTGGAAATCCTTTTAGTGTAGGCATGGCTAGCTGGGGCTCTGATTAGAAGAAGAAATCCACAGAAAAATAACACTGACAAAAAAAAAAAAAAAGAGTACAAAAGAGAAAGTGAAACCTGACTTTTAAGAGGACACTAGATCAGTCCAAGAAGTGCCATCTCATATTAAGCTTGTCAAGTGTTCTCTGTGGCAGCTAAGCAATGAAGGCTTTCTCCCAGACGCATTCATCAAAAGCATCAGAATCATGAGTCCACTGCTAAATGCAAGCTTGGCATTGCCGAGCTTTCCAGTGGACCTTGCTACGTAATTCAACCAAGCAGTTACTGTCGGCCTGGTCAAAGTCAAAAAGGCGCAGGGAAATTAAAGTACCAGAGCCATCCATAAAACAATTAGTCTAGTCTTGCTTCCTGCTCCGACGATGACGTCACTGAATCCTCTGCCTGACCCCCCACTTTAGTATATGGTGTCCCATCCTTCACCGCCTCCTCGCTTTCAATAATCTGAAACACAGCTTTCCCCCTTTTAGCTGAATAAACTGATCCATTAATGGCTCCTAAAGCTCAAACTATTAGAGGAGATGGCTTTTAATTTAGCCAATTAACAAGCTTGTGAATTCATCAGCGGAGTCAGAGAATCACCGAATTAGAAAGCCAGCGTAAGAATGAGAGAAAATGAGGGGAAGACAGGGACCATTAGCTATAACATGGTCCACTCGGGATCTTTGACAGGGGTGTAATTATCAAAAACACACAAACAGAGGACAAGAACATTTGGTGTGAATCAGGCAAAACCTTTGATCCAATCATGAGAGATGAGAGATCCAAACTGATGATGAATGCAGGCTGAAGTTGTTAGCCGGCAGGCAGAGGACGTGCAGAGGACGGTAATTGAGAAGTGTAACGTCCTCGGCTGCTGAGGGGTACAGGCACTCGGCAGATGAGGGATATTATAATTTGATTCATGTCCGCCCACTAGCAGAGAGGACTGCAAGGTCAGTGTACTGGTTAATGAAGGCGCAGCCTGCTGTATTTAAAAGGCAAATGTCTATTGATGGTCCAGTCAGGAATCTCACTGAAGCAAATTAGGCAGGGAAGGCCGTCACACCCAAAACTCAAGACAAGTCACTACAAGGAAACTGACTTCAACGAGATAAGATAAGATAATGATGGGTCATAAAGAGATAAGCATTCAGCATTCTTCACAAACTCACAGTTAACGTAATATTCTGTGAGAACAATTATCTTAAATTGGCATTTAATCTACTTGCACGCTGTCTTTCGGAGCTAAAGAGCAGTGGCTGTGCTGTCCTGACTCAAGAGTTCTTGCTATAAATGCATGACTGACACAAAGTTAATCTGCAACATTTCTGATCAATTTGATAACTGCTAATTATTAATGAATGATTTAAGTAATCTTTTTCTAAAATCTGAAAGGTTAACCAAATGATTAACAGATTAAGTGAAAGAATAAGCAGCCGATTAATTAATGATGAATAGAGGTAGATTATACCTACAGTAATGATTTTTGGTTTTTTTGTGGTTTAATTCAGTTTTGTTGCCTTGAAAAACAAAAAACTGCTGCCACGCTCCTGTAAGGACTCTCAAAGTAAAACGTTTCTCAAAACAATTGAAAAAATCTGTCAGTGGAGAGACTGAATAAAGAATACTTTATCTATCCCTGGGGGTAACAACTTTTCCAGAACAAATCAATAAAGTGAGTTTAAAGACTTTTCTCCAATATGTATTTCATAATGCTGAGTAGTCTCCTTGACTATTGACAAACTGAAACTGAAGTTGAAATGAACATTTTTCCTGACCCAAAAAAATTCTCTAAATATTAATGTAAAGGGCTTATTAACATGGAAATTTTCCACATTGTGCAGAAGTTTAATAGCAGGTATTGTTTTCTACTTTCAATGAATGCACCGCATCTCTATCTGAAGCCCAACCGACATGTCATTAATATCCATAAACGTCAGGGTCTTTAGTCATTAGACATTGTCTCTCTATTCTCCAATGGAAAAACAGAATGGGACATTCAGGGACTGCTGTTTTTGTCTTGTGTGGGCCAGGATAAAGCACCTAGTGAAAAGGTTGCCATCCATCTTCATCCGCCTGGCATGTGCTTTAGTTACTTCCGCCCTCAGTATAGCCTGTCTTTTTCTGATCTCCTTGTGTGTGTGCGCGTGTTTGTGTGTGTGTTGTAAGTAGCATCGAGGTTAATGAAGTGCATCCACCTCTCTTCCTCTCCAAAATGAAAGAGACTTCATTAAGCAGCCTCTGCCTTTCTGTTTTGGTAATACATACATGCACACAGACATAAAAACACACACTGAGAGACACCTGAGGACGGCATTAGTACCTGCTCACTCAGACCAATGATGTCCACAGAGATATCCACTCAGACCAGTCACCATGGCCCTGATACAAAATTCAATACAATTCCATTTCGTCTTCTAAACCAGATACTAAAAATGCTCTTGATGGGTTTATTTTCTTCATTCTGGTGTCCACTGACTTCAACTGACACTAGCAGGGACTGTTGATCACGCTATGAAACCTGTAAATTCCCCGACTGCTAATGGAATTCAACTCCCTAAATGCCAGGGTCTCCATGACCAGTGGGGAGCATGTCCAGTGCTTACTCTCTCTTTTATGTCACACTGACCATGAACTGTGAATTAACTGGTACTGCACGTATGGAAAATCTGAGGAAAGTGGAGGGAGGAAGACTGGTGATATCACCATTATGTTCTCAGGTTCTGTATCTCTTTTATACATCACTGTCTTTCTTTCACTCCTGTCCTTTCACTCTTTCCACCCCTTCCTCTTTCCCACAACATCCTTTCATCTCAACCTCCCACGCATTTCAGGTCACCGGGGAAGCAATCGTCTTAAGTGTTCTGGCTGACAATGAGAGCTGATGAGAAACCTTCCTGTGAGTGTTGGCTGGCTAAGGTAAGCTCCTGATCCACCCTGCGCTGCATACAAATGCAGGAAGCTCATCTATGTCTTCTCTTTTTCTCCTTCTTATTCTGGAAGTTTCTGCCTAATTATAAATCTCTGCACTAGACAAACAAAACTTACTTCCTCACCTTAAAACCTGAGGTGCATCAACAGCTAACACTACAAAGGAAACCCAATTTACCTACTTAAGGAGTTGATGCGTGTTCTCAAGAAATGCTTTTATTGACAGAAAAGCATCCTCGACAGATCTCGAGTATATTACAATTTGCTGAAACTGTTTAGCAAATTCACGTGGTTAAGGTCAGTGTCAATATCAACATGCATAACTCACTCATAAATCTCTCTAGCCCCCTGTTGAAGAGCAGGCCATTGTATGTGACAGAAGGTATCAGCCACAAAGGCAAGACACTGCTGACTTGGCACACCTTTCCCATAATCCTCTGTGCTCAGGACAATGGTTCAGCCGTTTCAACATAGGACATAAAAAAGTTGTCGCAAGCAGAAGAATCAGCACAACCCAATCTGAGGAGATGGAAAGGAACCTTCCTCCCGCAGCTGCTGAGCAGGTTGACTTTGAGATGATTGATCTGTTGGATTTTACATCAACAGTCTTCATTCATCCATCCAAACCAGCTGTCGGAATTCCGAAGTACCACAACAGGAATCCATGGCCTCCAAACGGCTCCGAGCATGACCTCACCCAAAGACATGTCCCTGCACAGCCCAGATCCTCAACACCAAAGAAATCTGCAAGCAGTTCACATGAATAATAACTCCACTGACAACTGTGGTCGGCTGAGGATGTGACACGTGTAAAAACTAATGACACGTGTGACAGATTGACGATTCCTGCTGCCTCTAACTTGATGAACTTATTGTCGATGCTGATAATTGATGCTAGCATCAGCTACTCAATCTTGCCGCTGCGTCCTCTGACACGTGCCATTAAATAAACGTTAGGTGCCAGCAGACAAATTGAAGATAGCAGAAAGTGAAGATAGTAGGAACTTAAGGATGTGTTTTCACTCATCTATTTGTTTGACTTCATTACTGTGTGATTTTCAAGTCCATTTGTTTTCTACAGTTGTTGTAACTTGACGTAAATCAAGGCTGAGTTGAATTTCTTCTGCAAAGCAATATTACATCTAGAACCACCACTATCACATAAAGAGGCTGGCAATCTGGTTTATGCACTCTAACTTTCGTTACTGCAGGTGGACAGTTGAACTGAAATACACTTTTATAGGAACACTTCTTTTACTCAGAAGCACCACTGCAACTGCAAGGATTGTAGAGAAGATCAGTCACCATCAGCTGTCGGTGAACACCAGGCCAAAACTGGCTACAGCATCAGCTGGGAAGGGTCAATGTCATCGACCAGGAGGCAGTGGATCACCAGAGAAAGATCAACAGGGCCATTCACATCCACCAACAAAGGCTGTGTTTTAACAGAGACAGGGGTTATGATCCCCTCTGTATGTGACCACCTGTTGGGGTCATCATGTGGCCAAAACCATTGGTCAGTCCCCTTATTACAACTGCGCTATCTCCATGACAACTGAGCAAACTCTATAATGACATGTTGCTTAAGTGATTTACAGGTTTCAGTGTCTGTGAAGGCATAGATGTTTAAGATAAAATAATCCCTTATTGCAATTACTGATTGTCCCTCTGAGAGATGAAGGTAGCCAGTATGAATGTGGTCTGAAATTGATTATACCATATGGTTTAGGAGAGGAAATAGTACAGTTTCTATTTTTTCGAGCCTCCACAGGATATATGTGAAACTAACTGGTACTAAATTAAGCCATAGAAAGATTTATTTTTAAGAATTGGCGATATTAAAAAAGAATAGGTTGAAAGGTTTGAAACTGTGAAATTGCTAAAGTGTAATTGTTTGTGGTCAGACTAGATAACTGTTCAGAGAATTGAACAATCATTCAGACAGAGCAGAGGTTTTTGGAGCTTAATCACAATGAAAATGACTTCATGGAGGGGAGGTTGTGGAATTTGCTTTCACGTTGCTTTTTCATCATTAATATAACAATTATTTCTGTGTGTTCTGATGCCTTCATTTCAACACGAAAGAGGTTCTTTAGAATCTCCTGGACAGATTTCTGAGCATTAAAGTTGTTAAAAAGTGAAATTATTTTATACATCCCTTGTTACTGCACAGGGTTATGGTAGTATTGCTGCTTATTTACTTGTGCATACTTCCCCGGATTAGTATTTAAGTGAGTGGTTATGAATGAGCTTCATGGTGGTTTGTTTAGACAAAACCAGCACCACCACAACTATTGAATAATCTCAATGTTTTTTTTCCAATAATGTTGTCAATCAGCTGTGTTTAACATAACTAGAATAACTTAACGGGAAGTTAAGGGAGCAAGTGTTAAAGTTTGAAGGCTTTCAGGTACTGAAATGATATATTGTTATTTGAAACAACCCCACAGTGCCTCGGTTCTTTTAAATGGTTCATTTTCTCTCACTGAACAAAACATTGCAACTGTCTGAGGCATGTTTTAACCACAGAGCTCATTTCAGGCATTTCAACCAAAACTCCATTTTCATTATAATTGCATTTCAGCAGAGGGGACCCATAGCTAAAAAATAAAGCTATCCCCCCTCTGGATTTTAGGACTCCAAACCAGACCACTCTATTAGCAAACATGGCCAGTCTCTTGTATAATGGACCAGGAGAGTGGTATATAATCAGTCTAATTGTCTCAGGGTGGATTTAATAACATCACAGAATAGTCATGTCACGAACCACTGATTAAATGCTGTAATCAACATGCTGCCTCATATACTGAGCCTCTGATGTGGTGTTCAACAGCCATGCCTGGGGGTTAGAAAGAGGAGGGAGTGTGTATGCAAGTGCTTCTGTGCGTGTATGTGTGTGTGAGTGTGGGTCCATCCCCTGACGCTGTCATCAAGGGCTATAGCAGGTGTGCAGGCAGGCACCATCTGATCTAGTTGTACAGATCCACTGAGGCTGAAAACCGGGAGAGGATGTGCTCTGTCTGATAACTGTGTGTGGCGCTAATGGCTCTGCGATTGATGAGCTTCTGGTCATCTACCAGTTGCTGCTGGGGAGGAGCCACTATCGATGGATGATTTTCCTTACAGGTTAATCTATCAATTATGTATTTTAATTCAGTGACAAATTAAGGCCTTAAGATCCCCAAAAAAGTCAAAATTCAACTTGGATAGTTTGGTTTACATTTACAACAGCTTATAACAGTGAAAAGATAAGACAGTAGGTTTACCTTCCTTCTGTACACTATGTCCCTGGAAATAATCTCTCAGGAATAAATGTAGTTTCTTCTGACCTAAAAAAAAAACTGCAAAGAGATCCCACTCAATAGAAAAAAGCTTTGGTTGGAGACTACACGTGTGCTGTGGTGTTCAGCCTGCTTACACATCCTTGTTTTCCAATGCAGACTGTTTTTCTCATAAACCTTTCTGTCAATATGAAATAAACGCAGGACGAGGAGTATACTGGTAAATAAACTTATCCACTGCATCAACTTTCCTGCTTCTCAAATCTCTAGTCACCAACTTCAACAACTCATAAATAATAAAAAACATACAGCGATGGCCTCAACCTTGCAGACAAATCACAGCCAACACAACAAATTGCATTGCTTTTCGTGGTCCCCGTGGACGTGGCAGTGTTTCACCTAACATTTGGTTACATCTTCCCTCCACTCTCCACCACATGGAGTCTAGTTCACCGTGAGGAGAGCGGACGGCAGCTCCAGAGACGGACCTTCAGTTACTTTTACTGTGCCGGTGGAAGAAAGTAATTAGGAGAAACTAATAGAAATAGCTGATCTTCTTGCTATTGGTCTCATTTGCTTATGTACGTCATATAGAGGCATCAGTAAAGTTTGACTGATTGACTGTTTCATTACCAGTTAAACACTCTGTACAGCTGGTTTAACATCCATTAGCTCCCCAACATTTACACCAATCAGTAACAGATGGCCCAGGAAAAAGCAGAAATCCACTTGTCTCTGACGGCTACACTTCCAGCTGTTTGAAAGGTAAGAGAGAGAGACAGAGAGACCAAGAGAGAGACAGAGAGAGAGGGAGAGAGAGAGACTCTCAGTAAGTGATGTCCCTGTGTGAGTACTTGTATCCCGAGCCATTTACCATCTGGGTTTGCACTAAGGGTCAGTTTAGTTCAATCCTCAAAGAGAGAGATCTGATATGATGCAGTAAGCACTGATATAATGGTCTTGACTGATGTGAATTACTTTGTGAGGTGACGTCGGGAGCCTCTAAAACTAATGCTTTGACTTAACTGTTGGAAAACACAACTTTATCCATCATTATGGCAATAGCACACTTGTAAATCTACACTGCAGTATAGAATGAAAGCTCTGGGGGCTGTTTGGACTACATTTCCCATAATCCATATCTTAAATTCAGTCAGTGGCCCAACTTGGCTTACTGTGGCATGGGAACGAGGGCTTGGCTGCAAAATCTGCTCCACACAAATAACCGAATTAATAATGACAGGAGTTAGAGGAGGGATGTGGGAGGATGGTCGGGCTGTGTGTTTGTGTGTGTGTGTGTGTGCACATGTTGGTGAGGGTATTACCCCCCCAAAGAACTCCTAACACAGAGACACACACAGGCCAGTGAGCCCCGTTGCCCCAGTATTTGTGGGCTTCCTTCCAGTTTTACTGTCAGCAACTCGCCCCCATCTGCCGGGCGCTCTGAGCACCCAACAATGGCCACCTATGTTCCCACAGGGAGAGCAAGAGAGATGCCGCTAGGGTCCTGCTCTCCACACACACATACCACAGCCTGGCTGGCATGACGAGGTCCACATGGAAAGCTGTGTGTGTATCTGCTTGCAGGTGTTTGTGTATGCATGCACCAAGTTTCCAGCCGGCAGTAAACTCGCCCAATATGACCTAACTTGGCAGAAATAAAAATAGTGAACGAGGAAAACGGAGAGAGGGCTCTAAACACACATACACACACACACACAGACTAACATCTCCCTCCACACCCTGTCTTTCATGAGGTGAGATTTTTTTATAGACTAGCCGCAATATAGAACACAGACAACAACGCTATTGTAACCACTGCTGGTGTTTTGTGTGGAGTTGTAGTGAGCAGGATGCTCAGGTTCTCTATTACGCTCACGTCTTTGACTCAGGAGCAGACATAAAGCAAAGTGAAAGGGGAGCCGTCAGACTTTGAGAAAGGAGAGAAGTGGAATTCATGGCAGGATATATCTTTGCTGCAGCCATCTGGTTAAGCCATTTTGTGAGTTGGGGAGTTATATTACATACATATACATAAGTGTCCACAGGGGGGACAATGGAGGAATTACAATCCATCTATCTACTAAAACAGAAAGAGACAGGTTGCAGTGAAAAACAGACATCAGACATGTAAAGGACCCACTAAAACACTACGACAAACAATAAGTAATTATTATGATTCTTGTAGAGTTTTTCTTGAAACCCCCGTTAGGGAGGTTAGAGGTCAGGGCCTCTCACAGAACAGCAGGGTGTGCGTTTTCTTCAAGGACTCTTCAGCAGGGCGTATGCTTGACGACAAGAAGATTTAAACCTTGGACATCTGCCTGAAAGCTCTTGTCTCTTTCCACGATGTCACGGCATCGCCACTAAGTATTTCAGCACAACCACAGAGTTTCACGTACCACAAATTGTAATGACAGTGATGACAGGCACTGGTACACAAAAAGGATGTATTACAACTTACACAGAGTGTTTGCAGTATTTTATTAACATCATTAATTATGTGACAGTCAACATTTTAAAGCAATGATCCACTGTCAGAAAAATATGCTTGTAAGGATGTCTGAAACATATAAATGCCTAATGTTTTACATTCATGTTGGCTCACTGCACACACTTAGAGTAGAGTGGGTCAAGTCAGCCAGTGGAAACTAGATATGCAATAAAATGAAAGAAATTCCCGTCATACTGTTTTTTAAAAAATATAAGATATCAGACATGAACATCTAGTGGCACTTCTTCTGTTACAATGTATACTTTTAACTTTTATCCCATCTTATTCCTCATTCAGTAAAACAAATTGTGACAGTAATGTACAATTTTAATAAAACTCTCCAAAGTGGCGCAGTAAAATAAATGTTCCTTAGTTGTCAGACACTGATGAAAAATGGAAGAAATACACACTAACCCAATTTGGACCAAAATGTCCCTTAAGCAGAGACAGATGGAGCTGCTGCTAAATTGGCTCTACAGAAAAAGTTTCAACTAATCCACATTAAGCACATTTCTATCTGTTTTCAGTTTCAGTTTCCTAATAAACAGGACGAGTCCACAGCACCTACATAAAGCTTTAAGGTGCAGTGGTCGTTTGAGTGAATTCTACCGTCACCATGCTCACATGCTACAAATAAAAGTAATAAAATGCTGATGTTAACCAGCTGCAGTGTTTACAGGGTTCACCCTCTCGGTTTAACATTTCAGCATGCTAACAATTGATGAAGTGAACACAAACTACAGCTGTTTTATTAGTTTTGCTAGAGTTTAGATTTAGTCATAAGAACTGGACAAAATATAATGACCTGGTGATGGTGCAAGACGAAAAATCAGAGGAAACTGACTACAATTGAAGCAGAGGGCAACATGAATGTGTGTACCAAACTTCATGTCAGTCTCATTTAATAGTTGTGGAGACATTACACCCAAACCACAAGTGCAAACCACATAGACGACCAGAGGAAAAGTCAGGGGAGCACTTCAGTCATTAGGATTCATTCTCAAGGCACCATACATGTATAAAATTGAATGGTAATTAATTTAATAGCTGTTGATTGATTTCAGTCTAAACCAAAGTAGTGGACCAACCGACTGACAGTCAGTTATTGTCGTGCCTAGAGTCATTCTACTAGCATGGCCAAAAACCTGAGTCGACAGGTACAATTTTCTTTGGCTGAAAAAACTTCACAGTTTTTAAACTTGGGTTAGGAAGAAAAGTATGAAAAAGAGAAGGTGCAAAAAAAGCCGACTGAAACAGATCTTTCAAATGTGTCATAATGTTGCAGCATCTGCTTCCTCTATTATAGACAAAGCAGTCATGTAATGCTGCCACTCGCTGTTACATAATAGAAGACTGGGGGTGTTGGAGAGTACGTAACCGGTCCAGACAGGGGACCATGCCTTGTTGCTGGTGCGACATTTTATCGGAAACATAACTATTTCTCATCATAAAAAACTTGTTCTCAAACAAAAGCCCTGATTATAACTGCTGCTTTACAACTGTTACTGTCACATTGGTGAGGAGAGGAAGAGAAGAAAAGATGGTTGAGCGACTAAAATCCACATCCATGGCCAAGTGATTAGCTGTAAAGCTACGCCCTTAGGCAAATGATGATTATTGGCTGCTCATTATTAGGCTATTACAGCGTCATTAAAATGACATTATGGGCCCACTTTGCGCCAAGTGCAGTTAGACACACACAAACACCACAGATGAGTAAATTCTGCCCATCGGATTCTCTTAAACCATAGAAACAGCATTTACACACAAAATGAGAGAGAGAGAGAGGAATGTAGGTGCAGGCTCACACAGGATCAGCTTCAGACGTGTATGAACTTGCCTCCTCACTTTTCTATAGGTCTCTGCCTCCCAGAGCTGCACCATTCCTACCTGACACCTCTACCTTCTGCTTTGGTGCCTTTCATTCTCTCTTTTCCCCTGACACACACACACACGCTGACACACTTTGAGAGCTTTGAAGTCTGTGCAGTACATCATTTTTTCATTTAGCTGTGAACCGAGGAAGAGGCTCTGGGAAAATGCCAAAGAAGTCCCATGTCGGACGTCACCCGTGCTGGGAGTGTGTGCGTGAAGTTGTGTGTGTGTGTCTCAGGAGGGCCAGTCATTATGGGTGAATGGGCAGGATGGGACTAGAGCCGTCACGTGGAGGGGCTCAAGTTGCACACACAATCCCACACATATAAGTAGGTGGGTGTCCCAGTGCCTGTCACTGTGTGGGATCTCCATATGCACCGGTACAGAGGCATGCAGCATTTTACACACATGCATGCACCCAAACACACAAGCAGTCATGTCACTGGTGTGCCTGCATGCAGGGATTAACACGAGAACACACATACAGTTTTCGAGAGCTCTCTGTTTCTGAATTCAGTGACAGCTGAAAGCCGTTCTCTGACAGCGACAATTTTGTCATTTCATGTGTTAGAACACACTGGTTAGAAAGAAAAGGGGATATGGTGGGCTATAATTTTGCAGGCCGTAATAAGTGCACAGTTATTTTGTGTGGGCAGAAACTCCTACCTACTCCCTAAACTTCTCTAAGCGACAGAGAAGGCAGAGACAGACATTCGGTGGTAAACCAAGAGATGGAAAGGAGATACAGGACAAGAGAGAGATTTGCTCGATACAATCAACTAATTTCAATTAAACTTCCTGGGTCAAAAATCTTTCTGCTCACTTGTAGCAGAGACAGTTTTATCAATTAGGAAAAAAACTGTCTGGAATATTAGTGGAAATGTTAGCTGAGGAACCTTGGAGGAACATTTGTGAATCTCCCCTGTACATGTGGCTGCAGCTCTGAGGTGGCTCTCAGTTGGTGTATCAAAACTTTTTATGTACATTGGCATGAAATACGACCAAGCTTAGCACACAAAAACAGACTCTGCTCAACGATTCAGTGGCTGAAATGACGGTTGGAGGGGCTCATCCAGATTTCTGTTACTGGCAATCTTCAGTTTATAACTTGGATTGACTGTTTAACTTATATACTGTGAATAGATTGTCTATATGTATAAATTCTTATTACATTATTATAAAGTGATGAATGTTTGTTATTCTGATTAAAGATTCTGTACTTTGGTATTAATAAGAAGAAAAATAGAACAAATGTTCTGAGACATCACATATAAAAAATAACACCTCATTTATTTGAGTTGTTAGGAAAGAAACTGGTGTAATTGCATACTGTAGTTGTGTAGAGTTTTATTGATTTCAAAAGTAATTTCTTTTAAAAACCTGTGTAAATTTTAATGACTCGAAAAAATTATTAAGATCCATTTAAACCCAAGCAAATATTCATTTTTATTTGAAACTTCTTTCTCCATAGTGTGGTGCACTGACTAATAGTGTCTCTCAGTTACACTAAAAAAAATCATTTGAATTAAGTAGAAGTGTGCAAATCAAATAGCGTTTCACTTTTGCCATTAACACCAAATTATATAGTTCTTTCCAGTGTGAGAAATTTACTTTGAAATCACATTTCTGTGTAGGGAATGAGTGGAAAACTAGGGATTGATGACTGGACTGATTGGACCAAACAAAAAAACAACTAAATTAATAGACCAGTGGAAAGAGCAGCGTAGATGCAGACCTGCTCTGCACCAGCTCATTGTGGAAGCAGCAGAGATCTGTGGCTAGAAGAGGGATAGCTGGAATTCCTCCCTCAGATGGCACGTCCTTAATCTCATTATCTGGGAGGATATGAAATCTGCATTCCAGCCTCTCTCTCTCTCTCTCTCTCACACACACACACACACATCAAACCGCTCAGTGTGCCTAATGCTTTTCATGTTAGGGGGACCCCACTGTGTGTGACATGGTGGCCAACACCATCAACCTTTGTGGTGGTGTTATGGCTATGCAGGAACATTCCAACACACGCACACACACACATGCAAAAAACTGCATGCATGGCAATTCATACAGGCTACCTCGTCACAGGGAAGAGTTACATGAAGAAGAAAAAAAGTAAAGCTGATGCTCAAAACTTGTGTGGAGGGCTTGAAGAGCTTCATTCTCCAAAAACATGGCATTAAGTAAAAGATGGAGGTACTACACTGAGTGACAAGAGGACCTCCCTCTTTAACAGGGACCGTGATGAGGCGTGACCGCTCCTGACAGGTGTTTTGTCTCACTCAGAGCGGCATGATGTGGCTATTATAGTGGCCACTTCCACTGAAAGCCTTTAAGAAATCCCACACCAAACAGGGAGAAGAGCTTGGCATGCTACGGCAAACATGGTAGTTCCTGCCTTTACAAACCGGAGCTTACGTAAAAACTCGACATCAATCAATAAGCCAGGGTGACAATAAAGGGGTATAAATGGCACTCACTCGAGGCCACTGCACATCAAAGTGACATGTTTTTTCTACGCGCCAGTTTGAACACAGTTTTTTGAACTTCTTAGGGTCTCAGGTGTATTTATTCTTAAAAGCTGGTTCAATTCACAAGGCCGGTCTGGAATTTAATCAGCAGAAATCGTCTTGGAGCCACAAAGAAAAGGCATTAAAATCCTATTACAATGCACAAAGCCCCCACTGTTTTTCGGTAATGCTGAAGCACACTGTAAGGCACTTAAATGCTAACTAGCAACTGAGCTGCCTCCTCAATCAGACACCCAAAGTCTTTCAAGGAGCAGTTGTACATATTCTCAATAATAATATTTTGGCTTTCAGTCAAGTTCATCCAGCTCTCTGGGCACTTTAAACTTTTCAAAGGAACAGCTGAGCCTTTGAATGACATGGTTTAATTTAAGAAGCCAGCTCTCTGTTGCATCTGACTCTCTGGTTTTCTACCATAGATGTAAACCTGGTCAGAGGCATACATTTTGCAGCACCTCCAAATGTGTGTCAGGCCAGGAACCACGGTTTTGTAAGCTACTTTGGTGGATTTGTTGGATCAAGAGGGAGAGGGGCTTGGCTGGGACTGCTTGAACAGGAAGGGAAGGGCCCTCAGTGGGGAACACATGAAAGGACAACTCCGTCATCTGCGAGCTTTAATGACAGACCGAGCAGCCTTGTTTTGACTGGAGAGCTCTTTTAATATGCATGACAAAAGATGTCCTTCTGGGACCTTCCCTGGCAACAGCAGCAAATCCCCCGACAAACTTGTATTGTTTTTGCCGCTGCTCTTCATCATGTCATCATCAGTGTTGGTTGAGGTTCCATCAAAGCGCAAAGGCATCTGCCTGAGCAAAACCTTCTGCTTTTGATGGCCCATCCAGTGTGCTGGAGATCGGCGCTCTTCGTGCATAATGAGTTCAAAACAAAAGGGCAGACAGTTCAGTCGGGCCTGCTAAATGGAGCACTACGCTTTTACTCACTGTAATCTCCCCTACTTAAAACCGTATAGAGCTCTTCACTCCTCTTTCGATGTCCTTGTCTGTCCTCTTAAATGACACAGAGCCCCGACTGGACACATTACTCTCACTGTCTTGCTGAACAATTTTGTGAAGAGTACCGAACACACACAAAATAGTCAGAACAGGACAGTGCACTCTCATTTGGCATTCTCTCTTGAAAAGCTAAAACAAGTTCCTCATAATGCAGTCAACGCACTGTCTTGCAGTACCATAAATGATTCAACAAATTCCCAGTTGGCCACCTAAAATAACATGAACTGACTAATTTCCCATGCAGTACCGTGTTAAATTCATGGGAGTTGATGATCAAATGGAAAATGGTATGATATGCCACCAACTACAACACAAGAACATCACCTTCATGCAGTGACTACAAATGCAGCAAACATTTAAACATGACTATATCTGAAATTTGTTTCAGAGAAAATCTTCCTTGTATCTCTACAGATCAGGTGGTCTTTTCAGCTGTGTTGGAGCTGGGAGGGGGTTTAGTAGATGTGGTTTGGGGAAAAGACCATGGCCATTATGACAGAGAGATTAAAGTAAAGGGAGTGGTCTTACCTGGTAGGGCGTTGGCAGGACAAAAGAGGAGACAGCACATGAAAGAGACAGAAAAGAAAACATTAGACAGTGTTTGCCAAGCTGTAAGCCATATATCTGCACATTTGTAGTTTACAATCTCTGCACTGAAGTGCTGTCTAGACAGAGGTACCTGTGGGTTTTATGGGGGCTCCAAACCGAACTCTTGCCATAATGGACACTTTGTCTGAAAGGAGATGGTCTTCAATCACACTACCACTGTGAAGCACTCTGAGTCAAGCCACATAATGGTAGAAATCATCTTCATATTTCAAGGTAAAGATCTATACTTGAATTCAGAATGGGACTGCAAGCATCTGCCTTTGTAGTTCACAACAAAAATACATTAAGCCCTCTGACTAGAATGCCTCAGCGAAATAAGTATAGATTTTTTTCCACAAGATAGTTTGTTTTAGCTGATGTTGTTTGATTAGTTCAATGTCTCCTAATATTTTTCAGTTATTTATGGCAATATCCTAATAGCACAGAAAATAAGCAGTCGACCAAAATTCAACTTTCCAAAAGCAACTATCCACCATTCACATCCACCTCTTGACCAGCTGTGTGGCTGAGAAAGTATGCTTCTATTCCTTTTTAACACATTTTTATACAAATATTTGCGCAACTTTTTTTCATTCTTAACACAGCCTTTTTCTTCAGTATCTCCACGATACTGTGTCTCCACCTTCTCTATTACAACCATCTTTTCTCTTTTGACACACTTGATTTCTTTGCTACGATAACTCTGGTCCTTAGTTTACTTCATCGTTTATGTGCTGTCAGATTTTAACATGCTTCTGATAATCAAACAAGGTAAGTCGGTAAAGCTTCAACAAGAGCATAATTAAATGCCTCTATCTGCCCTACCTTAGTTATTGGCTTTGATAAATTTTTAGTGTTATAATTAAATTATAACTGTTATAATTAAGTTACCCTTGGACTTGGCTCTATTATCTGCCACCAAGTCCAAATTATTGTTTTCCAGGATTAATCAGTAATCAGAGTCAAGTCCACCACAAATATTTCAGAGATAATAAGTGCTTATAGTTCACAGTCAGTGAGTTTGTGTCCCTGTTACTGAAAATATGTTTTCCCCTGTACCTGCCACTGGGCAGAAAGAGTATTAACTGTAGTACACAGAAACTCCATCTTCATCCATTTCTACTCTTTGGTGACCATCCATCTGCTCTGTGACAAGCACTGAAATATTTACAGCCTGAGGATCAGTTCACTAACAGGTTCCACTTGGTATTACGCAGGAGTCACAGTGGTCACCCTCCTTTGTCATCCATATTTCAAAAAGGCATTGGGGCACTGCAGAGGCAAGCTTACTGACCCAGAATATGACTGAGCACTGAAAATCATATTCAGGAAACTGATCTGATAAGACTTCAAAGCCGGAGGTGGAAAAAGAATCAGGCTTTAAGACAGGAGCCATGTTTGGAGAAACTATTGTCTTATTAATGTTTGATCCAAATCGACTTACAATCTCTGCCTTTGCCTTATTTGGTGATACAGTATCAAAGCAAAGAGTATCACATATGTGGGCTTAACCTGAGACCCTAAAGTACTGATGCATGATCTATCAGTGCTGTTAAATGTGAACTTCTGAGTGACAAATCAAACAACTTTAGTGAAAATGGTTCCAATGGAGGAGCTTCTCATGTACCTTCTAAGAATACTTGAAAGGCAGTGAAAGAAGGAAGAGTCAGAAAGAAGAAAGGGAGAAGAGAGGGAGAAGAGAGATTCTCAGGGAAGCTCTTACTTTATCATCTTGCTTGGTTCCTTGATGAACAGATACCCCGTAGTGGGAAAAGAGTTGTAGACAAAACAAGACTCTTCTCCCTTCTGTGTTGCTGCTCTTTCTTCCAGCCAGGAGTGATATTCATCCCTATCAATCTAGTCTGGGTCACAAGAGCAGCAGGTGAACCCAGCATAGCCCTAAAGCCTCTTCTCACCCAGAAGAGAAAAAGGGGCAAAGTGGGCTGTGAGATAACTAGTACAAGTCTACTTTAGTGTTGCTTTGCGCTGCTGGAAGTAGAGAGGGACAGAGGCCATAATTCCACTATCAGGGTGACTCAGTCCTTTCTTTAGATTTTAAGGGGTCAAGCCATAAACAAGACAAATGAGAAAACCTAAAGGTATGAGTCCTTTACAGCATATAAATCTGATTTTTTTTTTTAAATACATTTTCCAACTGAACTCTATTAGGTTAGGCTGTTTTGAAAGAACAGACGCAGGCATCAAGGTCAAAGGTTGGACTCTTCTCAAACTGGAGAGTGCACTCTACTGAAAAACACACACCCCAGACAGTTAGGACACTGATGGAAACAGCTACTTAGAAGTTTCAGCAAGCTTTCAAGCAATACAGCCTCACTTTTAGCTAGAAAACTTTAGGTAGCAGCTGAGTGATGTTTAACTCAAACAGTAATACTCCACAAGAATAAGATGCCTGCAAGGTCTGCAAGGATGCTATAAAAACCACCTGTCTGTTCTTTTACTGTTACGTATTTTGACTCAGCACAGGCTGAAATGACATAGCATCTGTGTTTTAACAGCGTACCCATATATTAAAAAGTCAAGTAATGGCCCGTACAGCATGGGGGAAATTGCCAAGAATGGCCCCTTACGTTCGCCGGCACTAAGAGTAATCAAGTTCCCAAGCAATCTTCATTACACAGAGAGCACTCAGCTTTATTGCAATTCAGGGAGAGGGAGGTTGCTAGCGTACAAAAAGGATTTATTGATTGCACTTAATGCAATAAGCATGCAGGATCCAAAGCAACAATTTCATTAGATTTTTCTTTACAGTCACGCTGTGGGTGCTTGGCAGGGGATGAGGGCGAGGGAATCGGGCAACTTTTGCAGGACAAGCTCGGAGCAAGGGCAATAGGACAGCGCTTACACACAGCTCACACCCACTGAAACAGCCTCAAAGGCCTACTCCACCAATTTTACACATGATCAGCTGACTACTCAACTTATGAAAACTAAAAATATACATGGCTTTGAGGTGAGCTATTTAAAGTCAGAGAACACAGTCCTGACGGTGTTATCAGGGTTATCTCAGATTGGACTTGAGCCTGCGCCTCAAACAGGGCGTGGTTTTGGAAATAAAGAGGCATTTACCTGGAGTGTCTAGTAAAAGGCCCTACTGAGTTGCATTATGGTAAATATAGGAGACAATGTTTTTGGAGCTTCTCGCATACCTGGGACTCAAAGTTGGTATCTACTGTACTGTACTTTTGAACTGTCTTTTCTCAACCAGTCTCTTGTGAATCCCTCAACTTAATGCAGTTGCTATGCTCACTGGAGTGCATCTTTACCCTATAGCTAGGATGGGTTTTCAGTTTTCACGACTAAGAGCGGAGGCTTTGAGATGTTATGCAACACCTTTGCAGACACAACACATGACTGATTCCAAACAATATCCCATATATTTAGTCTTTGCTTAAGAGAACTGCTTTGCTTTGGTTTAATCACGGTAGAGCAATGCCAAATGTAAACTGATTTATTGTCCAACAACCTCAGCTAAAACTATCTGTAGAAAAAAATCTATACTTAATTTGTTACAACACCAAAGTCGGAGCGCTTGATGTAATTTTGTTGTGATCCAGAAAGCGCAACGCTTGCATTTTATTAACCGGACAAAATTCAACACAGTGAGCATTCTTCCAGGTTAGCGAAACTCACATTAATTTCCATTTTATTTTCTGCATTGTAGATTTATCTCAGCTGCCAAAACAACTCTCAAAAATGGTCGATACAATTCTCAGAGCAGACTTAGGTTTGTGTTTTCAATACCACATCTGAAACAGACTGAGAGAGAATATAAAGAAAGTGTCATCATTCCCCAAACAGAGGCATCCGTTTGTCCTTGCTGAAAGGTCCACAAGATGAAAGAGGAGACCCTCGAGTCTGACAGATTCAAGTGCTTTGTTGAAACATCAAGTGCCAGCTGATAAAATAAAAAATAGGCGTTCATTCACGTCCAGTCCCACACAGGTGCTGGCATGGCTCCTTGAGCTGCATTTGCCTTCTTTTTCTCATTTAAATGGTCTCTATTCTCATTCAAGGCCAGCTCACTCTCTGCCCTCTGCAGACCGAGAGAAAGGGAGATAAATAAACAGATCTGGAGGAGAAGATGTGAGGATGATCAGCCAGGCCTCAGAGCTGAGGAGAGTCAGCCATGTGTTCCAGCTGTTTGGTCTCCCTCCTCTATTCCCAAAGTGAAGCCTGACATCCCCCACTGACACTTCTGTCAACTCTTCTTCCAACCCTCCCAATTCCATCCACCCACCCTGCTAGCCCCCTCGCTGACCCTTTACTTATAGGGTCAGGGCAATAAATACTGTGTGCTGCTCTCCAGAGGCGTATTGACTTCAATTCACCCCCTGACACCTGTGCAAAGACTGAAGACAAGCGTGCCGCTGCTGTTGAGACAGTGGAGACTTGAGCAAATGAAGACAACTGGCCTGACAGAGATACAGTACAATAAATCACTTTTTTTCGCTTTTTTTGAAAGGATTTCTGGAGGCCTCCTTGTGAGTGATTTCATGTGTTGAGGTATAATTCTATAAGTCATGTGGGGTTTGTCAGAATTAAGAGCATTCCCCAAAAGCCCATGGCAAGGGGGCATTATGTTTTTATGGTGTCATTATTCAAAGGGGTTTAAGATCCTGACTATCAGAGGGAAGAGGAAAATGGTGGATGCCAAGCGTTTCAACTTTCAAATTCAGGAAGTCAAAAATCCAAACAATTGTTGGTGCTTTTTTTTTCAGCTGCCCTGTAATTAAATTAGACTGACAACAGAAGCTCCCAGGGGGCTTTCCTAGGAGTTCCCAGTGCAGATTAAGCAATAAAGACCTTCATCTAGTAGTAGTTATTTTCATTAGGTCCAGAAAAATCTGCACCTTCATATGAGAGAAGTAAACTTCAGTGAGTGCTGAATTCTGACTAGAGCTCACTTGCTTTCAAGTTGACGGAAATATGAAGATGAAAGAAACACTAACAAGTCCACCGATATGAGGTGGTTTAAAATTGGCTTTCGTCAGTGTTTTGTGCACAGTGCCCACAGGAAGAAAATTCATGAGCCATAACAAAATTACTAGTTAGCTAAATAAGAGATAAAAGATAAAAGACCTGACTAATGTATGGAGAATAATCTTTAAGCCCATCTGGTTGAGGGGCGCTCATCCTTCTGTACCAGTGGCTGGCTAGGCCTCCCTTAAAACTGTTCGATATTTTTCTTGCATTCGTTGAAGAGGAGTGTGCAAGCAAACCAAATATTTTGATACTTATTTCTATACTGAAGACAAATACTACAGTACTACATTTCATAGCACTTAATTCAAAGGAAGGTCATGTAATATTCATTCCCTCGTTCCCTATTCATGCCCTCGTCTCGGGTCATCCTTCACTTACTCCTGTGGTTTCACTGCAGAGGCCCTGCACTCAGCTGTTCTCGTATTCATCAGCCTTGATTGGGCTGCCAGGAGCATATTGACCTATGCTTGACACTCTCAAGACTTATGTGCTGCAAGAAAGTAATGGAGGGACGGCGAGTAGGTAATACTGAGACAAACAGACTCAATTCATTTGGACACTAAGAGCAAACACTGCGGGTTTGTTCTCCTCTCTCCCTGGATATTGCAGTGAATTTTTTGTTTGAGTTAAGGTGGAGTTATGAATGAATACAGTCAGCTCCAGATCACGTCACAGTGGGAAAGGCTTATCACGCAGCAGGTGTGAAGCCTTTTGATATTTTGGGGTCAGAGCCCTGATATGTTATCTTTTACAAATCACAACCATATTTGTGTTGCAGAAGGGAATTCAGAAGGGAAGGATTTCTACCACGATCTTATATAAAGCTTTTCAGAGACATTGGAGTAAAAATGTCTTCCAAGACAAAATACTTAATAATTAATGCTTACTAATGACAAAGAGAGGAGGACTTCGCAAAAACAGTGTTTACAAGTGTTTAATATTTGCACTCAAAAAAAGAAAACAGATCGTGGTTGCTTCTCTGAGAGATTATAGGTGCTCCTGATTGGACCGATAACCGGATTATGACTAAATCAAGAAATTCTTCTGACTTCCAGGGATAGTACAGGGATAGGAAGTGCTTAGCAGAAAGTTTGCCTGCAGACCGAGAACCCAGAACGAGAACTGACTTTAACAATTGAGGAATTAAAACACAATATATAGGGCTGAATAAATAAAATGCAGACAGATGCCAAGATGCATGGGAGAAAGAGGATACCAACTCCTTCCTCTCCTTAAACAGTGCATGCTATTCACACCCAAACAATAAACTAAAGCACAGCTTAGCCTACATTGCAGACGAGACAAGCTCACAGCACCAGTGAGGCTAGAACAATGTACTTCATCTCATTTAACTTAAGTGGAGTGGAGAAAACACAGCAGCACAATGTACCAGGATTGAATCCAATTTGGCTGTTTACTTCTAGAAAGCAGCTCAGCTTCCCTGATATATGAATTACTTGACACTTGAGTGTGTGACACGCTCAACGCCATGATAAAAACATCATAAAAGCCATAAAGCCAAAATGAGTGCATAGATTAATAAACAGTTCTTGTTTCATTAAACTATTTGGCTGCTACTGGCAAACTCTAATCCAATTAAATACTTGCATTAAGTCTATAGAAGCATCCTCTAGTCTGTTGAAATTCAACCAATATAATGTATACTGTGTATCGTCTATATCTGAGCATATAGCAGTGGATATGTTTCCAATTGCAGGTGTGATTTATTGAGCTGAGAAAAATGACAGTGTACATCAGTGTGGAGCATGCTGATACTACCCACTATAATATAGACTCAATGTGTAAAACTGTAAAAAGGCAATTTCGAGTTTTCACTGTTCCGGCTTGTGCAGATATGCAGGGACATATGAATGTTTTCTCTCTCTCTCTCTCTCTCTCTCTCTCTCTCTGATTATGGGGTATAAAACAAATGGGAGGTGGTCTGCCTCTATGATGCTCTTTATGTTTAGTTTTTTAGCTCATCCACTGTGGTATGTTTGCATCGATGGAGTCCATAAAGTAGAGGTGAGAGAAAAAGCTGACAAAAATGTCTCGACCCTGAGCTTTTTCCATACCAGCAGTCTGACAGATTCATGAGCATTAACAGGTTGACAGTATTAATTCTAAAAGTGGGGAAATGTCGTGACAGGTGACATTACAGCAGAACTCACCTTTTCATTTTATGGTCATTTCACTGGCTATGTATGACAGCTATGTATTTCTGCTTTAGGAAGGTAAAAGTTTCTATAAGCTCGAATTGCTTCTGCTCTGACTGCACTCTGTGAGGCATGACAGTGAAAAAAAAACCTTGCTTCACTTCACTGACACATTAAACACATGAAGAAAAAGTTCATTTACTGAATCAAACACACATAGGCCGAAATTAGCTAAAAAACAGAAACATTATAAAATCAAGTTTAATTCCAGTTGGGCACCTTTGTTGTGTCATACCCCTCTCTCTCCATGTTTCCTTTCTTTCTACACTGTCAGCTGTCATTTGAGGAAAAAAATGAAACAGAAAAAAAGGCCATGACAATGCATGTAACAATATAAGAGAAGTGCTTTACATAACATATACAGGCTTTAACACATAATGTAAGAGACACAAGGCAATGTAAAAAGACATGCTTTAAAGCGTAAAATAAAAGATAATATACTAACAATACTACACTTTAATAATACTACTAGAATAAGACACATTTTAAAATAATGAAACAGATGTAATATTGTTTCATGAGAAAAATGGCTTTTCTTTAAAGTGTTATTAAATATGAATTCACATTTGGAAATTTTAACATGAATGACTCACAATCCAAAATGTGTTTGGATTTGTGAGCAAACTGATTTTCTTTCCAAGCTGTGCTGCCTGTTTCTGTAGCTGCAGTTCTATTACACACACTCACACTAAGATTTTATTAGTCTGTGTGTGTGTTTTTGTGTGTGTGTGTTCAACCTGTGGTTCCCACAGACTGCCCACCCTCCCGACCACTTCAAGGCTGTCACCTTTGACTTCTGGCAGTGAGAACTTGCAAGCCTCTGTGATCTTGCTTCCCTCTCTTCCCTCCTCTAGTATATGTAGTTGTGTGTGTGTGTGTGTGTGTGAAGGGACAAACTCCCAAATCCTCAGACAAAGGGTCTTATTGCTGTTATAGCTTTACTTCTAGCCTGGTTTGTTGAGAATGTACAAACCTGGAAAACATCTAAAACACAAAGTTGTTTTATCTTCTCTATAAAATATTAATTTGGTCAACACCCACCAGTCAGTGGAGTATATGTAGTGTTAAGTCACATGACCAACCCAAAATGGGTCAAGTCTGGATGGTAGACTAGTATACCTCCTTCATGCACACACAGACACACACGCACACACTCACGCCACTATGCATTATTCAGAATACATCTCCCTCCTCTATACACACTGCACATCTCATCAGAGCAGCACTGAGCCTTTTGGAAACTCAATGAGATGAGAGGGTTCATCAAACAAAGACTTTCCCAGTCAGACAGAGGTGTAAGTCATTCAAACTGAGGTCAGATCAGGAGGCTTGTGTCACATCAACCGGAGGGTCTCCCTGATATTTGTCTTCTCACCTTCTTGAAAGACTGTAGAATCTCTAACTTTACATTCCAAGTAACCAACAGTTCTTGCTGCTTACCAAGAAAAACTTTGTTGCAATAAGTTTAAATAAAATAAAGATTAAAAAGATAAAAGATAAAATCTTTATCATCCAGGTGCTGGATACTTTTATGTGTGTGATTTTATTTAAAAGCCTTTACCATAGCAACAGTAGAGTCAATTTCTTCTCACTGTCACTTTAGTATGTGTTTTTGTGTTAACATAATAAGGTTCAAAAGCACTGGTGTTTGCTTATCCTGTCTGTCCATCACAAATGTGCTGTCTGAAAAAGAAGCAAGTCCACGGTGATATTTTTTTGCCATTTCAGCAATGACTACAACTCTTCAACTCAGGGAGAAGATGTTTGTCATTACAAAGCAGCCCTGGGAGGAACAAGTCTGCAGTAGTATCTACTGCAGAGCTGTTACCCTGCGGGAAAGAACTTCAGACTGTGAAAACACACTGAGTTTATACAAAAACAACAAAAGACCGAACACAAGAAACATGAGCGAACATGTAGTGGCAGCTTAAGCCTCAGTGTCAACCTGCTGAAAAATCTCACTGATGAATCAGGCTGATTTCAAGTGCCCTGCATGTGTCAGTACTGATTATGTGCATGTTTTTGTGTGTGCGAAGCAGTGCCAGTAAGCTCCCCTAAATGAGTTCCCAGTAACATGCCATGAATCAATCAGAGAGCAAAAAAAACAACAGCAACATTTCACATTTCTTAATATAACACTGCGTGTGCTAATAATGGCCTGGTTCTGCATTTGCACTGCAGAAAATGACATTGACCTTCGCCTACAGTAATGAATCACGGCAAAACTAAGAGGTCTTATTGAATATGTCGACAAAAAAGCCTGCCTGCAGGCTCTCTGCGGGAAACGAAGTGAAGGAGGGAGGAGTAGAATGAGAAAGGACTCCATTGTTGCAAAGGAACTCGGAGTGCAGTGGCACCCTGACACAGGTATTCTGCTAAAGAAGGATAGCATTGTACAGAGAAAGCATGCATACTGGCACAAAAAATGATGATGGGGAGGAGGGGGCACATGGAGCTTCACACACCTGCTTTGATTCTTGGACTCTGACCTTGGTATGGTCCTCAAATGACTGACATCTTGGCAGTCGCATGTTTGCATATGCGGACAGTTTGTACTTGGATTCTAACGGAAATAATTCAAAGAAGTGTGAAAGTAGAGCGGGTTAAATTTCTCTCTCAAATTTTTTGCATACAGGCACATTCTTTCTCTTTAAAACCAAATGAAACCTCATGAGTGACTTTGACAAGAGAACGTGTGTCCCTTGTTTGTCGCCTTTGCACATGTAATTGTGTTAAGACTACAGACTTGTTATAGAGAGATCTCAAAGGCAGAAAGCCAAGATGAGTATATCTGGTCATTACTAGCTCTTACAATGTGCTGTCCAATCATGTTAGAAATCAAAATTGTTTAAGGTTAAGCCAGCCATCTTAGAGATGTGGAAGATTCAACACTGTTTAAATATGGTGACTGCGGTTTTCATTGAGAACTTCTGAAAAGACATTTCGACAGCTAAGGACTCGCAAAGGAACAGTCTGAAGCTGCTCCCTGCCTCCACTGCCCAGGTCGCCACAGCGTTTCCATTAAAGCATTCCATTCTCCTGGTTGTCCCCCCAGCACTAAGCAAATGGAGATACAGTGGCATTGATTCATTTATTGTGGGCCCAATGTGCTTTTCTCTGGCTCCTCAGCAAGCGGTGGCTGTGATCTAATTACCAGTGGAGAGATGAAGTCGTCTCCTTGAGCATGGCTGACGGGACCATTCTTCTTCTGAATAGAAAAGAAGGCCGATGCTCAAATCAAGTCAGCTCCTCATCACTGAGGAGCTGAAACTAATGCAGGAGCGCATTAGTTACAGAGAAGCCCAAGGACCATCGACTGAGCAGCCTAAACGACGAGGCTGCATTGATTTCCATCAGCGCTGGAGAAAAGCATCCACTGGCTTGGTGTAGCCTCTTCTCCTCTAGAGATGAAAGTCACCCTTACATAGTTAAAAGAAAACAAAGAACCCTTATTAAAAGACCTCCTATCAAATCTCGCCCATCAATTGAACTTTTCCCGGGAAAACCAACATTATTGAATTTCTACTGATGTCCTCCAGAACTAGACCGGAGAGGGATAGCCTCTGACTTGGTAAGTGCAAAAGGTCAAAAATGCTTCACATGTCAAAGAGACAGTAAAAGGTTACTATATACAGACCATGGCCAAGTCAATGTTGCGCAAAACACTTCACACACACTGGGCCTGCATTCCTCTGGCTCGTCCCTCAACAAACAAGCGCGTTCACCTTAGGAAACGGCTTGACCTGCTCAAGCCAAAGTCCGTGATGGCTGAGTGCTTTGTCTTGCCTCTTTTCCATATGGGACAGGACCACACACACACTGTGGCCATGACCAGCCTTGCTATTGTTCACATGGTTGCTAAGGTGCCTTTGAAACAGTGGTAGGAAGGACAGAAGATGGCCACAGTTGTTTAAAGCTAATGAATAGCCTCTGTTCGGCTTGCCATCACTGCTGATAATACCCTTGCACTGGCTGGATGTTTATAGGGAACACAGGGTTGTTTGTAGGTACAGACAAACTTTAGGAGAGCTTTCTCGAGAAAACTCACACATGGACTCACACACCTCCTGATACATGGACAAGAGTTACTGTGCTGGTTCACTGTTTTGAGCTTGTGGAATTTCAGTTACAGTTACATTTTAGAGCAATAATTACATCTGCCTCTAACAGACATCATGCGTGAGAATCCAGACAGTATCCTTCTCATTAGTTATTCAAATGAAGGGGATTATATTCAACCATTTGAATGTAGCCAAGCATATCAAATGCTTCTAATCCTTTTGTCAGACACAATATAACACTTTTGTCTTAACAGTCAAACTCATGATGAATCTGTCAGCTTGCGTTATGACTCTGTGGTGTGAAGAGACACTTCTGTGGAGATCATTTTAACAAACTAAATGGCTAGATGAATCTGTCAGGAATTAGTTTTGCGGCCGGCGTAAATTTAAATGAACTACTGATGAAAATGCTGTGCTTGAGTTATGATTCAAGTGGTTACGCATAACTGACGTGCCTGTTTGAATATGTCTTGGAGGGAAAGTGTAAGAGACAAGTCCTTTCTGTTGGCTTCATCTGGCAATGCTACCCACACAGAAAAACAAACAGAGCATTTTTATTACAAGTTTAGGAGTTTTAAACCTCTGGGCTGTCAAGGATATTCCCTTGTACAGAAGTATTTACCTCCTAGCCATGGACCATGTTTGGTTCTTCAGTTTTGTTGTTGTACAAGTCAAGGACATTCCCTTGTAGAGAAGTTTTATCTCAGCATCATTTTGACCATGTTTAGCTCTTCAAATAAAAACAAAAATCGTTTTTATACACCATTCCAACCAGACCAGCATCCTCTATTTCTGCATACCCACTGCTGAATAAACTGAAATATAAAAACAGAGAAGCAGAAAGAGAAATAAGACATAAGATGAGTAACTATGAAGCAGATTTCAGGTTGATCTTACTCATTTACAGTCTGAATCGCCTCCCAGATGCCTGAATTACTGCTAATTTCCAATATCATTAGCATCATGTCTGCCAGTGTCATGTTAATGAGGGTTTAACATGACAATGAGGTTTTCTAAATGAGCAGCCGAGGGAAATGCAGTTCTCAAATAATTACACAGCTACACACTGCGAATAACAGCTTCACCGTGATCTCCAGCATTATGCCTGGAATGGATTCATGTCCAGTGAGGAAAGGTGTTTTCAGGCTTGAAAAGATTTCCACCGAGCAGAACACGCTCTACATTTTGTTCTTTGCTGTATGTTTAATTAACAAACTGTTCCAGATGAGTCTAATTAGATTAGCATATGAAAACTGCAATAAGGGAAATTAATAATGCAAATGGGGAGAACGGCACCAGTGTAGATGTTGGCAATCAACCAAGGCCAACACGTTACAGAAACCTATTCAGAAAAACATACTCCGCCCCATAAAGAGAAGAGACTGTTGCTATGATAAAAGCAAACAGGGCTGACTAATAGAAATGAATGTGTTCAGAACAGGAAGCTTATGACCTGACAAGATAAACCACACAGAAATCTGCTTCATGCATCATGGTCACTGCTGTCTCTAATCTGCCCTATTGACCCCTGAGCTGTCTGAGGGTTTGGGTAACTCAAGCCACAGCAAACAGAAGACGCCAGTGTGAGATAACAGATACAGGATATAGACAGGACTGAATCACATCTTAACAATAAAAAATATTCACAGCAAAGTTACACTGAATTTCAACATCACAGCTGAAGTCTCCAGTCTGACAACCTAACAATTTCCAAACAATATGTCTGTCACTGGGGAAAGAAAAATTATTGATTTAAACACATTAAAAAACTCAAGTCACTATAAAGTCCTATTTGACCTTAAAGCTTAAAGTAATTCAACATTACACATTAATGTTCTTGAAATTCAAGAATCAGTATCTTTAGACATCAATGACATGTAAGATGTGCATGTCTGATTTTATGCTAATTTATAAATTAGAGCTTTTACTCTTGAATTCACCATTTTACAGTGTATTTCAAGTGCATCTTACTGGCTCATGCTCACGGGCAGCACTGTGAATTTGAGCATGTGGGTGCTAAATGATTTTGTAAATGTATGTTACCCTTCCCCATGATTAGAAACATATGGCTGTATGAAAAGCTATAGGGAATGCAAATAGATCGAAATGCAATCTACACAGGTGTCTGTCTCCACAGCAGTTGTAATGTAATAAAAGCAGTTCAAATGAAAAACTAACAAACTGACAGGTGCTTCTAGACCACTTTCGTAAGGTGGAAATACAACATTTCCTCTCTGATCCCTGGGGGTTTTATCAACTGGGACCATATGTTTTAAGGATCTGCTTCTTAATATATATAACTGCTGCCAGACTTTACTTGGCTCTAGGTTCTAGTCACTTCAGAGGGGGTAGCAGGGGCCTAAGGCTATTTAGGTTGACATCCACCACAGCCAGGTTGCTCTTGGCTACACCACTCCTAAGCCACTTCTTCTTGATTTCCTTTCAACCATGCAGGTAAACAACCAGATCATGCAGATGTGAGCTGAGGAGTTGTGGGGAAATTGGCTCGGACGTCCACTGGAGAGGTGCCAATATTTTCCAAACCTGCAGGCCACCTCCAGAGGGAAAAGGGAGCACTTCCTGGGTCAATGAAGAAGATGTGGTGGGAAGGGGCTACTATGCGCCAGCTGTCAAGAATGGGATCCTGAGAGGCCTGGGGTTAATAAGGCTTGGCAGGGGTGTTCCCATGGTAATAACCATGGTTACCCAAGGCCTTAGCCAAGTGATGGCTGTGGGGAAGTCGATCCGTGAGAGAGAGCTAAACCATGGGAGATCACTGAGGGAGGGGGAATTTGATGAACTCAGCAAAGTCCTAAACTTTACAGGCAATTAATAGTCCTGCCAATGTAGAGACATTCAGTAATCTTTATGATCTGAGACTTGTCGCTACTGAGCCATGTGGGATGTATTTCATTTACAAAAAGTAAAATGAAGTCTCCTTTTACGAGGAGTCACAGTGATGGATAACTGTAGTTGAAAGAGCAGCATAAAGAACTACTTATAGCGTAGGGCTGTTAATAAAGTGGCTGTGATATTTTACAGGTGGCACTGAAGGGAACCGATTCACTCAAAGATATTGTGAATGCATTACATTCTAGCATGACTTCCAGAACTACTATGACCTCGTGAAGGTGTACTTTCCAGAGTAAATGATACTTTGTTAATGAATAGTAGTTTGAAGAAAACTACTGATTCAATAATAAGTTGAAAAATATTGCAGATCATTTGTTTGAAAAGGTCTCTTACCACTAGATAATTCCACAGCAGGTCGTTATGTCACAGGCAACAGGGATAAGACAGTTCGATAGAAGAATGTTTTCCATCAACATTGATGACAGATGTCATCAAGACTTTCCTTCCCTATGATCATCAGCAATATGACGATTTATCCTCATAGAGTTCTTGACTCCGCTCTTGCTATTCTAACAACAATTAATCTTACCACAGCTGAATGTAGCACATCAGAGTACATTCTCTGGAGGGTGTCGAAAGCAATTTTGGCAAATTAGGTAAATCACTAGATGGAGTAAACACATAGTAAATGAAGCAGTTTCAGGACAAAATGATACACAAGTAAAGTAGAACACTTAATTACAAACTGATCACAAACTGAGATCAAACAATGTGTCAGAGAGAGGATGTTTCCTGTATGACCTCATGAAGCTTTGCTTTGTTTTAGCCCGTAGAAAAAGAATGAAAACAAACTTTCTGTCTCACTATCTTTTTGCACTGTCTATCTCAAAACTCCTCCAAGCACAAAGATTATCTGGAACTGATGAAAACTATTCGTATTCTTGCATTTTCTAACACTAAGAGAGAATGGAGCTTTGAGTAAAATATGCCAGAAAGAGAACTTTTGAGTGAAAAGATGTCTCACAACAATGAAATTTCAGTGATGTGGAATAGTCTATAACCCGAGTGACTAATCTGAAAGGAGATGAGATGCCTTGCTTTCACCAGCACCAAGACTAAACTCGAGGGGAATTGAAGAGGTTTTTGAGGTTTAGTTTTGTTGTTTTTGTTCTACTGAGCAGTTTGTGTTTGTAGCCCAGGGGCTTACTGGACAGCAGTCCGTTCTACTGTCTGGGCCACAGTCCAGGCTGCTGGTGGTGGATGCTTTGGCTTTGGGCTTTAACCCCTGTGGTTGAACCTGAGCCCTGCAGCTGCTCATTACTGTGCAGTTGAAGGGCTGGGATTGCTTTATGAGCCCTGGGAAAGTCAGGAGGGATTCTCTGCCCACTACAAGCTAAGCAATCCAGTTACATCAACAGAGAGTCCAGGGACATACGGCTACCCAAGGCTAATCCCAATATCCAATTCAAAATGTTGAGAAATTATAAGCAGATGTCAAAGGCTTATGTTTATGCCTCATAGTCCAGTGGGCTGCAAAGCAAAAGTGGTTTTGGAGGATGTTAGACATGAGAGGTAACCTTCCAAGTGGGATCTGACTAAGTTAACCTGCAGGGGTTAGGAACTGTCTTCTTTTGCAAGGCAGCCATTCTAAAAAACCAAAAAGGTATTATAACTTGGTACTAGGAATTGCCTTAACAAAAAAGTTAATTCTCCTACACCTCTCTAGATATTATCCGTTTGTGTGTTTAAGCTTATTTTGTGCACCCACTGCTGCTCTATAGGCTGTGGTTTTCTACAATTCCTAGAATGTCCTTTTGCAAATCTTAAAAAACTTGCATGAACTTTATATCCCTGAAAGTTGGGAACATGAGAAGTATCTATGAGTCAGTATATGTTAGTCAAACAGTTCATGAACACTTGGGTGTGTCTGATCAAGCTGTTCCCCCTCCTCAACATGTGCTGTGGATACACTGCATTCTGGTCTATTTATGTTTTCATCTAAGTTATCCCTGGTATATTTTTATATATATTTGTGGTTACTGATCATTGCTGTAAAATAGCCCTCTATGAATATGGGCTCAGATTGAATGCAAAGAGACTGTTTAATGTTGTTTTTAATTGTTCTATTCAAACAAAGCTATTGTCTTTGTGTGACAACACAAACTAACTGATCTCAAAACTTTCATGTCCTTCTTGTGTCTGTACATTTACTAATTGGCCTCAAGCATCAGTCTTTTCAAGCTGAAACATGTTAACATATCAACTTGTCATATCTTTGCTTCACTTCACACTGCCCAATGTGAACATGCAACTGATTGTATCTTTCCACTGAAAATAAAATAAATAAAAATTTTCCTTTCATTGCATCTGAAACCTTTTATGAAGCTCATACATAAAACCTTCCACACGTTTTAATGTTTTAGTGACCTACAATTTCCTGCTATCAAATTCAGATGTAGTTTCCTTGATAATATTTCAACATGATGTCATGGTGCCTGTATTAGGACAATTATACTAAAATATACAATAAAACAGCAGAACTGGCCCAGAAAAACATCTTCATAACATTAATGACCGTTTGGACTTCTACGTGTTTAATTATGCTATATGGTACATTGACATCTAAAAGTCTGAGATTGACGGGGCTGTTATGATTCATCCTCTGTTCCTTGTTTCGGTTCACTAACTCGAGTGCATTGAGTTGAGTGCATTTCTTGAAGTCCTGTAAATCATTAGCAAGCTGCTGATGAACAGGCTGTTCACCTCTCTCTCATTTTCTCGCTCGCTCTCTCACTCGCCCTCCTTGCTCCTTATCAGTGCCAATTGACAAATCCAAATGAGCAAACACTGAGTCATTGCACCTGTGTTTCCGACCTTCAATCACGGCAACTTATCACAATAGCCTCAATTCAAGCACTGCCTCCCACTGAAGAGTAAGCGAGTGTAACACACTGAGAGGAGAGACGTGAACTGAGAGCTCCTGCCTTTAAGGTGGTGCAACAGCGAAAAGGCCTGACCAAACAAGAATAGCCATTGGTTCTAACTCAGGAATTAAATCTGTAAATCCCGATACAGTGTTCACACAATAATACCCTATTTGGAAGTACAGAAGTGACCTTCTGAATAGATATTCCCCCAAACAAAGTAGTAGAATTTAATCCACTGAAAATCATCACTAAATGTCATGTGTGATGAAAAGCTAGAGAAAGAAAGAGAAAATATGTTTTAAAAAAACAAGTTTCACATGAAATGTGATTTGTTCATACCCACTCATCAATCACAGCTGTTTTAGATATCCCCATACAGGAGAGTCCTCCATTCCTCCTGCTGTCACGCTACAAATGTATATGGACTCTCTGTCAACATAAAAAACAGGTGCTCAAATTTGGTGTGGAAGAATTGAGCTGGCCTGAACAGAGTCCTGACCTCAGCCTCATCTCATCATCAACATCTTTAGTTTGAACAAGACTGTCGACTGAGAGACCGGTCTCAGGACTGAGAGACTCTAAACATCAGTGGCTGACTTTACTAATGTTCTTGACTGGATGCAAACAGGAGCTAGTGGATGACCCACATTACTTAAAAGGGACGCTCAGCAATTCCATATTAGTGTAATGTTTGGGTGTTCATGTGGTGTTGACTATGAAGAGCGCAATAAAATTCATCTGACTTGACATAAATATTTCAAAAATGAAAAAGCCTGGAGTGAATGGAACCATGAAGTTATTCAATGAGCTTAGCCTTAAGAATCACAAGTCAATTTGCACTCTCAGAAAATGTCCTTATCACCCACCGCCATCTCAATAATAAGCTATATGAGACCTCCATGTTGCTGGTAGAAAGTTATAATATAAAAGAATAATAACTTGATAATAGGTCTAGGGCTTAAACGGAGGGAGGGAGGGAAAATATTAACAATATGTAAGGCTGTGAAGCAAAAGAAACCATAATTGCCTTTTTTAATGTCTTTTTTTATACTGAAGTTTTAACTACTGGTGATCTTGCAATATTAACTTCCATTTTTTTGTTTACTGGACAACTATAAATATTTTTAGACAACTCATATATGAGTTGTGCTAAAACAATTTATTTATCACAGAAAATGAAACTTTTCTCAGTATGCGAAAATGCCAAATGCTGTTTAGTGCCAGCTTCTCTGACTGAGTATTAAATACTTTTCCCTGAATCATCTATTATATCATTGTCCATGGAATACCTTCATTTGTTTTGAGCTTCTTGGTTGGATGAAAAAAAAACTGTATCTGAAAACATCCACTTGGGTTGTTGGATATATATAAAGTCAACAGAGGTGCAAATACTCAACTAAATCAGGTTCCTCAGGTTTCATTTTTAACTTGAGCAGTTACTTATTGCAAGAACATAATCAAAGATCACAGTGTGTCTGTCAGGCCTCAGCATCAACAGAAGCAGTTAATGAATGAGCAGGCAGGTGACATAGAGATTAGTCTTATTATGTCTGGCTAGTTCCTGAGGCATGAACATAGCTGATGCATCACAGTAAAGTCAGAACAATGCTGGGAAGAATCTGAGGACAGCAGACAAAAAGTAAGAGCAAAGGTCAGAGATTGTGGGAGGCCTGAAGGTAATGGAGCCAAAGTGGTACGGAAGCTCTGAAGATAATGAGCATGTGCTGCTTTTCATACTCAGGTGACTGTGTATAGTATGGAAGCTGAGCAAAAGGGTGTGGCGGTCTGAAGCAGAGAAAAGACATGAAAGAAAGCAGGGGAAGAGAAGAAGATGAGAACAGGGACATAGCAGCAAAAGAAAACAAAAGCAAATCTACCAACATGGCAGCCTAATTGTACAAAAAGAAAACCAAACTTTGTTTATGTGAAGGACAGTGGGTTGGTTGGATTAAGAATATTGTATAGCTCATTAAAAACTGGGTCTCATTTTCATTTCCATTTGGTCATAATTCCCTAGGTTATGATAAGAATGATGCTCACCAAAGTAATTCATGACATCTGGGAACTTGTCCACAGCCTGACTGCTTGTATTTCTGCCTCCTCAGACTCAGACTTTATATCGATATTAATATATCCCAGAGCTTAGTCAGATTTATCATTTCAGTCTGTGACTGCTGGTCTGATTACTAATAATATATCGAAGGTTGGATTTTATGCACTGGTGTGCTACCAAGCTTTCTACCTACCCCTCTTTACATTCTTGAGAGTTAAGACTTGTGGAGAAAATACTCTGCAAGTACACTAGTCAGCCCCTTTCTCAGGTGATGGATCTGTGCCAGCAGCAGCAGTCTTGCCACTTATTCTCCTCCAGCTCTCTGCTATGTGTTTAATGTTCGATTGGGCCCATCCCCAACTCTTTCCCTTGCTCTAGCTCCCATTCCCCTCTCACTTGGCCCCACTCTCTCAGTCTCAGCACAATCAAGTACCCCCGTCAGCAATGGGTATTTCATTACCTAAGTGCCAATTCCTTAGCAACTGAGCAGGTACTAGAGCACTTAACCACACGCTGGCAACTGAATGCTAATGAGAAGGCTCATGTTAGTGCTTTAACCTTCGTTCAAGACAATACATAGACTTTGTAAGATAATCAACCACTAAGAGTCTGATTAAGACATTTATGTGATTTTGAAGTCTCTATTGTTGCTAATGCTATCCATGCATGTTTCATATAGATATATTTCTCTCTTAATTGTCTCTGTCACTGTCCTTATAAAAAGTATCTTCGCAAAAAAAAAAACATTTTTGACATACACCAATCTTGGTTCAAAGTGCACCAATCAACGAAAACTTCTCTCCTTGTCATCACTGAGGAACTCCACCCTGCCAGAGGTGTATTGTATTGTCATCTTGTTGGACTTTTCAGCAGCGTCTGACACAGTGAACAACCCAATCCTCTGTCTAAGAATGTCAGTCTTTGAACTCCCACTGTTCACACCCTACCTTAAGGACCACACTTTCAGAGTAATTTGAAAAGAATATGTTTATCAACCTTGTAGCCTTATTACTGGTGTCCCTCAAGGTTCTGTTCTGGGTCAAATCTTCTCTTTTCATTAAACAAAATCACTTGACTCTGTTGTTCACTCAGTTTTTCCTATCACATCTATGCAGATAATGCTCAACTTCTTCTCTCATTTCCCTGATATCTCCCTGTGAATGTCAGCAAATGACCTGAAGCTTAAACTTGACAAGATCAAGGTACTCTTCCTTCAAGGGAGGGAATCTCCCATCTATGACCTCTCCATTGTGATCAAGAACTCTTTGGTCTCCCACACTCAGACTGCAAGGACCCTCGGTGTGACACTGGATGAATAGCTGTCCTACGGCCCACTCCTGCAGATTCATCCTCCACAACATCAATAAGGATATGTCTGTTCTTCATTCGGGAGGCAGTGCAGATTGTGCTCCAGGCTCTTGTCATCTCACACCTTGACTAAAGTAACATGCTGATGGTTAGTGTGCCTGTCCCATCTGACCACTGCACTCATACAGAACGCTGCAGCCTGAGGGTCTTCAACTTACCCAAGTTCTCCTACACCACACCATTACTGAGCTTCCTGCACTGGTAGAATCCAATTTAGGACACTGGTACTGTGTGTATGCAAAATCCAGGTTATGGTTAAACCATCACTCCAGCCCGTCCACTATGACCTGCTACTGCCAAATGACCTGCTACTCTGTCACTATGCAGGGACATACCTATGGTTCAATAAAGTCATGACTGTTGGTCGTCCTGGTTCCACAATGGTGCAACAAGCTCTCTACTGACATCAGGTCAGTAGATATTCTTCAACCCTTCCATCACCCAAAACTCATATTGACTTGGTAAAAATGCACTTATAGTAAGTCGTTTGGATAAAAGCATATCTTTCTCTGTCTAGTTGAAAATGTAACCTTTTGGTGCACACACAGAACTAAATCAGACTAACCTCTAAATTCCAATTTAGTCTTATATAACCTCATGTTTACAGGAAGGTTCAAAGGTTTGTTATAGAGTAATAATAAACATTAATGTGAATGCACTGGCTTTGTGTGGTTTCTGCATCCTGGACATATGCTTGCTGGTTCAATGTCCACTGAAAAAAGACTTCAAAAAGAATATGGGGCATTTTATAGAGGGTGAATCGATATCTCTAAGTAGCCTGCTTAAATAGATTCAATGTCTTTCTGGGCTCCTGCCAGGACTTTCAAAGCTCAGTGTTTCTCTGCCTGTCCATTTGTCCCATAAATGTCCCTGTAAGTTGATTAAAAATGATTGATAAGGACACTTTCAGAGTCTCTGGTACAACAGATGCTTTGAGTGTCTGTGTGATTGGTAAGAACAAGAACAAGAACAAGTACAAGACTGCAAAGCTTGCATTTATAGAGTAGTGGGCTACACAAGGGCTGAGTCTGCCATCATTTGAAAAACCAAGGTTCAAGCATTTATGCCAGCAAGCATCTACTCTGTTGCAGTGTCATTCAGCAAGATGGTGAATCTCCACCAGCTTCAGGATTGCTGTGCCACAACTACAGCCTGACCTGTGTGTGTGTGTGTGGTCAAAAGAATAGTCCTAGAAAAGAGAAATAAAGTGCCACATTATCACAGTAACAGAACAAATAACAAATCAAGTAGTTTTTATTTAGCTAAAAAATAAATATGGTTAATACAGCTCTGCAAAGGAATGCAGCTTCTCAGTGGAGAGGAACATCTCCCTTCCCCCAGGGTAGTGGTGGGGGAAATGGCCGTTGTCAGGTAAAATGACCCTTAATGCCTCCTGAATAGAGCAGCTAACTTTACGCGGCCAACTCATTAGACAAACAAAAGAACAGGCCAAACGGCAGGAGAAGACCCCCATCTACAGCTTCCACAGCCCCTTCCCCCCAGTCAGAGAAGGACTCCAAATGTGGCCTGGCTCTGCCCCACCGACACTCATCTCCCCATGATTCCCCTTACATCAGTCCTCTGTGAGCGACAGAGCAGAACAGGACGCTCCCAAGTTGGAAAGGAATGAAGCAAGTGGATAAATGTGAAATGGAAAAATTAACGAGTTTGTTTGTTTGCATTTGGCCGCTGTTCAGCTGAAGTAATCTGGTATATGGTTATTTTTATATATTTTAAATACTTATAAACATGTCCCACACAGTTATACAGTATAAGCACTTTATATTATCTTAGATATTCGGTAAGATTCGTTGAAATTATGTATTTAAACACACTGTTTATATACTACACACAAATGTACATGTATCATATATCATTGAGGAGGTTTTATTTAATATGTAATACAGTTTTAAACGCATTGTAATAATACATATTTTAACCAAAATAATTGTATATTTACTGCAATATATAGTAATGCACTCGTTTTACTTACTTACCCAGTTATATTAGATATATTGTGATTATCTAATATAAAATGTGTGTACCGTACAGTATACGTCATGTACATAATAATGTACGGCAACAACATATTCGCTCAGCCAGCCAATCAGCGCCCAGGATACGTGACGCGCGTCAATATCCTCCACAGAAATCCGTGAACCAGCGAAACATCCGCGATATACGTTTTCATATAAAATCCGCAATATAGTGAAAATCGAAGCGCGATATAGCAAGGGATTACTGTACTTCTCTGAAGTTTGAAGTATTGTTGAAACTTTTAGTAGTGAAGAAAATACTTGAATTAGGACCTACAGTATGTCGATAAATTAGTCGATAGATTAGTCGACTAATCGAAAAAATAATCCTTAGATTAATCGATAAATAAATAACCGTTTCTGCAGCCCTATACTGAAAACTGATAATAGTCCTGCACAAACATCATATGCTGCCTTGTGGGAGAGGCTGACAGTCATCGCATTGAGTTTGTTAACAATGTTTGCAGATGACACACACACACAAACTCACAAACAGAGTCCTCTCTCACTTGACTGTCAAAAAAGTTGATAATGTTAAATTAACCTGAAGTTCAGACATCAAAGTGACGTGGTGTTTGTGCATGCAGGCACTTACAGCACTACTGAGTGACCAACCATGTGCTTCCAAACACTCTCAGGCCCACAGCAAGGCAGACAGCCAGGCCTGGAAGGGGCCAATACCCAGAGCTACACAACAGCAACATGCAATCCCTTCCTCTCAGGACTTGGTGAAGAATGTGGGAAGTAAGTGCTAAGTTGTGCAAACTGGGAAATGTCATACCTCTTGGCTTCCACTTTCCCACTTTAGACAAACACTAGTTGGCCATGTGCCGTTATTCTACTCTACTTCCCACTTAAAACAGAGTCTATTTTGTCACCACAGATTAATTGATGAATTTTGTACAATATCAGAAAACAGAGAAAAAATGCTGATCACAGTTTCACAGAGCCCAACGTGATGCCTTCAAATAGTTTTCCTCTCCAAAAGTCTAAACATTTTTACATTTTTTTTCATGATAATTAACTTCAGATTAACAGATGTACTCGATTAATGTTCAACTGATCAACTCAGCAGTTAATTGTTTTGGTGTCAGTTTTTTTAAGCATTTCAAAAGCATTTCTTTTTTCTTTCAATCTTTGTGAATATGTGAATTTGTGAAAATGGAACAACCAAGTATCCAGACAAAAAAGAAACAGTGGAGGAGTTATGGAGAGACAGAAGAGATTTTCCTCCTTAAACCAAGTCTTTGACAGTGTTGAACAGCCAAGCACACACCTTCACCGTTCAAAAAAAAAAAAAAAAAAAAAGTTCCTTGAGATTAAAAGTCACTGTTTAAAATGCCTTTTTCTTTGAGCTGAGCGCCTCAAACGTCAGGGGTCAGGTTACTCTGCCATGCAAGCAAACAAAGGGAAGCAGAACAAAAAGGAGCAGCTCGAGCCCTGGCAGTGACTTCTGAAAGACCCGCTTCACAGAGAGCAATAATTTCACCTCATTTAGAACGAAATCCCTGTGAATAACCTGCCGACATGAGAACCCGTCTCCCTCACCCAGAATGGGCAGGATGAAGTGTGCTTGGATGAGTGCGTGTGTGGGTGTTTCTGACTCTAAGCACTAACCAGGGCTGTCCTATTGTTACTATCTCAGTGTTTAGGCTAGCAACGGCTGAATAAATAGTTGAATGTTCAAAATTAGTTATCAAAGCAGTGCAGACCACACTACGTTGATAAGCAATGTCTAGAAAGTGCACTAAAAATGCACCTAAAAAGAGAAGTAATTGCCCGTTAATTGCCCCTATGGTTATGATTTCAAGAGGCTTATGAACGAGTGAATTTAAGGCTCTCATTAATATTATAACATCTGTTTGTATGTCTGTATGGTTGTGTGTGCACGTGTGCGCAGTAACAGCTTAAACCTTTTTCATCGTCCTCCAGATATAAAGACAAAATGGAAGGAGAGCCTGGCATCGTCAAGGTCAGAGCAACACAGTGCTTTGGTTCAAACTTAAAGACTGTTTATGTCTATGTCTGTGTGTGATAAGAGAGTAAAGACAGCAGTATACCTCCTTGATAGGCACCTTCCCCTTCACTCTCTCAGGACTCTCTTTACTCTTTGATGAGCAGGCCGTAACAATGCCCTGATTCTTCAGAGCCGCCACGGTCCCGCTCCTTAATCCTCTCTCCTCCCAACAGTTCCTCATTCTATGAACTTGAGGTTGCTGCTCAAAGGTGGCATATGACTGGGGGTCATCCATTTTATTAACCCTTCCTCCTTCCTCCAAACAATTTTTTGTCACTTCTCATTTCATCAAGAAGAGAAAGATGATAACCGTGTATAGAAATTCAGTTAAAAAGGTAAGCAGGTAATGTGCTTGCTGAGCTCAGAGCTTTGATAATCCACCATGATGGAAGAGAGGTGGTTGGGAGGGGAGGGGTCAGAAAGACAAGAAGTCAACAACAAAGGCTGCCCCCCCAAGCCTACACACCCCCACCAGACGCCGGCCTCTGATCTAAAAAGAGAATCTCAAGCGGTGGCCTCAGGGTTATAATTTACAATCTGCTCCACCACTGAGTTCATATTCCACAATCCTTGTTAAACACCTCGCTGGCAGACAAAAAAACAAAAATCCCTCACAAGCCGAACTAAATCTCCCTTTTGGTGCCTAATAAATGAGTGAGTCTGATAACAGTTTGTTCTCCAAGTTTGCTGTTGATGAAAAAACTTCTTTCTTCTCTGCACATTTCAATTCCTGTTAATTCAGCCGACCGGCGGCGAAGAGGAGCGAAATTAAAAAACGCTCTACCCGCTCTCAGGAGGTTTCATTCTGCCCCGGTGCCTGAGAGGCTGCTGCTCCCTTTTATTCATGTGTATTTGCAAACGCACGCAACAATGCGGATGGGGACACAAATATTCAGAAACCCGCATTGAGACACACAAGAATCGGGACGACACACGAGTGCGCACACCTCACAACGCCATCACCCCGCGCACATCTCCATTATTAAAAATAAAATAGAAAAAGGGCACTCTGGGGAAAGGGGATTTTTAATAAACTTCAGAGTCTATCGGTTATCCGGAGAGGGGAAATAATGAAGCTTCGCCCTTTATCGGACTGTCCGCGCCTCGTCTCAAACCAACCAGGTGATTTGCATGGCAGATCTGATTTCGGCATCTTCAGGGGAGTGATGGCGGGGCTAAAGAGAGCGAATCCAAAACACTGTGGTCGTGACTGACTGCAGGTAATCCACCAACTGTAAACCATGAATCAGAATACCTCCGGGCCCACAGCTGAGGCCCTTGTGACTTGGTGACCACCTGTCCTATTTAATACAATTTTTAATTGAGGGTTGATGTGAGTCAGACATCAGGCGTCAAGCGTTACAGTGATAGAGATGAAAAATAGATCACTGTAAAATCCACTTAATTTTAATATAATTCCACTGGGTTCAATTTTATTAAAATGTGGTGGGTTTGTTTTGTTAGCTTGCGTTTCACAGACATTATCAAAACAGCTACAACTTGCACTGAATCAAGTGGTACTCTCACTTTCTGGGCATTTCTTCATTTCTTTACTTAACAATCCTCAATCTCCCAAAGCGTAACCAACCCACAGTTTGTGCAAGTACTGTTGATGGAGTTTTTGATGAATAAGAACAACTCAACAATTTCTCAAGCAGCTGCTGATATTTTTTCTGAAATTTAATAACTCCCTCTACAGCCTGAAGACAGAACATTTCAGACTCAGCGGCCTAAAAAGTCTCACTCCAAAGACAAATAAAGCAAATAAACCAAATGTGTTATTCTGGTGGTTTGCATGGTGATATATTAGTCTGTCCTTCATTTGTATGTTTTGGAACTTAACTCTAATTAGTTTTCTTACTCCAGAGCATTGTATCGCTTACAACAGGCCATAGGCTGTACATTAGATCACAGTAATCTAGAAGGGTTAGGGACCTCTCCAGTCGCCTCTCCATTAGCTCATTGCTTTTATTTGTTCAAATATTAGTTTTACATGAATAATGTTGGACAATGATGATGTGTGACTACAAGTAAATGTAAATACTGAAGTAAACATCAAGGAAAATGTTCCATCTATGCATCCGCCTCAACATATGATGACATACAGAGGTGAGCGTGGAGGGATTAAACACAGGCTCACATGGATCTTCTCTGCCAGGCATCCTGCAAGCTAATGTGCAGGCGTTGGACAACCTCCATGTCCGCATCAGTTTCCAACAGGATAGGAGGAACTGTAATGTCTTTTGTTTCACTGAAAGTTGGCAAAATCCTGGAATACTGGACAACACCATTCAACCAGAGGAGGACACTGTGTTTTTGCAGCGCTGCTTTAAAAGGCTGAGAAGAAGATACACCAGGCCAGCACTGAGAGGCTCAAGAGGAGCTTCTACCTCACTAGCATTCTAAATGGTGATGATCCAAAAACCACCAAAGACTTGACATGGGACCTATAATTTATTATTCAAAGTTACTAACGCTGTTAACATGATTCTTAGTCTATTTTACACTTTTACTTTTAATTGCATAATTGAAGGAGCTAGGATCATTTACTATTATCATATTCTGTATGATTATATATGACAAATTAACTTGAACTTGAACTATAGATATCTGCTGCATTTGGCAAGTGACTTGAAACAATCTCTGTCCAAACTGTCCAAAATGTCCAAAAATGTTAGAGTAACCATCCTATGGGGTTATTCAATTTCAAATTGTGATTACACTGAAAACATTTCTGGAATGCATTATCTAATTATACATTACTGCCCAATGCTGGATGTGCATATTTTCATTATTTATATCTTTCAACTTAAATTAAAATTACTTGAAATACAGTTTTTTTTTTCACCACGTAGGCACTCTCTGACAGGCCTCTCCGCCTCACTGTCTTCTTACATACAATTAGTCTAAACAGCAATTATTATGCCGAGTCAGTTTTAGTTTGCAGCACTTAGTCAAATCCGAAATGTTTTATGCTTGTGTGCAAAGCAGCCTGTTATTTGCGAGGATGCATTCTGTCCAAGAGGATCAGTATTTGAATTGCAGTTTGTTAATATGACACCAGAATTAATGCCCAATTAAGCTCATGTTAATTGAAAGTATTGTGTGGTGTCACGACATATGCACAGCGTCATTAAAACATTACAGAAATTACTCCAGACAACAAGACAGAAGGCTGGCTGTGCCAACAAAAGTTGGCTTAAGGCTTTAACATATGAGTGTGTCGGTGCGTGTGCATGCATTGATAAGTGTGTTGAGATCATTATCAGGAGGGCTGGGTCCTCAGCAGTACAGATGAAGTCTAGAAGCATTCAGTCATTTAGTCTACTGTGGAGGAGGCTCTCTCTCAATCCTTTATTTCTCATCTCTCGAGACACCCATCTTCCCGAAAACACAATAAAGGAGGAGGGGTGCGGGCTGTTGGCAAAGGCACAGAGGCACAAGAAAGAGGGATAGGGGGTTCAAGGAGGGGAAATGAGAGGAAAAAGAGAGAAATCGCCTCTCAACTCTTACCATTGTCTAGATGTAAATTGGAGCTAATCAAGATTCCACTAGCATCGTAACAAGCAATTTCAATCTGCACACACTGAACAGAGAAAGAGAGAGAGCAATATTGAGAGACACAGATGGAGAACAACTGTGTGTTTAAGAGTGACTGACATACAGACGGACGTGCAGAAACACACACAGGGACAAAGAAGGAGATTTGGCTTGAGTGGGAGCAACGCACGCACCGCTTCAGAACCAATAAAGAAATGAAAAGAAGAAGAAGAGGGTGGATGTACTTAAGAGCGCACACACACTTATACACACACATCCCAATTTCAATACAGCAAAGTTTTTCTCAGCCCAAGCTCAGGCAGTCAGGGGCGAGCCAAGTGACCAGCTTTCATTTTTTGTGGGATAGTTTAGAAAACAAATATAGATAAGAGTCAGTAAAAGTTCTGGAAAGATGTTTGCCTGATGCATAACACTGCTGCAACTTTGTGCTCAAAAAATGATATATAGAAATTTGACAGAAGTCTGTGTAGTTGAAAAAGAATGTGGATTTCTTCCTGATCTGTACTCTGGTAATGTTTTAAGGTTTTCTTTGAGTGGTTTGAATGCATCTGACCGTGATTTTACCCCTCAGCGCCAAACCCATTCACGCTTCCATTGGCCTCAGGTGACAGCTAACTGGAGGCTGACCTGTGGCCTTTCACTCTTCCCTTAATGCATAACTGGAATGGGATGTGACTAGATAGTCCAGCCATCAGCTTGAACCATGCTGGGGCAAGAACTAGGACCTGGAAGTCAGCGGGTGAAAAACGACATTGGGGAATTCCAGGGGGAATTCTGTATCGAGATCAACTGTGTGTGGAAGAGGAAAATTAATATGAGTGTTATCTGTGTTGGCAGAGGTCCATAAACCTGGACGTTCCTCAAAGATACAAAACTACTACTCATATTAATACTGAGACCCAAAAAAAATGAAATCCAGAGGACTTTACTGTACCTCCAGAATCACATCAAATTCATAATAAATACAAGTCCAAACCTAACCCAGATGGGAAGATGGGTTTGCTCAGCCTTTGGAGCTCCTTTAGAAATTCACTCCATTCATCTAAGACAAAGGAAAAGCAAATATTTGCAGGGAGCCAATAACGCACATGAAATTTAACATCTTCTCATTTACTGAATACACCAAAGTTCGCATGCTAGAACTTGTCCTGTGGTTGATGAGTAACACTGCACTGATAACCTCAAGGTAGTCAGGAAGTCAGAAACTGTGGAATCATAAATAACACTGTGGATTTTGACTTTTCTGTACCGCTTATCCTGTCTCACAGGGTCGCGGGGTGCTGGAGCCTATCCCAGCTGTCATTGGGCAAAAGGCGGGGCACACCCCTGGACTGGTTGCCAGTCAGTCGCAGAAAACAAATCCACACCATTAATTAATTAATGAACCATTATACTAAACCAGCAGATGGGACCAAGAACTCACTTCCATTGAGCTTATAGTGGTCTGTAAAAAATCTTGTCAATTAAAGTGTAAAAAGAAGATCTTTGGAATTCAACAGGCATATATTCGATTAAATGTACTCAGATTTGCTAGAGACATCAATAACATCTTCAGTAAAGACCTGCAGTAGGATTGGTAACTAAAGCATTATTAACATTATGCTTGTGGTTATGTTTATGACAAATATAAGCATATGGTTAGGGGTTAGGTAAAGTCAGGTCTTGAAAACATCTTAAAACTCTAGATGGGACAACTTCAGTATTTCATTTAAAAAATACAATCTTTCCCTAACCTTAACAAATGCGTTTCAGCAGGCTTAATCTAACAACATATGAACCCTGGTCTCCAGTGTTCAAGTACTGCAGATTGTACACCAAACCGTCCACCTCGACCTACTCTCAAATAATTCATGGATATAGAAATGTTAAATTATTTCATTTGTACAAAACATTGCTTATGATCTCTCTAAAATGTATCTGGAAAAGCAAATTTGTTGTACTGTAACTTACTTTGTAGGAGACAAGGTTGTGCTATCTCCAACGTCTTTAAATTTTCTTTTGAGCTTGACTTTCAGTATAGCTATTTGAGTTTGACAGGACTAACATCAGGCAGTGAAAGACTAATGTTGTTTTGTCATGTACAAAGAAACAACGCAGTGCACTTGCAAACAGGTAGAACTTTGTCCTGTTGAGCACAGCCTAAAAAAGGAAAGCCTGATTTATCTATGACACTCTTTCTCTGATGACCTATCCAAGCAGGACACACAGCCTGTTGAAAAACTAGAGCAGCGCAAACCCAAACTTTCCACATTCAACACCTCCAACCATCTCAACGCTCATGTATTTCTCTAAGACTCCTCTCAAACATGTCTGCTTCAAGTGCACTTCCAAGGCATGCCTCTACCCAGTCACAGTGCAGGGGGTGAAATCATCTGTCTAAAAGATGGATTTAGAAACTGTTTTTGTAGTTGTAGCTGTTGCTCACATGGTCACAAAAGGATTGGGGGCATTTAAAATTGTCTGACAGTGCTTTATGGTAATAAGGCCACAGTGACTAGGTAATACAGAACAAGAGGCTTGACAGTAAGCAGGAATTCGGAGAGGCTGATCTGGGCACACCTCTGGCAACAGCTTGCAGTCTGTGATAGAACTTGTTCCCTCAGGCCAAGCCTCTCTGAGGCGCCGTGCTTCTGCTGGAAAATGCCAAAAGCTGCCTCATGGCATTCGCTACAAGTCTGCTTCCCTTATGTGTGTGTGGCATTTCAGCGCAATGCAAGCGTGAAAAAGACAATGCAGAGGATTGAGGTATTTTTAATTATTCTTAAAAGGGCAGGTCACCCAAATAAGAGTGAAAAACTTGTTTTTCTCTTTTACCAACTGTCTGGTAAATAGTTTCAGTTTTATGTGCTGAGATTTTTAGATACCTCTGAAATGTCTGTCGCACCCTCAAGGCAATAAGGGTGTAGTTCCTTACCTCATTCCCACATCCTCATCTTTCTATAACCTTTTCTATCTCATTTTACCAGCTCTAACCCTTTTCAGCCTTGTGCTTTCTATCTTCTTTTCCACTTCCCTTTTACTTTAGCTATTTACACTTTTTATCCTTTTTCTTCTTTCCCTTCTTTCTTCCATTCCTTCCTCCAATTGTTTCCAACTCACCATCTCTCATGCTCTTTAATCTTGGACTTCACTTTGTTCTTTCCTTTCTCCCTGCAATATTACCAGTCACACTTTCTCTGTTGCAGAGCTATTTTCCCTTGTCATTGGCTCCTGATGAGGTCAGTTACATCAACTGATGTGTTGAGTGGAAAAAAAAATGTCACCACTGTCAAAGTTTTGGTGTTGCAGTACTCTTGGTATTAAAAAAAATACCTTCTATGAGTGTATTAACACAGATAGCAGGTGATAGAATACGCAGCTTTGTTACTGTCACTGGTGTCACTGATTTAACTTTCTTAGCTGTGAAGTATTTACACATCACACGTAATGCAGCTTCCATTTGTGTCCTAAACAAACAAATGGTTCATGTGGTAATGTAGACCTACTACTCTAACCCCGAATCCCCTGTGGAACCATGTCTGTTCTGTGTGTCCTGACAACCCTGTAAAGTAGGGATTTCACTCATACATTTCAGACAGTGTCATGGCTAGGTCAGATAAAGCGACACACACTGCATTATGTTTATGTTTCATTCTGATGGGGAGATAGTAAAGTCTGTCTATCCCTGTCCACCAATGTGTGTGTCTGTGTGTGTGTGTGTGTGTGTGTGTGTGTGTGTGCAGATACATGCTCAAGTTAGTGAGACATCCCCTGCCAGATATCTCTGTTTGTCTCTGAAAGCCATCACGTCCTTGCTATTGTTGGCTAAAACAACAGAGGCAGGCCGAGTGCGTCCCTCCAGCCAGACAAATCTGTCAGCCTGGAGGGCAAGCAGAGAGGGAGAGAGAAAGAGGGGAAAATTCCTGAGAGGTTTCATCTCGCAGGGGAGTTGTCATCTTCAGGGTTTGTAACAAGACACTTATCATAGATTCCATGACTCAAGAAAACAAAGGAAACTCTAACACCATAGGAGGCATTACTTTTACTAATATCTCCTCTTGGTTGAATCCCTGGAGCAGCTCGTGAATGTTTGCATCAGAAGCTTAGTGTCCCGTCAAAATAAAAGATCCTTTTTCAATACACACAACACCTATCTGCTCATTCACTTTTAGTCACTTCAGATAAGTGTATCTTCTAAAGGACAATACCAGTGTTATTGTAATAATTCTAGTTTATCTATTATTTATCCTGGGTGTTATATATTATGAGCTCACTTGTTTCTTACTCCACACCCTCCAGAGTTTTTTCTGAAATAGTTGATTTCATCCCCAACCGACGCTGCCTCAAGTGATATCATTTGTCAGACTTCACATAGCTCTATCTGAAGACACAAAAAGCTTTACACAACTTTTTGTACTCCCTAAGACCTGAGAACAGGCTTCAAAGTGTGGAGTCAGTGGCGCTCCCCTTTAAAAAAAAAAAAAAATTAATAAACCTGCAATATCTTTTAACAGACTTTAAAAAATTCACTTCTGCTAGTTCTTGAGGAAGTTGAGAGAGATAGAGAGAGAAAGGTATATGAAATTAGGTCATAAGCTGGTGTCAAGTCTGCACAAACTGCACCTGGTTATTAGGACTATGACAGCTTTACAGGGCATGGGATTCCAGTGTAATTACAGGTGGAAACACTGTGAGATGAGAAAACTGGGAGGAGGAAGATGACGACTGTGAGAAAATAGAAGAGAAGCAGGGACATGGGTGGGGCAACTAAAGAATTTAATGTGTGTTAAAGATAAGACTGGAGACATAAAACCCGAACTGTGATTGGTCAGCAAACTGCCATATGTCAGGCCTGTGTCCTACAAAAGTTTTCTGAAGAAACAACCAACAAAAACATTTTGCAGGCACAGGGCACGCACACAAGACAACAGAAGGAAACATGCATGTCATCATTAGAATGTGAGAATATGATTGAAGATGACGCCGGAAAGTAGGGAGAACAAGAAACAGATAATGGCAAATACAGAAGGAAACGTGGAGGACAAGTCACACGGGAGAGAGGAGGATTCATCCTGGGTTCACCATTACAAGCCATCCACAGAGAGACGGATTAGGGTGAGGAAAGGAAGTAACAGAGACTGGGCTGTTGTTGGAGGGGTAAAATAGCACGGGAAAAGCCTGTACATCCCGTGATTTGTTTGTGAACATGGAACCCCCAACTGTCAAGTCTCCCCTATTTCCTGTATATGCAGCACTGTAATGTTGATAGTGTTAAATCAGGCAGTGCATGGGATTATACTCAAAGTAGGCTTCAGCAACAGCAATATTTATCCATGCGATTTTGTACAACTAAAAGTTCCTTTGTTGTCATATTTAGACACCATCAACACTAACCCTAAAATTTCACCTAAACCTAACCATAGCCTTAATCCTGCACAGTGCTCTGAATTCCACCCCATCGAATACCTTCGGGATGAACTGGAGCCAAGACTTATCACCCAACATCACAGTGCTTTTGTGGCAGAATGGAAACAAATTCCTGCAGCCAGGTTCCAAGATGTTGAGGAAAGCCTGCCCAGAAGCGCGGCGGTTGCTTTAGCAGCATATCAGTATAAAGAAACACTCAGCAATCACACATGGGTGTATTATGGATGGGTAAACAGACACTTGTCAAGGCTGTGTCATTTCTGAAAGTATTGGTGGACATTTAAACTGGTCCAAATATAGCTAGAGAAGCCCAGAAATAAGGATATAGCATTGTATAATTAGCCTCATTACCATGCATGGGATAGTGGCATGTAATAGGAGCATTCCTCGAGACAACAGGGAACATGATGGGTCTAATTCATCAACACTGGGTCAATGCATCTCCTGCCCACATCCAGAAGGTGACAGAATGTGATTAATGGAATCTGAATCAAGTTCTTCCAAGTCTCATCTCGCGACTCATACAAACATTGATTTGTTAACGGCAAAAACTTTGATCCAAACAGACACCCATCTAGAGACAGCCAATTGAAGGCAGTTTAGCATACACTGGACATGTGCAGCTCTCAAAATCAGGAGGTTTAAATAGTGTTCACCAAGCATACTAAGTGAAAGTTATAGTTTGTCAAACTATTTCCTGAGGAAAAACTTATCAAAGAAGTCCCTGATGTACACTACAACAAAAAAAAAAATCTTTTTCATTTTCTTCTTTTATTTTCTGTTAATCTGAGGCGCTCTGGAGTGACAGCTGAGATGACCCATATAGAAATCACATTAGGGCTTCTACTATCCCCCTGGTGTCCCACGAAAACCCTTTTCTCTAAACCTGATGTTTTTGGCGTGTCGACAGTAAGTAGCCACACTTGCCACAGCAGCTGCCCTGCTTCAGAAATGCAGTCTTGGAGCAGGAATTTTGTCACAGATCCAGATCCCCAAAGGGAGCCCAGATCTCTTGCAGACTGCTGCTCTGAGCTCTTTATGTCTGGGACAGAAGAGGGAGGTTTCCGGGTCACTGTACATCCAAGTCCTTGCCCAGAGCCTCCCAGGTCAGTTCCACTTTCCTGTTCCGAGACTTTGACACCAGCTAACACGAGCAGAAAGTTTGTCAAAGACTGTCATCCTCATTGTTCAATTACTTACTTGAACATGATGCATTTTAGTATTCATGTGCAAGTCCATTTGAGAAATACGTCTGCTGATGGCTACGTGTTGCAAGTTTGTTTGTTAACTTTCACAAAAGAAGCATCGAAATCTTTTTGCCCTAAGGGTATTAAGTTAAGGAAAACAACAGTGTGCAATACAATGCAATACAATAGATGCAACATAGGTATTTTACAGATCAAGAGTATAAATTAATAAATGTATTATTTCATTGGGCAAATACATACTAATAAATTACAACAATACATGTAAAATGCTCTTTGACAGAATAGGCAGTATATTTGGATAGGCTTGATGTTATACAGTATGTCTGTGTGTACACTGTTGGCATGTTAACATCTCACTGAAGTAACAGGCATGTCACTACATGTAGGTGTCTTTGAATATATCAATACCATCTATGATTCTTATCAGCATGGGAGATACACTCCTGGTCTGGGCTGGGATAGCAGCCAAGGTGAACAGACTGTGGTTAAGTGATCCGTTCCTCTTTTGCTCTCTTCCATCTTTCATGGCTTTTTCATTTTGGGGTCCTTTATCGCTATGCCAAGCAGGCTCGCCGCTCCCGCATTTTTAATTAAAATCTAAAATGTGCAATAACTCTGGAGACTCTGGGCTAGCTGGCAAACAGGTCCATTGGTCTTGTTTCTCCCTTCAAGCCTTTGTTGCTTAATTCATCAAAGCCTTCCATCAAGCCTTTCTATTTGTCCAATTCTGTTCACTTAACTGCATAAATGCTTTGACATGAGCCACACAGGGTACACAGATTTATGTAGCGTACCCCTCTGCAGAAAAGCTCTATAGCAAGCAAATGAACTCTCACTCTTTGACTATGGTCTAATCCATTCAAGGACCATGAGAAAAATCCAATCCTCAAAGTCAGTCTTCTTGACTTCCCATGACTCCCTGAAGACAAAGGCCGCTTGTGTACACAAGATCTGGATAAAGACCCCAGTGCTTTAGTTCAGTCACCTGGATTTTACACACTTTTTAATAGCCAGAATAAAATATACTCCATCCCCCCTTTGGAATTACACAAGCCATACGTTTTCATACCTGGGAAAGTCAAATACATAGTCAGTTGGCATGTCTCGGTGTGCAGTAGTTATGTTCTAATCTGTCTCTAGAATTTCTTGGTAAGATTAAAACATGAGCAGGTGGTAGTGCAGGCTGATATTTAAATTATAGGGCAAAACACGTTACAAGATTTCCCAGAGTGTTTTATAGCAGAGTCGGACCACCTCGTCTGAAATAAACACTGTCTCCACTTAACTCAGAGGAAATTATTACACTTGTATGAAATAGAATTAACCTTAAACCTGAGCTAAGGAAAAAACATACTCTCAACATCGCATGAGTATCCTTCAATGCTTCCCAGAATGCAAAGCACACCCGGTACAGGGGCCATTTATCTCAGTCTTGCAAAGTACACCTGGTAGTTGGGTCAGATCGAAGTCGGATCACTCTACCACCACGAACATAATGCTCCCAGGTTTGTTTTGGACCGGGCCGAGACCCCCTCCTCTGGGGGTCACAGCAGGGTTGTTTTATTCCGCATGCAAGTGCAATTACTGTTTTAACACCTGCACATATGAATCAAACTAATGGGGAAAAGGAACCAGAATCAGATTTCATTGGACTAAGAAGTGCTGATGTGAATACACCCTAAGTCTTTAATTGTTCTGGAAACAACTCAGCTGCGCTGTGGATGATTGGCATTTACCTTTTGAAAAATTGCAAGTAGAGAACATGTCTAACAACTGAAGCATTCACTCTTTTTTATTTTGCCCTTATAATTCTATCATTATCTCCTCACATATCAAGAAGGTAAGGAGGGAGGAAGCAGCCAGGTAGAAGCTTGTGCAAGTTAGAAATTCCAGCCAATTTCGTGCCTCCTCCTTGCACAAACAGTGGGAAAAAAGCTCAAAGTTTTCTGTGAGGCCTAGGCTCATTCACTGAAGGAGCAATGGAAGAGAACGGGGGGGGGGGGGGCTCAAACAGTCATCCCACATCCCACCCACCCCGAGGAGCATTCCACAGGACTGTCTGCTCGCCCATCATTAAGCAAGACCACCTGCTGGCAAATCAGGACCCCCATCATGTTCACAGCAAGCCTGGCTAACCCCATTACCAGTGAGCCTCCGGACTGCTGTACATATCATAAAGCGCCAGTGGTATGTTGAGCAGTAAAATGCTGCTCATTAACATCCCACAAGGACTTCTGATTGTCCAACTAGCGAAGCACACTAGCTGCAGTCAGTATTACGTATTTAAATAGATGCAGCACGAAGGGACAAAGAAATGATCTTTGATGCAGCTGTTGCATGACTGGGCACTGACTTCTGACTGGCTCATCTCTCCTCTGCTAAAACGAGACAGATAAAAAGGGAAGAAGAGGAAGAGATCATGACAGAAAGAAGAAACAGCCCTTTGTTGCTGTTCTTCTTCAGGGCCTTGAGGGAAGGACTCTGGCATCAAGTCATCCAGAGCTGAAACAAAAGCAGCTGATAAACAGAGCAAGACAGATAAGATCTCCCTGAACGCTCAACACTTCTCCATCAAGAGGGCTTCCTCTCTTCCAAAACCCCAACACCTCCGCCTTTTCTCTTTGTTCTCATCAACTCAGCACTGGGAAAAATAAACAAAATGGAAATGAAATGATAAACATAGCAAATACTTTTATCTTCTTAACTCTTTAGAAAATCTGGAGGACAGCGTGAGCCTTGAATTCCTCCTTCTTCCACTTTTACAAAATCATGATTTTATATTTGTTTCCAACGACACAGCAAATGTCTCTGTTGGATTCTGACACAATATCTGTCAACTTTCTGCACAGCACAGTCGACTCTGGAAACATTTCACTGACTGGTAGCTGCAGAACCAAACTAAGGATGAGATACGATACAAAGTCCCTCTGTTTATGTGGCCCGACAACTTGCACATTCAACAATGCACATGTGGTACACTTTGACTGAAAAGTTGTACGTAAGTAAAGATAAGGCATCAGAAAACAAAAAGGGGGCATTCTTTTGCATGGTAAATCTGGTGTACAGCATTTTAAGAGCTGGTGAGCACCGCAGTGTTTACTGAGATCTTGTAAACACTCCTCTGGGGTAGGGCTGCTCTCTGACAGATGAAAGCCTGTAGCCAAGTGATCACATGGACTGAGTGGCCCTGAGGTGCCACCGCCCAGTGCAGAGAGCACAGGAACAGAAAGAGTGTGAAACATAATGCCTGAAGGCATCTATCTTCATGCAGCACTGATCCAAACTCTAACTCTGCCACAGCAAACACAACATCCATCACATTCCATGTCCCCACATGTACAAAACATTCCTCTGTTTTTCTAAGTTCTACATCACTCATCTTATGTTCCTTCATGTCTGCGTCCGTCTCAAAACTCTTGGTGGTAAGGAGCTCACACAAAGCCTTTTTTCTTCCACCTCAGACAATGCGCCTGCCCACCTTGCTCTCTGCCAGGCATTCCTGAGTCTATCCTAGCTATCGAAAATGTCAAGAATGAGGAGAAAGCAGAGGAGGGTACAATGAGTGCTGCGGCAGGTAGAGTCTTGTCCCGCTGCACTGACATCTCACAGTCTCCGGGGGTAGTGGTTGCACAGAACGGATGGGATCTGACTTGACTCTCTTAATTAAAACTCTGCACTGGAACAAGCCTCAAAGCTCGTTCTCTACCGGATGGAGGCATGCCAGCTAATTATCAGGGCCAATTTCACTCCCCAAAAAACAAATACAGATTTCATGGTAGGGCTGAACTTGACAATTGTCCCAAGACATTACTTATTGAACAGTCAGTGCACAGGAGGACCCTTCCTAAGAACATTTTCAGTTCTTTCGGATGTCTTAAAGCACAATTTCTGTCTAACTTTTTGCCTGATGACTTTTAGTATTTCGTTACCGCTATTCCTTTGACTGTAAGGTGATATGAGAAAATCAGGTTATGTGAAGTAAACCCTCTTCAAATACAAAGGCCCAAAAGAAAAAGGGGACATTCTAGATAGTCTGACAGAGCCAAGAAACTTCTCTCTCCACAACAGGAGTCCAGAAGGTGGCTGAATAAAAAGGTTAGCAGTGCAGTGTTTCGTGCCTGGACAGACAAACAGAAGAAGTTTTATGTGTGTGCCAAGTGCAACTTAGCACTGCAAACAAGCTCCATCCATTGGAACATCCTGCCACCCAGAACCGTTCAGAGGAAGGTACCAAGAATATAGACCCTACAAAACCGTGAAACAGTGATTGCCTCAGAAAGCCCTCAGCAAAGTGATTCGTGCTCTGATTCATTTCACCCTGGTGCTCCTGGCCAGTCTAAGTGTTAAATTCAAACTTTGAACAGCTGCCAACATTGTCAAGCAGCAGAAAAAGTTACACAGAAGCAAGCTCGCTGCTCACTGGCATGGGGGCACAGGCTGCTACAGTCTCACAGTCACAGGTAGATGCTGCGATTTATTAGTCATGGCTGTATGGTTCGTCTCATAAGAGCCTGACAAAATACCTCTCAGCCAAAAAAGGACTCAGAGGAATAAAAGTATTTAATTAACCCTTTCCTGCTGAAGCTCTGGTACGCAAGTGAAGAGAATAAACAACAGCAATATTTAAAACACGCCGCTCATCTCTACCTTTTTCCTCCCCAAATTTTAAAAGCTCCTGGAAAAGTATTTTTAAAGCGTTTTCATGTGTGGGCAAGTTTGATCAGTCCATTCATTACCTGCTTCTGTGGTTGTAGTCTTCGTCTCTGTGTGGTTAAAGAGTATTCTTGTGGGGTTTTTTTTACAACGAAGTTAAAATGGTGGGAACATGTGAAATTAAGTGTTAAGCAGTTTCACCTCTTACTTAATAAAATGAACCAGCTACAAGGTGCAAAGGTCTGGGATCACCCCTTAACCACTCAACCCATGTCCTTAAGGTGTTAATCAGACACACCGTTCTCAAGGCTACGTTGGGAACGGCTGGAGCTTCACCATGGCAACAAAGCACCTGAAATGACTCAGGTGTCCTTGTTTCATGGCGCTATGGAAAACTTTGCCGCTGTGAGCCTGAGGCTATGTAATTTCAGCAGCCATCGGTGTATGAAATCCTCGCTGCTTTAAGTGATTTACAATTACTTTGAGTTTCAAAACCACAGCATGGATCCTACACTGAATTACTCCCAGGTAACACCAAATATCAAAATAAGTCACAGTAAATTGACTTATTAAAAAGCAATTACAAGCCCTGATAGACTTACAAATGAACTCCCATATCATCCCTATGTTTTTTAGACAACATGTACTGTATATTTCATCCCATAAAGGACATAGGTCTCAATCTATTCACCGCACATTGGCTGCTTACCTTCCACGCAGTGTTCCACGTCCTCCAGGTTGCGCAAGGTAATCCTCATCAGACTTGAGTTGAGCATAAGTTCATTCTTGTGTTCTGGGCCCATGGACTCCGGGGCGGGGTTGAGGAAGAATATGCGAGTGTCACCCGTGGCTACCTGGTTGTCGCAGATCCCAGGGTTGCCAAAGCCGCCAATCATCAACTTGTTGCCGCCATCCAGGAGGATTTCATGTTTGACACTGGACTTCCCTTTCAAGTAACGCCACACTCGGACCTTTAGTCAAAAGAACAACAGAAAGACAGCCCATGATTTAGCATTCTGTTCAAGCCAACCAGCATACATCGTGTTTAAATGAGGTTCTGTCGGAGATCTAGGGGCCCCTGTCCAGTTCTAGGCCATCTGAATCAGGATTTCCTTCAGTGTGCCCCTGAGCATGCATGATTTTGTGCTGACAGGCTGGCGTTTTCTCTGACTGTCATGTTCAGTGCTTTATCTGTGCTACCAAAACATCCCCTGACATAGCATGTAATTACAGTAACTCTTCTGAGATTATTTCTGCTGGAAAAATCCCAAAAGATTCAGACACAGCTTTCGTCCAGCCACTTGAAAACGTATCTAAAACACTGCATGCACTCATAGATAGTGCATCACAGGAAGTGCAGGAAAGGTTGCTTTATGAGCAGTCATGGGAAAGCTCGCCCCTTCTGCTACATTTTAGCTGTCTTGCCTCATTTCAGCACTTGCTGGGGTTTTATGTTTCCAGAAGGAAAGCCGTGTGCCTCTAATCTACTACACTCATTCACCAGAAGACGGGAAGCAAGTGGGCGCTGAGGAAAAGAGCAGACAGAGAGCTGACCAAACACAACTTGTTTATTTTGATAGATTATAGAGTGGTCTACCACACGTCCATGATGGTGCAAAAGTTAGTTTCACAATGAATGGCAACAGCAGGAGGAGCGAGAAGGGCTGCTTCCTGACTGAAAATTTGCTTATTTGTGGAACCATTTTTTGCTTTTTACACCCTGTGCTATTTGTCAGAGACATAATGTCGCCGTGGCATTAAGAAGATCGGATCATTTACAGTTTCAGGTCTATCACACACACACAGCTGTCACAGCTGAGTGACTAGTGACACTATATGACTTCACACATCTTTATTGCTCTGGATACACCTTGTAGAGCTTCTCTTCTGAGAAAAAAACATGTTACTGTCTCAGTTCAATATTGTAAAAATCACTGCACTAGTTTGGGCGCTTTAAGTGCTTCTTACAGCGTTTTATAGACTTCTTTATCCCAGAGGACATCACTTTTATACCCACAAGTCACAAAATCTCTGGTTTGCCACACAAGAGATAACATCTGTCACCAGTATCCCAGGATTAATGATGATTCAGATTATCATCTTTGCAGCCACCGGCCAGTGTGCATGTTCTCAACATTTCTAACCAGAGATCCACTGAGAGCTGCAGCAGTGATCCTGTGAGGGGAAACTGAGCTGCAGCATGTTTGGAATGATTACATGGTCGGTTAGGCCTCCCTTGTAGCTATGTAATTGGTAAGTGGAAATAAAAAAAAAAACTCCATCCCTCTATTTCTGAAGGCAAAGTGGATTCACTCTCATTGTCCATGCAACTGCTGCCAAATGCCTCTGTGGATGAATGAGTTTGTCCACTGTGTTTCATGCAAGCTGTTGATGGCTTTGGGAGAGTTGGAAGCCAAATTTGGTGCTAATGGCTTCCATCAGCTCCACGAGGGTTAAGGCACTAAGTGATAATGTGTCTCCTATTAGTCCACATAAAAAAAAAAAAACCTGTTAGTAGTTTTCGTGCAGCAGGCAGGTGCCTTGAGGCGAAGCACACTCCTGAGCACACTTTCACTTGATCGCCACATGAAAGCACTTACCTTGCAAGAATAGGTGTTATGCACCGGGTCCATGTTGATGATTTCGTCCACGGTGCCGGTCAGGACTATGTTGGCCTCCTCCTCCCGGTCCTCCAGGTCTTTCTCCGGGCAGCTCGCGGCGCACAGAGCCACGAGCAGCCCGGCCAGGAGCAGCGCTGTCCGGCCGGCCCGGGCTGTCCGCTGGGAACCCATGAGCAGCACACGGAGGACACCCAAAAAGTAAACTTTCCTAAAAAAAAAATCAGCTGGAACAAACTCCAAACTCCCTGGGATGCGTTTAAAGGTTGCAGCGAGCCTCCTCTGCAAAACTTCCCTACGCACTACCAGAGTCTCTGTCAGCCTGCAGCCCTGCTCCCCGCATCTGCAGCCCGGGTTACAATCCCTGTCTGCCGCCGGCTGGGAGACCAGGAGGGAAGAGAGGAAGGAGGAGGAAGGGGCAGGGATATCTCTCCAGGAATGCAACTGCACTGCACTACTTCTCTCTTCCCCTCTCTTTTCCCTCTCTCTCTCTCACACACACACACACACACACTCACAGTGACGCTCCTAGATTTGCATGCGATCTGAATTGCTGATCCCACAAGTGAGGGTGGAGGTGTGGGCCTGGAGGGCTGGGACGTCTGTTCAAAGCGACTGTCCAACGCCGCCCCCAGTTGGACAGACAGTGTCCCTACCTCCGGTCCCTATCAGCTGCAAACCCCCCACATCTCACAGATGTGCAAAGCAGGAGCAGGCAGGGATGCTGGTGGAAGTATGCAGATCCTTTAATTAGGTAAAAACCACACTGTGAAAATACAGCACTGCAAGAAAAAGTCATGCATTGAGAACCTAACAGCCTAAGTTTGCAAATATTATCAAAAAATGTACTTAAAGTTTTCAAAGTAAAAGTAGCCTGCTCATTATGCAGAAAATGATGATTGATGTGTTTGGATCAATATCATTTCTATATTGATGTGTATGCTGCATTTTATTGCAATATGCCATTGCAATCCACAGCAGTGCATCAGATCATCTAAGATCATCTCTAAAAAGCCGACTTGTCAGGAGCGCCATAAAAAACAGCTCCTTTTTCAGCTATATGACGATGCATTTTCCAGCCTCTCTGAAGCTTTTTTAAATAATTTATTTTAGCCTTGGAAGCAGGACAACTTCTCAACCCATGGAGGAAGACTTATTCTGTCAGTTTATCGGAAAAAATAACTTACCTAAATGTGGAGATAATCCTAAGTAACTACAGCTGTCAGACAGACGTAGTGCAGTAATCTGTACAATGTTTCTTACTGAGATGAAGAAAAATAGAAGAGTAGAGTAGTAACATGGGAATACTCAAGTAAAAGTACCTTGATTCTGTATTTAAGTACAGTACCTGGTTAAATGTAGTCAGTTACATTTCACCACTGTCCATATGATACCTTTGGTGAAGATTCATACAAAATGTGATATATGTAGTCACATGCAGTAGCTCTAGCCAGATGATCTTGTAGATTTCATAACAGACAAAGCAGAAAGTGCTGCGGCAGATTTACCTGAAAGACAACAAATGAGTGACCACGACAAGCTACGTCTAAGCTCATAGTTAGTGGAAGTCCTGCACAGTATGGTGGCCCCCGAGCGTCAAAACACAACAGTATTTCAAAAAACACACCAGCATTTCACAGAACGACATTTCAGAAAGGGTGGGACACACTTCTTGTTTATGACTGGACAGAACTCTGGCACTAATCTCTCATTGGAAATCATGCAGTGACACTGAACACACTGTGGAGACTAAATAGGAGCAGGAAATTCAAGGCATAACTATTTAAATAAGGCCAAAAAAGGCCATAACGATTGGCCACTTAGCCAAAGAGACTTTGGTGTAGCTTATCATTCTGGTTAACTTTAACCTATGCCCGTCAACCCACCATGACAGATCTAATGAATAAACTCACAAACAAGAAGTGTGTCCCAGCCTTTCTGTAATCTCTAATGCCATTGTGTTAAGTGAGGTGTCGTTGTGTTTAAGTGAAATGTCTTTGTGTTTTGTGATATGTCATTATGTTTTGATGCTCAGGGACACCACAGCATAGTTTTCACCAATAAAATCTGACTTCTTATTTTTGTCTCTCCTTATGATTATATTGGCAAGGGTAGATTTTTTTTAATTGCCTGCACTGCACCACATATGTGAAGTTAACCCCGCTCTAAAAACCTTTCTCCGTCTGGATCCCCTATTGCTGTTTCTGAGGGCTGTTGGACTCCACTACAGAAGCACTGTTACAGTCCAGTCACTGTGTCACCAATTAAATATGCTTAGCAATGAAACAGGAGGCAGTCAGTCATGAATGTCACAGTACTTTTTGGGGTCAGTGTAATCATTTACTACATCCTGCGCTCTAGAGCTTTAAAGAGCTATTATTGGACCTAAATACTCTCCTGATGTTTTTTTCTAATTTAGACATGGTTTTCAGATTAGATTTTAGGTGTAGACTGGTCACATGAAAAAAAATAATAGAAGGTATCACTAAATTAGTTGCAATTGTAATGTTAACGGTGCACTAATCAATATTTTTCAACAATAATGGATGAGTTAAGTGCATATAATTTGAAAGATGTTGCTTATGACAAATCCATAGGGAATTATCACCCAACTCTTTTGTTTCCCTCAGCTCAAACAGCATTTTCTTGTCTTTCACCTGAATGTTTGGGTTTTACAGCCTGTAACTTTAGCTTTTTGGTTCACTCTCACAGCTTTAATCATAACTTCAAATGAATAATCCGCCGCTGCATGTCTAAAGAACGTGTAAATAGGCAACTCTATCCTGACATGATGGCCATAACAACTTAATAAGGCTGTTAAGTGGTAAATGTTAAGTTTGCTGCTTGTTTTGCCATCTCCAAATGGCCAAAAAATAAATGAATGTACCTTTCAATTGGCATTGCATACTTGAATGTTTTTGATTTCTTTGCTGTCACAGTTTTTTGTGATTTCAAAGGCCAAAATTTGCATTATTGCATTAAATTTGAGTGTTTAGCTCCCAAAGTTAGAATTCAGCTGGATCTTGAAAATGTTCTTGAAGGTGACAGATGTACTGACTTTGGGGTCTTTGACAAACAGACTGTGAAAGCTATAGGCTGCTATAGTTATGTGTCCACCCAACCACCCCAGTGATTGAAAATCCATGTAAAACCAAACTCTACAGCTGAATAGGCGGATGCTAAACTCATGCTGTGTCATATATTATTAAAGATTCCCCTTACATCGTAAAACTTCCCATGTTTAAATCTGTAAATGTTACCATGTGGCTATTTTGTTAGAGCTCCTATTTAAGAACAGACAGTGCGTAAATTTCCACTCCTCAAAAGCTGTAATTTTAACTACACTTCTATTCCCGGGAAAATGACAGGCTTGGTTTTGCACAGTTGCTAGAGAGGATATTTGCAGAAATTTGTTCAAGTAGGCCTCAGCTTTGACAGCTGAGTTAACCCAAATAGACAAATGTCTTTTGAATGAACAACATATATAGTTTGCGAGTGTTTTTTCATGTTCTTTTTACAGATGAAACGATGATCATGTTTGTCCAAATGCTTTTATTACAAGAGAGCTGAGTCTTCACATGCCATTCCTCAGGTCAGTTAAATCAGTACAGTTCAAACACAAATGATCTCTCATCAACAAATGACATAATCTGTAATATCATCTGGTCTGGAGCTGCTCCACTGAAAGTACATGGCAAACTGACCCTGGTGAATTAAATAACATTTTCATTGGCTTCCACATTTAAATGAGCTTCAGTTTATAGCAGTAATGACTAGTTTGAACAAGAATACACCCAAATTCAAAAACATTTCCACTGCATGTTATTATGTATTATAAATTATTCTTAATGTAGCTGTATGTTGGTGTCAGACATGAATAACTGCTGTCATTTTTGGGCCCAACCAGCCCTTCCTTATTGGTTAAAGTAAGTGAGATGGTTAAAGTAATGAGTGTTAATTAAAATTGCAGTATTTTTGGTTACAAAGATTTCCTTCTCAGCGCACTACAAATGCAATAGAATACACAAACATAAAATGGACGTGTCTGCTTATTGAAAGCATTGGACTTAATTCATATTCTTAAAGCTGTGCTAATCAATAATTTTAAATGAGTTTTTATTGACATTTTATACAGTGGATGAAATTACTATAATGTGAATTGTATTGCCTGTAGTGGCAAAACCACAGATCACCCAACTCTGCTGTGGTATTTTCTCCTTCTTGTCTTTTCTCCTGCTCTCCTTAACCCTGTTTCTTGCTGCTGCAGGCATAAATCTCTTGTATACGCACTGCACACTATCTTTAAGAAATATGTGCGTGAAGCCTTAAAAAATCAAAGAACTGTATTTTTTTGTCATGTGTCATATGTAGCATACTTTTTTTTTTAAATAATTTTCTGTATCAGGAAAGAGTCTTTGTAGATTATTGCCTTTTTGCCTTTTTCTGTGGACAGACCATGATTATTGGAGCATCGATCATACCATAAAACCTGCCTGAATGATCATGTCCCTCCACTTCCAGTTATCCCCTAATAGCCTTCCTCTTTCCACAAATATTTCAATACAAAAGCGCCAGAAAGTAAACAAGCTTTAACAAGTACTTGACTGAAAGAAGACATTTCATAGGCTCTTTTGTGTATCAAAGTGTGGGCAGATGTAATTATAGCAGGAGGTACCTGGGGAGCAAAGACATCAACCTACATTCCCTCGGATTTACTTGCTGACATGGTATACTGATAAAATCCACAGCGGTCAATCTGCACTTCTCACAGTCATGACATTGATGAATCCAGTCTTTTATCACAATCTATTGTGATAAGTTACACTTATGTTGATTGCTAACACAGAGGAACCCATCACAGCTGGAAAGAGTTGAGTCTGTATTCTGCCATGTGTCATTGGAAAGAAAGAGGTGTAACCTGAGATGCAACATTAGCAGCCAAATTGTATGCAAAGGCCAGGGGCTGCAATTCACCGAGAAGCAGCTGCATCTCTGCACCCCTGTGTATCACTGCATCATGGACGAGGTCAGAGAATCACTGTGCAGTGCAGTATTGAAAACCAATCCAACCTTTGGGCTTGTGTTCAAGTCATGTAAATGATACCTTACAGTATGTGCCACATAAATAATGCAACACTCCCGCTAAAGTTATTCGGTGTCTCTGCATTCAGTTTTGTGCTCCATCTAAAAATCCTTTATCTTGATATGTACTGTTTTTTATGTTTTATATTGCTCTATGCAGGCACACTCCCACTTAGCATTACCCAACATGCAACACAAAGTACACACATACGCTGAGACATTCCAGCATTATCTTGCGAGGCAGCTGTGGCTCTTTTGTTTTTCCAGAGGACAGGCCCAGTCCCCTTTATCAGGTATCGGCATGAGAACAGACGAGCAAGCCTCTCCTGCCTGGCACCTATCTCCCTCAGACCACAGACACAGTGTCCAGTTTCCTACAGTGCAGCCTGCCCTCTCTCTGCTGTCTCCATGTGTGACAGACCTGCCTGTAGATGAACTCATCTGGTGAAGTGCTTACTTTGTGAAATGCAAGTCATTATGATTATGTTTCTAGTCTCTATCTATGTGTGCATGTATGAATCCATACAAAGATCTCTCTATGAGTAATAGACAGACTGATACAAAAGGATTAGATGCATGAACATCCCATTTCAGCTGGGACCAGGTTGTCTCTAAACCACATTGTGTCAAAGACATTAAACATAGTCCTCTGTATGTTAAGGTGCATTAGTAACACAGCCATGTTTTTGGAGTTTTGACTTGTCCATTTAAAAAAAATGGATGCAAATATTTAAAGTCCACCCTACAAGTGCTTAACTGTTTTAACGGACCAGTATGTAAGATTTAGGTGGCGCTATGGTCAGAAATACAAAACATAATTTGTATTCACAATTATGTTTTCCTTAGTTTATAATGACCTGTAACTGAGAATTGTGATCTTAGGATGAATCCTACATATCTATATAGGGAGCAGGTCCTCTGTTGCACTGCCATGTTTCTACAGTAGCCCAGAACATACAAACCAAACGCTGGCTTAAGAGAGGGCCTCATGCATTTTCATGTTGAAGTGAAAAGAATCATTGGTGCTGACCTGCCCTCCATTCAGGACTTAAACATATCCAGGCTCAGGAAACGGACAGGAGACATCGTTGCATATCGATCACACCCTGGACATAACCTGTTTGAACTCCTCCCCTCTGATAGGCCCTGTAGAGCTCTGAATGCCAAAGCAACCAGACACATGAACAGTTTCTTTCCTCACGCTGTCGCTCCGATGAACAGTTTAAAAACAGTGTGTATTTAAAAATGAGAATGTATTATTTACAGGGCCACTGGATGTTTGTGTTACAGGATTATTGACACTCCTGACACTGGTGTTAACATGTAAATATCATAACTCAAGCACAAACACACAACACTCCTTGTATTTACTGTACATACTATACTGTTATATCCACCTACCTCATGTACATAAAGCTCCCTGTTGCAGTAATCATGTTTATTTCAGTGTCCTCTGCATCATTGCACTTTTGTCTCACTGTCAACATGTTATTGTTGTTGTTATTATTATTTCATTTTTTCTATATATGTATATTTATATATAGAGAAAATGTATTTATATTTTTACATAGTAATTTATGTTAATGTTAATTTTTACCTTGTCAAGCTGTTGTCCTTGTTTTAAACTCTTTGTACTCTTTGAATATAAAACCAGTCAGATTTCTTATATGTGTTCACATACCTTGCCATAAAGCTGATTCTGAAGCCACTGTGGGCTCTCCTGCACACTTGGAAATGTAGAAGTGAGGGAAGGGGAATTCAGTTGGTTGCAATCTGCAATCCTCACCACTAGATGCCACTAAATCACACAGTGGTCTTTGGAACATGGGACCAATGGAGCATGTGGGTTGGGTTAGCTTTACATTTCAGAACCCCTCCAGTCGGCTGAAATAACCTAAAGTCAACACCTAGGGTTTCCTTCAAGCTATCACCCCTTTTAAATTAAATCAAAGACCTTGGACAAACATGTTTTCTGTTGGTTTGAATGGATTTACAGAGATTACTTGGCTTCACAACCAAGTCTCCACAGCTTGGTCTGACATATAATGACTATGACTATACTCTTCTAGGTATTAGCTCCTTAGGTCATGAAACCCTAAGATACAGTACAAATATCCTTCAGAAAATATGATTATTGGATGACAGACCCCAGTGAAATCACTGGACAATAACCACAGTAAGAGGTGGAGCCACGGACTCATCATGCTAATTGAAACCAGTCTTGCTAAAATAGTAATCCTATTTAAACATGCAATGGATACTTAATTTACCAAAGATTTTGTAAGGAGACAGAAATAAAATAAAGTAATTATTCATCATCTGTAATGTCTGCTATAATGAATGTATGCATAAAAGACCATAGCAAATATGACAAAGAGACTTACATGAAATGATGATTGGTAATAATTTTGCCCATAATATATATAGAACTACAGTTGCAGAACAAATCCATGGTTGAATATTGATGACCAGGGAAATACCAAATACCAACAGTCTGACATCATGTTCCCTGTCTGTCAAAGTGTGTAAAAGTCACAAACACAGAGAAGCTGAGGGGGTCAATGCATGATAATGAATAAGTAAATATATACAGGACACGCTTCAAGCTTTCCTTGGTTTATGAAATACAAAGAGTACAGTCTGAATAGCTCTGGAGTCAGTATTGGTTGTTTTTCATACTAATCATCTTGCGGCAAGAGACAATTGTGATGGTTTTGCTTCTGTCTTTATTATTCTTGCCATAAGGGCAGACATTTACATTTGGTTGTGTGTCTGAGGAAATCTAGGAATTTCATTAGGTCCTCGTTGAACTGTTATATATGAAATGCCTATAGCAACTCACTGCATCTTGCATAAAAAAATTGCTTTTTCAATTTTGTGTTTCTGCACAATTCAAATCTATTTTGAACTATTAAACCATCTGGTAGAAGATTCATTCAGATTTGATTGGTTTCCCAAAAAGGTACGCTGTGTCATTCACAACATTAGATTGTTTTGTTTTAGGCACTTCCTGTTGTTTATTGGATTTATAATTGTGTGTTTAATTCTGCTGTTTACCATGTATGTTAGGCATTGATGCAGCTGGCACTAAGCTAATTTGCTTGATGTCTACCTCATGGAAAACAAAGGTCTAAAGCACTGAAAGTACAGTGGCATCCATGGTCTTTCACCATACTATGTGCTTATAGCTAGATGAAAAGGTTAGAGCAAAATTAGGTGTTTTCTAGCACCACAATATATTCCTCCAATTGCAGCACCACTTTCCCAAGACAAACAGTAGAGGTAGATGAGCCGCAGCAAACAGACTGTGTTTAGCTGTCTGACAGTCAGCCAGATGGCTCTCTGCTTTGTGGTGTCAAGTCTAAACAGGAGGGGTGGTTTCACACCTGGTTTTATCCCTGAGCATTTAACAGGAATGTCAGATAGTTCAGTGCATTGTGGATCCTCTCCCATTTCTGTTTTCTCCCTCCAGCTTTCTCTTTTAGGAAAGGAGGTCTGCAGTTGGAAGCTTTGAGCAGGGCTGGAATGGTTGTTGTTGGTGTCAGGGGAATGAACAAACAGGTGAACTTCCCAGAGATGAATAAAGGATTATCTTATCTTTAATACTCACCATCTGGGTGCACTGAGGTGGACTGGTGCAGGCCCACTTTTTCTTGCTCCTAGCCTTGTGGTCCTTGAGGATTTCCACCGTCATCAGTATCTGTCTTGTCTGAATGGATTGCCATAGATAACAATGAGTAGAGACGAGATAAAGGAGTGTCAGTGAGGAACACCATGCAGACCGTCTGCCTTATTATAGATAGTAACACACAGAAAGTCCCCTCACGCCCCCCTCTCATGTCACACATGGTCACTGTATTACCTCCAACAGTGAATTTAGTGTGCAATGTTTCTAAATTGAAAAAAAGTCTGCTTCAAGGTCATATGAATTTTCTAACCCAATGAAATTACAATAAAATGGAGTTACAAAATGTTAATGTTAAATGAAATGTGTCAGTCTAAATTTCCTGTAAATCATTATGTTTGAAACCAGCTGTGAACTGTTTACTATTGACAGCAGAGCAGCAGTGAATGATAGCGAGCCGGTTTCCATTACTATTAGTTGGTTATGAAACCACTCCATCCATCTGCTCCCGCTCCCGCTTAGCTCCTGCTCGCTTATGCAGAGTGGCCACAATTTACAGACGGCCATTTTGTCTAATGGATACCATTCATTCACTTCCAGCTTGCTCTTTGGCAGGCACTCACCAGAGTCCATTAGGAAATGAGTCCACTGTGAACGCCCACAACCACGCCACTGCAGATGAATAGCAAGATCAAAACCTGTCTGACTCAGAGTGATTTAGTATGCTGATTTTGTATTCCGTACCTACTGGCAACTTCTGTTGCTAGATGCATAGGAGAACCATTTGATGTGAAAGTGATGACTCCAGTTCATCATTAATGCAATCTCATCTTATCTCCATTTGACATTTTGCATTTCACCACAACAACAGGATTACCTATAGGTAGACAGTGGTCTGTAATACAAATGATAACTAACGCCTCAGTGGGAACACCAACACCACTCTAAACCACAGGCACCAGTGCTTTTTGTTATGCTCCATGATTACTTTCTGATGTACAGGAACTTGATGTCAAATACATTTCTCATTTACATAAGCTGGGCCTTAGGTTCCCCCTACAATAGTGTTTGATCTATATGTCTCACCAAGGAAAGGAAGCATGATCAATAGGCTGACTATGTGGGCGTAGGTGTGTGTGTGTAGATGCCCTTCCTAAGTCACGGAGCTGAGCACTGTGCCAAAAGACCAGCTAAGCACTGTGACGAGAAAGTGCCGCATCATCATGGCCTCCTCCTCTGCAGACTTGGTTTCGATCCAAAACAGATGTCCAGTTGCATTAGCTAATTGCACACTCCATTGTGTCCGTGCCACTTTGCACTTTTGCGAAGTGGCACAGACCAGCTGTGCGCTGCTGATTCAATTCAGCCAGATGTTCTGACAATTTAATGCTACTATACTTGTTAAGTTTAGACCTACCTGTATCCATAAAAATGATATCTAAGATTATTGATCAGGTCATTATAAATCTTATAGATTAACAGATCAGTGATCCTCTCCTCTTCCACCAAGCGTCCAACACTGTGCATACACTGATGTTGGTACCATTCTTGCTTGCATAGCTACTAACATAGCTATACCTAAAAATAATGAACTATGTTCTTGTTGGGCTGTGTGCTGCATTTAGAATAGGAATGCCAACCCTGGGAGCCTTGGAGCCTTCATGCATTATTCCAAGATGGTTACGTTCAGCCTGAGTCGCACCATAGTATAATATATAATATATTTATAGTATAAGCCCAAATGAGCTACATATGTTTGGCAATATTGTTATACTCCTTTTTTGATTAACTGAATGAATTGTATCAGTGTAATACTGAATTTTATTGAGATGTGACTGCCAGGCTTGGCTGCTAAAACCACTTTACCACAGATTTATTAAGACTTTACACAAATGTAACATTGTTTTACAATTCGACTGCTCATAGTCTGGATGATGATGAACACAGAATTAGCATGGAAGTAAAAAAAAAAAAAATTCTCAATTTTCTCTTCAAATTTTCTCATTTGCTAACAACCGAAACACCACCCGTCTAAACTTTTATTTTATAGTTTATTAAGGACTAGAAGTCTTGGTCAAATGCTTGAAAACAGAAAAAGTAACAAATAAAAATATTCTATTTGATTTTGTGTTTCAGTTTCTCTTTTTGATCTGTGGGTCAGTTAGGCTTGCTGCACTATTAGCTCTCAGCTGATAAAATAACTTTGACCACAGCTAGTGAAAAGCTTTCCAAAGTAAAATGCCAACTAGCCCAGCTATTGTGAGTAGTGACAGTTGTAGTTGTAGTGGTAGTTGTGAGTAGTATTTGGGCTAATTTAGTGTTGCCTGAAAAGATATGTGACTGTCAGGTATGGTTGTAGAAAGACAACTTAATGGTAGCCAAGCTAAAATTAAGAAGCCTCATGGGAGGTGACCCCCTCCTTGAACCGCCACCTTACACTGTGGTGGAGGGGTTTGTGTGCCCGAATGATCCTAGGAGCTATGTTGTCGGGGGCATTACGCCCCTGGTAGGGTCTCCCATGGCAAACAGGTCCTAGGTGACGGGCCAGACTAAGAGCGGTTCACAAGCCCACCATGAATAGAACACCAACAAGGACCGTTACGTCGCCCGGATTGGATTGGCGTTACAGCAGGGTGCAGGGCCCCACCCTGGAGCCAGGCCTGGGGTTGGGGCTCGCAGGCGAACGCCTGGTGGCTGGGTCTTTGCCCATGGGACCCGGCCGGGCTCAGCCCAAAATGGCGACGTGGGCCCACCTTCCAGTAGGCTCACCACCCGCAGGAAGGTCCATGAGGGGCCGGTGCAATGTGGTTTGGGTAGCAGTCGTGGCATGGGGGCCTCGACGACCCAATCCCTGGACCAAAACTCTGGCAATAGGGACATGGAATGTCACCTCGCTGGGGGGGAAGGAGCCTGAGCTCATGTGCGGGAGGTTGAGAGGTACCGGCTAGAGATAGTCGGGCTCACCTCCACGCATAGCTTGGGCTCTGGAACCCAGCTCCTTGAGAGGGGCTGGACCCTCCACTACTCTGGAGTTGCCCAGGGTGAGCTGGTGTGGGCTTGCTTATAGCTCCCCAGCTCAGCCGCCATGTGTTGGAGTTCACCCCGGTGAACGAGAGGGTCGCTTCCCTGCGCCTTCTGGGTTGGGGATAGGTCTCTTGCTGTTGTTTGTGCCTACGGGCCGAACAGCAGTACAGAGTACCTGGCCTTCTTGGAGTCCCTGGGAGGGGTACTTGATGGTGCTCCGACTGGGGACTCCATTGTTCTACTGGGGGACTTCAACGCTCACGTGGGCAACGCGACAGTGATACCTGGAGGGGCGTGATCGGGAAGAACGGCCTCCCCGATCTGAACCCGAGCGGTGTTCTGTTATTGGACTTCTGTGCTAGTCAAGTCAGTTTGTCCATAACGAACACCATGTTAAGAGCATAAGGGTGTCCATCAGTGCACGTGGCACCAGGACACCCTAGGCCGGAGGTCGATGATCGACTTTGTTGTCGTTTCATCTGATCTCCGGCCGTATGTCTTGGACACTCGGATAAAGAGAGGGGCTGAGCTGTCAACCGATCACCACCTGGTGGTGAGTTGGATCCGCTGGCAGAGGAGGAAGTTGGACAGACCTGGCAGACCCAAACGTATTGTGAGGGTCTGTTGGGAACGTCTGGCCGAGCCCTCTGTCAGGGAGGTCTTCAACTCCCACCTCCGGAAGAGCTTCTCACAGATTCCGAGGGAGGCTGGGGACATTGAGTCCGAGTGGACCATGTTCTCTGCCTTCATTGTCGACGCGGCAGTTCGAAGTTGTGGACGCAAGGTCTCTGGTGCCTGTCGTGGTGGCAACCCCCGAACCCGGTGGTGGACACCGGAAGTAAGGGATGCCGTCAGGCTGAAGAAGGAGTCCTATCGGACCATGTTGGCCTGTGGGACTCCTGACGCAGTTGACAGGTACCGGCAGGCAGGCCAAGCAAGCGAGGCGCAGCCCGGACGGTCCTGGAGGCAAAAACTCGGGTCTGGGAGGAGTTCGGTGAGGCCATGGAGGAGGACTATCGGTCGGCCTCGAAGAGATTCTGGCAAACCGTCCGGCGCCTCAGAAGGGGGAAGCAGTACTCTGCCAACACTGTTTACAGTGCGGGTGGGGAGCTCTTGACCTCGACTGAGGCACATTGTCGGACGGTGGAAGAAATACTTCGAGGATCTCCTCAATCCCACCGACTTGCCTTCCAATGAGGAAGCGGAGGCTGGGGACTCTGAGGTGGACTCGTCCATCACCCAAGCCGAAGTCACTGAGGTAGTTCGTGCAAGCTCCTCAGGTGGCAAGGCGCCGGGGGTGGATGAGATCCGCCCTGAGTACCTCAAGTCTCTGGATGTTGTGGGGCTGTCTTTGGCTGACACGCCTCTGCAACATTGCATGGAGGTTGGGGACAGTGCCTCTGGAGTGCCAAACTGGGGTGGTGGTCCCTCTTTTTGGGCAAAAGGGGGACCGGAGAGTGTGTTCCAACCACAGGGGATCACACTTCTCAGCCTCCCCGGGAAGGTCTCACGCCAGGGTACTGGAGAGGAGAATTGCATTCTGCATTGCCGGCAGTAAGTCAGACCTGTTCCCAGTGCATGTTGGACTCCGGCAGGGTTGCCCTTTGTCACCGGTCCTGTTCACTCATAATCTTTATGGACAGGATTTCTAGGCGTAGCAAGGGGCCGGAGGGGCCGGAGGAGGGAGTCCGGTTTGGGAACCACAGGATTTCATCTCTGCTTTTTGCAGATGATGTTGTCCTGATTGGCTTCATCAAGCCAGGACCTTCAGCATGTACTGGAGCGGTTTGCAGCCGAGTGTGAAGCGGCTGGGATGACGCAGGGTGGCTGGGCGCTCCCTTAGAGATAGGGTGAGAAGCTCGGTCACTCGGGAGGAGCTCGGAGTAGAGCCGCTGCTCCTTCACATTGAGAGGAGTCAGCTGAGGTGGCTTGGGCATCTGTTTCGGATGCCCCCTGGACGCCTCCCTAGGGAGGTGTTCCAGGCATGTCCCACCGGGAGGAGGCCCCGGGAAGACCCAGGACACGCTTGGAGAGACTATGTCTCTCCAGGCTGGCCTGGGAACGCCTCGGGGTCCCCCGGAAGAGCTGGAGGAAGTGTCTGGGGTGAGGGAAGTCTGGGCATCTCTGCTCAGACTGCTGCCTCCAGCTGTGCCTCACCCGGACCAGTCCCGGATCAAGCGGTTGAAAATGGATGGATGGATGGAGGTGACATAGTGGACACATCCACTGGCATGTTGCCTGTACAGGTGGGTAGATACACAATTCAAGCCAGGATACTCTTCTGGGTTGTGGCCAGGTAGGGGATGAGAGCCGCCCACACCATCTAGAAGCAGATGTTACCTCCTGAATCCTTGCCCAGGAATCTGTGACTCATACCCCACCCCTCCTTCTGCTTGACAAAAATCCCTGAGAACTTGTGGAGGTATGAAATGGGGAAGGGGAAAGAACAAGGGGTGGTGGAGGGTAAATCAAGAAGTGCATGACAGAGGGAGGGAAGGATGAAGGTGGGAAGGATTAGTGGATGAATGAATGGTTGATGAATAAGGTAGAAGGAGGGGTAAGTGCACGGGGTAAGCTCACATTTTCAACCTTCCCACTCTCTCCTCCCCCAGTCTAGATTGAATGACAGGCCCCATCATAGGGGAAATATTTCAAAAGCACGACTGAGTGAAGAGGCAAAGCAGAAAATAAACAGGAGCGATGGCAGATGAATCAAAGCCTTGGACTGATGAAAGTGCTCCCAACATCCTGTCTGTCACTTTGCAGAGGAGGCCGGCTGCCTGTTAGGACAAGAGCCCTTTGTGGCTGTGAGTGTGCATACATTTGTGGTACTCGAGTGGTTTTATGTGTGTGTTGCAGTGAAGCGGCTGCATGTGTGTTTCATCTCCTGAAAGCACCTTCCCCCTGTCTTTCTCTCTCTGTCTCTCTCTCTCTTGTCCCTCTCTCTCTCTTTCTCTCTCTTTCACACATACACACACAAATTCTCGAGTGAAAGCACAAATGTAAAACAAAGGTGAGTGTTGCCGATTGACTGAGTCAGTGTCTCATCAGTGAAATATGTCTGGCTTGGCCAAGTCTGAGAGAGGGAGAGGGGCCTTTGGGTGCAAAAGTAATGATCTGCTCCTCTTCCTATTGTTGTTATGTTTCATTAGCCACCCACTCGCTCCCTTACCCTCTCACTTTCTCCACATAAAGTGCTGTGAGGCTCCTGGGATCTCTTTAACTTCTCCTTCCTCCCTCGGCAAAACCACATAACACACTCACACATGCACTATTACACATTAACAGTCACATTTGCCCATGTGATGCACACACACACACACACACACACTCTCGGCTGCACGCTGATTACACTATCAACCTGATTGGTGTTAATTAACTTCACGTAACATTACATTTTAATTACCAAATCACACACCAATAAAATCTGCAATAACAAAAAAGTTCATTTATAACTTTTGAAACTTGAAATTCAAAGTTTGTCTCCTACTTCTGGAGATCACAAAGAATTTATGCTCACGGAATAATAAAAAAAAAGGTTCATACTATATATAGGACTACACAATAATTATTCAACAGACTTATTAATCTGAAATCCAAAAGAAAGACTTTGAATGTGCTCTCTTTTTAATGTATGAATATGTTACATTACTAAGTGCTCACTAGAATAGAATTTAAAGAGTTTATATTTTTTAGTAGGCACATTAATTGTTTTATTATGTATGTATCAAGGTGATTGAAGCCTGCCATTCACTGAGAGTAGGGACGGCTTCTAACACTTACTGTATAATAAATTAAAGAGTTCAAGTATGTCTTATTTTTAGACTACTTTAAACCAGATGCAGATGGTCTTAATCTTCATATTAAGTGGTGATTTTTGCTATTGAAAACAAAATCAGTTAAATGACAGTTATAGTTCTCTAAATGAAGGGCTCATCAAAAGCTAAAGCAACTGCTGCTCCAGTTATTAACTGTGCACAAATCTGAGTTTAATACAGCACTAAAAAAAAAAAAACATTTTTGACAGTAAAAATGTTACCTACTGGATTCACATTCAAATGATTTAAGGAAGGAAGCTAATGCATTCAGCTTTCATGATGCAATTACTAATGAATGTGTTTTTTTCCATGTGATGATCACATGGATATTTCCCCTGATAGTAATCCACGTAAGCAGAGGTATACAGAGAGTGTAGTAGGTGTAGATGAGTTCCATGAAATATGTCCATTAAAATCACTTTGGGAGAAGACTGTCGCTCAGAGGATCGGTGGTTCTGGTGTACCCGTGGTTGAGTAGGTGGCCAGGTGGTTGAAACATGTCTGACACCCAGCTCTTCCAAAAGCAATACAAGCTTTCAACTGTCAGCAAGAATTGACAAAGTCAGTCACAACAGATAAATCTTTTATCAAACCAGTCTTCATTAAAGCCTGCCTTTAATTATCTTGAATTTGAACTACTCCCCTTTTACATAGGACCTCCTTGAACTTCCTCCTCATACTCCTCAGAACTCAGGCTGGGAGTCACGACTTATTTGTTTGCCAGAGGAAACATCATACCCTGACCTCAACCTAATGATAGCAGAGATGTAAAAGAACATGGTAATTATAGCTCATTTTGATGATGCAAATGCATTTGACATTTAGGTTCCAATTTCCTACAACTGAAAATAAGAGAGTATGGGTCTAATTGGTGTGCTGTACTGTGGTAAATATCACCCTTCTGCCATACATGCAATCAGATTAGCTCCTCTCAGTAAGACAAGGTTGTTTACCTGGACAATGTCTCCCCCCTGAGGCTGAAATTGATTGAAACACCCCACCAAAAAAATGTCCAACACAGCCATACATGTATACTTTAACTGTGTGTCGGCTTATATTTCACATATACAACTCCTGTTATCTCATTACATGAAAGTTCATTTTGTTATGGTCACATTCTCAGTATATATAATGAAAGTCGACAGGTATGTACATCATTTTCAAATCATTTACATCTTTTTAATTCCACTGGACAGATTGTAGTAACTGAACCAGATAACTGCAAATATCTGTAAAATTTTGGCCTTTGTATAATTGTTACGCACTGGACATTACAGTTTTGTTATTTCTGTATTCATGTCATTTTCAAAATGAGTAATTTCTCATCATAAACACAACTATATTTTGACTTTGACTTTTTATTTTACTGTCATTCAGTTTGTTGTCTCTAGAGTCTGCTGTATGTTGGATGTGATCCCAATGGGAATGATCATTATCATAACATCATCTCATCCCATCTTATGTCTCATCACAAGTAAAACATTTTCAAATTTTTAAGCATACTAGGAATAATACAATGAAGAACTGCAAAGGAAACTTTCTGACCTAGTGAACAAAATAACCTGCTTGAATAAGTCCCCTACTCTTACTACTCTCTAAAAATTCAAAATTCAAATTTTATTTATTTAATGCCGAAAATCACAAACATCATTTGCCTCAGAGGGCTTTACAATCTGTACAGTGTACAGTTGTGACAACCTCTCTGTCCTTAGACCCTCAAACCGAGGTCAGGAAAAACTTCAAAAAACCCTTTATGGGAAAAAGAAGAAACCTGAGGAAGAGCCACAGATGAGGGATCCCTCTCCCTGGGACGTGCAATAGATGCCACATGTACAGAGAAACATAATCATCAATCATATATGGAGTTATACATGGGTCGTAATAAACTGTAGCTATACTGAGTTTATTGGGTTTAGTCCATGTGTGAAGGTATCACAGGTAATGGAAATGAGTCTGTGTGAGTCCAGGTGCATCTCTAGATGTCCTCATATGGAGCTCTGAGCCACTCGACCTTCTCTCCACAGCACACAGACACAGATCATGTCCCCACCAGGCCAGTGAACCTCAGACAGATGGACCACAACCAGAATCAGTGAGGAACCTGCAAGACTGGAGAGAACAGGGAGGACCGGGGCTCCGGCAGAAACATGCACTTTACAGGACACATCACTGTATTCACTTTAACCACTTTAACCAGTCTATAAGCTGACTCCATTTTGCACTATTACCATATCTATTTGCACTGTCTGTGATTTTGCCATGTCTTTTGTTTTATTGCCATGTCTTAGTTTAGTTGTTTTGTTTAGCTTATTTTGTTGTATTTTGCTATTTTGTTATGTATGTTTGTATGTTTTTTAATTGGTGTGTGTCTTTTTGTTGTTTGCACCAAAGGTTTGAGAGAAACATATGAAACGTATCTATGCAATGTGCACAGTAATCCTATGGTGGAATATTATTTTTTTTCTGTATCGTGGTTCATTTAGAAATACACAGTGATGATGATTTAAAACTTGATCAAGATGTGGTCATTACAGCAGGACCTACCACAAGCCCCTTATTTTTATTGCAAATTATACATTCAGTGCACATTCACTTTCTTACAATCTATACCTTTGTTTTTAAATTCCAATACTGTGACGTTATTGAGGATTATTTTTTGTAAACTTGTCTGTATGTCTGTAAATCCTTAAGAGAGGGATCCATCCTCAGATCTCTTCTTGATGATTTCTAGATGAGTTGTTCCCTTATCTGAGTTGATGGTCTACAGACAGAGTGTCATGTGTTGTACAGACTGTAAATCTCCTTGAGGCAAACTGTGATTTGATGATTTATACACACACACACAGCACATCACATATATATACACTGTCTGGTGGTGTTGGGAGTTAATTAACAGAGTAGGGAGTAAGTCATACACATCATGCAAGTAAAAAAATACAGTATTTCTCTCTGGAAAGCAGATTGATAAACTGCTTCCACGCCTGTAGATTGAAAGTATAAAGTCTAAAAATGATATGATTCCCTCTTTTCACAACAGATAGTTGTATTAAATATATATAAGATGCATATATACAGTACATACAGCCATGTCAGTGAGTCAGAGGATGACCTGAGAGAGCAGCTATTATCATCACAACATGACAAATCTGTCATGTTGTCAACTGTGACACTGTCAGGTGGTGTTTGGAGTTAACACACCTTATTTATACACACATTTCTCTGTGTAAAGTAGAGGGATGAAGTTTAAAGTGTTTGAAATCACACTGTGAGAGTAAAGATGGGGACACCTGAGCTGCTGTGCGCATGTCGGTCTGCGCAGCTCAGCTCCTGAGTTTGTGTGTGTGTGTGTGTGTCCTGCTGCTGAAGGTCCGACTCAACGCGGACAGCTAACTGGGTCCTGTGCCAGCCAGCCAGGGGGTCGTACAATGAGCGATATCCTGCAGGAGCCGAATAGCACTGAAGAGGCCGACGTATAAACAGAAACACGTAAGTGGTACAAAGAGACTTCACTGTTTCCTCCACGGTTTGCTACACCAGATAGCTTCACGTTAGCATCGGCTAACAGCATGATGCTCTCATGAGACTCCTGAATTAGCCTCTACCTGATTAATGCCACCTGGACCTGACAGCTGTGTGTATTAGTGGTGTAAAGGTAGCATCTCTCTAGCCAAGTGCAATGTCTCTGTTTACTATTTTGACATGTTTTTACATTTCTGTCTCTAGGAGGGCTAACCAGACAAGCTAACTAGCTATCACGTCAGCTAGCTAGCTTAACATTTGTAAACACTGAACTAATTTAGTGTTCTGTTTCTCCAGATATCTTATTCATGCTTTTTCTTTGCTGCATGTTTATTTTGATGACCCACAGCGTGAGAGAAAGTGAAAGCATCTCCGTTTTATCTGCGTTTTTGTAGATCAGGCCATCCAAATGGTGATCATGTCAGGCACAGCCACTGTGCTGCAGCAGTTTGTCAGCGGGCTGAAGAGTCGAAATGAAGACACCAGAGCAAAATCTGCAAAGGACCTGCAGCACTACGTGACTACAGAGCTCAGAGAGGTAACAGCAAACATGAACATGGACCTAATGTTAACCTGCTGTGAGGAAATCAGTCCAACATACAGTGTACTGAATGAGTGTTGTTGCCCTCCAGAGTGATTTGTTGTTCACTCTGTTTCAGGATGTGATTGCACACTTCATTTTAGTTATAAATATTGTGTAACATGTGCAGGAATCTTAAGAAGTGTGTTTCCTTATGCAGAGATTTCAGATTTTTTTAGACACCTAGTTTTTTTTTCTATTTTATCCTCATTGGTATGAGTTTCAATCACTCATTTTGCTTCTCTTACAACTGTTTTTTTGTGAAACTGGTTTTGTGTCTTCCACAGTTAAGCCAAGATGAAGCCACAACATTTTATGATGAGTTAAACCATCACATATTTGAGCTGGTATCCAGCTCTGATGTGAATGAGAAGAAAGGAGGGATCCTGGCCATTGGTAAGGTGTAAACGTTGACCTGCCAATTTTAGTTTTTGTATCTTAAGGTCTGGTGCAATTAATAAGTTACTGTAATAAGTTGTAAGCAGATAAGTTACTGCCCTGGATGTGTGTCACAAAATATGTTTACAATAATAATTATAGTGTGAAGGTGTGAAACAGTATATTATGAATAATTTGTTCCAGTGAGTCTGATTGGCGTCGAGGGAGGCAATGCCACCAGGATCAGCCGCTTTGCCAACTACCTCCGCAACTTGCTTCCCCTCCAGCGACCCTGTGGTAATGGAGATGGCCTCTAAAGCCATGGGCCACCTGTCTATGGCAGGGGACACCTTCACTGCTGAATATGTGGAGTTTGAAGTGAAGAGGGCCCTGGAGTGGCTGGGAGCAGACAGAAATGAAGGCAGACGCCATGCTGCAGTAAGTGACTGGGAGAAAGGAGGGACGGTGTTGTTTGTTGTAGAAACACACCACTATTTCTTGGTGGTGTTTATGTTTCATGGAGATGAGGGCAAAGGCCAGATTTACTCAAGTTTTTATCTTTTTTACTTTATAAAACAGCCCAGATAACAGATTCACACTAAATAAGAAGATACAGATGTTTGTTCTTGAACTTTTTAGTTGTTGAACAACAGATGTGTGATAAGTAAAGCTTCTGTGACACGCACACACCATGTTTGTCTTAGTGGATATGATAATAAGTGTTTACTTCAAACACTAAACACAGGGGGAATGGTAAAATAGAAGCACTGTTCAAATCAAATTTAAGTTTTTTTTTATAATACATTTCTGGTCTTGGCACTTTTCAAATATCAAGTTAGTATCTGGCCCCCTCTATAGAAAAATTATTTCTGGTATTTTGGTGGACAGCTGTCTATGCTGACTCTGTGCAGACATCAGCAGGATGAATAAACACATTTGAGTCCACCAAAATAATTGGCATTATTGCCATTATAAACTGAAAGCACAACATTGTTATGTATTTAAACTAATAAATGTGATAAGAAATAAAGAAATATGAAATAAGATATTAAAAAAAGATATTAAAAAACATTTTCTGTTTTTTCCAGGTGTTGGTGTTGAGGGAGCTGGCTGTGAGTGCACCCACCTTCTTCTTTCAGCAAGTGCAGCCTTTTTTTGACAATATCTTTTACGCAGTATGGGACCCCAAGCAGGCCATCCGAGAAGGGGCTGTATCTGCACTGCGAGCCTGTCTCATCCTCACCACACAGAGGGAAACCAAGGAAATGCAAAAACCACAGTGGTACAAAGTAAGGCATTCCATGTGTTTTGTTCTTAGAAAAGTATCTTTACTCAGTACATGTTTTATTTGCAAGGGGAAACTCTGTCATAGACAACAAGAGTGTTTGTCTTTCCTGTAACAGCAAACCTTTGAGGAGGCAGAAAAAGGCTTCGATGAGACTTTGGCCAAAGAGAAAGGGATGAATCGTGATGACAGGGTCCATGGTGCCCTTCTCATCTTGAATGAACTGGTTCGCATCAGCAGCATGGAGGGAGAGGTAAGGGCTGAAATGACTGTGGAAACATTCTCACATCCACACACAAAACATTCCTCTCACTGTCTGTGTGTGTGTGTCACTGTGTGTCTGTGACAGCGCATGCGTGAGGAGATGGAGGAGATCACGCAGCAGCAACTGGTCCATGATAAGTACTGCAAGGAGCTGATGGGATTTGGTACCAAGCCTCGCCACATCACACCCTTCACGAGCTTCCAGTCAGTGCAGCCTCAGCAGTCCAACGCCCTCCTGGGCCTACTGGGCTACAGCACGCCTCAGGGCTTCCTCACCTTTGGAGCCGCACCAGTACCCGCCAAGAGCTCACTGGTGGAGAGTCGATACTGCCGTGAGCTGATGGAGGAGCGATTCGACCAGGTATATTTTACTGTTTATGGCTTGGATAAAACAATATTTAAGGAGGTGTTCATATATATGCTATTTATCAAAGCCATGGTTATGAATAAATTGACATCTACGGTTCAACATTACCTGCTAAGCCAACAGGAGTTTTTTTCTCTGTGCCACTGTTGGTAGATACCTACTTCGCATTGTAGTGTTTGTTTTATTGCTTGCACAGATTTTATATATGTGCTACCTCAGTGCTTACAGAAATGCATAAATGGGGAAAAACCATTCCCCAGGATGGTGGAATCACTTTACCTCTCTGCCCCAACCGTTCCTCTTCACCTCATGTCACGAGCTTGTGTTTCTCCAACGTTCAGTCAAAACCATATACCATATAAATCATAGTTGACACAAGCTTTTATTATTTGTTTTGTCCAGGTGTGTAGGTGGGTGCTAAAATACAGGACCAGTAAAAACCCTCTGATCCAGATGACCATCCTCAACCTGCTTCCACGCCTGGCTGCCTTCCAGCCACATACCTTTACAGGTGGGAGTAGTTGATGTTTGAATGTAATCCACAATTCACTTGAATCCATCTTTCATAGAGTAGCGTGCAGCCATGCATTCTTTCCCATTACTAAATCCACTAAGCTTTTTCATGGTTATGGACAAGCAATTTAAAGACCAGTACTTTTTCATCTCCTTTGTTCTGTATTGAATGGGCTTTGCTGTAATAAATACCTTGTAGTTTCTCCCGGTCAGTTGGTTTATGTGTTGCAGCCTCTACAAAGCCCTACATCTGGGTTTAACTATTTGCACTGTGGTTGTTCCATCCATTGTGCAGACCAGTACCTGTCAGACACGATGGGCTACCTGCTGGGCTGTCTGAAGAAGGAGAAGGAGAGGACCGCAGCTTTCCAGGCTCTGGGTCTGCTGGTAGTGGCAGTCAGGGCAGAAATTCAACCGTACCTTTCGAAGGTCCTCGAGATCATCAAGGCCGCCCTCCCACCCAAGGACTTTGCACATAAGTTAGTGTTTAAAAACATATTCAGTTATTGATTATCATTTATTACTGTTGCATTTTTAATTGTGACTGTCTTACTACACAATTAATGTTCACATCTCATGCTCTAATGTCATTGCTGCTTTACAGTTATTTAAGAATCCGTCTAGTTTTGTAGTTTTTAGTAGGCCTAAATTTGTTGAGAACCTCCTCAATTATTAAAAAAAAAATTAAATATAAAATGTATAGTTCATGTGGTGTACCTTCTGTGGTAGTCCTGTTTATGAAAGGGAAAGAGACTTACCATTAATGTTTGTTTGTTCACTCTGATCTCTTGTGCAGGAGGCAGAAGACCATGCAGGTAGACGCCACAGTGTTCACCTGTATCAGCATGCTTTCCAGAGCCATGGGTCCCAGCATCCAACCAGACATCAAGGAGCTGCTGGAGCCGATGCTGGCTGTGGGCCTCAGGTAGGGCAGGAAGGCTTCAAATAGGCTTTAAATGGTTCATTTAAAAAGCTTTTAGCATTGACTGGATTGGATTTTTGGTTGATACAAGTAGCAGGGCTAAATCCATGTTTCAGAAATGTTAGTAATGATATTTATAATAACTTTGTTTGTCCTCTGTGTGTTCTGTTCATCTAGTCCTGCATTGACAGCGGTCCTGTACGACCTGAGCCGTCAAATCCCACAGCTGAAGAAGGACATCCAGGACGGTCTGCTGAAGATGCTTTCCCTGGTGTTGATGCACAAGCCGCTGCGTCACCCCGGCATGCCCAAAGGCCTGGCTCACCAGCTGGCCTCTCCAAGCCTCACAAACATCCCTGAGGCCAGTGATGTCGGCAGCATCACGCTGGCCCTACGCACACTGGGAAGCTTTGAGTTTGAAGGCAAGAACGTTGCAAAAACAAAGCATTAAAGTCAGATTATCATATTTTATTTTTAGCGTATTAATTTAGAAACACAGGGAGAGAAAATTCACAGAATGGGGAAAAAAAAACATCAGTTCTGACCTCCAGTTCACTGATCTTAGGTTTAGTTCTGTCAGTAGTGAAAAAATATGATTTCCAGTGGGAGTAGTACAGCCCTGAAAATCATAAAGCATGAAAAGAAATAACTGATGAAGTTAATTCATTGGTTCCTGCACATTACACATTCAGTGAAATTGAAAAAAAATGTTGTGGTTTTAAATTGAAGCTGTAAACATCATCAGGTAAAAGAGTGAAGCCATAGTGAGAGAGAGAGAGAGAGCACATGGCCTATAAGACATGATTAAGTGACCTGCAGAAAGTAGTGGAGTGGGTGTTCTGGTCCTTCTGTCCAGCTTTCTCTGGACTGGGCCCATAGGGCTTTAGAATATCACTGAATCACTGGATATACTGGACAGTTTTAGACACTTAAACTTGTCTGTTGTTCCAAATTGAGTTTCTGCTGTTTATTTCTTGGTGAGGAATCTTATTGGATCAAATGTTATTGAAGTTTTAGCTAAAGAAATTTGAAAGAAATGTATAAACAGAATCTGGCTTTTTGTTTGCTGCAGTGGCTGTCAACAACACACACACACAAACAAACATATTTGAAGTGCAGTTCCAAATTGGAAACCCAAAAAGGGAATAAAAGAACATGTAGAATCCGTGTTTTACTCTGCAAATGCAGTTTGGTGTACACAACAAGTCCAATCCACCAAATCCCAAACTGTTTGAAATAAGACAAATGGTCCTCTCTTGATAAAACAGAATGAGTCCACAAGCTAACTGTGTGTTCACAAAAGCAGAGACACAAAACAGGACAAAGCAAGTCATTGTGAAATGAAGCTTTAAACATTTATACATGTCCTAAACTTCAGCTAGCTAAAAAGTACTTTTAATGCCAAATCTCTCAGTTCAGGGATTATTCTAATCCTTAGTTCTTTCTACAGGACACTCCCTCACCCAGTTTGTGCGCCACTGTGCTGATCACTTCCTGAACAGTGAGCACAAGGAAATCCGGATGGAGGCGGCTCGGACCTGCTCCCGCCTTCTTACCCCCTCCATCCACCTGATCAGCGGCCATGTTGTCAGCCAGACTGCTGTGCAGGTTGTTGCAGATGTGCTCAGCAAGCTGTTAGTTGTTGGCATCACTGATCCAGGTAAGACATGAAAGTATAAAAATGTGGGAGGAAAGGGGTAGTAGTACCATATGTATTTATTGAGTAGTATTGATGTATCAGATCTCTCAGTATGACTCAACTCAGTTTCACAGGAATCAGCATTTGGGTATAAGAAATGTTGCATTTGTGGCTTTAGCTGACCCAAGATGATAAAGGCATTAAAGCTGAGAAGAAAATCAAATTGTCCCTGTTCTCCTCCAGATCCAGACATTCGATACTGTGTGCTGGCATCTCTTGATGAGCGTTTTGACGCTCACCTTGCCCAGGCTGAGAACTTGCAGGCGTTGTTTGTTGCACTGAACGATGAGGTGTTCGAGATCAGAGAGCTTGCTATCTGCACAATCGGACGGCTCAGCAGCATGAACCCTGCCTTTGTCATGCCCTTCTTACGGAAGATGCTTATCCAGGTAGGAGAGGCACAACTGATGGTGCACTATAAGTAGCTGATGATTGATTGTGTTGAAGGTGTAATTTTCCATTATTCCAACTTGGTACACTACACATAACCACAAAGGTCATTGCCGGATGTTTAACAGTGACATTACAAGTGACGTGTTGTATGTTGGCATAGCGATGAACCAACAGTGGCACAGAGAAAAAAACTCATTGGCTAAACCATATGCCATACAGGTAACCTGAAGTATTGTGAAAATCACTTTAAAAATCTCCACATCAAGGCTTTTAATTAAATTGGAAAAAAAGCATTGATCTCGATTTCTACTTCTTAGTCTGCCTTCTGAAATTAAATTGAAGGGGTTCTCGAGCAATTGAATTGAAAACATCCTCTCCAGGACATTAGAAAAATTTGGTTTCTTTCACTTTTACATTATCATGCTTAAAAGAAGAGGCTGTTAAATAAAAACTGAATATTCAGACTTTTACCATAATGCAAATTTATTAACATATTTTCTCTGCTTTAAACTTGTTGTCTGTTGTTTCAATTGAGGACCTTTAGAGGGCAGCAAAGGCCATAGTATTTTACATAGCTTAAAAATCCAAAGTGTTCTTCTGTAGGACATAATAAAAAAGTTTCAAATCCTGCTTTCATAACAATATTTTGAACTTTTGACTTTTTTTTTTGTTAGATCCTAACAGAGCTGGAGCACAGTGGTGTGGGTCGGAACAAAGAGCAGAGTGCTCGTATGCTTGGTCACCTGGTCTCCAACGCCCCCCGCCTCATACGGCCATATATGGAGCCCATCCTTAAGGTACAACAGTACTAGTTCTCCATTGTGAAAGTGTAAGAGTGGAAGACTGAAAACTGTGAGCTGCCAGTTGTCTGTTGCCTGCTTGTCACCTCTACTTGAGGCAACTACTGCATTCTACTAGTATAATGCACCCTCATTTCTGAACAAACTTGGTGGTTGAGTTGCATTGTGGATAATGAAGACTCTAGGTTTTGACTAAGAAGAAGAATGCATTATATAAAAATGGTGATATATCTGGTTCTGCTTCAGTCATTTTGCTGCTTTTGTTCCTGACTATCCAGCATGAGTTTGTCAACGTTGTAAGACCAATGCCAAATCATACGAGGAGTCTTTTAATATCTGATTCTCTGAACACTGAGCATCAGGGTTTGATGAGTTATTTGACCCTGTTATCTTTACTCCTGCAGGCTCTCATCCTCAAACTGAAAGACCCAGACCCCAACCCTGGAGTGGTCATTAGTGTCCTTGCAACCATTGGCGAGTTGGCCCAGGTAATGTTTCCATTTCTTCATGTTTTTTGAGGACAGTGTGTATCATATTGTTTTTCTAGCTGCTGATGATCAAAACCCAATAAATCTAAGCAGAATCGTTTGCACTTTGCACATTATTTAAGTTTCTGAGTCACTCATGCAAGCTGTCTGAGCTTGTCCTTTTTCTGAGGTGGAAAGTGTAGGGTAGAGCCCCCACCCATGGATCTGTGCCTTGCTCCGCTCTTCCCAGTTGGTTCGATGGTCCCCACAGAGGAGTCAGGAAAGCACAGTTAAAGGCAGACAGACTCAACAGTTCAGACAGAGTGCAGGAGATGCTCAGGTAGACCGAGTGTTCATGGTTGAGTCAGTGCAGGAAGAGGCGGAAGTCCAGCTGCCCTGGATCTGGCACAGGAACAACCAGGAAAATGTAGGGAATATATATATAAGAGCTATTTAATGCCAGTCAGTTTGCATGTTTAAAAAACAACAAGCCTGAATGTGTAAGGAGACATTTTGTGATTTTAGCAACATGTGGTAGCATCAAAAAAACACAACATATTAAATTTGCAACACAGCATACCCCCTACCTTAACAAAATCAGGAACACAGACATGATACATAGACAACACTAACATTCACAGATACATAAAATATAATATAATATAATTTGAGAAATGCTTTAATAACATAATAACACTGAAATTCTATTCTCACCCTGGCAGGTGAGTGGCTTGGAGATGAGGAAATGGATGGACGAGCTTTTTCCAATCATCATGGACATGCTGCAGGACTCCTCCTCATTGGCCAAACGACAGGTACGTCAAGAAAATTAGTATGTCTCATCTGGTTCTAATAGGTTTTCCTCATTTCTTCTAAGTACTCCAAGTTCTGAAGAATATTTATTTCTTGCGTACAGTAAATATGTCTGCTTCAGTATACATGGCTGGATATAATGTCTGGAAACATTTAAAGTCACTCAGAAAGCATTTTGAGAGCATTGTGCTTTTGGTATTTCCTGTTTAAATAGGATTTTGTGCCTGGAGCTAACACAGGGTGGGGTCATTCCAAAGTATGAACCAGTGATATTCAATAAGGGACTGAAATTGTTTGTTAGTCTGAAATGACTATGAGGATTAATGGCTAGAATTTCTATCGTTTTAACAAAGAATAAAATGGAACAATAGGAACACAACAAAACTGAAAATACGTAATAATAATGAATGTTTGAAGGACTGTCAGGTGACTATGCCAAGAAATTTTAAGAAATTGCTTCTCTATCAGTGGCATTGCTCAAAGAGAGTCTCCCTGTGATATTCACCAGGTGGCGCTGTGGACACTGGGACAGCAGGTGGCTAGTACAGGTTATGTGGTGGAGCCCTACCGCAAGTACCCCTCTCTTCTGGAGGTGCTGCTCAACTTCCTCAAGACGGAACAAAACCAGGGCATCAGGAGAGAGGTATGCATGGGTGCCTCCATCTTGGCTCCTAACCCTTAGTTTCCACCCCAGTTTTGTTAGTGCAATGTAAACCTAACTCTGACACACTACAAGGCCAGAAACCCTACCTGTCAACATATACTAAACAAACTAAGGTCTGTTTAGATGTTTTGACTTTGACTGGTGAATTATAACCACACAAATACGTAGAGTATGAGGCCATGCACATTTTCCATAATTAAATGGAAATTTTTCCAGTCCTGAGCTGTGATGTAAGTGATAATTGTTTCTTCCCTCACCTATTACATTCTGTGGGTCTCACAGAGCGCATTGTCACCGTATATGTTGATGCCAACTCTTTCCCTTGTGTCCCCTGTGTGAGTTTTAAATATTGTTTGCCTAATTATCCAGTGGTAGTTGTGCTCTTAGTTTAGATTGACTCTTTACCCCTTTGCTCTGTATAACAAACTTTTTACAGAAATAATTTAATCAAATGCTTGGTACCAGAAGTACTGATTTTGGGTCACAAATTCTAATGGCGTCCTTTTTTCATGTTGCCATTTTTTATTGAAAGAATATCCCACTGTAAATTCATCTTTCAGTATTAAATGCTTTCTGCCTTTAGGCCTTTAAGGTGGCTCTGCTCAGCTTTGTTCAGCTTGTTCAGATTTACAGCACTTGCTATAGAATTCACAGGAAAAAAAAAATCAAGGAGCCTTCCGCTCAAGCCACCCATGCAATATACTCCACATCTCTGTTGCTAATGTGTATTTTCATTATGTTTCAAACATGACCATTTGATCTTACATATATTTGTATATCAATGAATAAATGTTTTTGTTTTATCATACTCCAATGGAGGACAAAAATAATTAAGTGGAAGATCGGTAACTCTATGTGTCCAACAGGCTATCCGTGTGCTGGGTCTTCTTGGAGCTCTGGACCCTTACAAGCACAAAGTGAACATTGGCATGATTGACCAGTCCCGAGACGCCTCCGCCGTCAGTCTCTCTGAGTCCAAGTCCAGTCAAGACTCAGGTAGGCCTCCAATCACTTTTATTAATCACAGTTACGGGAACAATTTTGGTTGCATTTTTTCACCAGTGAGAAGTATGGGTTATTTTACATTTTTATTTGCAGTCTTTAAAGTTACAGCAGTATTATATTCTCAGCGCAACAGCTGGAAAGTCTCTTAATCAACATGAACCGTTTTAAAATCTCAGTGTGTGGGTCATAATGGAATTTGTGATGATTTTTTCAGTCAGACAGATTTTAAGGGACAATTAAACCACAAGCCAGAACATTTCTTTCTTCACATTTTATAGCCACTATGGTTCTTGTATCATACAATAATAAGGTGAATGATAATAATTTTAAAAACAATATAATATGCTTTTAGATAAAATGTTTCCAATAAGGCAGAGAATATATTGTATTAGCTCCTGCTTTAAACCTCTTCAAAGCACCTGCTGAGTTGCTCATTTGTTTGGACAAATTAAGAACATATAGGGTGTCTCCCCTTTATGTAAAAAATCATATCCAACCAAGAAGTGCACAAATTTGGTAGCGAGCAGCATAAACAGTAACACACTCTGATGGACCGGTAGGTAACATATCTGAACAAACTCCAGTTTTAAAGGTCACAACTTATGAAATGGCAGTTTGCATTTTAGAAGATGCATGTAAATGTCATTCAGAAAAGGCATCTGAGATGTAAAACTAGGGATTTGCAGCTGGTCATAATTTTCTTCATCTGATCTTCTGCGATGTTTAGATGATTGAAATGCCAACTAAAAATTGGATTGCATCCATATTTTTCATACTCATGAATAATTTAGTAATGCACAACAGCCGATGTGAAAATGAAAGAGGATCATAGATTATAAATTTCATTAAGCAGCTGTTTGTAGTGATATAAGATGTTTTAAGCTTCAGTGAATTGAATAATATTTAATTATGGAAAATCAAAGTGAAACCATTTTTTGCGGATGTGATCTTTACACACGTTTGCATATTTAAATATTAATATAATATTTAAAGCACACGCAGAATCCTCTCCATTATTTATAAGTCAGTGCAGTGGAGAGAGCACACCTTTGCAATCTTGCTCTTGGTCTAACTCCAGAAAAAAACTAATTTCATCTTCAGTTATTTGAATTGCTGAATCTGGCCCACATGAAAACCAATGAAATACTGTCTAGCCCAAACACTGATTATATCCTTTACAGCGAGACTGTTTTACATTTCATAAATCCACAGCTTATTTGAAATTGCGCAGTGAAGTGATATTTCTCCACACTCGAGACAAAACACAATCTTGCCCCCGCATTCAAAAAGTCAACAGCAACTATGCAGCTTTGGGTTTCCAATTTGTTGGAGCCTTTGTTCTTTGGGATGTAATTTCTGACTTTGGTCTGACACTCAACTAAACCTCCTCCAGAATGACAGTCTGCCAGTTTAGAGGGAAATGTAACCGTTATTCCTGCAGTGAGACATTTAAGAGAAATTTAATTTAAAGTGACCCACTTTAGACTGACATCTCTTCAAGCATCTGTGTAATAGACTGATGATTGTGAATGGTTTATATCACAGTTTTTAGGTGTGAGAATTGATTACTAAAGCAGTCAATACAAGCTTAAATGTATAACCATATCTCATCACACATTTATGGAAAAAAGAAATCTATTGCTGACTAACTCCCTGGGACATTTTCTTATCTTGGCAGTATTTCTACAGAAAGACAAAATGATTCTTTACCAGCATATTTATACCAGGTTACACATCTGGGTCATTTACGATTCCACCAGTCTGCTCCCTCCTCTTGTAACACTTTGAAGCTAGGAGCCCAATAGGCTGTGTTGTTCCTTGTTTTCCACAATATAAGAGAAATGAAACACTGCTGATTTTAGAGCTTTACCAGTAGAGGGGTATACTTGAGCACAGTAGATCTTGAGCACTTATGGAAAGGCCATTCTCAATATTAGTATTCATTCTCTGTTGACTGTGATTAACTGCAGAGATGGTAATTCAGAAGGTTCTGACATTCCCCGTTATGGATGGAAATATATGACCTTGTAATAAAAGGTCATGCTGTCACTTAAAGGCCGGCATTTTCTGGAAATCTTGAAAAGTCATAACAATGACTAAAAATTCTCATCTGTCTTTTGTCATGAGCATTGTGTATGGAGAATGCAGCTCTCCACTTGTCTGATCTAGTCAAGTGGCCTTGAGGATATGGTACTGTAATAGTTTTACCAGTTTGTCCTCCAACTAAATGGACTGTGACCAGAATTGGACGCTGTGTATCTTTTGGCAGATTTGTCAGGGTCAGTGTCTGGAGCCCTAGCAGTTTTTGACAGCATGTATTTTTTTATGTGGGAGGTTATTGGCTCGGCCTATCCACTCACCTGACTTTGAAAAAGACCAATCGCGTCACTACTGAACGTCAGGGTCATAAAACTGATGAAATAGTGCGTAATCCTTCTTACTAGGTTTTTGTATTTACATCTGTTATTATAGCCAGGAAATGGTTCTGTTTTTTTCCCCACACAGCTGAGGCCTGAATTACTACTGTACTGTTACCTCACTTAGCCACACTGATGCCTGTTTTGAGCTGTAAAGATACAGACGTGGAGACATCTATCATCCCTCTTAATCTAGACTTGGTGAAGGCCAGAATAGTAAAAGGTCCAACAGGAAAGCTAACCTCTTTAGCTCACAAGCTCTGTGCCAATTTGTTTTGTCTACAGTCAAGAGTCTGAAGGGAGACAACTGAAGCAGAAACTGTAATCCTGCAGAAGGCCAGTGAAATGCTGAATACCAGACGTCTGTAGTCTCAGATGCCTTGTGAAACTCAATAGCTCTGCACAGATAAATGGACAGACTGACCCCACTTGCATTGCCTGTCACAAAAAAAAACAACAATTAAACTTATTATTTAAAAAAGAAATATGCATTTTAAATGTTAAAAAGATCACCTTTGTCCACCACTCCGAAAACTGTACTCTCTAATTGTGGACCCAACAGGCGAAACATGTGGCTCCTCAGACTTCAATGTGACTCTGAAACGGCATACTACAGATGACAACAACCACAGGGATATCCTAAATTTTAGGCTAAAAGTGAGAATTACTGGCTGTTCAAACCAAAAATGGCACCTTTTAAAAACTGGTGGGTGTGTTGCTTTAGGTACTCACGAGAAGATAAACTATGATCCAGGAAGGCTGTTTTGAGTTGTACATACTCTGCATCCATGAGTGTGAAGGATTATTACATACCAAAATGCTCCACAGCTTTTTAAAAATATGTGATAGGGTTTTTACAACTCACCATCTTTATATTGTGGAGGGCAAACATCAGTATTAGTTTTAGTGTTCCACTATCAGGAATGTGAGCTTGTATGTATTTAATTGGCCAAGGCAGTGCGTTGACGGATGACATTGCATTGTGTCATGCCAGAGGTTGGCCCAGCTTCAACTTTTTTAGCTGAGTAACCTGAGTAACCTTGCTGCAGTCCTCTGCGTCAGGTTCTACACTGTGCCAAAGCAGCAGTTTCATTTAATTAAATGAGGGGGCTTCAGATTTTCATGCAAGACTGTCTGATCTTATTATTTACCCTCCTAAAGTAAAGTTAGTGTAGCACAGAACATGCTTGAGCTAGGATTTCTCTGATACCTTATTTGTAATGTTCATGCATATACCGTTTTTGTATATGCATAAACATTACAAATAAGGTATATGTATATATATACTATAATTGGATTTGTGTTCAGGCATGTACTGAGACTTAAACAACTGTATGGACCCATATTATTGTGCTTTACCTCATAATGCTAAAACAAGAATGAAAGTAGCCCAAAGAGAAACAGTACTATGCTTATGTTGGCAAGCAAAGTTATTTTTCCAAAACAGCAACAGGCCAACAATATCAGCTCTCCTCTCCCATCAGTCTGTTATTGTTGTCAAACTTTATAGCCAGCACCAGGAGAATACCAGCTGTATTTACTGTCGAGGAGGAGGTGTTGATTTGGATTGTAAGGTGAGATGTCTGGGATGTTATAAATCACTATTGATATACTCAAACTTGCACACTGGAGAATTATTGTCTGCCTAATAGCTTTTCAGTGTCATGGTGACATAGCCTTCAGTCCTACATGTCACAAGGTTTGGGCTGATGAAGTTATCCTTGGAGTTGGATTTATAGTCATAAATTAAGCTCCAATACTTGAAATGGTGAGATCACATTTGGAAAGCCAGAAGTGGTTGATACGGACAGCTTTTGTTCCTAAGAATCAAACTGGAAGTGTTTTACTGTGTGTCTGACTTTTAGCTGTTGACTGACACCATTGCTGGCTTCACATTGTAAGTTAACAGCACATCTGTGATCCAAAGTGAAAGTTTTTTCCAATACCAAAAGTTAAAACACTATTTTTTCTTAATAAAAGGTTGTATCTAGGTTTGCATTTGGTTGTTGGTTTGCATCTGAGATATAGCAGGGAATTGGCCTGTGTTGGCCTGTTCCACTGGAATAACTTGAACTGTTACTGTGTATTTTGTTGTGAAATGTGAATTATGAAGAAAACCACTCCTGAATAAGGGCACAACTTATGCATATTGTGATCATTTAAAACAGTGGTGATCTTTTTTTTTTTTTAGGTTGTAACCTACTGCTGTCCAGTGCGTGCTGGGCTAGGCTCTGTGGATGAACAACATATTTATTTCAAGATTTCAGATTATGTACCTTATGTACAAATTTGAGCTTTTTTTATCTGCTATGGTGTGCTTCCTGTTTACATGTGACTCTAAATGATTTATTGATTTTCTCTGTGTAAAGATTGTCCGTTGTTGACTGCTGGTTCATTGCACACCGTACAACCGTTTTTCCCTCCATGAGATGTTGCAGGTATATGTTGAAGTTGCAGCAAAAACTAAATTTAATCCCTCTATTTCCTCTTCCTTACAGCGGACTACAGCACCAGTGAGATGTTGGTGAACATGGGCAACCTGCCTCTGGATGAATTTTATCCTGCTGTGGCAATTGTCACTCTGATGCGCATCTTGAGAGACCCTTCGCTCTCCAACCATCATACTATGGTGGTCCAGGCCGTCACCTTCATCTTTAAGTCTCTGGGCCTTAAGTGTGTCCAATTCCTGCCCCAGGTCATGCCCACTTTCCTCAATGTTATTCGGGTCTGTGACGCCAGTATCCGAGAGGTAGGTATCTACAGAATAAGAGAAAAGATGCGTTCTGTTGTTGTCAAAGCAGGTCTCTTACTCTTTCTGTGCTCTTTTTGTTTTCCAGTTCCTCTTCCAGCAGATGGGAATGGTGGTGTGCTTTGTGAAGATCCACATCCGCCCCTACATGGACGACATCTTCACCCTAATCAGAGTGAGTAACTCTGTCAACACCCGCCCCCCTCTCTCATTTTCCTGTGAGTCAGGCAAACAGCTGCAAACTCTTACTTGCAGTCAGTTGTGCTCTTCACTTTTCTCATTAGGAGAAATGTGTTCAGGGCCCCTGGATGAAGTCTGGTCCCATGTCACACAGCAGTAAACATTATATGTGGGATGGTACTTGACTAACAAGATTAAAGAGGCTGTAAGAGTGTGACAATGTCAATCATATTATTTGTATGTGGATATTGTTTTTACTCTCTCCTGTAGTTTGACTAATTGTTAAGAATTGCACCTTCGAACAGCAGTACAGCTCTGACGCTTGTTTCCATTCACGTTGTCCAGTTTATTCTAATGGAGTCCTGACATTCACCCTTATCACATGATGTGGAACAACTGCTAAAGCCATAGCCTTTGCACTTGCACAAACACAACTGTCTAGCACATAATCACATAGCAAGGCACAAAATATCATATGACTGTGCTTTTATCGGAGTCTTAGTAACACTATGACAAACACTTTTGCAATGACTGTAACTACTTCTGGAGAAAAGTATTTGAGAGACCTGGACCACAGCGCCTCAAGTCCCTCTGAGTTAATAAATGGCAAGTGAAACAAAGAATCTATTCATTTTTGCTTCAGCTCAGCTCCTGCATCCAGATGAGGGGGCTGGAATAGCCATTCAGGATGTACACTCACTTGCTCTCTAGTCAGCTGCCACAGGCTGTGAAAGCAGGAAGTTGGGGGCTGCCTGAGACCTCTGGTCACTGACAAAACACCTCCGCCAGATCTCACAGCTGAAGCCCATTGACTGATTGACGTATTGCGTGACTTCAAGCCTTCCACCTTACTCCCAATAGCTGTTATCTCTAATGTACACACTTGCCATGCCTAGATTTTCCAAAACGGTCTCATAAGCCATGCAGAGACATGATGTCAGTCCCAGTTGACAGGAAATTGTCTCCATTCCTCGTCATGTAGTGTCGTGATGCTCTTTCTCTGCCTCTAGCACGTGAAAAAGTCTGTCCAAATGTCTCTCTCACACTCAACTCATTGGTGGAAACACTATTTGACCCATTTCCTCAGAAACACTAAACCTCAGCACTATACAAGAGCATTGTGAATGAGGTAGTGCTTTGTACTAAGTGCTTTGGACATACCCGTCCCAACATTGTAAAAATTTATATTCTGAATTTGGCTTTGTATTAATTTAGGTCACTCTTATTGAGGACAAACCTATAACTTACCACAACGGTCACATCTGTCTGTTAGCTTAAATATTATTATTCATTTTGTGCTTTTTTTAAATCACACTGTACTGCACACTGCACAGTCTAACCCCATAACATTATTTAATTGTTATTGTCCAGTAATGTGGTAAACTAATTCTTATTATCAAATGTTATTATAGCTGGGAAACCAAACTCTAGAATCAGGCAAACAGGATACTGAATAATTACACTCTGAAATTCTGATTGTACATTTCCCTTAATAGTGCTGAAATATATTTTAAAGCTGTACGATCACAGAATACGTTTTGCTTACAAAGTAAGGACAGCTTTTAAAGAAATATTCCATATGATGTTATTTTAATCGATCATACATTGACATATTATATTCTGTCCTGTAGGAGTACTGGACACCAAACAACCCCATGCAAAACACCATCATCCTCCTGATCGAGCAGATTGTGGTGGCTCTGGGGGGAGAGTTCAAGCTCTACCTGCCTCAGCTCATACCACACATGTTGCGTGTCTTCATGCATGACAACAGCACCGGGCGCAGTGTTACTATCAAGGTGAGTGCACCGTGATGACTAAGTCAGCAGTCCTGCTGTGAGATTATGGGCCTATATAAAGTAGTTATTTTCAGCAAACTCAAAAGAGCAGTCTGTGATTGAAGTGTTCACTGAAGGTTGTTAAAGCTTGCTGAAGAGCAAGCAGCTGATGAAAAACTGTTTTCATTCCCAAATTCATTTGCAGGGCTTTTACTGCACAAACTAATACTAGATAACAACTACTTCTAATTTGTTATTATTTTCCATTGCTTCTTAAGGTTTGTTTAGTAGAAAACATGTTTTGTGTTTATAACTAAATGTTTAATCTTTCTTTGCATGCATTAAAATGTGTGAATATGACCTGTGAACGTACCTGCAGCCATCACAATAATTACAGTGTGTGCTTTTAACTGTGACACAGATGTTTAACATGTCAGAATTAAAGATAATCAATTAATTCAGGGTGAAAAAAAGAGACAAAAATGAAAAGTTAATAGGAAAAAAATAAAACGATACAGATTTGACTAATTGAAAGGTTACAGAAATTAATCCAGTAAGGCTGGAATTGATATTTTGGTCTCAGAAATGGAACAGTTTTAAAAAATTGCTTTCAGAACTCTCACCAGAGGCTTAAATAAAATATACTGCTTGGAAACAGGTTAATGTTGTCATTAAAGCTTACTCACCAGAGTGCAGAGAAATAGCTGAAATAAAAAAGAAACTGAGTCATTTGAAAATCCTTGCAATAAAAACAGACCAAATTGCCTGCTGTGGCTCGGTGCATAGGCCGTGCGATCATCAGAGAGACCTCAGTATTTTACTTTTTACTTTACTTTAATGATGCACTCCCTGCATATTGCATCAGGTTCCACGTCTTGCAGTGTTTTCCATTTTGTCACTGCTAATTTCTCAGTGTAGCATTTTACATAATTTAACTGGCGGCCTTAGTTCAAAACTCATTTCTAACATTCACTTTCCAGTTGACATGGATGTCAGTTATTTGGTCCTGCCTAGATACATTTGATAATGTTCTGAGAGAACCTACAGTAACCTAAGAGTCTAGATAATAAAAAGGACACATACTGTCTCTGTGTTGTTGTGCTTATTTCATTATTTTATGCAAATCTGGTGGATTATATCAGTTCTTTCTCTTTTTGGTAGATCATGATTATAATATACAGCTTTCCTTGTTGACCACAAAGTGCTGCACATAGTACATAAGCTTTTGTTATGTAAAGCAAAAGGTTAGCATTAATCTTTTGTAGCAAATAGCTAAATTACAATTAATAATATCATCTAATTGCTCAATCACTATCATATTATCTAGAAAAAAGCAAAAGTTTGAATACTGTCTCGAGATTTCTTGAAACCTGTGGAGTTTTTGACCACTAGCAGCAGTGCGTCCCCATACAAGCACAAGCACACAGGCTACATGATACACATTAATGACAACAGCGTAATGCTATTATATTAATTGCAGGATTCGGGATTGTTATTACATAAATTTCAATTGTTTACTAGAAAACATGTCAGATTACCTTTAAATACTAATGTAACAAACAAGTATTTCAACATTTCACGACAGACTGCTGTTGTTTGCTCGAGCAGCGCTTATAACCCAAACCACACTAATTCATGTTCCCCCTGCTTTTGGCCACAACATGTGAGTAAATTTCTGCTGGATTCTGGTCTGACTTTGCCACACAAATCCTCCAAGCAGGACAAACCTTGTGCAAGAGAAAAGAAAGAATATAATGACACACACATGTATATGTTTTTGGATAACTAAACACAAAATATGTGCTATAGATCATGATACAGAGATATAAGTTAGCTGTAATAGAGAAGAGATTTAAGTTTAGTGCCCATAATTAATAGTAACTGTGAAACAGTAATGTTCATGACCCCAAATAATGTGTTATATTTTCCCCAGCTCAGTAAGACATTTGAGAGCTGTGCTGATTAATAGAGAAAAGTGTCATGCTGTGTTTCATAAATCTGGTGGGGAAAGCATACTAACTATATTAAAATGATCATATGTCTCTTATTTGAGTTATTTGAGTGTACAACTTAATTTTGCTGCCGCTGCCAAGAGGAGTGTGTGTTTAAAATGTTCTCCCATCACTCTGCACTCCCTCAGAAAGCACAGGAGCTCAGCCACAGTTGACTTATCAGCATGCTGCTTTCTGTTAGCGTTTTTTGTCAATATCCATCAAGACCATTCAGGTCTGAGACATTCACTTGTAATGCAAAAGTTCAAAGACAGCATAGACCTGTAGCTAACACACTCTCCTGTTTCAGCAGCTGCTGCCAGAAGCTGCTGCGAGGTTTTCCCTCAAACACTAAATTATGCTTTGGGCACAGACCACAAAGACAGAATCATAAGAAGTACAGTCACCCACTGCTCTCTGCTCTGGTGCTGTTTTCTCTCAGAGTCTGCAGTATTAGATAACCCAGCAGCCCACAGTCTGGATTGTCTATAACTCAGGTCTGGGTCTGGAGTCTAATCTTTAGCACAGAATGGGGGTCACGAAATGGGGGAACTGGGAATCTGGTTACCCTCTAGCCCAAAGGAGAAGAAAAGAAAAACATACTTCCATCATTTGAAGGAGCTGCTCTGTCCAGCCATAAGCATGCACACTTGTACACCTCCACCTCGGCTTCCTGCTGTCTCGTCGTACGCACTTTAGATGTGGGGGTAGAGGTGTGGGGAAAGAGGAGAAGTGGTCTCGGTGCGTTTTGGGGGCTTGGGTGGGTTTGTCAGCTGCAACATACATCATTTTTTGACACTACAAGCTATATATGTACACTGTGTACACATGCTCCACACATGATGTGACCAAACTATAGAAACATTTCTCAAATAAACAACCTAACCTAACACCTAATAAGTTATTTATTTCAGATATGTTGTGGACCACTGGCTGGCTGGAAGCTACTCATAACATCTTGTAAACCCACAGCCACAGAGATATGTTTATGAACTTTCAGGCTGTTGTGTCATGACAGCTTCACATTCAGGTTGAGTATTGACCTATTGGCAACGGAAACAAGGGCATATCACACCATGTTAATATTATGACTGTCAACTTTGGTCTAGGACAGCCCTAAATTATGCAGCGTAAAAGTACCTTAATGTAAAACTGAATGTCCAGTGTGCCAGTGCATTGTTGTCTGTCTCTTATAACCTATGCTAAAATGTGGTTGACATATCTCCAGGGGGAATCAACCCAGGCCTGCCAGCACTCCCGTGTTGTGTGTTTTTCTTACTTGAAATAATCCATACTATAGCTGCAATGCATTTTGTATTGTATGTTATGGTCCATGTGCTGTGAAGTGACAGTTACAGAAAAGGAAAATTTTTAATCATTCATTTACTCATAGCAACACAGACTTTTTCTAGAAGGCAAGTATGTGCGCCAGCATCTTGCTAAAATAAAACCCCATCCGGCTTTTCTTTTCCTGAAAAGACCATTTAGGCATAACAAGCTCATTAAAATGAACTGCTCATGTTAAGTGTGTGCCCTTCTTTGCAGCTGCTTAACGCCATCCAGCTGTTTGGTGCCAACCTAGACGACTACCTGCACTTGCTGCTGCCTCCCATTGTCAAGCTGTTTGATGCACCTGATGTGCCCCTGCAGGCTCGCAAGTCAGTAGTACACATGGTTGAGTTAAAGTAACTGTGGATTTTATTAACTTAGCTTTGTCTAATTATCTCCCCATAAATCTTAATTGTTAATATACTTGCACCACAGAAATGGACACATTTAAACTATACCAAGCCTTTGATACCAGAAAGAAGAGCAAGTTTTCACTGGTAGAATTCTTTATATCACAACATTTTTATGTGCACTTTCCTTTTATATAGAATAATCTAGCTGGCTAATCTTAACCTTTTCACATGTCCTCCAGGCTATAGTCCCCTGGAGCAGGCTTTTATTTGAGTGAAACTGAGCGTTTTGTGTGTATCTGTTTTTCCTCTGTGTGGCTCAGGGTTGCCTTGGAGACACTGGATCGGCTGACAGAGTCCCTTGACTTCACTGACTACGCTTCACGCATTATCCACCCAATTGTTCGGACACTTGACAGCACGCCTGAGCTGCGCTCCACCTCCATGGACACCCTGTCCTCGCTAGTGTTCCAGTTAGGCAAGAAGGTAGCTATAGCTGTCCCCAGGGCTCCTTTTAGATGTAGCTATTGTTCAGGGGACTACTTTAAGCCTCCCACGTCCTGGCTTCACATGAACAGCATTTCAGTAACTTCCACCCCCCCACCAGTCTTTATTACTTCCTGCCAGACTGCTGATGTCATTGACCGTTTGGCAGCAGGGGGGGGGGGGGGTGATGTTTATGAGAGTGGATGAGGTCACATTTACCCCTCCCAAGCTTTCCCCTACCTTATCCCTAGACCCTCCCATCGTTTTCAGGCCTAACCTCAGAACCACCAGCCCACGTGCAGCTATGTCTGGCAGCACACATGGAGAGGAAGCTTTTGATCTGACAGTCTCGGTGGTTAGATAGAAGTGCAGGATATTAAGTTATTTGGCTTATGCCGAGGGGAAAGAGGTAACAAGAGTAAACCACATAAAGAACACATGCACTCTTTTATTTACTCTCCTTTCCTCCCCTCTTATTTTCAGTACCAGATTTTCATCCCCATGGTGAACAAAGTGATGCTGAAGCACAGAATCAACCACCAACGTTATGACATACTCATATGTCGTATTGTTAAGGTAAGTCCCTCCAGTATATCCAGGTTCTCTCAAAAGCATAGTAAAACAATTCCCAACACATTCCCAACATGTCTCCTGAATTCATGAGCATCTTTTCATAGTTTCTTTCCTCATGCCCAATCAGGCCCAATCATTGTAACCATGCATGGCACACCAAGTAACTGCACATGGTCAAACAAGTTACATAATCATAAATAAACATTTTGTATGTACAGTGCACCATGAGAAAGTCATTAACGAGCTCTGTTTATCAACAGTATCCCTCAGGAAGGAAATGTACTTCTTTGAGGCCCGATTCAACAGTTAGTCTGTGTGTGGCCCATGTGTGTGGCCCGTGTGTTTGTGTTTGTGCTTTTGTGGCCATAATAGGGCTATACTCTGGCAGAGGAGGAAGAGGACCCTCTGAACTTCCAACATCGCCAGCTTCGTGGTAACCAAGGTGATGCCCTGGTCAGTGGGCCAGTGGAGGCGGGGCCTATGAAGAAGCTTCATGTCAGCACTACTGCGCTTCAGAAGGTCAGATGGGATAATTGATCATTTTACTTTTAAAATTGGTTTCTGGTATATACTTCCATAGTGAAAAGTCCATTATCTGTTTCACTGCCACAGTTGCTGGCCACGGGTGTTGTGATTGTGTTCAGTCAATAGCCCTGTGTACAAACCCATAGCTGATTTGTGGTGATGACATAAGGACCAACAGACCACTGATAAATTAAAAGAAGAATCTGAACATATGAGTGGAGAGACAAATGTGATGTGAATCATATGCTGTGGCCCTCACAGTCACCAGATCTTAACTTAACAAAATTGAGGCATGTACCATCAGAACACCAAATGAGGCATCTTTTGGAAGAAATCAGTTCCATTCCTCGGAACATTTGATGACTAGTGTGTGTGTCTCAGCCAGATCGTCCCACACACATTACCTGTGACGTTCAGGCCTGGAGAAACTGTGCTGCTCCCACATAGTTCCCAGTGACTTTTGAGATGGATCAGTTCTGTCTTTCACAGGCTTGGGGTGCTGCCAGGAAGGTTTCTAAAGATGACTGGCTGGAGTGGCTGAGACGCTTGAGTGTTGTCCTGTTGAAGGAGTCGTCCTCACCAGCTCTGCGATCATGCTGGTCACTGGCCCAAACCTATATCCCTCTCGCCAGGTATGCCTCTTCTGTTGTGTTTAACTCTATAGCTCACTGTCTGGTTTAGGCCACCACCACAGAGCAAAGCAGTGAAACATCAGCTGTTACTGTGGAGCTGCTCAATTATTAGCTCCTCAGTTACCAGCAGTACAGGACTGGTTGCACCAGCTACTAGTTTTCAGATGTAGCTAGATGTAAGTGTTAATGTGAAGATGATTACTTTAGAGAAAATCTATAAAGGGCATCCAAAATGTACTTTTTGGCTTATCCTCCAAAGTGACAGAGGAATAATTTGCTATTACTACTATTAAGCATGCCATCTTGGTCTCATAATATGAGTCCGATGAATCAATCTTCAGAACAATCATTTTAATTGAGCCATCATGTTAGAGCAAGAAAGTTATAACCTGGCTAGACTAGTGGGGCTACAAACTGGTGGGTGTACAGAAACCTAAAACTACATTTCATTTGCATTCACACATTGAACTAATGTTACTTTGAACAACCAGGTCAGGGTTAAGGTAGGGTGATCCCAGTTTACCTTGCACAGATGTGGGTGTTGAAAGTGAACAACCAAAGGAGGGGTAGGGGATAGAAGCCACTGTCTTATCTGTCCCTGCCTCCAAAGTCTCACAAGTTGGCTTGACAAGTTATTTTTTCATGTTATTTTTTACTTTTTCTTAGTATTGTGTCACACATTTTGTGTATTTTTGCTTTAATATATAAGTGCTGTTTGTGTGCCCCACAGGGACCTGTTCAATGCAGCCTTTCTGTCTTGTTGGTCGGAGCTGAGTGAGGACCAGCAGGACGAGCTCATCCGCAGCATTGAGTTAGCTCTGACTTCCCAGGACATTGCTGAGGTCACACAGACTCTGCTCAACTTGGCAGAGTTCATGGAGCACAGTGACAAGGTTAGCACTGAGCTGCAGCAGCTACATTAAACCGCAGAATCACTGTGCCATCGTTTAGATCGAAGGATAAAGGTATCTTCAGTTATGCGTCACAACAATTTATGCAGCTGCCAGAAAAGTCCAACAGTAAGCCAGATGCAAAGTTTATGGTTGCAAATAACCTGGATAGAGGTGCAGTATCAAGGCAAAAAACAAAAGAAAGCACCAAAGTCTCCTCATATTTTGTGTTCTGTTGTATGTTGGAAGTTGCCCAAACTCTACACTACATGTCTCAATAGCTAATTCAAAGTTACAATAAGGCAACTGATGAGAAAACACTCTGGCTTCATTTGGATAAAAATAACAACGGGGACTTGATGTGATAACAGTTAAAACCACAGCAGTACTTTGTTACACAGGTGCTGCTAGGCTACTAAAAGGTTAACAAAGAAAGACTCTTGTCCACTGTTTGACCACACATGTTGAGCTAATTAGTGACGATTCTGTTGAGGGCGGAGAGTGTCATGGTTGGGTCAAAATATAGCATTTCACCAGGGTTGTCCCCTGCTGTGACACTGCAGTGGAAATGCATATAAAGTATCGTATTTCGAGCCTGTGGAAAAAAGGGGCATGAGACCATTTCTGTAGGCTACCAAACATTAACTCTATTACAAAGACATTTTTATCCAAATCATTTCAGTGCAACATCAAACAACCTTATTCCAGTCATTCACAATAATTGAGTTATTGCGTACATTAAATACAGTCAGTACAAATTAAACCGTTTAATAAGTTCTTTTGATGGTCCAAACCCTACTAATCATTATAGAGGACAGTAAAGGACACAGACAACTGTTCATTTGTGTTTCATTTTATTTAGGAAAGAACTTATTTTATGTCTCCTCTTTTCCAGGGCCCTCTGCCCCTCAGAGATGATAATGGCATTGTGCTGCTTGGCGAGAGAGCTGCTAAGTGTCGTGCCTATGCCAAGGCCCTGCATTACAAAGAGCTGGAGTTTCAGAAAGGCCCTTCTCCTCTCATCCTGGAGTCTCTTATCAGGTAGGAAAACCTCAGAAGCAAACTTGTTTTAATGAGAAACAAGCTCTGTTCAAAGTCAGGGCTTCTCTATGACTAATAATTTCTGAGGTCTGAGGTCATTCATTATCAGTTGGAGGTTAGTTATTGTACAATTCTTTTCTCTTCCTGTTGATATACATTCATCTTTGTCGCAAAAACTAGGTCTGACAGGTGCCTCTGTGATTCACAGTTATTACAGTAGAGGTTATTGCTTAAAGACTAACAATCTATTCTCTCAAAGTCAATCTTTAATCAAATAAATACACAAAGAAATTATACTACACGTCTTCCTGTCCTATAACCCTTTGATATCTTCTGTCATCTTTTCCATCCCATTTTCTCATCCTTCTTTATTTCTTTGCCTTTGGCATGGCATGGAGAAATCTGTTTTCCAGGCATCTAATTGGACGCGTGCCTCCTTTTCATCTATGAGTGTCTGGACTTGCGTTTCTCAGGGGCCTGTTTTCAATTTCTCAGGAGCCTTGATGATGATGAATGATGGGAGCCGGCACTCTGGTGTTTTCAATATCCCCATCTGGTTCTCACCTCTCCAGGATTTCCCATAAAAGATCTAGAGGCTGGTGTGCAAAAAACACTGCGTAAACCTGGCTCTGCTGAATCGTTGCTGCATTTAAAAAAACAATAATATCTCATGTACACTTTTTGATGATATGGTGGTATCATCACTGCTATAAAAGTGCCGTGATGAGTCATTGTGTTTGTAGATAAGTTTGCCATTATTTCATTATCAGTATCCCATTATTTTTCTACTCATGTTCTCATATGGCTCTTCAGTTAAAATTCAGGGCATTAAGTCTAAATAAGTAAAAGTTACAGTAGTTAGTTTATGGTCTGACTGTATTCCCGGGCCCCATAATTTTGGATAGAGCCAGGAAATTGGTCACATTTTCCGCATTATTCCCAACAACAGAAGAACACTGTTAATTGAGCATTTGGCCGATGGTGTTATTAGTACTTCATGCAGTGTCTTTAAATGGCCTTGTCATTTGTCCTAGTCATTTGTTTGTGTAGTCTTTAAGATCTGGTAGAATATAATGATGTGGGTGAAAGCTGTGCATTAGGTGTTATAAAGGTCTTTAAAATGAGACATTACGGTACCACTGTTGTGTCTGGAGCCAGGCATTGTTGCTCATGGACCATGTGTTGATGGAAAATGTCTCGCCACGATGTTACCAGGCACCATGGAAATGCTGGGAAATGGAATATTGATTAGTTTAGTATGTTCAGATGTAGAGAAGTCTGCAAGCAAAATTTCATCGCATGCTAGTCATCCAGTTATGCTTTTGTGCATTATGTTATTTTGCCTTTCAGTTGATCAAATGGACTCAGTGTATATGTAGAAGGGGGGTGGACACCATAGAAGAAATCCCTGTACAATGTAATGCTACAAGTTCAGTAGCCCTGTAATGTATTTCTTTGACCCAGGGATGTTCTATTTCACATTATCTAAAGTGTAGATTACACCTATTTGAGAAAATTAACAAGCATTATATAATTTTATATAGATACATATGCAGTAAAAACAATGTTATGCTAGTCAGTTAAACAATATCACAAAATGTAACCTCCAGAAAATGACTGTTAAAGCTACAGTTGGTAAGATTTAGAAGAGAGTGGGCTGAAAACTAGTAGAACTTTGAGCTCCCTTCCCCTCTCTCCACAGTGTGCTTCAGCTCCTGCAGTGTTCCTGCAGTCAGTCAGTCTAATTTTCTTTTTAGCTTTCTTCCTACTCCTCCTCTGTTTACTTGCCTTTTGTGTAAACTGTCATTGTCCAAGTATGGTTGAGCAGTTTTGTCATTGCGTCCGCTCCACAGTAGCGCAGCTGCTATAAATTTGCATCATTTGAGTTTTCCTAATCATTTGAAGAGTGTTCTAATGGAGCTGTCACCATCTAATGTCCTTTATTCAACTGTGGTTATTTCTTCAAACAGAAATGCATACAGTTCCAGCTTTAATTAGATATTTAGCCTGACTGAATGTGTTACCTTATAAAAAAGAGAGAATCTGACCAAGCCTACCGCAGGCAGTGTCTCCTGTCTGCAGGTATTTTGAATGCTCTAAGGAACTCTTTGTTGGTTCAGAATGTAACAAAATGGTGTCATTGTTTTCAATGCAGTTAACCTAAAGGCATGTATGTGTGTGGTCTTCATTCCTGCATTTGGCTTAGGTGCCCTGAGCCCTTTGACCAGAATGTCAGGGAATGACCCAAGAGTCAGAGGTTGGTGGCTCAAGGCAAACATGTTGCCAATTTTCGAACATGAATGGACATGAGACTTGCTTTTAGACTTCCTATGAGTTTTGAGTTTTGTTTCAAACAAGCGATTTAGTGAAGTGAAGAGAATAATGTAGAATGATCTGTTTAAAACATGTTATCCACCATTCTTTTAAAAAATATGTTTATTTTCTATCACATAAAACAACATAATTACAGAGCTGTACACATTTTACAAATTACACATTTCCATAATCAATGGTTATGATTTTACAATAAAATGCAGCGTAATTCATAGAATTGGTTGGTCCCATTCCAGCAACTCACAAAGATTTTTTTTAATTAGGTCCTACTAGTTCTTGATGATTTATACCTGAACCAGACCAGTTCAGATTGATTTGTGCTACTACCCATAAATGGATTATGTTTACTAAAAAATACATCCTAGTGCTTTCAAGAATAATAAAAGAAGGAATCAAAATGCAATAACCCATGCGGGACAGTGGTAAAAGAGCAACTATCAAAGCCTTTAAAAAATAAAATATTTTACTGATAAATACACAAAATTAACTACAATATACAATCAAACACTGCAAAAACATTACACATTCATCTGACTGAAATTTAACCAGACCATCACAAACAACATTTTCATTCCTTTCGCAGTCACGGGAAAGCCACAGTTTGGTTGAACAGGTATTAGAAAGATCTCTCAGCATTCAAACGTATTATCTTGATCCAGGACACGCAGCTGAAGCACTTATGGTTGAAAACCTACTGGCCGAACTTTCATCTCCACTCTCTTGAGGGAGTAGTTGGATCCATGCCAGCCATACCAAGTGATCCCATCTGAGTTCTTGGTGTGCTTACCGTAGCGGTAAAAAACACCATTTAAGTTTGAGTCAGTGCAGCAGTTGTACCAGTAACCACCTGGAAGGAGGTGAATGAAAACAATTAGACGAGTGGTAATTGGTGGGAAATATGTCTGCGTAACATCTACTGTAAATTACTACATAGATTGTTTTGAGTGGATCTCACACTTTACCTTTGCGGAGGGAAGCACAGTCATCCACGCATTTGTCATTGTCCTTGTCACTAGTGCTGAAGTTGGTGTTGTTGTGGTAACGAAGAGAGTCTCCAGCATTCCCACTGTAGTTGGCGAGGAAGAGCTTGTAGCTGTTGAGCTCGTTCCTCACAGTGAAAAAGCCATACTCTGCATAGCGTGTCTCTCCTTCCCAGTCCTGCATTGTAAAACACATAAATGATTTAGAAAGGGACAGTTATAGAACCAGTGAATATTGGCTCTTCTGATCTGAACGTCTCTTAAAGTTAGTTTGATTTGATATTATATATACTTGAAATAAATAGGTTCTGTCCTTATGCATGCATACTTATGGCTATGAAATGGTTAAAGGTGGTTGATGTGTTGCTCTTTAGTGTCATGTATTCCAACACGTACCTCCATCTCAATCCTGAGCACACTGGGCTGCCTTGTTAGACGGAAGATGTTGTCATTGCCTAGCCAGAAATCTCCACGTATGGATCCAAATCCACTTTTGTACTGCTTCCAATCACGATTGAATGATGTCAGGCCGACTTTGCGCCTTTGGATCAGAGTCCAACCACCTCCATTTGTCTCCATATCGCAGAAGACCTGAAAGTATTCAGGAGTAGTACCAACATGTAACAGAATGCAGAGAGAAAAGGTGGATCTTGCCATTCTCTACCAAAGTACACAAAGGAGACATGCAATACATAAGACTCAAACTCACGTTCAATTCAGGTGTACCCAAAAACTCATCTTTAGGCAGTTTATACTCGCCGGAGATCTTGTAGTTCTTGCTGTAGAGGGATGCACAGTCATATATGGCATCTGGAAAAAAGAACATCTTCAGTTATGGCAAAACCATATGCAGTTTCCTGAGCAGTTTTTAAAAATGTGAATGTCATAAATTGTAACAGCTTTATGGATATCTGAGTGATTGGACAGATGAAAAAAAAACCCCACCGAAAGCTGAATAGATAAAGACAGAGGGGAATATGCAGAGAATGGCTCAGAGTTTTTAATAGTTCCCCTCTTTTACTCCCATCACAGTATGGTGATGCCATTAATAGAGCTGAGAGGTTACTATGTAGCAAGGAGCCCAATACTTAAAGTCTGTAAAAGAAAAAGAGATGGAAAGTTTCCACTTCTTCTAATCTTTGCACCCCTTCCTGTTCTACTCTCATGTCTCTAATTTACTCAGGTTTTAAAAAGGCCTCTGTGTTCCCTTTGCCAGTGACATAAATGTGTCCCTGTTAGACCACACAGTCAAGGTATTGAAATAATAAACTACGTCGTGCCTGGTTAACCTCTCTGCAGCAGCCAGTGCTGATTAGCGGTGTGTTAAAGTTGAGATGAATGTCAGAGATGATTTGGCTTTGATGGAGCTCTTTATTGACATCCCTGTGGACGGACTCTGCAGTTCTAAATGAAAGCTTTTGACTGCTGTCGGGCAGCTCAGATAAGTGTGTACACTGTAATCTATCTTACAAGTAATTTACAGCAGTTGCCTAAGACTTACAAGACAATGAACAAAGGTGACTATAGTTTTTCACAGCTAAAATAAACATATACTGTCATCTGGACAAAATAGTTAGCCTCTTTTGAAAAAATGTAAGTTTTCACATTCCAGTGAAATGAATATGATTTTCTAAGTTTAGTTATTTTCAAATTTAGGTTATCATCTCAAAAATTATTACTCTTGCCAATGAAAATTCCTCATAATATATTCAAACTTCATAAAATTTCAAATCAGCAGTTCTTCATTCAAAAATAAGACAAGCTGAAAACTGTAAACTTTAAGTTCTAAAATCTTTATCTATGTATGGAAGTAATTTTAATGCCGGGAAGTTGAGTTTTAGAGCAACTGCTCAACAGGCTAGAGAGAGAGAGAGAGACGCGTTGCTCAAATATGCACTAGGCACTGATCAGTTTTACCACGTGCAAACATTTTACAAACTCTCTCAGGACTATTTTGTTTTTGTGAATTTCTCTCAAATGAATTAGATTTAGCAAAATTAATTATTAAGCTAAAAGTTATTCTTACAGTTATTTTAGATGTTGTGATCATATGCAGTATGTCATTTCGTTCGTGCTCTGTTAACAGCTGGTACAACGTGCTGATGCTCACCTGATGAGGTCTGAGGAGCAGACTGGAGGGTTTGTAGCTGCATGATCTCCACGCGGTTGTTGATCTCTGAGTATTTGCTCTCTGCCTCTGTGACCCGGGATTCTTGCTGCCGGTTCTGCTTGTCCAGCTCCATTAGTTGCCTCACAACTTTCAGCAAGTCTGCCTCCTGCTTGCGACTCAGCTCTTCAAGGAGACTGGTCAGATTAGCTACCTGAAGCTTGAGAGAGCGCACCTCATCGCAGCACTGAGCCTTGAGAGGCTTTGGAGTTGTCAGCCTCTTCTTGGGATTCTGAGGCCCACGTTTCTGCCAACAGGAGCAGTGTGACCCCCAAAACCACTATGCTCAAATTTACTTTTGCCATTTTCTGTACAAAAATTCTAGATTTTCACAAAGTGTCGTTCTAAAGCAGTCCGTTTCTATAGAAAGTTTCTGATACCAAACAGACAAAAGCTTTGGCTGACCAGTTGAGTTGGAGCACCTCTTTGACCAACAGCTCACCCAGGCAATGCCTTATTTCTTCAGTGAAGCCCTCCTCTGCCTGAACATCTTAAATATTTTGCATGTGGGCCCTCCCCCTCTTTGCCGGTGCTCACCGTGCTGACCCTCTCCAACCTTCTGGGTAGAGGACGTCTCCCATCCCTCCTCCCCCTGCCGCCTCTCTACCTCTCCCTCATCTTACTTTCACTCATTCCACAGAAGTTTTGCCCACGTTTCTCGTGTCTTTGTCAGGTGTTAAAGGTTTTCCTGGCAGTAATGTTTTTTTTTCCTCTGCCTGGAAATACAACATAAGGAACAGAGGAAACAAAACAGAGGCTGCTGTCTGAACTCGTAGCACTTTCAATGATGTGCCAGTTGTTCCAGTGTGCAAATGCAAAATCTTCTATACTTAAACTGTATTTTGCTTCAAATGATTATAAAAGCTGCACAGAAACATTGTTAAAACATTTGAATAGTAGTTTAAGGCTTTACAGCAGTTGTATGTAATTTCCCTCTGTCTTCACACCCTGATTTACCCTGTTAATGAAAGATTTTAGTATATCCTCAAGGCTGACCATTCCATCAGTAAATCTGCTCTTCACATGCCAAGAGATGTGTGAAGTCACTAAGCACTCTTAATTGTAGGTTAAGCATGCTACCCTTTCTGGCAGATGTTGAAGCAGGCATGTTTTCCACAGAGCTTTTTAGCATCAAATTTCAAAGAGGTGTTGATACAAGGAGACAGGCTTTGTGAAACCTTTGGGATAAAATTAGACACTTGAAAATACAGTTTGCATTAAGCGGAAAGAATTTGTTTAGCAGTAGGCAGCCCAAGTGTGTTGTCTGCTGTGTAAAGGCTTACCATTTTGCACATGCCCTGCAATTTTAAGGTAGCTAAAATAGTATAGTTACTCACTAAGAGAACCATCGGGCAACAAAGCATTATTCCTTTTGTGGCTTTTACGAATGAGAGAAGGAACTGTGCTTGTGTTATAGCCCAGACAACGTTGACATTGGTTTTCATGTTGTGTTACCATTGCCATATCTACGATTTTACTGAAAAACTGTAGGCACTAAAAAGGACAGGAAACACTGTAATCAGCCAAAATATACTCATCAACATTCTAGTTTCCTTTTTGCTACCATAGCTGAAAGGTTTAGTTAATTAACATAGGACTAATCAAATTGCTTTTAAGATGATTCAAGGAAGCCTTACTGAGAAGCTATATCTATCTGTCTATCTGTCTGTCTGTCTTCTATTTCTAGAATTTCATGGTGTTTAAGTTGTCTTTGGTCAGTGGTCCTTTCAGTTGACATGTGTTGACCCATTGAAAGCAGGTTAGTAATACTGTACAATGATTTGCGGGGGAAATACTGTTAGGATACACTGAGAGTTGGAGCCAAATTTTTAACACCCACAGTTGTGGAAGATAGAGTAGCCTTATATGAGTGGCTGTGGCATCCTTGCAATGTTCTCTGTTGGTTTGAACCAGCATTTACACCCTGCTCCTGAATGTGGTGCGTTTGTGGAACTTGATGACAACTTTTTTCAAAATTTTTATTTAAAATATCTAATGTGCTCACCAATGACCGAGGGTGAAAATAATACCGTTGCAATGTCCAACATCAGAGAGGCTTTCTTGAATCCCCATCCTGTGGAATTTCTATCTCATGCCAGCTTCACGGAGGAGCTGCCAGCCCCGCCAACTTAGAGGAGATGCCTTTGGAGATTAAGCCAAAAGGATGGTTGTGGGTTATTTGATAGCGTCAGTGTGTGCCTTGGACTTTAAGGCAACAGATAATTGTGCATGACTTGTATGATACTCAGCTATGTGTGATTATTGCTGTTAAAAACAGATGAAGTGCCAGAGAATGCTGTAAATGCAGAGTTGTGCATAACAGTACTAACTGAGACATTGCTGAACCAGGACATTCCTGTCAGTTTTTACTTTAACTTTATGGGTTTTTCCCCTCTTAACGTGGATAGAAATGAACTGTCAGGAAAAGGCATGGATGGTGTTTGCATGTTCATAGACGACAAATACACAGAGAAGTAGACTAGATGGATTAAACTTCAACACTGAACTACCCAGGCTGTATATTCGCCTTTAGATACCTTGTGGAGTTCTTGACAACATGTGCTGCGGAGCAATGTTTTTATGAGCATCTTGTGTATATGCACATGGATCATGTGTTACACATTCCCACTGGGACTAAAACTAGAAATCTTTAAATGTGAGTAGTCTCAGCTGCACACCACTGAACAATTTCCTTTTAACTTTTTTTAGCTGTCTTGTGCAAGTGTGATAAATCACTGAAGTACACCTTTAAAGTCTTTGCAGTTTGAGACACATGATAATTCCAAATGAATTCCAAATGACAATTATGAACTTAAACCACTATAACATAACCGTGTAGCACTGTTTATCCATGAAATGCCCATGTTTTTTTGCTCAGTAATATTGCTATTGTTATTAAAAAATAAACTTCTAAACGGAGCTCTGACACAACTCTATGGACATTAAGAGGTGTGGTCATGACTAACACTTTTTTTAAAAACTCATTTTCAGCCCTTTAACTTTTTTTCTAACTTTAACTAAGTTATTCACACATTCAAATATGTCTACAAATGAGTAGAATACCAATCAAACATAAATCATTTATGTACATTGTGAGCAACTTGTTTAATTAGAGAGGCTAAAGGCTAACAGTGTATTTCAACTGGGGAGTAAAACTAGAAGTTGACCAGCTTGGCCTTGTTTTTTCATCTTTTTTTAAAACCTCAGAATATTGTGTCCTCCTGCCTGATGTCTGGCAGGTGTCCCTCACTTCTTCATTTTGCCAGGCAAACAAGGAAACAGTTGAGATCGTTCTGCTCAGCATCATCTATGCGTCATGGGAACTGCGGTTCAGAGTGCAAATTAAAAGCATGACTTTCCTCAAATTCCAAAATATTACATAATTATGAAATGGACTCTGTGCTTTGAAGTGTGACAAAGCCAAATAGTTGGATGTGTATAGCTCTTCCTTTTTTCTGGCATTTTGCTTCCTGTATGTCGCTGGCCACTTTTTACAACTAGTCACTGCTTTGCAATTTTCCTTTTACTCATTTACTCGTTTCGTTTTTCTGAATGTTGACATGTGCTTTTAGTTTCCGCTATTTGTGTGATTTTGTGCAGTTGCATATGGGAGTAATAAGCCATTTGTCGTCTTTATACAAATATAGACTGTCTCCATGTTCAATTTGCTGCAGTGTTTTAATTGCCAGACAAATTCTGAACACTGATTACATTCTAAACCTGATCCTCCTCTCAATGTTCCCCGTTTATCCAAAACAAAAATGACGACAACTTTCCATAATATTATGGTCAGCTGTAGTTGGCCGTCACTTGAACCTACTGATGTTTTAGCATACAACAGCAAAAAATGTGATAATTGAAACCTGCAGGGTAGGTTAGGTATAGCTTGATGTTCTCCACATTATTCAGTATTACATTTCCATGATATTGTTCATATGACATCTATCAGAGATAAATTAAGTTAGTAATTCAGTTAAGATAAATATTTTTGCTGTGATATGTTCAATTAAACTGAGTTACATTAAAAATAGTTGTAAACTCTGCTGCCAACTAATAGACAGCAGAGTGTTTACAGGTTTTATATGTAAAATAATCTAAATGTGTGCTCTATTTTTTTTTTTATCATTTTCACCTTTGCTAGCTTCACTATGTTATATTTCTACAGTTGGCACATGTTTCTAACTGTGCAGTAATGTAATATCTGATGGTGCGCAGTGCCTGTTGACCTTCCTTTAAATCTTAACCTTTACTCATTGAAGTGCGTCACCGTCTTTTGGAAAAATGTGGATAATTCACCTTCCTGGATTTTCTCATTGCTCTAACTGCTCTGTGAGTCACATCTCACTCTCCAGCAATGCATCACAGACGCATCACTTTCCCCTGGCCCTGGACTCTGTCATTCAGTCCTAGTACAGGAAAGTCCAGCTGGATGCTGTTTTATATGTTTAGCATCAAGCTGTTTTCCCTTCAAACAGCTTCTTTAAATGCCATTTACCCTCTAACCATGTCTCACCAGGCTCTGTGTGAAGAATGCACGGCTCCTCTTAACATTAGGGGTATTCACTAAACTTTAACCAAAGCCCTGTCTTTGTATGACTTCCGCTGGAAGTCCACATATTTCACTGAACAGATTTTTCCTTTCCCCTTTTAAGACAAGTTGGACACCCTGCAGTGCTAATTGCAGTAGTCATCTATCTTTGATAAATGCGAGCTGACAAAACAAAGTGTTTTTAGTCCAAATAAGCTCACAGACAGCTTTGGTGTCCCTAAATACACTGGAAAAACGTTTTGTAATCAAGCAGTGACCGCTGGGGCCAAGCTGTCAGCAGAACACTCATGGGTTCAATTATAGGAAAGGCAGGAGGTGAAAGCAGGAGCCAGTGGATTCCAGGGCTTCTATCTCAAAACTTTGAATTACATAATCTTTATTAACAGTAACTCCTTCCACCTGTCACTTCTGTCCATACAGACGATCCTCAGTTTGAATTGTACAAATTTCAGTTTATCTTAAATGAAGGCATTATATTAGAGCTGCAGCAATTAATTGATTCATCGATTGACAGAAAACTAATCTGCTCCTATTCTGATTATTCTTTTTTTTTTCACCTTTAGATTAAGTTAAGATTAACACAACATATCAAAGCTAAGTGTAACATTTACGTTTTTTACCTTGAATTGTCATTTTGAAATAATGTAACACAGACCTTTAGCATGTAAATGAGCCAATAGATATGAAAAATGGTGTTGAAATTCACTGTAGGATGGTCATTTTGATCATAATGACTTCTTGTTATTATTTACTGCAGAGTCTGTTTACTGGATCATTATTGAGTACAATCTCATATTGAAAAGACCTGACAGTAGCAATTAATTCACTGTAATTCATTAACTGACTGTTAGTAAGTAAAACACAATTTAAAACTTGAAGTTGTTTTTAATTCAAGAAAGCAAACAGGTTATTTAAGTTACTTACTCGCAGGCGAGCTTAATTGTTAGAACACACCTAAGAAAAGCAGCTGAGTTACCATGGATTTGAATTTCAGTAATACAGTGGATAATGATCTGCAACTAAATTTTACCTGGTCACGTAGAGAAGTAAATAAACTCTTCCATATTTTCCATAATGAAGCAGACTGTATGCAGCGGGGCATCCTCCAGCTCTGAGAGTGGCAGCCTTCATGCCCTGGCAGGCCATCAAGAGGTCTGGTGGCTGAAGCTGGTGATGGCTACCAGGTGGCGTCTGTTGTCGTACAGCGGATGCGGGCCAGGCAGTGGCCGTCTGTTCACCACCCTACAAACCAGTAGCTGGGACAAACAGTACTGGAGGGAAAGACGATGGATTAGCCAGTATCCCTTCAAAATAGTTCCCCCTGCTTTGTGTAAGCATAGTTGGCCATATGGCACAGCTTCAGAGAGACATATCGTGACACTGGGATGTAAAAACAGAAAACAAAAAACACTTGTGCCAAAATTTAGGGATTTCAGTGTTTTTTGGTAACCATTAACTGTTTTTAGCATTGTGGGTATGACCGTGAGCTCAGGCATTTAATAGCTCTTACCATTAATTAAAATCAGTACAAAAACACTTTGACTTCATTATAAAGCTGAAGAATTTTTACTATATATCTGTCTTCATGCATTTATTCAGATTCATTGAGGAATCCATTCTACAGTGTTGAAGCAGTGTATGCTGTAATAGTATGAATATAACCAATAGCTGGTGTTGTGCTGTTTTATGATTTGGTGTAGTTTAAATTTGTTTAAATTAGACAACTGCATCCAATATTTGTTTCCATTGTTTAGGAACAAAATCAATCATGAGTCAGTTTCAATTTAACCAAGCAAAATAAATGGATCAGACAGTTGGCATCTTTCACTGGAAACATTTTGATGGATAATTTCACTGTAAATATAGTCAATATGTAGCTCATGGAAACAGAAGGTCTCTTCAAAAACATTGTATACAGATCTCTTTGTCCACATAGCAACAGCAGCATTCCAACGGTAACAGTAACAGTCAGGATTGGGGTCTTTTTTTGTGGAGGGGGGAGTGCGCACCACCGGAGAGAGATGCTTTGTTCTGTTGGCCTCTTGACCTGAAGGTGAGGAACCCAGGAGACACATTCTGCAGTTGCAGCCCAATGTGGTCATAGTGTGTTGTAAACATGGGTGGAATGGTTTCTCCGGCTGATGTCTCAGTGGTCCCCTAACATGCCTAACTTACTTGAGAAAGTGAAAAGAGAGAGAAAATGTGTACAATTATGCAACAGAGGATGGGCCTGTTTTTTCTATGTATACAACAAGTTTGTAATGTCTCTTTTCCTGTTTACAATGCCACACTCTCAAGTACGAAGCTTTATGGTAAGCCTTACTGAGAGAGCTGATTTTGGTCATTTTCAAGAAATAGTTTTAAAGTCAAGGGATACTGAGTAAGTGTTTCCCCATGCTGCCGCATCTGCTCTGTAATGAAACAACCACGTTTTTGTCCTGATGTTTTTAGAGAAATTAGAGACAAAGGGCCAGTCAGATGGTGTCAGAGAGATGAGTTCAACCCATCTTTAGCCACACACACACCCCAGGACAGGATCTGTAAGCGGTTGACTGAAGTTCTTCCTATGTCCTCATGCTTATCTCATGCAGTGATGTGAGACTGCTGTTTCTTAAAACACACAGAGGCTGAGGTTTGTATGTGATAATGACAACATGTTGCTCATTATTTCCATTCAAGATGTGCACATGCCACGCTTGAAGAATGATGTTGTGTTCATGTATTACAAGTTTAAGATCTGGTTCCTTTTTCAGGTGGTGTTGACTGACACTGTTCAGATAGGGTACTGTTTGTTAAGATATTATCTGACTGACAAATGGACCGTGTGTTATGTCACATGTTATGTCATAACATTTGTCAAAGTACTGTATTACTTGGCTTCAAGGGGTTTTAAAAAATTCTGTTGGCTTTTAGCGTCATGGCTATTCAGTTTTAGATGCAAGAAATTTGATTTTATCACACAGCAGTACTGGTTAGATAACAGATAACTGTGTCTACTTTGGTTGAATATTTTTATACTGTCCATTACACTTTTGATTCATCCTACTTTATTAAATTAGTTTTTTCTTTATTCTCATAACCTTCAGTTTCCTCTTAGATGTATTAATTTATTGCTATGCTTTATAATGCCTTAAGCATAGCAGACTGATTTATCTCTGTGTTTGAAGGGGATTATGCAAATAAAGTGCCTTGCCTTCTCCTGCTGTCATTCGTCATCTGATTGTCAGTAATACAGTATCATTTTCTTTCAAAAGCTCAGTCATGCTAGTAAAAAAATATCCAGCTGAAAAAACAGGAATGTTTTGGAGCCATTAATGTCAATCATTTTGTAATTGCCCATGATTGATGTCTCAATGGGTTTGCCTGTGCAACTTGATTTGGACAGAGAAGGAAAACAAACCTAGTCCATGCTTCATTGGTCACTGTGACGCAATAAAGAAATGAGAAAAATGAAAAGAAAAGAAGAGTTTTAGGAAAAAGAAAAATAGACATAAGGTCCTTCATAATATGGTTTTATTATTTTGGAAGATCATCGGTCAAATCAATCAAACAAAATAATTGTTTGAACCTGAATAATCTTTCAGGTTCTCCGTCCAGGCATCTTATGTCAGACTGCTACTGCTGTACATATTTTCTCGTAAACGTTAGTTCACCTTGGATGGAATATTCATTTCCTTTAATTTCTTCAAATGACCTTCTCCTGCCCTGCTGCCTTAGGAAGTGTTTGTTTCAGGGACAGTGGTAAGTTGAAGCGCTGTAGTGATTGTTCTAACTCCACACATTTCTCATCTGCAGTCTTCAAGGACGAGGCCTGTGCAGTGGAAAGAACTTCCCCAAGGTGCCGGATAGTTGTCTTAAATCTGTCTGGGAACATTGTTGATTGCATTTTGGCTGCCCCATGAATGAATGGTTTTTTAGGCACAAAGGCCAGAGAAGTGTCACACGGCTATTATCATTTTTCTGCTTTTACTCTAGTGGAGCAAATGTACAGCTAAGTCATATGAAAGATCTGCCACTGTATTTGACCAGCTAAGCAGTTGCTGTTTCAGCTAGCCTTACTCACATGAAGGGACTCAGCATACATGACAGGGTACAAATTCATGCCTCCAGCAACTTTCAAACAAAAGAAGCAGTCATTGGCAGGTTTTTCTCTCTTGTGAAGTGATTGAACAACAACGCCCAACTTCATTAGTGGGTCAACTTAAGCTCAAAGCTTCCCCCATCATCATTTTAATAACTTTTCTCTCACATACAGTTCTTTCCCATATCATATGTGGTTTGCATTTGTGAATTTCTCATGTTTAATGTTAACATCTGGTTAAACTCTCATACGTACTTGTATTGGACTGTTTTCTACAGATTTGTGTGCCCTGACAATACACTATCACTAGCTTGCACGATTCATAACTCGCACCTAACAGAGAGACCTGCCGGACAGATGTACATGCATCTGTCAGTACACCTGTTTTGAGTGATGTGCACATTTTAATTGTAGGCCTGTTGGTGATTTTTGCAAATATGCAATGTTTTGAAGAATCATCCAAACTTGTAAATATATTTACTGCATCACAAGTAAAAGAAAAACCAAAGTAAATAAGTTAACCTTGATTGAGCCTCTCTTTGAACAGTGTTTAGATAGTCATTCCCGGTTTGAAGGTATCATTGTGAACTTTAAGGAATAGTCAGTGCTTGGCAAGGAATGGTTCCAAAAATCAGCAAGAATCAAGAGGATATATGACTAATTAGATCAGATCAGGCACAGTAGTGAGGCCTGACTTTTCCTCATTGTGAGATTTATATACATCCCATACACTCTCCTCTCAGTGGTAAAGCTAAGTCACATTAGAATAGTCAAGATTGGGTGTGTTTTATTTTATTTGCAGTGGAGGGTTTAACATTTAAAAAGAAAATATGAAATTATACTATCGCCGTGCTTTCTGGTAATCATGGGCAAATGTATTTTATGAAACAAAGTCTAATGTATACATGGTTTAGACTTTGCAGTGTGATAAATCATTTATGTTAAACTCTTGAGACACACAAATCTTGTGATTTATTTATCTTCGTGTTGAAATCTAACAGCTGCCTCTACCTGAAAGATTCAGTTAACATTTCTGACAAAAGCATAAGAAATCACTGTCAATGTTTTAATAGTTAAAAGCCAAATACAAGGTATTAGTCAAGCTGGTGATTGTTTTTCTTTTTCCTCTGGTCAGAGATATTTGAATGGCAATGGTGCCGTGTTCTGTTTTTCTAATAGCAGGGGCAATAAAAATTCCCAGTTGTAAAGTAAGCTGAAAGACAAAGACAAAACCGTTCGTTTTGTATTTGGCCAAAGCTACGACCCAGTGTAGGTCTAGGGTCTGTATGTGTCCTGTAAAATATGTGATTTAATTCACTCTCGGGTTGTTTCAAACTGGCCTTGTGCATTTGAAAAGTAGTATCAAGGATCTTTTCTGAACTTCTATAGAAAAGAGCAGGATGCTGACCTCATTCAGGGTTTACAGTTAAATCACAGATAAACCTCATTCAGGATACACAGCATATTGTCTACATTTCACGGCAAGCTATAATAAAACATGGCGATAGAACTTAAGCTAAAGCTCTGTTCTGTTACTTGTCCACGTCTCACAGGACACACAATCAGAGAAAGTTCCAGTTAGGAAGTGATATTTGTGGCCCTGCGGAATAGAGAGTCTTGACAGTGATTTCAAGAGGTTTTCTGCTTGCTAATAGTTTGATGGATTTTTTGAGGATAACGTTTGTGAGACTTGTCATCTGGTTGTGTTTAGACTGTGTGTGCTTGGAGCTGGCAGCCAGATGGCTTCAGCTGAGGGACAATGAAATCTCCAGGGTCCACAGGAGAGAAAGCCCTTTTTCTGATTTGTCTCTTCAGATGAAACCACATCTGGGCAGCCTTAGCATACCTCAGCAGCTTGTGTGTGGTGGGACATGGATGCCTTGCAGTTCTTTGTTCATTTGATACTTTAAAATTGATTATTTGACTACAAGTAGTAATTTGTTAGCCCAATTGAATGACAAAGTATACACAACATACCCATGTGATATTGTCACTGTTATTCAGAATACTGGATGGTAGTTGTGTTTATTGAATACTGTGGAATCGTTATTTAATTGGTTGCTGAAACAAAACAGTGCATGGCCCTCTATCAAGCCCCATGAGAGTCACAGACAAATACTTATTTACTAAAATGAGCTCACTTCTCATGTTATGCAATCACTTTCTTTCTAGTTTGATACCCTTGAAGTTCTGAAGTCTCACACCCCCATCGTCTGTTTACACCAGTGTTAGTGGAAAAATCACGTCAAATCCCTGAGCGTGTTAAAGCAAAATTTGTATTGTCACGCAAAATCAAAGAATATGGAAAATATTTTACATCCCAGTTTGGTTTAGTTTGTGATTGATCTCAGCTTGTAAATCAATTCTTAAGATCAACAGAACTGTCAGCTGTTTTTGGTTCGAGCCCCCCACTGTCCTCTAAATCATAACCGAGTTTAGCTGATGGATGCAATAATCTCTCACTTTTTAAAAAAAGGCTTACAAGATATGGGGGCACTACATTTCTGTAGCACCGAGGCTACTTGATACATGAGCTACCATACATGAAATTGTTCTTGTTGAGGAGAGGAACTGATCTTTCACACTGGATCTGTATCTGGATCCATATGTGCTCTATTTTTCATTAAAAAGTGTTTATTGCTTATGGAACGTTGGTGTATGAACACAGTTAACAGTGGTGTTACATTACACATAGACCAATTGTTCAGTCATAAAGTCCTGTCTGAAAGTTACCTCCATTGGTGAGATTGTCCTCTGTCTCCAACAGTTTGCAAGATAGCTTCTGTTGGGATTATTTGTTTTTACTTGTCATCATGCAGGTCTGCACTAACAGCTCCCTGGGCTTTGGCATGACCACTTGCTGTGCCTTTTCTTCACATTTTATGGCCTTTACCCTGTGGCAAACCAGGTTTCTGACATATATGCTGAAGTATCCTTCATCAACTTTCGCCTGCTGTCCTCAGGAACTCCACTGCATACCAGCACTCTTCAAACGCTACATTTTACAGATGTATTGGCCGTGGCTGCACGCAGGTTTTGCAGTTGAGGAAATATAATAGACTCGCGGTTCATATGAGTGTTTCCAGATGTGGTGGGGGTACAAGTAAGTGGAGGGTGTACAAACGGGAATTGTGGTGTCCTGACAGATAACGCATTATTTGTCAAACAAGCATGACAAATGTCAGATGGTGCATTTACCTTTCACAATAAACACCTTGTTGAAAGAGAAAACATTTATTTTACATTGCCAAAATGTAAGGTAAAGGCAGGTTTCTTAGTTGACTTAGTTTAAGACTACCTCATTGTTGGGTGAAGAATTTTTCTTGAAGGCTCAGTGAGGTCCAAGGACCAGTTGTCACTCACCACCAGAGAAGCCTGGGGTTCAGTGTCAAGTAGTGCTTCCGCTGGCTTAATTCTGCATACTAATAATCTCACTTTGCATTATTTGTGTGTGTAAAGCCAGTGAATCATCACAACCTTATATCTGCACCATTGCTGGTGACTACCAGTTAGTTGGCACTGCAAGGAGAGGTGAAGGATCTGGAAAGGAAAGCCTAAACCTTCCGGTTCTGGATGGTGCAATGCCTGGTGTCGGTGTCTACACCCTCGTAGAGTTAGCAGCAACAAAAACTTCTGTGCAAGAGAATTACAAGTCAAGGAGAAAAGGGGAGAAAAAGCTTTTTTTTTTTTTAAGTTAATTAATGTGAGCTTTAGCAATGTCAGCACATTCAAAGTATCAAAAAAATCCTCCTACAAAAACTCAGTAAATATATTATCATCACCTACTGTAACTTTCCAAGTTTGTGTTCAAATTGGTCTAAAAGCTTGTCTGTTTTTGTCTTATCTTGCAGCATCAACAATAAACTGCAGCAGCCAGAGGCCGCATCTGGGGTGCTGGAGTATGCCATGAAACATTTTGGTGAGCTGGTGAGTGCCTAGGTTTTTTTTTTCCTTCAACCAAGAAAGGCTTTTAGACTGACACTGCAACAAGAAAATAGGCCTCCTCTTCCATTATATTTGTACCACTTTGTTTTCACAGCAAAGGAGCTTCTGTACAGGCCTCCTGCAAAAAATTCATTCATTTTTCATAAAAAAACTCTCAACTTTTGCTGCACTTCAGTCCTGCATGTTACCTTGTGAATCAAATACATGCATACTTTGATGCACATGCACACATTCCAGCGTGAATACCTTGTAGTATGTATGTGTATTTGTGCTAATTCTGCTAGACACAGGACAAAATGATTGCTGCTTTCTAATTTGGTAAAATCCTGCCTCATACAGGTACAAACCATATTATATTGTCTTACATCTGGTAAGTCTACAAACACAGGGATATTCAAACAGGACTCCTTGTTTGTATTTGATTTTGTCACTAGTACCTGTGGCAGCATAAAGATGTTCTTTATGGGCTGTTCTATATGTGGTCTCCTGTCTGCATACACATCTTCCCGGGGTGTCCTTTTCCCATACACATAGTTTAACATGAGGATGAGGGTCATTTGAGACACATTCCCCCAGAACACCCTGTTCCTAATGTGCAGCACATGGAAAAAACATCTGCTACACTGATCAGTAGTCAAGGGCAAGGGGCAGAATTATGGACTTTTTGTCCAATTGACGAGATGTTTGGATTTTCTTTCATATCTTTTCTGTGTCTCTGCTGTGTGTCTTTCAAAAGCTACTTAGGAAAACTTTTTCCCTTTTTCCAGTGGTTAAAAGTTGTAATGTTTCACGCCAAAAAAACGTAATTATTTCTTAATGGTGAGTGGTTTGTAAGGTCCCAAAATAGCATAGTTCACTGTAACTCCCTATGGATCTTCCTCATGGGCAAAGCCGAAAGCCACATAATACCTCACTCCTGAATGTTGGTATGTATAGTGATCTAATGCCTGAATTTGCCTGTACTAGGTATATTACCTACATTCAAATCTATAGATCTTATTTCTATAATTATGAAGCTATACCTTTCCCCTGGATTGTTTTTCTATTCATGTACCAGACTATTCCTCCCCAGTATTACTGAAAACTGTATTTATTACTGAAAAGTCTTTCATGGTCTCTGTGGACGGACCTGGTCCAAATATTAAATAACTGACAAACAGTGGGCATGCTTTGGACACCATCACACAAATTTTCCACAGCGATTACATGAGAGGAAAGAGCTTTTTTTGTTATGAACAGTCTCTCTCCCTCCCAAAATTACATAATTTACTAACAGTGTTCTTTGTTTGCTGCTTGGGTTCGTGTACCATACAGGCTTTTTAGGATCAGTACCAATCATAAACTAAATGATGCTAGACTAAATCAGTATACCACAACTAATTATTGATGTATTATTATGAAAGTATTGTGTGTTAAGCCAAAACTTGATATTGTCTATTGTGCATCAGAACTCTTCTTTTGCATTTGGTTATTAGATATTACTTCATTACAATGAACTTGTCAAGTGTATCCATTGGCAAGCAGAGTCACTGCTCAACAGTGTTGTTTCAGAGATAACCATAGCACAGTATTTCCTGAAAGAATGCATTTACTTTGTTTAATGAAGTGGTTATTATTAGCTAAACACAAGTCAAATTTGTTTTCCCAACCATAACAGTCAAATTTGTTTTCCTATGGACTCCTTCTGCCTCTGTGAAATGCATATATATTTATTTGTAAAGCATGGTAAAAGTGAAAACACTAAGTAGACTAAGCATAGAAACAGCCTCACTATGTACTCCAGGAACCGTCTTCACGAGGTGACCATTTGGAAAGGTTTACTTTGGGAGGATGCATGGTTGCCCTGTTTAGTATACCAGAACCAGTCAAGCAAAGGTTGCAAGAGACCTCTGTACTTAATGGAGGATGTCTCACAAAAATAAGTTGTTACCTAGAACTTCCCTAAAGGTAAGTATTTACATGCAGCTGGTCCAGGATTTATTGGTTGATTAAATGATCAAGATTTCAGCTTTATTGGATTTGTATGCACCACAGATTTGGGATAAACAGATGACTTGAGCTCTGCCCCAACCCTGTGTTCTTTAATATCGAGGCTTAAGGCTTTGATGGGGTCATTTAATGATGCTACATTTATATGCCTTGGCTCTTCCTTAATCTTTTAAATCTGCTGTATTTTTCCAGTTTTATAATTACTATTTTCATTATCTTATGTATTCATTTCTTCTATAATAATTTTTTTATTTTATTTTATTTGTTTGTTTATTCTTTATGCAAAGCACTTTGAGTTGCCTTTGTATGTGAAAGGTGCTGTATAAATAATCTTGCGTTGCCTCTGGAGAAGTAAGTTATGGTAATTGTATCGTTCGAGTTTCATGCTTCTTATATACTTCCTTTTTGCTGTCTTTTTTTCTATTAGGAAATCCAAGCCACCTGGTATGAAAAGTTACATGAGTGGGAGGATGCTCTGGTAGCATACGACAAGAAGATCGACATGAACAAAGAGGATCCAGAGCTCATCCTGGGTAGGATGCGTTGCTTGGAGGCCCTGGGAGAATGGTATGTCAGTCGTCATGTATGTTGTGAATTCACTATAGCTGAAACACTTCTTATTTGCTCGTTGTGCATAGGCAGCCTATTCTTAATAACTCCTGACATTAGACCTTTGATGAAGAGAGAGACAGAAAATGATTGTGATGACTCTAGAGTAATTTTTACTGGGAAATGCATGAGCAGGCATCCACTGCACATAAGAGGCACTGCCACTCCAATGAAACTTCACCACAGCTAAAGCTCAACTCCATAACGACCACCTACCTTCAAAAAGCTTTTTTAAGGAAAAAGAAAATCACAAGATGTCGAGAAGGATCCAAATATGTGGATCGTCATAGAGCTCTTGACGCTAAGCAGATGTTAATTGGTTATGTAACCTGTCTTTCTTGTGGTATTGTTGTATACACTGTGATTCATTTCACAAGAAAGTGATTCAGTAATTGTACAAGAAAATGATTCAGCTGAAGAGAGGCTTTGTGTTTGTGTGTAGATGGGTAAGGCTTGGTGATGATATAACTGTCTGGGTCATGAGTCAAAGAACATCAGACTCGAGAGAGCACATTGTTCTGTGTTAAGGTAAAGGGGATATTGTCATCTCTGTGCTAATCCAAATCTGGAGAGACAGATTGTTAAAAATCCAGTTAATGTTTTTGACAGTCAAATTCAAAATCTTAGTTACTGAAGCAACATTTAGTCTAGAATGACCATCTGACATTTTGAAGGTATTTAAGGCATTAACCCACTCCCAGTTATTCTTCTGTCCAGCATACAGTACATGTTGGTTAGTTTCAAATTGTGATCAGTATACACCTTTCTCAGCTGTGTTTGTCAGTGTCTGTAAAATAACATTACTTTGAGACAGCCCCCTTGACATAATAAATGATTTCTCTTTAATATGAATGTTTGGCATGTGCAATTTTGGTCAAGGTGATTTGGCCTCTAAGTTCTGTTAAAACTCACATATGAAGCTGCTGATTAAAAGGGCTGTTTTAAACCTGACAAACGTTATTTTTTGACAGTCATACTTAAGCATGCAGCTATTTTGGCATGAGTTGGTCTGTGGAAAGAGGACTGTGTCCCCCATTAAGCCACCTGTTGAACACCTGCATAACTTTCATTTGCATATTTCCACTCTTTGGCATATAATTCTACAGATACTTTTTTTCCGGACAGCTGATCTGTAAACAGCCAATTAGATAAGCATCAAAAGTAATGTTACCAAAATAATGCTTCAAAAATGCAAAATGTGAAATAATTTGTTAGTACTTAAAGTAGTCATTTTGTAAACACATGGCTGCTAGAAAATAGAGGGATCCTGCAGGTATCTTTCCTTGGAAAAGAGAGTAGATTTTGGCAAGAATTAACAGCAAAATACCAGTATATCAATTCCAGCTATGAAGCACCAGTTGTATTCTGTTATAGTATGATGCTCGTATGTTACTTTAAATTACTTGTACCACACAAGTGTTTCTGCTTATTGTGGTTGATCTGTTCAGATAGTAGTTGGGCATACATATGCTGGGAATTAGGTTATGTCACCAAAATTCATATGCTAATAAAAATAGTAAATGTTAAATCGACCTTTTTCACATCAGACACTTTGGCATGTCATAGCAGGACAAGCCCAGGTGTGACCGATTACATTAAAAACCACTGCATTCCATCCAGGTTAGCTAGTTCCAGGTTCCAGGTATTGTAGGAGGCTGGCTCACTGACACGGCTTGCCTGGACACCTAATGGAATTGAGCCATCATTTAAGAAATTTCTTTCTTCTGTCTTTCATTTTGTGTTATGGTATTAAGTGACTGCCCTAGAAACGGTATACTTGACCCATCTGAACAGGTAAAAGAAAACTAACAAGCGAGTGAGATAGGATAGATATCAATCAAGTTGGCTCGCACTGTCCTGAAAAGTATCTAATCGGGAACAAGTGAAAACACCTGTGTGGGTGTGGCAGTGGCGTGCAGGGTAGGGCCTTAAAAACTTAGTGTAGCAGGTTTTCAGTAGAAATTCCAAAGATGTGAATGATGGTGTGCTGAGTCCAGTTATAACCTGAGCTCTTCCTTCGCTGGATTATGTGTTTGTCTGCTGCAGACACGCCCAGTGTACCAGAGCTTTTTGTACTTGTTGCCTTTATGTTATACGATAGCCAGGCAGCTGGAGAACGGCTTCACTTCACTGACCCCCATCCAAACCTGCCTCCCTCTTTTTCTCTGTCTGTCCTCCCCTCCCCTCCTTTTCCCTCATCCAAGCTCGCTCCAGCATCCTGCCTGAAAAACACACGGAGTGGGTTTGGTCTCCACCTGGACATTACTGCACTGATTGTTGTTAATGAGGAATTAGACTTGGTTAGATGCACCTAACCCCAACGGGAACATCTGTTTGCTGAGATTCTTGATTTTATCAGACTTTTGTTTGATGGTACACTGATGTAAGAAGTTCATCTTTAAGAATAAATGGAGTAATAAATAATGGCATATGTCATAGAAGCCAAATTCTCTTTCTCTTTCTTATCCTTGGCCAAAAGTGCTTGGCTATTCTGATGAATGCTTTCTTCAGTTTTTGTTTGGTGCAGGATTAAGTGCCTTGACATGTATGTATTATCATTAAGACTTGGACTTTAAAGAGCCTCTTTATCTTTAGAAGTTACCAGGAGACCAATTTATTAGAGCATCGCTTTAGACAAAAGCTGCAGTTAAAGCTACTTTTTTAATCAACACATCATAATAATCCCTCCTTTATTCCTATAGTCCAACTTAATTATGTTCTGCATGGCTTTATTGAGTGTCTTGTTAGCAGTCCATGTAGCCAGTTTGTACAGTAATACTCTACATCTGATTAGCTGACCTGATGATAGCTAAGAGCAGTTTCTGATTAATTAACATCATCACTGTGAACATGGGGCTGAACAAATCTGGATTTGCTTTTTCTACCATGTAAAGCCTGTGGTTAATGTGTTCCAGGGGCCAGCTGCACCAGCAGTGCTGTGAAGAGTGGACACTGGTGAGCGAGGAAACCCAGGCCAAAATGGCTCGTATGGCTGCTGCTGCCGCCTGGGGTCTAGGTAACACTCAAATACTTAATATCACATACAAATTTAAAATTGCAGCGTGTCTGGGTTCAAACCATTTATCGTCAAAAGAGCAAGTAGCTCTGATGACCTAAAGGCAAATCTGCAAGCTGCAGTGAACGAGGCTTCACAAAAATGAACGAAGTCAGCTAGTTTAATTGTGTTTAAAAAAAAGGAGGAAGTCCAGTCACATACTTGATTATAGTTCACTGTATGTTGTAGAAGAAATGTATTCAGTATCATTGTCAAAAATAGTCAAAACGTCTAATCTTGCCTACCATCGATCAATCAATCAGTAACCAATGTGCCAGCCTTTCAAAGTTTTTGCTTTTTAATTACAGCGCCACCACTGGGCCTACCAGGGTCAAGCATAATTTCCAGTTATGGGATAACTCCCATGTCTTTATCTTGAGTTCACGGCAAATAGAGTGACCGCATAAGACATGTAGTAACAATAATAATCATAATAATAATCATAATAATGATAATGATAATAATACAAAGAAAAAGAAGAAGAAAGCGGGGTTCTACCAATTAGGTATTTGAATAACCATCATAGTACACGAAAAGACGTGACATTCAGCATTTTGGCCATCCTCTGTCTGAATCTGCACAACAATGCAATCAAACTGAAGAGCAATTAATGGTAACAGCTTTTTCCAAATCCCCTCACATAACCAGAACCAGAATGGTGTCCAGTCATAACATTGACATATCGTAATGTGCAATGGTGGAGAAAAGCAGGGACCACACTGCAGAAGAAACCCCATGAGGTTTGCGGTCTGTGGCTTGACTTTCCAAAGTCATTTCATAAACTCTGAGATGATACCAGACCAACAGGCCCTCTTTCTTTTTTAGCTTTTGGGAAGAAAACTGTTTGGGTTGCAGTCATTCTAGCAAGCTGAGTTGGAGTGTGGTTCAAAACAGTGATGTGCTGCTAAATTTCAATGTGCTTCAGTTTTAGTTATTTCCACAACATTTAAGTGGTTTTTAGAAGTTTCTTTCATAAGCCTGTCTTTGTGCTTTTTCTTGACATGATTGCTGTTTCTTCAGGGCACTGGGACAGCATGGAGGAGTACACTTGTATGATTCCAAGAGACACACATGATGGCGCTTTTTATAGAGCAGTGCTAGCTCTACATCAGGACCTCTTCTCATTGGCCCAGCAGGTGGGTTACATCACTGTTCACAATTACACCCACTGGATTAGATTTCCCCATATCCAATGTACATTAAAAATCTGTATTTTTAGAAAACATCTCATAAAGACATGCCACGTGGGACTTCACCTAGTCTCATGGTCCCTGGAATTTTCATTAGTCTTTATAGCAAGGTATGAAAAGTTGAAACCAACAGTGTAAAGACATATAAAAAAGTCTTTACGGCTATTCCAGACAGTATCGAATTGCCCCATTGACTCAGACTTTCATTAAAATGAGTAAAATGCACAAGGGTGGTTTGTTTTTTGTTTTTTCTGTTTTTTTACAGCTTGGTAGCTCCTTGGTGTGGAAATGTTATGTAATTGTTGAAATCGTAAATCACGGCATTCAGTCTCAAACAAAGAGCCTGTTACCCATTCTGTCTGCCTGTCAACAAGGGCCGGTGGAGGTCAGGGTGGTGTTTTCTTCATTTGATGGAGGTTGGGATATTAGATGAGCTCATGGTCCCTGGAGATGGATTGGTTCAAGCTGGATGCCCTCACGTCTAACGAACACAAGCTCCAGCACTGACACCAGTAAACACCTGCTCCTCCAATTTCCCTGGACTCATCCTCCACGTCCCTTTTTCACCACAGGGCCCAGTAGACTCTCTGTGCCCCCTCGTTCCTCTGTAGCAACCCTTCCTCCTCTAATTTGGAGATTAGATCCAGGTGTGGCATATAGGATTCTACATCAGCTGAATAGGGAAAACAGACTCTTTACTCTTGGCAAGAATGAGGCCACTCGCAGTGAATGAAGAGGAATGAAAAACAGATGGAGCAAGGGTGAAAGCTTAAATGTCAACATGAGCTCAGTCTAGTGTTCCGGATGTGGTTGGTAATCCTCGCACTTAAGTCCTTTTGATTCCATAGGACTGTTCCTTTCCTCCCTGTATACCCCCCAACAACCAGACATGTGCTCCCGGAGCCTTGGCGTGCATCTTTGTGAGAGGTTTCAGGTTACTGTGCTTTATAAATCTTAATTTTTGGTCTGTTTCTGCGATGATGTGTAGACACAGCAGTCGATTTATGATAGATTTATGATATACCCAGTCCTGCAGTGTGTGTTTGATTAGCAAATTATGGCATGGTTTTTACAAATCAGAGCCCTCCTTTTGACTTCAGTCATGTTTCGGCTTTGTTTTGAGTTTTCCTCCAGCAGTTGATTTGGTCCTAACCATTCACCCTCGCCCCACACTGTAATGATAATACCACCAGACACTGAAACCTATTTAAGTACATGAGTGCAACCTTAATGTAAAAGAATGAAAGATCTGGTCATGGTTTGTTTGTGCAGCCAGAAGCCAGACACTACATTTATCAGGAGTCGTCTGGACGGCACATTTCCATTGAGGCCCCAGTGTAGTAATTCAAGAGTAAACAGGACCATAACTGAGTGCAGGCTGTAAAGAAGCAGCCTTATTGTCACCTCGTCCCAAACAGCCTCCCCTAACCCCTCCTCTTGTTGTGCATGCCTGAAGAGGTGTTTAGGCACGCCATTCCTCCTTTCCCTCCCTCCAAAAAGAAATAATTGTTGGGAGTCAGTGTGAAACAGCTGTGTCCTGGCCTCAATGAACTTCCTCAGTCGTCCTCCCTCATTTTACCTTCCCACTAATAACAGTTCCCAAAAACATTGGCTGTCAAAGTCTCAGAAATCAGCAGGCTTTCAGCTGCAATACTTTCGTCCTTGTTTGTCCCTTTTGCTACTCTGGATCAGGTCTTTCTCTCAGTTACTGTTTTTTCCACCCATCAGGGTTTTCACTAGTGATGCAGTGTCTGCAGTATCCTTGAATTTGAAGAAGTGTAGTCCTGTCCTGAAAGGTCAGGGAGCTGGAATTTTACAAATGAGTCAGTAATAAACCCACAAAACAGGCAGGTAGGAAAAACAAGTGATGAATTTGGTCTGACAGTTGGTTGAACATCATGAGGTTTCGGAATTTGCATCACAGTCATGACGGGAACAGTGACAACAGTGACATCCACCGTTTTGAATTCGTCTTTATTACCCTTCAATTGCTCTCCATTTGTCTCATACAAATTTAGGCTGTTTTTTAACGATACATTTGGCATCCACAACCATGGTTACATAACTTTACACTCAACAGTTCATTTACCTCTTCTCATAAAACACTTGGCGCTCAGCAGTGCATCAAACCATTTTGCTATATAAGCAGGCGTTCTTTCGTCCTAGCTGCACTAATGTGTCACTGTTGGCCGCACTTTAGTGAAAGGGTGTGAGCAGCAAGCAATAACATGTCTTCGTTCATTTGGACAAAGTGTTTTTATTCTGTGGGGTTAACCCCAGTCCTGGCTGATCCTACCAAAGGAGCTTTTAGGAAAGTGTGACATTGTGTCATGGTAGATTCTGAGGTCATGCTATTGTGAAGTTGTTGAGGAAATGCCATTATTGCTGTTTGTTGTCTTTACCGAAGTGTTGGATTATAGACAACTCAGTCAAGTCATTAAACTAGTATTTCTTATTTTCAGAAGTTAACTTACACATGAAAGACATTAAAGAAAAATACATAAATACACAGGGAAAAAATGGTTGGGGGCAAATGTACTGTATTTGGGTGGACTAAGCTACAGATTTCGTTCAAATGTAAAATCATGCTATAATTGTGTTTTATGCAGTGTATTGACAAAGCAAGAGACCTCCTGGATGCTGAACTGACGGCCATGGCTGGAGAGAGCTACAGTCGAGCCTATGGGGTAAGTGTTCTCTGAGACAGCCAAAACACTTCAACCGACCATCTCATTTTTCATAGAATTCACATACCGAAGGATTATGTCACAGCAAAAGAAATAAAGTGGTACTTTGTAGATTTTAAATCTCTGATCTTGCTTCTTTAGATGTCAAATCACAAACATTTATAGTTCCTCCATGGTCCTTTTGCATTGTATATGTGAAATTATCCAAGCAGCATGTCAAATCAGAAGTTGTTAGGTAACATTATCATGAAATCCATCTGATCCTAGTTGATTTTGATGTACTGTACATGTTGTAGCTGTTCACCATGAAGATTGACAGCAGACACACTTCAGCAGGCATCTAGATTATGGATGTTGTTACAAAGGGCAGACTTAAAAAAAAAAAAAAAAAAAGCCACACAGGGATGATGAACCTACCAACCAATTCTGACAGATAAAGGTTATAGCGGGTTGTATTCAGTTGCAGATTCTGATTCATTCACAAGCTTTAATGATCCTTTATTGCCCAAAAGAGGCTTTTGCCCCATCTGGGCAACATACATTTTGCAACTATAACAATAAATGCGTGTGTAAGAATGAATGCGTGTGTGTGTCTGTTTCCCAGGCCATGGTGTCTTGCCAGATGCTGTCAGAGCTGGAGGAGGTGATTCAGTACAAGCTGGTACCAGAGAGGAGGGACATCATTAGGGAAACATGGTGGGAGAGGCTTCAGGTAACTACAGTGCATGATTAATGGACAAACACACACACACACACACACTCACACTCACTCACATGTGCAACTATAAATATAAAGCAGATGTTGGAATATGACTACTGTTACTAATGGGAAACATTACCAGGCAGTCACCATACATGCCAACACACAGTCTCAAGGATCATCTTGTCGATTGATTTGTAGTTGAATCATGTTGGGCTCTGGTAAGTGGGATGTATGGAGCTTGAACAAAGTTTAGATGAAGGTCAGTAGTAATAAATATATGTATCATGTACAGCCATTTGAAGTACAGCACACAGTCAAAACATGAAAAAGTAGTTTGTTTTTTAAATGCTTTGTTTTTAGCAAATTGGCCACTCTGCTGTGAACAAGTGACAGTTAACAAGTTTGTTATGGTAGTTTTATTATGATCTTTCATGTCATTACAGTAATGAAGGTGATCTTACACTGTGACAAGCCAAATCAC